>JAZKJV010011682.1:0-600000 GCA_037367405.1 Ottelia alismoides | reverse complement strand
TTGAAGCAACCCCCCGTCCCCCTGCATCGCCGCCAGCGCCAAGCCCTTCGAACCCCCACCCCCACCGTTGAGGAGCCTCGCGCCCAACCTCCCTCCGCATCAGCACGAAGCTTTGAGGGAGCAGGGCTCCTTCGAACCCCCACCTCCCGCCGTTGAAGAACCCCGCGCCCAACCTTTCCCCGCATCGCCGCCAGCGCCAAGGCCTTCGAACCCTCACTGCCACCGTTGAGGAGCCCCACGCCCAACCTCCCTCTGCATCAGCACCACCGCAGCCGAGGGCCCAACCTCCCTGCTCGGAACCCTTCCCCCTCCCCCCGAGAGCCGTGCGCCCAACCTCCCTGCTCGGAACCCTTCCCCCTCCCCCTGAGAGCCCCGCGCCCAAACTCCCTATACGAAGCCCCCCTGCAACCG
The DNA here is from genome assembly GCA_037367405.1 of Ottelia alismoides. Taxonomy (NCBI): domain Eukaryota; kingdom Viridiplantae; phylum Streptophyta; class Magnoliopsida; order Alismatales; family Hydrocharitaceae; genus Ottelia; species Ottelia alismoides. The sequence goes on along the minus strand of JAZKJV010011682.1, from coordinate 599,589 downwards.
ATGGAGCTTGCGCCCAGCCTCCGCCGACGATGCCACACCTCTACTACACCATAGCACCGCACCCCCTGCAACCGATGGAGCATGCGCCCAGCCTCCGCCGATGATGCCCCACCAGCCTGCGCCCAGCCTCCGCCGACGATGCCCCACCTCTACCACATACCGTAGCACCTCACCCCCCCCCCCCCACCAAAACCCCATCCAGGTTTGGTTCTCCTCCCCTGCCCGAGCTCCCCGTCATGGAAGCTTTCCCCGTGAAACAACTGCCCCTTCTTCCCCTGGAACCACGCGCAGGAACTCAAGGTTCCCCTCCTGGAAGCTCTTCGCCCGTTGCATCCTAATCAACAAGAACATCCACCACCGTCTGCGGGATTTTTTTCCTTTTTTTTATTTTAGCTAATTCTAACTGTTGGATGGTAGATTGGTTAGATTAACTCACTCATGTGGTTTAGTTAATGTATTCAATTAACGGAGGGTTATAGGTGTGAGACAGAGTGACTATCTGAGGTTTCTTGCGTAATTCGCGATTATACAGGGTTATGATTGAGATTGAGGAATTACTCAAAGTTATGGGTGTAATTATCCCTTATATATATCCATAGTCGAATATCAATGGAAGGAGAATCGCAATGTACGATGTGATTGATGTGCTGAATCGTCTTTTCTGTTGTGCACATACCTCCCCATCCTCGTGATGTCAACGTTAACTCAAATTTAACGATTATCGCCCACAGATGAAAATGAAATCAAAAACTTTGAAAGATTAAAAACACAAAAAATATATCTTGAAAAAATATTCAATCACAGTAAGTATTGAATTTAGCATGATTGATGGGTTCTCGTGGTAGAACAGAGATCCTTACGATGCTTCAACAAACTTGACGTATAATATTAAATAATTGGATATTTATTGTATTAAATTTACAATAATAAATATTGTTCATTGTAAAAAAATCTATTACTCTTGCAGTTAGTAAGGAATCGAATATTCATTGATAAAGGTTAATACAAAGACGATAATATATTGACTTCTTTGTATTAAAGTTTCTACTTATCATTATTAATTTAACATCTAATAAAAGGAAAAAATTCTACTTAAAACAAAGTTTGGGTGATTTGTTGATAGTAATATACCGACGAATATGATTTTCGATGTGATTTTAAATAATGAAACATCAAAAAAACATTCGTTATTCTAGAAACAAAGAACATTCATTATTCTAAGTTTAAAAACTGAATATACGATGAGTATTTTATATGTTCCCCTAGATCGATTTTGCTACAGTATGAATTAAGATTTTAAAAATCGAACTGGACATCAAGCTGAGCAAGTATAAGTTTTGAGTTTTCATTGAACCGACCAGACGAATCAGTGATGATTTCAACAGTTTATAAAACTCATGAAAAATCAAGCCGTTGTCTTATTGGTTTGGTTCTTATTGTACAACCGAGTTGAACGGAATTAGATTGGCATTTCATACAAATCGAAATGAAAAATGCTACATCGTATGTTTAAGAGAGTTTTACACCCATAACCCCTAAGTAATTTCGTAATTACAATAATAACCTTGCATAATAGCAAATTACACAAGAAATCCTGGATAGTCACTCTGTCATACACTCATAACCCTCCATTAGTTTTCTCCTCAACTCAACCATATCATTGGGTTAATCTAACATTTAATCTATCCAACGGCTGCTAAAAAATTTCAAAAAAAAAACTAAAAAGCCTTCTTCCTCCTCCATCTTGCTTGCGACATAGCCAACCCCCTCCCCTTGTTCCTCCTCCGCCCCTCTACCTGCAACCTCGCCTCTCCTCCGCCCCTCCGCCTGCAACCACCCCCCTTTGCTCATAGCTAACCCCCTCGACCCCTCTTCCTGTAGCCTCGTCCCTTCCACACACAGCCACCCCCCTTCGCCTAAAGCCTCGCCCCTCATCCGGCCGCAGCCACACCCTCCGCCCCTCTGCGTGCAACCTCCGCCCCTCCACAGTCACCCCTGGCGGGGGACTCGGGGGCGCAGGGAATAGCTGCCCCTCTCCAGGCCCACCGCCCCCTCAATCCGAGCTAGCAGCCTCCCCCCTCCAGGCCCAACACCCCCCTCCATCCAGGCACGTCGCCTCCCTCCCCCTCCAGGCCCATCACCCCACTCCGTCCAAGCCATCCGCCTCCCCCCTTCTAGACCAGCCGCCCCTCTCCCCTCCAAGCCCGTCCCCCCCTACCCTCTAGATGTTGTAAGTTGCTTGCGAGGGTACAAATCCTTAAGGAGCTCCAGCAGCTCGTTGGTTGATTATTCTATGATGCATCGCCTTTATTCTTTGATTTTAGCTAAACTCCTTGGTAAAATACACAAAGTACTCACTAATTCCCACTAATTAACATTATAACCACATTTATTAATATTATATAATTAAGATTTATTTTATCCAAAATAAATTAATAAAGAGAAAATTAGAAAAGGAAAAGAAAAGAATGATGTATATAAAATATATACAGACTGATCCTAACAATATTTACCTGGTCGACAAAATGAATAAGTAGGGGGAAATAAGGATCTTAATGTATAAAAATATCAGAAAACTTAGATCACAAAAATATATTTACACATTTTTCATCTTGAAAATATTTCATCTATTTTATTTATCACTAAGATCACTTCAAACAAAAATATTTTCTTCATAAAAGTTGTTTATAAAAATATAAAATATAACTTAAGTGAAAATGCCAATAACTTAATTTCTTTTCTAAAGCATTTCTAAAAATCAATAGAAAATATAAAATATAACTTAAGTGAAAATGCAAATAAATCCCGAAGCCACGAAGCTGCGACCTAAATTTTCCAAACCTTATAATTCGGTCATATGGATGATGAATACCCATTCATCCACTGTTTATTTCTTTTATTTTAGCTACAAAACCCATGCAAAACACATTAGATACTTGTAAATAGCAATAATTACCATCCAGCATGCATTGTGTAAATATGCATTATTAGCATATTTTTATGCATAAATAAAAGAATAAAGAAATAAAAGAAAACGATGGAGATATTTAGAATAAATATTGCGCGACCTAATCCCAAGGGAGGGCTCAGCATGGGCCTGACCGCAAAAAGAACCTAAGTAGAGAGAGAGATAGGAAAGCTCACGTGTGTATATATACCTGTAAATAAATAAAAATATTTTCCTCTAAATAAAATAAAAATGTATTTTTGTGAATATATATATTTGTAAATATTAAATTAAAATAAAATTAGGAAAAACAAAACAAAATTAAAAATAAATAAAAATGCCCTTCTTCATTGTCTATACACACCATGTACATAGAACCACATATCTATTTATTTCCCTATTGTAAATAAATAATAAAAATATATTTAACATTCCACATTTTATGGTTAATAAATAAAATAAAAATCATAAAAATAAAAATAAAATAAAATAAATAAAATAAAAAATCAAAATCAACATTGTATATATACCATGCATATATGTATATAAAACTATTTATTTAACCCTTGTAAATAATTAATAAAAATAAAATAAAAATCTATATTATTCCAAATTTTATTCTATAAATAAATAAAAATATAAAATTAGAATAAATTTATAAAATAAATAATTAAAAATCAAAAATCAAAAATGCATATTGTATCTACCTATATATAATAATACTATATTGTAAATACCTTATTTTTATTTCAAAAAAATTAAATAAAAATCACAAAAAATTAATTTAAAAATAAAGAAACAATTTTCATGTTTTAACTTTTTTGAAATTTGGCCATTTATTATTTTTTATTTAATTTCCAAATAATTAATAAATGGTGCGCTCCCATTGGTCCACGGGGGATGTTGACCCCCGGTCAACTCTCCCCCGCGGACACCCTCTTTGCAGATCCGAGCAACCGACCCGACTTCTCCTCTTTTTCCCCGCTCGATCCGATCACCATTTCCACAAATCCCGGGCTCCATGTATTCCATGTAGATCTGAGACCTTCGCCCGGGGTGGATTTTAGGGGTCTGTGCATCGACGTGCGTGCCCGACTCCCTTCTTGTCGGACCCCTCACACTATATAGCTGAAGCTCTGGCCGCAATTCACGCCATCTTTGGCGTTGCTTCTTCCACCCAGGACCTCCACCTGATTCCCTAGAGTGACAGCTAGCCATTGGCGTGTTGCAGAGAGGAGGAGGAGTTCTCCGCCACTGATCCGACGTCTTCTTGTCGCCGTGCGCCGCCGTGAGCAGCGCTCGAGCCTCGGGCCTCCGGCGACCCTCGAGGCGACGACCAGAGCTCCGCGAGCTCATCCCCAGTCGATCCCACGCATCAGGTAGACTCGATTCTTCCTATTTTTCTTGAATTTTGGATTACCCCCAAATCGCTCTACCGCCGTCGTTCATCGATTACTCCCGCTCCAACCATCCATTTCATTGACCGACTCGACCAACACCTTCGTGAGACTTCCCTTCATGTTCTTCACCCATGCGTCCCCCTTGGTTCGCCCCGGAACCAAGGCTCGACCTCCCTCGCCGGCGCTTCGTCGGAGGTCATCCACCCGACTCATCCACGCATCCATTCTGCCTCTCACCGGGTCGAGGCAGTTTGCCTTCGACCCAGGAGTCTTCTCGTGTTGTTTTGCAGGGCTAAGAAGACCCATCTGAGGGTCTGGACATTCGAGCGTAGAGGCCCAGCTTCGCCTTCGTCGTCGGAGCTCCTCGGAGCTTCCCGGCGTCATCGGAGGAGCTCATCAGCTGCGGAGCATCGAGGCGAGTCTATTCCTAGAGAAGATGGCCAAGATTTCGTGATCCGCTACATTCCAGCAGCAGCAGCAGCGGAGGTCCAGCGCACCCGTGGTGCTCCGGTGAAGTTCGTCGGAGCCTTGTTCTTCCAGGACCCCCCGCAGCCGTCTGATCTTCCCCGACGCTCCAGTTCAGATCAGATCCATCCATTTGAGGAGTCCTGCGACCGTTGGACCTCACTGGGGTTGATCCGGACTGCACGTTCACACGAAGAGGAGCTCGTGATCCCTCACCATCAGATCATCCACGTGGCTCCCTCCTCGCCGTCCATCCAGGCGAAGGGTTAGCCGCGTAGCATCCACCGTCCGATCTCACATGTGGCTGGCCCTCAGCCGTCAGATCCGAGCCGACTTCTTCGCATAGGCGCGGCACCCCTCAGCCGTTCGATATCACACGTGGCACGCCTCCAGCCCTCGGATAATAAGGGGTAATTTATACTTAGACCCCTCATGTTTTACATTTACTTTTTAATCCTGTAAATATTTATTTCAGTTGTTTTTATTTTTGAACAATTGCACTTAGGACTTAATATATCTTGTATTTGCATTTCCATCCATGTGTATGTGAGACACGTGCTTCGTCACGTGATTTTTGGTGAAATTGCATTGCCTGGGCTGATGTTCTGGCATGCTAATGAATGAAATATACTTTCTGGTATTTGCATCCATACCCCTGTGAACACTTTTATTCGACATGTGCTGAATACTTTGGGTATTTTGCAACTTCTTCCCTGGACTTTTAGCACATGTTGCTAATAAGTCCCTGAAAGTAAGTTTATTACATTTAGGTCCCTTTGTGCCCAGACCACGTGCAGCGCGCGTGGGGGCTTGGAATTTTTGCACGAGGGACCTCTAGCTTCTAGATTTGTTACTTTTCAGGCCTTAGAGATACTTTTTATTGCGAATAGGTCCCTGTGAACTGTGGGTCTTTGTTTGATTTAAATAAAATATCAAATCAAGTCCAAATTTCGTCAAAATTGGACAGTGGCTTCTGCCACTATGTAAAATTTTCACTAAAAATTTGGTACATTTTTTAGGCCTTTTTCTATTTTTGAAAATTTAAAAACAGCCAATTTTGACTCTGTCTAGTTTATAAAATCCTAAAAAAATATAAAAACCCTTTTAAAATTCCAAAAAATTAAATTTTGTTTTATTTTTGGATATTTGAATTTTTGTGTACTTTTGGCTTTTTTTGGATTTATAAAAAGCTTAAAAATTAAAAAAACCTTAAAAACTCATAAATTTTTTAGAAAATTATAGAAATTTCAAAAATTCATAAACTCTTCTTCAGAGTTTTCCTTTTTGTTTATACTTTTCATAAAAATTACCTCCACGCTCTTCCAGGACCATTTGACATTTTAAATTGGTCCTTCAAGCCTGACTGGACAGTTTGCTTGTGTTTTTGCCATCTTTTATTTTTAAAAATCTCCCTAAAAATTATTAAAAAAAACTCAAAAATCCACCAAAAATAGTAAAAAACATATAAAACATAAAAATATTTTTGTTTGAATTTTTAGACTTTTTTAGCATTTAAATAATTGGTTGAAGTTGCTTGTTTTTGTCTTTTTATTATTTTCTTTATTATTAAAAATCCAAAAAATATAAAAATATTTAAAAACCACCACAAATATTTATTTTTATTTTATTTGCTTTTAGACTACTTCATAGGCCGCAAGGCCAACTCGTGCTCCTCAAGACCGACCCTGGGTGCTATACAAGGTTAATCACATAGTTAGGACCGCGATTTTGGTTTTCGTTGTTTTTCTATCTTTATTTGGTGGTCTGATTTTGTTTTCTTGATTTTTTTGTTTTCTTGATTGAGCTCTGAGTCCCGAGAGGTTGAGGTCGCAACGACCATTGATAACTGATTTACCTTAGTCTATCGGGCGGCTCATCAGAATGGTGCTGTTGCCGGGGAGCACGGCTTAGTAGTCCACTTTCGTTTTCCTTGATTTTTATTTTCTTTTGATTTTCGCGGCTTTCTGCGGCTTTTTCTTCGTCTGTGGCTTTTCGTGGCTTTTTATTTTTCTTTTATTTTTCATTTTCTGTTATTTTCTTTTCTTTTGTTTTTTATTGTTTCTAAGTGTTTATTTTTATTTTTCATTTTTGCACATATACCCTGTTTTTATTTTATTTGCTTTATTCACTTGGCTTGTGACACACTTTGTTGTTTGCTTGCAAGGGCCCGAGGACCGAGGCGGCTCTTCTCGAAGAGCCGGCGCAACCGCGGCAATTGGAGGCGGCTTCCTTCTCTATGAAGCCGCAGGAGAGCGCGTGGAGGCAGCAGAGAGCGGGAGGAGTAGCTTAGAGTAGTTTAGGTTTCTTTCCTGCTCATTTGAAGTGTTGTAATAAAACATGGACAGGACACTCAGACTTGGACTTCTTAGACTCTCGGGGTCTATTTCGCCGAGCACCGGTGTGCTCGGGGGACCCCTCGACTTTTTCGCGGTTTTCTCACGGCTTTGTCGTTTATTTACTGCCTTACTGTTTCTCACGGATTTCAGCCCCTAGCCTTAGGATTTTTGCTTGACTGCGACGTAAATAAATAGGATCCAAACACCTTAATAACCTTGCTGTACCTATAGATCGATTAATTTGACCAAAATAAAAAAGATTAATAAAAAGACTATTTGGTCACCTGAGGGGTCACGTGCCGCTAGAGGTCGTATACAGCGCTGGTAGGACCCGTTGTGGCGGGCACCGATCGGCATCCGAGATCGGACACCCCCTCTTGATTGACCACTTAGCCACTGTTCTTTCAACTAGAACTGCTTGCTTAGGGCTCAGATTTCTGCTTGCATTATTTAGGTAGTTTTATTTCTGTCTTTCAATTCTGCGCGGATCATTTTGCATGCAGACTGTTGGAGTCAGGTACGCATTTCTTACTCTGCATGCATCATTGATTTCTCGCGCATCATCTTTTTCGACTTCTCCCCCCGTTTTTGGACTTATAATAACCAGGAGAACCGAAAAATTAGTTAGGCATTTGTTTTTATTTGAAAAATACCTAAAAACTCAAACCATAAAATTAGGTATGCTAACTCAACTTGACCCTAAAAGACACTCATTATAAAAATCTGTCTTGGGGAGACCAACCCCCTCATTGTCTGGTTTGCATGTGCGAGAGAGTGACCCGCACCCTAAGATAGAGCCACATCTGGACCTCCTTCAGACTACTGCTTCTGGGCTAGTCGTTCTCCAGTGAGGATCGCTCCGGTCTCCGGTAAAGTGGGCCGCGATATCCTTAACGGAGCGAGCCGATCGGGTAGCCGATAAACGGTCTGCGGCTTGTACTGGCTGGGAAAGATCTAGTTCGGGATCGGGCCAGTCTCCTGGGGGAACCGGATTCCCAACAGGTCACGTAATCGCTCTGCTATCTTGACTTGATCACCTAATAAAAACTGACAAGATAATTGATCGAACTCTTACGGTCTTCAGCTCGTGTTGAGTAGGTGAATCAGGAGTTTGCTTGCTGATCATATTTGTTTCCAGATCTCATCCGCCCGACTCGTCAGATCAAGATGATGGGCAGAAGGTCCCTTAGGCAGCCTCTGGCTGCACCGCTTCCCAGTACTTCTGCCCGCTCATCTAGGTTGGTTCGCGAGAGCCGAGACCCACTCTCCGAACTCTTAAACTCCACCATGTTCCCCCTCGACCACCATTCTACTATTCCTGAGATACCAGTGCCAGATGAGAGACCACAGTCAGATGATTTATTGGCACCTGAGTTTGGGTCTTTTGCCTTTGCAGAGACCATGGCCGGCAGCAGTGACGATCACACCAAAGGTCCCCAGCCAGAGCAGACATTCATCTTGGATCAGGGTGCGATCAACTCCACCCTGATCGCCTCCCTTGAGACAGTTCAGCAGCAGTTGAGGGATCAGGGAGCTTTCATGATAGAGATGAGGCGTGAGATGGAGCAGATGAGAGCAGACCGCGAGCAGTGCAGGCCAGGAGACGGGCTGAGGAGACCTGATGATGCAGCAGCAGTCGTAGCAGCTGCAGCCGCAGCCGCCGCAGCAGCGACAGCACCGGACCAACCGAGACCGATGCGGGAGTTAACCCCGGATCGACTTTGACACATCGTTGGGTCATGCTTCCAGCTATCGTGGGGGACTTCAAGTTCCCCCCGAATACCTTGCAGCTCCTCCCCCGGTTCCATGGGCTCGCCACTGAGGAGCCCCATCTTCACCTCCAGGAGTTTTTGATGATCTGCAGCACCGTCCATGACCGTCAGGTGGACGAGGATACGATTCGGATGATTGCCTTCCCCTTCTCACTAGCAGACCGAGCAGCCACCTGGCTGAAGCACTTGGGGAAGTTTGTCTACACCTGGGAGCAGCTCCGCACCGAGTACTTGAACAAGTACTATCCACTCGGGCAGACAAATGCAGCGAGGGCCCTGATCAGCAACTTCTCCATGCTCCCCAATGAGCAATTCCACGAGGCATGGGAGAGGTTCCGTGAGCTGACCGATAGATGCTCGCACCATGAGATCTCAAAGCCGAACCTTGTTCAGAGCTTCTTCTGCGGGCTTACACCAGAGCTACAAGGCCTGGTGAATGGCGGGTCCTACTTTGCTAAGGATAGGGATCAGGTTTGGGCCATCTATGAGGAGATGGCCGAGAACTACACGGTGATGTACCAGACCCGATTCTACACACAAGGACGTCCTCAGCCACAGACCGTGCAGTACCAGAGGATCGTACGAGTCGACGCCGGTCCATCCACTTCGTTAGTGACAGCAGCACAGGCTGAGTCCACAGCCGCTGACATGGGCATCATCAGCGAGAAGCTGGACCGGATGGAGATTATAAAGAAGAATCAGTGTCAGGGTATCACGCAGATGGAGCAGATGGCACAGACACTGAGTGACCTGAAGACACAGCTCATGTGTCTCCAGGAGGCACAGACAGCTTCCCAGCCCCGTCTTCAGGCACAAGGCGATCCGAGTAGCAGCGGCAGCTCGTCCCAGCGTTCCAGCTCCCAGTAGCCTAGACAGGTCCATCTTGTACAAGAGGAGTCGTACCAGCAGCCGCAGCCACACTTCCAGTCACCACCATCTCTAGACACGCAGATGGTGGTTTACCAGCCGGATCAGCCTCTGGTAGTACTCCCGCCACTCCCTTACGAGTCAGAGCCGTTGATGGATGTCAACGGGATTTGGTACGACCGACCCCAGCCCGGTATCCGATGAGACCATCCCGGATTCCATTGGTCAACCGGAGGTGCCAGTTCCCAGCAGCAGTCTCCGGGTCAAGGTGGCCAGTACAGCCATCAGAGAGATCACCAGCAGCAGCAGCCCCCAGTGTACCAGCAGTACCAGCAGCAGCAATCATCCCAGTATGGTCCTCGTCCCTATCAGCAGGGACATTCTTGGAGGCGTGATCAGCCTCAGCAGCAGTATCATCTCCAGTCATACCCCTCTCACCCGCAGCATCACCAGCAGCAGCCTCACTACCAGTGAGGCCACCCGTCAGGTTCTCATGGGCCATCCTATGAGAACCCCATCTTGGATGACATAGCCCGCCTCCTTACTGATCAGCAGGCTACTTTCAAACGGAAGATGGATGAGTTCCGCCAGGAGATGCGGGAGATTGTGAGAGGGAAGGCCGCCAGACCTGCCCAGATCGAGCCGAACCCGAACAACCTCAAGAGGAAATTTGAGCAGGTAGATTTCACAGAGTATGCCACTCTTAGTGATGCATTTGGTGATATGTCTGCCTATCTTTTTGATACTAACTTTGTCACACTTAGGAGCGGTAGGATGCCAGCAGGCGGCGCCTCGTCTGAGCGACACCCCGAGGACACTTCCAGAGCACCAGGTGAGGAGGAGCGTGGTACTGATGCCGTGAGAGATGATGATGGTGGTGTTGATGCCACCATGGATGTTGATCCCACCGACGGTACTGAGGCCGTCGTTTCACCAGATGGAGGAGGTGGTACCGACGCCACCGTTGTTGCCGAGCCAGAGCGCGGTGCTGATGCCGCAAGTCGACCAGCCGAGGGTAGTGTTGATGCCACCGTTTTTACTTCTGAGAGTCATGTAGTCTTTCCTTCTGTTCATGTATCTCAGGACACTTCTGGCAATAAAGGAAAGGGTTTGTTTTTTTCTGATCCACCTGTGGTGCTTGATGTATGTGTGGATTCTGTCGTCGAGCAGCCTAGACCCTCTCCTAGTCCTTCATCTGAGAAGGACCTTGTGATCCCCTACCCTAGAGCACTCCATATGGGAAAGGGGAAGAAAACCGAAAATCCCAAAAAGAAGCAGCAGGAAGAGTTCATCCAGCAGATGATCGACCGCTTCCACATTCAGTTGACTCTTCAGGAGGCCTTGCAACACATCCCTCTACTCCAGAGATCACTCAGAGACAGGACCACGGTTAGGAGGAAGAGGAGGAACCACCAGTCCGAGATCCATGTGCTGACTAGAGCCACGTGTGTCACGATTCAGAACCGTCTGTCGGCCAAGAGGCCAGATTCAGGAGCCCCATATGTCAGATGCCATATCATAGAGCAGAGGTTCGACCGTACTCTATTAGTCAGCGGTTCATCGATCAACCAACTTCCGACAGCCCTTATCGACCGCTTCGAGTTGGGCACTCTCCGACAGAGCAGGACAGTCCTTCAGTTTGTTGATCGATCTGTCAAGAGGCTGAAGGGGTTGCTGAGGGATGTTGTCGTCACGATTCAGGGCCTGCAATTCCCGTGGACTTCGTTGTGTTGGACATGGAGATCCCTGAGTCAGTGACCGATACCCCCATCATTCTAGGTTGCCCGTTCTTGGCCACAGCCAAGGCAGTGACCGACCATGATAGCGGGAAGGTATACTTTCGCGTCGAGGGCGAGAGTGTACAAATAGAGACGGTCGAGGACATCAGAGTCAGAGATTCAACATGCTCAGAGCCGACCACTGATTCAGAGCAGATGACAGATGCAGGGCCAGACATCCATCAGGACTGCGACTTTGTGATTACAGATGACGAGGCAGTTTGGGCAGATCCAGATGCACAGGCCATCCTCTCACCTTCAGAGTCCGCTGATGCAGAGACGCCAGCAGAGGAGAGCTTGGAGAGCGCATTCCTGGTCCAAGGTACTATTCAGTCGGCAGAGCCAGTTCTTGACCGCGAGACAGAGTCTTTTTGTGATGATGATACAGATCCCTCGGAGTCAGATTTTGATTGGGCAGAGTTTGATGATTTCATACCAGATCTGACTTCTACTGAGCCTACACCAAGGGAGGAGGTAGATGCCATGCAGAGCAGAGACAGTCCAGCAGAGCAGCCTTCTCCAGATTCTGATTATGAGCGAGAGTTTCAGTTCCCCCATGTGGATTTGGCAGCATTCACTCAGAGCTTTCAGAGGCCAGATCCACCAGCACCCAGTTGTCCAGAGCTGAAGCCACTTCCTGCGTCGCTGAAGTATAGGTTCCTTGCGGGTGAGCATGAGATGTACCCAGTCATTATCTCCGCCGATTTGACTGGAGAGCAGGAATCCCGTCTAATGGGGGTTCTTGAAAAGAACCGCAAGGCGATAGGATGGAGCGTAGCCGATCTCCAGGGGATAAGTCCGGCCCTGTGCTCCCACCATATCTATCTCGAGGAGGAGGCGAAGCCGTCGCGTGAGTTCCAGCGGCTGCTGAACCCGAATCTGAGAGAGGTTGTCATGAAGGAGATTTCGAAATGGTGGAGCGTTGATTTTATCTACCCCATCTCCGACTCCAAGTGGGTCAGTCCATTGCATGTGGTGCCCAAGAAGACGGGCATCACTACAATTGTCAGCGAGTCTGGAGAGGAGATCGCTACCCGGGTACCCACTTCTTGGCGGGTCTGCGTGGATTACAGATGACTCAACCAGGCCACCAAGAAGGATCATTTCCCCCTGCCCTTTATAGATCAGATCATTGAGAGACTGGCAGGGAAGAGCCATTACTGTTTTATGGATGGGTACTCCGGCTACAATCAGGTGCCCATCACGCCCGAGGACCAGGACAAGACTACCTTCACCTGTCCCTTCAGCACATACGTCTTCAGACACATGCCATTTGGGCTATGCAACGCCCCTGCGACTTTTCAGAGATGCATGATGTCTATCTTTTCGGACATGGTGGGGGAGTGCTTGGAGGTCTTCATGGATGATTTCTCGGTCTACGGCGACGGATTCGACTCCTGTCTTGACTACCTAGACCGAGTCCTTCAGCAATGCATTGAGGTTCACATGGTGCTGTCTTGGGAGAAGAGTTACTTCATGGTGACTCAAGGGAGGGTGCTTGGCCATATCATCTCCAACAGGGGCATGGAGGTTGATCCGGCCAAGGTAGATGTCATTAGAAAACTCGCACCACCATCCAACTTGCGGTAGTTACGGTCTTTTCTGGGGCACGTCGGTGTCTACAGGTGCTTCATTCATGATTTCAGCAGGATTGCCCGGCCGTTGACTGATCTGCTGACGAAAGACACCGAGTTCCTTGTCGATGACAAGTGTCTTTCGTCGTTCGAGACTCTCAAGATATGTGTTGTTGAGGCTCCTATCCTCCAGTCACCTGATTGGTCTCTCCCATTCGAGATCATGACGGATGCCTCCGATTTTGCCATGGGGGTCGTGCTGGTACAGAGGAGGGATGGAGTCCCATTTGCTATTCACTACTCCAGCCGTACATTGGATGCCGCGCAGCGGAACTACATAGTCATTGAGAAGGAGATGCCAGCCGTAGTTTTTGCCCTAGATAAGTTCAGATCATACATCATCAGATCTAGAGTGACCTTATACACTGATCATACCGCCATCAGGTACCTCATAGCAAAGAAGGATGCCAAAGCTAGATTGACCAGATGGATCCTTCTACTCCAGGAGTTTGACATAGAGATTAAGGATAAGCGTGGAGTCAAGAATGTGGTGGCGGATCATCTCTCCCGATTAGAGCATCTTGAGGATTCTGAGCAGACTGAGCCTATATGTGAGACCTTCCCAGATGAGGCGATCCTTGCTATCGCCTCTCTCCCGTGGTACGCCGATATTGTGAACTTTCTTGTTGCTAAAAAAGTTCCACAAGATTGGCCTAGGCAGCGACTTGAGACCTTCCTCGCGAAGGCCAAGTTCTACCACTGGGAGGATCCAATCCTTTACCATGAAGGAGGGGATAGCGTCTGGCGTAGGTGCATTCCTCAGGAGGAGCACCATAGCGTCCTCACTTACTTCCACAAGATTGAGGCAGGAGGACATCACTCTGGGAGGAGAACGGCACAGAAAGTGCTCCAATCCGGCCTATGGTGGCCTACCCTCTTCAAGGACTCTGATGAGTTCGTGAAGAGGTGTACTGACTGTCAGAGGACGGGCACTTGTAGACAGCGTGATATGATGCTGATGCAGCCCATTCACTTCTGTGAGGTTTTTGACGCATGGGGCATCGATTTCATGGGTCCATTCCCTAAGAGTCAGGGATTCGAGTACATTCTGTTGGCCGTGGATTATGTTAGTCGTTGGGTTGAGGCCATCCCTGCCCGAACCGCAGATGCTAGGACTGTTTGCAGATTTTTGAGGAAGCATATCATTTCACGGTTCGGGGTACCTCGAGTGTTGATATCTGACGGGGGGTCTCATTTCGTCAACGACCAGGTGAAGGCCCTTGCTAGCGAGTTCGGCATAGACCATCGAGTTGCCACTCCATACCATCCTCAGACGAATGGTCTTGCCGAAGTGTCGAACGGGGAGATCAAGACTATATTGCAGAAAGTCGTCTGCCCTGACCGAAAGGATTGGTCACAGCTTTTGGACTCTATCTTGTGGGCATATAGGACGTCTTTCAAGATACCTTTAGGCACATCTCCCTTTCGTCTCATTTATGGCAAGCCATGCCATTTACCTGTTGAGTTGAGACATAGGTCACTTTGGGCAGTCACTGATATACTTTTGGATCCAGATAGTGTAGGAGATCATAGGAGGGCAGAGTTAGCAGCCTTGGAGGAGCTTCGTGATACCACCTTCTCAAACAGCCTACAGTACAAGGAAAGAGTGAAGGAGTGGCATGATTCTCATATCATCCACAAGCATTTTGAGCCTGGACAGAGAGTATGGCTGTTGATGCTAGGCTTCGTCTATTTCCAGGGAAGCTACAGAGCAAATGGAAGGGACCGTATTTAGTGAGAAAGGTACACGACAATGGGAGTATCGACATATCTGAGGTGTCTTCTGAGAGTACCTTTCAAGTGAACGGCCAGCGGCTCAAGCCATTTCTAGATCATGAGCCGCGGGTTGTTGATGTTGCCCCGATTCATTTTGCGTGAGATGTGGTCTCTTGACTCACATCTATTGCATCTCATGCCTGATTATCACTGTTCTCCCGACCTGTACAGATCCAGTTGTCCATATCACTCTATTATTTAGTCCCACATCCCTTTTTCTCATCCTTTGATTATGCTATACTTAGGGTGTACTTTACCCTAAGTATAGGGGGATGTAGGACTCTCGGGTATTTCTTTTGATTCATTTTTTACCCATGTTTTGCTACCTATACCTAGGGATATTTTACCCTAAGTATAGGGGGGTAGACCCCGTACATTCTTCACTCGGTTTTCCCTTTGTGTACAGCCTGCTATACTTAGGATTATTTGATCCTAAGTATAGGGGGAAGCCGAGATCCTCTTGATTTCTATTCTTTCATTCGTCTTTGTATATAGCCTTTCTTTTCACTTCCCTATACTAAGCACGAGTTATGTCTTCTTCATCGCTCTTGACTCTGAGGACATCGTTCGAGCTAAGTATAGGGGGTGTGTATATATTTCATATATATACTTTAGCCATAACTCGTACTTTGTGTGAGTGTATTAATAAATAAAAATAGCTAAAAACCCTAAAATCCATAAAAATTAAAAAATTTTCCTGTAAATAAACATTCTTTTATTTGCACAGACATAGCTATTGTACAAAATTATTTTTGTAAAAATGTTTTCAAAAACTTTTTGTGTAAATAGTGTGTAAATATGTGCATATCAAAATTATGTATATAGTACAAAATGTTTCCAAAATGTTTTGAAAATCAAAAGTTTGCAAAAACATTGTGTAAATTTGTGTAAATATTTTGCAAAACTTGCATTCATGCATGCATTCATGATTTCAAAACATTTTAAAAAAAATTTGCATGTTTGTAAATATTGTGTAAATAGCATCCTTGTATATACTTGTATAGTTTTTCCTAGATTATAGTTGCCATTTAAACTAGCCTGGAATTAAAGTGGAAAATGGAGCTTGATTAAGATCTTAATCCACCTAATTATAAGAGGAACCTTATAGGGTTTAGGGTTAAGGCTTTTCAGGTCCATGGTGACTTAATTCTTAGAGTCCACTAGGCTATGATCACATGCCATCTCAATTAGCCTAAGTAGAGCACTTAACAACACACACATGACTCATATAGACAATGGCTTGACTTGGACCCGCACTTTACACCGAGCTCTCTACGGATGAGGTGGTGAGGAGGCAGTCTTCCTTGACTTGGGGTAGCATATGAGGGTAGTACTTCTAGGCGGAACCTCTCTTCTTCTTTTAGTGAAGGAAGTGCGTCTCAACTTGGTCTGGTTGCCATGAGGTCTAACGACAGGAGTTATGGGTTGCAATAATGCTTCAAAAGAGGGATAGTCCACTGGCTCAAGAGGAAAAACTCCTTATGTACATATGCTGCTCATTGTAAATATGTTGTACAGATGCACTTGAAAAAAATGCAAAAAGAAAAATAACTCCAAAAAAGTGGTGGGTTTGATAGAAAATGATAATCCCACCGGAGTATGTATATAGTGCAAATAAGCAAAGCTTGAGATTCATGTCCCATCTTATGTAGCTTGCAGCAAGGAGACTTAGCTACACTGGTTGAGCTCCCAAGGATACATGGCTACACTGGCCATGGTTCATTCTCTTCTTCCCCCTCTTCTTGAGCTGGTTGAACTTGAACTTAGAAGGGAATACCCCTCTCCTCGAGGAAAGAGTGGCCAGACTAGGGTCATAGAGTTACCTTGTTGGGGAGGGTTGTCAAGTTGCTACTTTTGAGGTGGAGAGCTATACCTCACATACACTGTACAAGGAAAGATTCATAGTCTTCAGGGTTTGTGTATGTAGACTTGTTCTGATCTGGATTGTTGAGGAGTCCTGACTATAGATTAGTGGAGCTTAGAGGCTGTTGAGTTTTAAACTTAAGTCCAAATAAGGTTCCGACACATTAATAATCCAAAGATCTGATCGAGCTCCATATTTCAATTTAATGAAGGCTAGTTTAATACTCAGCATTAATCCATGCATTTTCTCCTCTTTTTCTTTTTCTTTTTCTTTTTCACTTCTTTTTTTCAAATAAGTGTTTGCTAATGGACTAGCAAAGTTAAGTATAGGGGGATGATGAATACCATTCATCACTCTTTATTCTTTTAGTTTAGCTACAAAACCCATGCAAAACACATGTAGATACTTGTAAATAGCAATAATTACCATTCAGCATGTATTGTGTAAATATGCATTATTAGCATGTTTTTGTGCATAAATAAAAGAATAAAGAAATAAAAGAAAAAGAGGGAGATATTTAGAATAAATATTGAGCGATCTAATCCCATGGGAGGGCTCAGCATGGGTCTGGCCGCAAAAACAACCCAAGTAGAGAGAGATAAGGAAGCTCGCGTGTGTATATATACCTGTAAATAAATAAAAATATTTTCCTCTAAATAAAATAAAAATGTATTTTTGTGAATATGTATATATTTGTAAATATTAAATTAAAATAAATTTAGTAAAAACAAAATAAAATTAAAAATAAATAAAAATGCCCTTCTTCATTGTCTATACACACCATGTACATAGAACCACATATCTATTTATTTCCCTATTGTAAATAAATAATAAAAATATATTTACATTCCACATTTTATGGTGTAAATAAATAAAATAAAAATCATAAAAATAAAAATAAAATAAAAATAAAATAAAAAGAAATAAAATAAAAATCAAAATCAACATTGTATATATACCATGCATATATGTATATAAAACTATTTATTTAACCCTTGTAAATAATTAAGAAAAATAAAATAAAAATACCATATTATTCCAAATTTTATTCTATAAATAAATAAAATATAAAATTAGAATAAATTGTATAAAAATAAATAATTAAAAATCAAAAATCAAAAATGCATATTGTATATACCTATATATAATAATATTATATTGTAAATACCTTATTTTTATTTCAAAAAAATAAATAAATATCACAAAAAATAATTTAAAAATAAAGAAACATTTTTCATGTTTTAACTTTTTCAAAATTCGGCCATTTATTATTTTTTATTTAATTTCCAAATAATTAATAAATGGCGTGCTCCCATTGGTCCACGGGGGATGTTGACCCCGGTCAACTCTCCCCCGTGGACCCCCTCTTTGCGGATCCGAGCAACCGACCCGACTTCTCCTCTTTTCCCCGCTCGATCCGATCACCATTTCCACAAACCCCGGGCTCCATGTATTCCCTGTAGATTCGAGATCTTCGCCCGGGGTGGATTTTAAGGGTTCGTGCATCGACGTGCATACCCGACTCCCTTCTTGTCGGACCCCTCACACTATATAGCTGAAGCTCCGACCGCAATTCACGCCATCTTTGGCGTTGCTTCTTCCACCCAGGACCTCCACCCGATTCCCTAGAGTGACAGCTAGCCATTGGCGTGTTGCAGAGAGGAGGAGGAGGAGCTTTCAGCCACTGATACGGCATCTTCTTGTCGCCGTGCGCCGTCATGAGCAGCGCCCGAGCCTCGGGCCTCCGACAACCCTCGAGGCGACGACCAGAGCTCCGCGAGCTCATCCCCAGTCGATCCCGCGCATCAGGTAGACTCGATTCTTCCTATTTTTCTTGAATTTTGGATTACCCCCAAATCGCTCCACCGCCGTTGATGAATCTCCATTTCATCACCTTTATTCTATCATTTTGGCCTCAAAAACCTCAGCAAATGCATGTAAATAGCATCAAATTGTACATAATAGCATTCATGATTCATTGTATTAATTATACATTAAATACTGTGTTTAATGCCAAAATTATAGAATAAAGAAAAGAAAAGAAAAAGGAATAAAATATTGAAGATATTTTATGACCCAAACCCCGAGACCAAGGCCAGCATGGTATTGGTCGACCAGGAATAAAGTAGGGGGAGATAAGGGCCAGTGTACAATAAATACCTCATTTATTTCTTCATTTATTTATGCATTTTTGACACCTATTTTGTACATAATTATTTATTCATCAAATAAAGAAACTTTGTTCATAAAAGTTGTAGATAATAATGTAAATAAAATTACAAAATTGAGTTTGTGTAAAAATAAGACTCAGTGTACATTCTATACATAGAATAAAAAGCCAAAATCTCAACTTCACAGACCCATATCTTGCAAAAAAAACTCCAAATCACTCAAACTCACCTTTAATTGTATATAGCTTTCCATGAACTATTTAATAAAATTGGTTTCATAATTTTTGGAGTCCATGTGCAAAAGTTAGGTTTTTGGCCCTCCTTGTACATAATACCTGAATAAATTAATACATTTATTCATTATTCATTATTGCGACAAATTTATAATTTTAGAATTTTGTAAATGATGTATATAATGCATACACACATTAAAAGTAAAGGAAAACCAAAAATAATTTCAAAAATAAAATAAGTCTACAAAATTCATAGACAAAATACATATATTATATATCTTTATATAAATAAAAAGGATTTTATTCCTTGGTTCTTTTATTCTTGTATATTTTTATAATAATGTATACATTATACCTAACTCATTAAAAATGTAAATCCAAAATAAAAATCAAGAAAATACATTAAATAAATTAAGAATACAAAACACATAGGTAAAATACCTATAAGGATACCTACATATACCTATACCTATTTATTTAAAAATGTAAATAAACTCCTAAAAATTAAATAAAAATACCTTTATACTCACAAAAATAAATTATAAATTTATAAAATAAATCAATAAAATAATAAAAGAAAAAAAAATAAATTAAAATTAAAATACCCAAAAATACATGTAAATACATACATATACACATTATTAAATTAAAACCATAATAAATCGCTTCGAAAAATTCCATAAAAATCATAAATAATTACTAGATGAAATAATACACATTTTTTATTTTATAAGAAAAAAATAATAAAATCGTTTGCTATGTCAAATAAATCAATTTCTAATCAGATCTCCTATTTTGGCGTCTAGCGGCCGACGTGGACCAATGGGGAGCCGGCCTTCGTTGACCCCCTGGTCAACTGTCCCATCCAAGCCCTGCGTCTCTGAACTGTCAACTCCCCGATTTTCCTCCTATTTTTGCGGCCATCCCTTCCATCGTTCAAGCTCGCTTCCTTCACAAGAATTGCCCTCTGATCATCCATGATGCCCGCCAAAATCTTAGATCAATTAGATACTCATTGGATTAAGAAATAATCACCGGTCAATAAGGCACCTTGCCAATGTTTATAAATAAGTAGCTCCGCCTCCTTCCGCGAATTTGGCCACTTTTAATCCAACCTTAAGCCTTGATTCCAGTCTTGGGACATTCCTCGTGACAGGGGGGTGTGCTGGTGCCTCGAATCGGCCGGAGGGGGGAAGATTTTGTCGCGGCGGAGCTCCGGCGTCCGCCCTGCTCCCTGGAGGCCCCCAGGTATAAGAGTTGTCCCTTTTTATGCTTTTTAGTTAGTTTTTAATGCTAGCTTTCCATTCCAGTTATTAGATTAGGCTTTAGTTAATTCCCTTAGCGTAAAAATCAATTCGAAGTTCGCTGGAGCTCCGCTCCGGCGACTTCTTCACTGTGAAACCGACTGTGTCCGCCCGCCATTTGCATCCCATTTCGTTCCTCGTCGCATTCTCCATCGAACGCACACCTTGGTCCAACCCAGGACCTTCGGTCTTGGCAAATCGGGGATCCACCTCCGCCGTAAACCGGAGCCCCTCCGCCCCACTTCATCTCGCTGCCAAGCTTCAAAACCCCGGGTCGAGGAGGTAGCTCTCTCGCCCCGGGTTCTTCCTATGCAGGTACAACGAAGGATAGAGCCTATCTGGGTTCGAATCGATCCAGGAAGAGGTTCTTGGGGGTCCCCTCCTTCACCGACCTTGACCGAACGACTCGGACCTCCAGGAGCCATGCAAAAACCATCAGATGACACGGAAGCTTCCCAGCTACGTCCAGAGCACTTCAGATGCGCGGGAGGTGCCCGGAGGAGCCTGAGCTGCTCGATCAAAGCTCGGGAGGCGAGGCCCAGATTGAACGATCAAAGCGCGGGAGCTGCCCGTTCTTCCAGTCACCTTCAGCGTCGTTGGATCGGGAGGCGAGGCCCAGATTGAACGACGACCGTTCGATGAAGACATGCGTCCACCGTCAGATCAGCCAGGAGCTTCTAATCAGGACCCTTCATCGACGAACCGGCATCCACCGTCTGGGCGACACGTGGATAAGTGGCGCATCCAGCGCCGCAGGATGATGCGCCTTTAGGGGGTAAATTTCACATCTACCCCCCCCCCCCTCCCCCCCCCCCCCCCGCTTTTTGTATTTATTGTTTAATACCAAAAATAAAAGGTTAAGTTGTAAATAAGTTGTAGAAATTGCAGAAGGACCCTTAAGGTTTTTAGATTTACATTTTAGTCCCTCCGCGCCTCACATGCAGCAACCACGTGAGGCGCGTGAAATTTGCATGTGAACCTTGTCGTGTTTTATTAATTGTAAAATGGTCCTGAAAATAAAAGTTCATGTTTATTTTTATTGTGATTTTTGCATGTATGCCCTTGTCAATTATTTTATTTGCAAAAATACCCCTGCCAGGCCATTTATTTTTGTGTACTTTGTCCATTTATTTTGTGCCTCATATTAAATCGAAAAATTTTGCAAAAATGGATTTAAGCCCCTGTTAGCTTGCTTCTACACGCCATATTTTTAGTTTTCAATTTTGTTGCATTTTTGCATTTATTAAAAATCAAAAACATGTCTTTTATTCACTGTCTAACTTATAAAATCCCAAAAAATATGAAAATGCCTCAAAAAGTTCCAAAAAAAATTCTCTAGTGTGTATTTTGACCTATTTTAGTGTCAGTCCAAAAATCCAAAAAATCTAAAAAGGAAAACCTTAAAAATTCAAAAATACCCAAAAACTCCAAAAAATGTATAAAACCAAAGAAAAATCAGAAAAATATGAACTCAGTCCCTATTTCTGCTATATTTTATTATCTTTATTAGAAAAATAGTGTGGAAAATTTTTGAGGCTGTTAGCTATTTTTAATGCCTATTTTCTGACAGCCAGACCCTATTCCACTGTTTGCTCTTATTTTGCTATTTAAAAATACTAAAAATGTTTTCAAAAATGCTCAAAAATCACAAAAACAGTAAAAAGTTATGAAAATTCCAAAAAGACTTTATTCCTGAATTTTTGAATATTTTTGTGTATTTTTATAAATATTATAGTACCCCTTTATGTATATATATTTATTTCCTAAAAAAAGAAATATATATATATCTAACTATTTATATGTATTTATATATCTATTTATTAACCCTAATATACAAAAAAAGGAAAAAAATATATTTTATCATACTTATATATACCTATATATATTGTATGTATTACAAGCTATATACTAACCCTCTATGGGTATGCATATATTTATAAATTTATATTATATATATATATATTACCTAATTATATTATTAAAAACAACAAAAAATAATATATATAATAAAATAAAAAAAATAAAAAATAAAAAAAATTCTAAAATTCAAAAACCCACTTCACACAAGGATGACTCTGTGATAGATACACATTGTAGGCTAATGCATTTTGTATTGCTCTCTGTGGTTCGACCTCTACATACTTGTTCCCTATACATTTTATGTTAGAGTAATAAAGATTAATTTACATTTCTTTTGAGCTTAATTGTTTTATTCTTTTATTGTGGGTTAGTTGCTGATTAACTCGGGTATTCTACGAGCGGTCGCCTCAGCGACACTTTTTATACTATTCATGGCAATCCTTGTAGAATATTCGCTGTTATCAGATGGCGCCATTGCCGGGGAGCAATGAGCATAGCCTACTTTATTTTGTCATTCTTGTATAAAAAAATTCTTGATTCATCATTCATTTTGTGAGCAGCTATTTTTATTGCTATTAATCACCATGCTTCATTTATTCATTTATTGTGATTCTTTTATCTGCTCTATTTGATTGATTAAGCTATTCTAATGCACTCTTTTGTGACTTTGATGCGAGGGCCCGCCACGCGAGGATGGCCTCTTAGGAGGCCAATGCAGCCAAGCTTGGAGGAGGATGGTCTTCTTCTCATGACCATCTGGAGAGAGCACCAAAGAAGCAAAAAGAGGGAGATTAGATAGGATTTGAACACTTAGGATTATTTATTTATGGTGAGAGAGAGACTATTTTGGCATGTAATTAAACAGGACTCTACTCTTCACAATGAGGTCCAGTGCCCGGGTGATTGTTCACCTGGGGGCCTCATCGCGGCTTTTCGAGTTTTCATCGCTTTATTTTCTTTGTTTTCTGAAGTTTTGAGCTTTCCGCCTTTCTTTTACTTTGTTTTGTGTGCTTGGAGCCCCTAGATATAGGTTGCTTGACTCGGTAGCTAGGTCCAAACATTAATAAGAATGCATGTTCCTATAGTCTACTTCGCTTGGATCTAGTCAAACTTAAACAAGCCGTTCAGTTATCTCTTAGCCCTTTGTGTCATAGCGAGCCCTGTAAAGCGCTTTCTCCTACCCTCAATGTGTTGAGCAGAGGAGGGGTGAGCCAAGACCGGACCCTCTTGGGCTAGAGATGAATGAGCGACTTATGGTTCTTCACGCTAATAGCAGCTTATGTTTAGGGCGATTTTTGTGCCTTGCATACCGACATGTAGATAGGTTTAAAAATTCTGTTTTGCATACCACATGGAGAGAGCTGGGATGCACTGTAAGTCTTCTAACTCAGCATGCATCATTCGGTTCAATGGTGATATTTCCATCATGGAACCACTTGCACGGCTTTTCTGCTATCTCCCTCTGATTTTGAGCACCTAGGATTTAAATGAAAATCTAGAAAAACGTTAGGCGCTGGTATGAAACAGACTCAAAAAAAGTGAAAACCCAAAAACTAAAACAAGGGGACTGCTAAATAAACTTTGACCTTAATTAAAATCTGTAATGGACTATCATTGTACTGGGTTCATAAAGCCCTCATTATTTTCAGGTACCTTGGAGGGGGACCAAAACCCTACTCCCTTGAGCGAGTGCGACCCCTAAGGATTAAAGCCCAAAACCCAGTCTGCAACTGCCTTGTCTATCGCCTGGATTTCCGAAGTAATGGCGCTTCTATCGTACGTAGGCGAGTAGGACTTGGTCACCAATGGTGACTCTCTGTTGTGAGAGCATCGACCCTGTCCGAAGTATTGAGCATAGGTCACGCCTTCACGGGGGTGTCTGTCTCATTGTCCTACGTCCGAGTAGGTTCTTGCACGCTCACGGGTGATTCCGTTGCGAGCGAGAACCGAAGTATTGGTTTCGCCTATCGGCTTCCTCTCTCTTTTTTTTGGCTGAGTAGGGATCCAGGAAGGGTTACAAGGACTCCAAAAAGTACAGACTACAGGTTACACAGGAGGAGGACAAGTACGGGATACTCTTCCGGCAGTACTCTCCCTCCTATAGGGTAGCGTACTAAGGACTTGTTATAAGATATGCTTGAAAATCATAACTCTAAAAATGAAAAGATAATAAATAGCCGAGCTTTCACGGCTTTACATGGCGTGAGTTGGTGAACCCGATTTTGTATTGTGTTTGAATGGATCTAGATTAAGGTTCAAAGATCAAGTCCCGCGCATTTGCGCACATTTTGTTGTTTCTCCCTTTGACCACCCCGCTCAACCGAGCCTCTCTACTGTTTCACACTCCTTTTATTCCTCGTTGACCACCGTATCTTTCATTCAACATCCAATCCTCTCTTGTACTTTGCGAAGTTGATCCATGAATGGTTTCTGTCGGGACCATGCCGACACCCACATCGATTCCATGAACTCAACTCCGCCAATAAATTCGAGGCGATTCCCGAGAACCTGATCCGGACTTTGTGGATCGATCTCCAGACTCCTCATTTTCTACCTTTCTCTTGGCCACCCAATAAACTGGGATCACTTTTGTCCCACTTCCGCCGTTGTGAATAGGAGTCGATTACAGTCTACATCCTTTCCCATTCACAACATGCTGGGGTTGACCTGAATCCCAGCTTCATCACGGCAGCTGAATGTTAATTGCAAGTGATCTGATTCGGACCATCTCATTATGTAAATAGAAGACAGTGCGAGCCTTGGAGACTACGCCGGAGTTCATCTCGTCCGACTCAGACCCTGACATGGCTCCAGGAGGAAAGGGCAAGGGTCAGCAGCCACCACCAGAGGGACAGGTGCCAGATCAGAATCAAGTCAATGCACAGTTGCTGGCATCTATCCAGGCCATACAGCAGCAGCTGACCGAGCAGGCCCTGACACAGACCGCATTCCAGGATATGTTGAATGACATGATGAACCATGACGATGGAGGAGGAGGCAGAGGCAGAGGAGGCAGGGGAGGAGGAGGTGGAGGTGGAGGTGGTGATGACCACAATGATGACCCAGAATTACCACCACCAAAGCCGACACTCAAAGAAACATATAATCCGGGAGACAGCCAGATGACCGAGTGGATCCTCATTCCACCGGTACACGCTCATTTTGAGCTGAAGCCCCAGTTCATAGCCCTTCTCCCTGCATTTCATGGAAACACCAGCGAGGAGCCGTACATTCACCTGCAGCAATTCTCCCGCATTTGCCGTACTACACACTATCCCAATGTCCCTCTGGACATTGTAAAGATGATGGCTTTCCCCTTCATCCTACAGGACAAGGCCCTCTATTGGGTCAATCATTTGGGAAAGGTCGTGACGACCTGGGAGGAGTTGAAATCCGCCTTCCTGCACAAATATTACCCTCTCGGTCGGCTCAACCAGATGCGAGCCTGTATCAGTCATTTCACCCAAGGACCCCACGAGTCGATACATGAAGCTTGGGAGAGATTCACTGACCTGCAGGAGAAGTGTCCTCACCATGAGATCCCTAAGACCAGCTTGGTCCAGCATTTCTTTGGGGGACTAAACATTGAAAGCCAAAGGCTCGTGGACGCAGCATGTGGGGGCTCCCATTTTAACAAGGATGAAGATGTAGTCTGGCAGATTTTCGAAGAAATGGCCGAAGGAGAGGCCGCCCTCTCTTCATCCAAGGCGTATCAGAAGCAGCCCCAGATCCTCCAGAAGCAAGTGCACATGGCTGCATCCAAGGAAGGAGAGAGATGAGAGCTCCAATTTCAGCATCATCGGGGGCCATCTCTCTAAGATAGACATCATTGAGAAGCGATCACATGACCTTGAGAAACTCGTTGTGATCGAGAAGAGGACCCAGAACTTGGACAAGCTAGATCAGATCAACAAGTACCTAGAACTGTTGGTCGGCAGTATCAACTCTGTCCAGTCGGCTACACCATCGGAAGCTCCCGCTGAGAAGAAGGACGAGCAGCAACCGCAGCATCAGCCTCAGCCGAGCCAGCAGCCACCGGCAGTCCAGCACGTGTACTATGTGCAGGCGCCCGACCAGGGCCAGCCCACAGTAGCAGATGGTAGTGTACCAGCCAGAGTTCCTCTCAGTACCTGATCCAGTCTTCCCACCACCACCCCTAATTCAGGAAGTGAACGGGGTATGGGCTCATGATGCACAGCCGACCCGTCCTCAGGGACAACCCCAGGGTCAGCAATTTGCCAATCGGCAGTACCACCAACCTTAGGGTGGTCGTTTTGGTCAATCCTCTCAGTAGCACCATCAGTACCAGCAGCCTCCCCAGTTTGCACAGCAGTGGAGGCAGAATTTTCCTTACCAGCAGCAGCCGCAGTACCGCCACCCACAGCCGTATCACCAGTACGCGGCTGCCCCCTCTCAGCAATATCAGCAGTATCCTCCTCCATCCTACCAACAACTTCAACTTCCAGCACCACCTCAGAACCACTAGCCACAACCTCTACACCCATCCAACCATCAGCAGCGGGGTCTGCACGTTGAACCTACTGAAGCACCCTCTGTGGAATCCCGCCATGGATTGTCTGGCCCAGCTTGTTAAAGGGCTAGCGGATATGACAAAGAGGCTCGACGACCTGACCGCCACCAGGACTACCATTCCGGCGCAGGTCAAAGCCAACCCCAATAATTTCAAAAAGAAAGAGCAGGTAGATTGTGATGTCCTGTCCAAGTCTGGTAATGATATTACTGTTTATTCTAATGCTGTTACTCTCAGGAGCGGTAGGGCCTTGCCTCCGCCTGCTACCAGAAGTGGGGTGAATAAAGAAACAGGTGGATCGTCATCTTCCGCATCAGCCGTGCCAGCTCTAGGGGCGGGTGAGGAGGAAGAAGAAGGAGAAGCCAGTCCAGCTGTCGTGCCATGTCAGCAGCAACCTCAGCCAAAAACACAAAAAAATCAGCAAAAACAAAAACAACAAAAAGAAGCTCGTAGCAGAAGCGAAGCCGCGCCAGCATTGGAGGAGCTGCCAACAGCAGCCGATTCCTCGCCAGCCGATGGAGCAGACGCTACCCTTTTTTATCGCCCAACAGCACCAGCATGCCAAGATCCAGCTTGTACTCCTTTTTGTAGTTCGGATGTACAACATTCTGTGGGCGATGATTTTGATGTAAATAAGAACTCTGATTTTCCTGCTAGTAGTGTACATATTCCTTTTCCTCATGCAATACAAAAATCCAAAAAAATTGCAAAACGAAAAAAGGCATTGTCTGATCCAGGTGTTGTGGGATATTTTGGATAAATTGACTGTTGAGATTCCCTTGTTGAAGGTCGTGGAATACATGCAGCCGTAAAGAAAGGGTTGAAAGAGGCATGTACTAACAGGTGTCGCCCAGCATAAGAAAACAGACGCCAGCAAGTCGAGAGGCATGTCCTCACCTTGGCCACGGTAGCAGCCATCAGCAATCTCCCCCTGAAGAAGCAAGACACAGGAGTGCCTCTGATCAGTTGTGAGATTTTTAACCAGGTCTTCGAGCGCACTCTCTTGGATAGCGGATCCTCCATCAACCTTCTGCCCTCGTCCATAATACAAGAATTCGGGTTGGGACTGCTCAAGCAGACAAGCATGATCCTTCAGTTCGTTGACCGATCCGTCAAGCGGCCCCGAGGTCTGTTGGAAGACGTGGTAGTTAAGGTGCAGGAAATGAAATTCCCAGCTGACTTTGTAGTCCTTGATATGGACTTGCTGCACCCCTACTCCAGACCCCTATCATCTTGGCAGACCATTCCTTCATACTTCAGGTGCCGTGGTTGATTACGGGTCTGGGAAGATCACTTTCAGCTCGAACACCCAGCAAATCACGATAAACATGAACAAAGAGCATAATGCCACAACTGATGAGAGCCAGGCAGCATCAGAAGCAGACTGTGATTTTAATGCAGAGATCAGAGACTCAGCTTTATCATTGGATGATTCATGGACCCGAGAAATCCTCACTCTTGAGGAGGACTTGGAAAGCGCAGTCAGCATATGCTCCGATGATTCTTGGGAGACAGATTCTCAGATGCAGGCGCATCTTCTTGAGCATTCACTCCAGATCGAACATGATCAGCTTAGCGCAGAACCGTTCGGTGCATCACCAGGATCTCAACAGGATGATGAGGATGGTAAGTATCGCAAGGAAGTACATCCCACCACCAGCATGGTATCTGAAGTGACAGATAAAGTGGACAGATCTAAACCAGAACTGAAGCCACTTCCTGCAGGCTTGAAGTATGCTTCCTTGCGGGTGAAGAACAAATGTATCCGGTCATCATCAGCAGTAGGCTGACTCCGGATCAGGAATCTCGACTTCTCAAGGTTCTAGAAAAGAACCGTAAGGCACTTGGTTGGAGCGTATCAGATCTCCGAGGGATAAATCCAGTCTTGTGTTCATACCACATCTACTTGGAAGAAGATGCCAAGTCGTCCCGTGAATTTCAGAGAAGGCTGAACCCTAACCTTCGGGACGTCGTCATGAAAAGAAAGCACGAAATGGTGTGATGCAGGCTCCATCTATCCCATCTCCGACTCAAAATGGGTAAGCCCACTGCATGTAGTTCCCAAGAAATCAGGTCTTACCATGATTACAAATGACAAAGGAGAGGAAATTTCCACTCGGGTACCAACATCCTGGCGGGTGTGCGTTGACTATCGCCGTCTCCATGCAGCAACTAAGAAGGACCACTTTCCCTTGTCATTCATTGATCAGGTTTTGGAGAGGTTAGCAAGCAAGGAGTTCTTCTGCTTTCTGGATGGGTACTCCGGGTACAACAAAGTGGCGATCGCTCCTGAAGATCAAGAGAAGACTACCTTCACTTGCACGTTCGGTACCTACGCCTTCAAGAGAATGCCCTTTGGTTTGTGCAATGCACCTGCAACCTTCCAAAAGATGCATGTTAGCAGTCTTCGCCGAGATGGTAGGCAGTTTTCTCGAGGTGTTCATGGACGATTTCTCTGTCTACGGTGATAGTTTCGATTCTTGTCTTGATCACCTAGACAGAGTGCTTAAGAAATGCCGGGAAGTTAATTTAGTGCTTTCATGGGAGAAAAGCCATTTTATTGTCACTGAAGGTATTGTGCTGGGCCACGTCGTTTCCAAACGTGGCATGGAAGTCGAATCCGGCGAAGGTGGATGTTATTTCAAATCTTCAGCCACCTCAGTCAGTGAAGAATGTGAGGTCATTCGTGGGGCATGTGGGATTCTACAGGCGATTCATCAAGGATTTCAGCCGCATTGCCCGACCTCTGACAGAACTCTTGTGCAAGGAGACTGAGTTCATTGTTGATCAGCCGGTTCTCCTTGCTTTCAATCAGTTGAAGGAGCTCATCACTCAGGCTCCAATCTTGCAGCCGCCCGACTGGACTCTTCCCTTTGAGATAATGACCGATGCGTCAGACTTTGCAGTCGGAGTTGTTCTTGGGCAGAGAAAAGATAGAGCGCCCTATGCCATTCACTATGCCAGCAGAACATTAGACGAAGCACAGAGAAATTATACAGTGACAGAAAAAGAGTTGCTGGCTGTGGTTTTCGCCTTAGAGAAGTTCAGATCCTATTTGTTGGGATCAAAAGTCACGATTTTTACAGACCACTCTGCTATCCGGTACTTACAGCAGAAGAAGGATGCCAAGCCAAGACTGATTCGTTGGATCCTTCTCCTCCAGGAATTTGATTTGGAAATAAAGGACAAGGCTGGAGTTTAGAATGTGGTAGCAGATCATCTCTCCAGAATAGAGCAGCATGAACCCCCTCTGAGCAATGCACCTATCACAGAAACCTTCCTTGACGAAGCCATCTTAGCAGTGGATTCTCTTCCTTGGTATGCTGATATAGTCAATTACCTCGCCTCTGGGGTAATACCGTCGGATTGGACGAAGAACCAAAAGAACAAATTCATGTCGACCATCCGCTTCTACCAATGGGAAGATCCTCTTTTATTCAGAGAAGGAGCAGATTGTATCTGGCGCAGGTGCATCCCTCAGACGGAGCACTCAAGTGTCCTCGAGCATTGTCACTCGCTCGAATCTGGTGGACACCACTCTGGAGATCGGACGACAGCAAAAGTTCTTCAGTGTGGCTCCTGGTGGCCCACTTTATTCAAGGATGCAGCGGAATTTGTCAAACGATGTACTAACTGTCAGAGAATGAAAGGTACACTCACTGCCAAAGATTCAATGCCCTTGAAAATCATTCAAATAGCAGACGTTTTTGACGCATGGGGCATTGACTTCATGGGACCTTTCCCTAACAGTCAAGGATTTGAGCACATCCTTCTTGCTGTCGACTACGTGAGTCGTTGGGTTGAAGCTATTCCCGCTCGAGCCGCTGACAGCCGACAGTATGCCAGTTTCTGAAGAAGAACATTATTTCGTGGTTCGGGATACCGAAAATCCTCATCTCAGACGGGGGTAGCCACTTCATTAACAAAGAGGTCAAGAAGTTAATGAAGGAGTACGGCATCGACCATCGTGTCGCATCTCCTTATCATCCTTAGACCAACGGCATGGCGGAGCTATCAAACAGATAAATCAAGACTATACTGCAGAAACTTGTTAGGCCAAACAGAAAGGACTGGTCTCAACTCTTGGACTCGGTCCTATGGGCTTACCGAACAGCCTACAAGTCTCCCTTGGGCTTGTCGCCCTATCGTCTTGTATATGGAAAGCCATGCCATCTGCCCGTGGAATTAATTCACAAGTCTTTATGGGTAATCAACAGTTGTAATTTGGACTCACGCAGAAGTGGTCAGAAGAGAAAAAATGATCTGAACAGGCTCTTGGAATTTCGAGACTATGCATACGATAACACCTTGATGTACATGGAGAAGGTGAAATGCTGGCATGACCGGCACATCAGACGAAAGACCTTTGAGTTGGACAGAAAGTGTGGTTATTTGATGCAAAGTTGCGGATATTCCCAGGCAAATTAAAGAGTAAGTGGACAGGGCCCTTTCGAGTTTGTGAAGTGCGTGACAATGGAAGCATTGCTATATCAGAACTGTCTCCTGACGCACAGCCATTCGTCATCAACGGTCAACTCCTGAAGCCGTACCTCGAACCAGACACATTCCTGGCCGTTGTTGACTCTGTTCAGCTCATGCACCATGATGACATCTCCTCAGCACCTGTGGCATCGAAAGATTCAGAACATGCAATCCAACAACTGTTTATCTGATTTTCTTTGTTTTTCTTCTTTTCTTCTTTTCCTTTTCTATTTTCTCTTTGTATCTAAAAGGTGCCGCCCTTGTAGATAGTTTTCTATACTTAGGACGTACTTGGTCCTAAGTATAGGGGGGATGTGCACCCCGAGTTTTTCATTTCATTCCGATCCTCTCCATTGTCTCCTCTTCTTGTCTATACTTAGGAGTATCTTACCCTAAGTATAGGGGGAGACAATCTGAGTACGATCTGTGTATTCCCAGCCTTGACCCTCCCTGCTTTTTGTACAGTCTGTTATACTTAGGATTACTTGATCCTAAGTATAGAGGGGACGGTTAACTTCTCATTCATTCATTTCATTCATATATTCTTCAGACTTGTCTATACTCAATACGAGTTATGTCTCTGCTTTTCTCTTCGATCTATGAGGACATAGCTCAAGCTAAGTATAGGGGGTCGTATATACCATGTATATACTATAAGCCATAACTCATACTGAAATAAAATATATAATCTCAATATAAATTAAAATGTAAAAAGTAGCTCTATAATAATAAAAGATGATTGTGAGCTCCTCTGGCTCTTTGTACTTATACTGATTATTAAGTCAAAAAAAGGTTTTGTGAAAGAAAGCTTCTTTGAAAAACCTTGTGAAAATTGTTTGAAAATAGTGTGTACAAGTATTCAACTTTTGAGAAATCAGTTTTGTGTGTAAAATTTATTTTCTTTACGTAAAATCGAAATGTGTGAAAATCAGTGTGCAAATGATTGTAAAAACTTGATTGTCAAAATTACTTTGAAAAACCTATCTATGCTGTGTAAAAACTTTGTGAAATCATTTTCAAATACGTGTACATGTTTGCAAAAATTATTTTGGATTAGAGCTTTCAAAAGTCTTTTGAAAAGGATTCTCGAACTAGGTCTGAGGAGTCTGCACAAAAATCTCTGATACAAAAATAAGCATAATCCCAAATAAAGCTTATAAGAGCCAAAACCATATTGTACATCAAATACAGTTTCTCTTCTTTTGTACATACTGATTAATAAATCAGATACCTATAAGTATGATTGGAAAACTAGTGTGACCTGTTTTGAAAAATTCGATGTGAAATGATTTCAAACTGTGTGAAAATTGTTTTGATTGCAAAATTTGTCTTTGTGTGAAAGAAAGGATTTGAAAAACCTATATGCAAATGTTTTGAAAAATGTGCGTCAAAATTATTGTGAAAAATGTACATATAGTGTGAAAATTCTTTGCAAAACTAGTTTTCAAATGTGTGTAAATGATTGCAAAAATTATCGTGTACTATAGTTTGCAAAACTATTTTCAAAACTAGATCTGAAGAATAAGATCACTATTACAAATACCTGTAAATCAGAAATAAATTACATAAAATTCTTTCTCAACAACCTAAATAAACTACTTTATAAATTCATACCTTTTGTAAATAAAACGGCACGCCTGTGTAAATAATTGTATGTACCCTTTTATGTGTCAAGTTCTTATTTTATTTGCCAACAAAAATTCTTTGTGTAAAAACATTCTTTACTTCTTTTTGAAATCTCATGAAAAATTGAATCATTCATTGTGCATAGCATAAGCATACCATTCATATTTTTTTTGAGTGAGCTTGATGATTGAATCAGTCTAGTAAAGTCTCAAATTGGAGCTTGGTTGGACCTTACTGCACCTAACTACACTGGAACCTTACGGGAACTAGATCTAAGGTACTTCAGGTCTATGCAGACTTAATTCTTTGAGAAATCAGGGCTGGGTTCAAGTCACCTCAGTGGACTAACTAGAACTTTTCGAGACACACGTACGACTCTTGCTGACCGTGACCTAACTTGGACACTTGCACCTTTCACTTGGCTCAACTTAGTTGGAGTGGTGAGGGGGTTGGATTTGCCAGTCTGAGACGCACACGGGTGGAAACATTCGTCCTCGTCTAGGGAGGGAAGTGCACCCCAACCTGGTCCAATAGCCATGAGGTCTAAAGACAGGAGATTGTGGGTTGCGATAAAGCTTCAAAAGAGGGATAGTCTACTGGCTCAAGAGGAAAAACTCCTTATGTAAAAGCTGTTGTGAATAGTATGTTGAAAAAAAATGGTCAGGCTTGTACAAAAATAAAATGCCTGCAAAGTATGTACAAAGTCAATAAGCAAGCTTGAGTTCCAAAGACAAATATGTGAGCCTGCAGCTGGATGACTTGACTACACTGGTCTTGCATCCCAGGATAGGTAGCTACACTGGCTACCGTCCATTCTTCTCTTCACCCCCTCCTCTTGAGCTGGTTGCCACTTGAACTTAGAAGGGAATACCCTGCTCCTCGAGGAAAGAGCTGTTGGATTGGGGAATCATTGGGTTGTCATTCTGGAGAAGTCAGTTCCTTTGTCATTTCAGTTGGGGAGAGCCACTATCACTTACACTGTACAAGTCAGCTTCATAGTTATAAGGGTTTGTGTATGATGTAGACTGGTTCTGACTAGGCTATTGAGGTGGGTTGAACCAAGTTCTGTGATTATCGAAGGCTGTTGTATTTTAGAGCTGGTTCCCGACTAGGTTCCACACACATCTACACCCAAGGTCTGACAGGAGCTCCAAATTCAGATTTTGTAAAGACATGCATTGCACTGAAAGCACCCCTATTCACTCTATCCTTCTTTAATTCTCCTTTTTCTTTTCTTTATTCTTTTTGTACTTATTACATAAGTGTTTGCTAGGGACTAGCAAATGCAAGTATGGGGGGTGATGAATCTCCATTTCATCACCTTTATTCTATCATTTTGGCCTCAAAAACCCCAACAAATGCATGTAAATAGCATCAAATTGTACATAATAGCATTCATGATTCATTGTATTAATTATACATTAAATACTGTGTTTAATGCCAAAATTATAGAATAAAGAAAAGAAAATAAAATATTGAAGATATTTTATGACCCAAACCCCGAGACCAAGGCCAGCATGGTATTGGTCGACCAGGAATAAAGTAGGGGGAGATAAGGGCCAGTGTACAATAAATACCTCATTTATTTATTCATTTATTTATGCATTTTTGACACCTATTTTGTACATAATTATTTATTCATCAAATAAAGAAACTTTGTTCATAAAAGTTGTAG
Source organism: Ottelia alismoides (assembly GCA_037367405.1). NCBI lineage: Eukaryota > Viridiplantae > Streptophyta > Magnoliopsida > Alismatales > Hydrocharitaceae > Ottelia > Ottelia alismoides. The sequence continues at coordinate 564,868 of JAZKJV010011682.1, read as the reverse complement.
ATAATAATGTAAATAAAATTACAAAATTGAGTTTGTGTAAAAATAAGACTCAGTGTACATTCTATACATAGAATAAAAAGCCAAAATCTCAACTTCACAGACCTATATCTTGCAAATAAAAACTCCAAATCACTCAAACTCACCTTTAATTGTATATAGCTTTCCATGAACTATTTAATAAAATTGGTTTCATAATTTTTGGAGTCCATGTGCAAAAGTTAGGTTTTTGGCCCTCCTTGTACATAATACCTGAATAAATTAATACATTTATTCATTATTCATTATTGCAACAAATTTATAATTTTAGAATTTTGTAAATGATGTATATAATGCATACACACATTAAAAGTAAAGGAAAACCAAAAATAACTTCAAAAATAAAATAAGTCTACAAAATTCATAGACAAAATACCTATATTATATATCTTTATATAAATAAAAAGGATTTTATTCCTTGGTTCTTTTATTCTTGTATATTTTTATAATAATGTATACATTATACATAACTCATTAAAAATGTAAATCCAAAATAAAAATCAAGAAAATACATTAAATAAATTAAGAATACAAAACACATAGGTAAAATACCTATAAGCATACCTACATATACCTATACCTATTTATTTAAAAATGTAAATAAACTCCTAAAAATTAAATAAAAATACCTTTATACTCACAAAAAAAATTATAAATTTATAAAATAAACCAATAAAATAATAAAAGAAAATAAATAAATTAAAATTAAAATACCCAAAAATACATGTAAATACATACATATACACATTATTAAATTAAAACCATAATAAATCGTTTCGAAAAATTCCATAAAAGTCATAAATAAATACTAGATGAAATAATACACATTTTTTATTTTATAAGAAAAAAATAATAAAATCGTTTGATATGTCAAATAAATCAATTTCTAATCAGATCTCCTATTTTGGCGTCTAGCGGCCGACGTGGACCAATGGGGAGCCGGCCTTCGTTGACCCCCTGGTCAACTGTCCCATCCAAGCCCTACGTCTCTGAACTGTCAACTCCCCGATTTTCCTCCAATTTTTGCGGACATCCCTTCCATCGTTTAAGCTCGCTTCCTTCACAAGAATTGCCCTCTGATCATCCATGATGCCCGCCAAAATCTTAGATCAATTAGATACTCATTGGATTAAGAAATAATCGCCGGTCAATAAGGCACCTTGCCAATGTTTATAAATAAGTAGCTCCGCCTCCTTCCGCGAATTTGGCCACTTTTAATCCAACCTTAAGCCTTGATTCCAGTCCTGGGACATTCCTCGTGACAGGGGGTGTGCTGGTGCCTCGAATCGGCCAGAGGGAGGAAGATTTTGTCGCGGTGGAGCTCCGGCGTCCGCCCTGCTCCCTGGAGGCCCCCAGGTATAAGAGCTGTCCCTTTTTATGCTTTTTAGTTTGTTTTTAATGCTAGCTTTCCATTCCAGTTATTAGATTAGGCTTTAGTTAATTCCCTTAGCGTAAAAATCCAAATTCGAAGTTCGCCGGAGCTCCGCTCCAGTGACTTCTTCACCGTGAAACCGACTGTGTCCGCCCGCCATTTGCATCCCATTTCGTTCCTCGCCGCATTCTCCATCGAACGCACACCTTGGTCCAACCCAGGACCTTCGATCTTGGCGAATCGGGGCTCCACCTCCGCCGTACGCCGGATCCCCTCCGCCCCACTTCATCTCACTGCCAAGCTTCAAAACCCCGGGTCGAGGAGGTAGCTCTCTCGCCCTCGGTTCTTCCTATGCAGGTACAACGAAGGATAGAGCCTATCTGGGTTCGAATCGATCCAGGATGAGGTTCCTGGGGGTCCCTCCTTCACCGACCTCGACCGAACAACTCGGACCTCCAGGAGCCATGCGAACACCATCAGATGACGCGGAAGCTTCCCAGCTACGTCCAGAGCACTTCAGATGCGCGGGAGGTGCCCGGAGGAGCCTGAGCTGCCCGATCAAAGCTCGCCGGGGGCGAGCTTCTTCCCCATTCTTCCAGTCACCTTCAGCGTCGTTGGATCGGGAGGCGAGGCCCAGATTGAACGACGACCGTTCGATGAAGACATGCGTCCACCGTCAGATCAGCCAGGAGCTTCTAATCAGGACCCTTCATCGACGAACCGGCATCCGCCGTCCGATGGGCGACACGTGGATAAGTGGTGCATCCAGCGCCGCAGGATGATGCGCCTTCAGGGGTAAATTTCACATCTACCCCCCCCCCCCCCCCGCTTTTTGTATTTATTGTTTAATACCAAAAATAAAAGGTTAAGTTATAAATAAGTTGTAGAAATTGCAGAAGGACCCTTAAGGTTTTTAGATTTACATTTTAGTCCCTCCGCGCCTCACGTGCAGCAACCACGTGAGGCGCGTGAAATTTGCATGTGAACCCTGTTGTGTTTTATTAATTGTAAAATGGTCCTGAAAATAAAAGTTCACGTTTATTTTTATTGTGATTTTTGCATGTATGCCTCTGTCAATTATTTTATTTGCAAAAATAACCCTGCCAGGCCATTTATTTTTGTGTGCTTTGTCCATTTATTTTGTGCCTCATATTAAATCGAAAAATTTTGCAAAAATGGATTTAAGCCCCTGCTAGCTTGCTTCTACACGCCATATTTTTAGTTTTCAATTTTGTTGCATTTTTGCATTTATTAAAAATCAAAAACATGTCTTTTATTCACTGTCTAACTTATAAAATCCCAAAAAAATATGAAAATGCCTCGAAAAGTTCCAAAAAAAATTCTCCAGTGTGTATTTTGACCTATTTTAGTGTCAGTCCAAAAATCCATAAAAATCTAAAAAGGAAAACCTTAAAAATTCAAAAATACCCAAAAACTCCAAAAAATGTATAAAATCAAAGAAAAATCAAAAAAATATGAACTCAGTCCTTATTTCTGCTATATTTTATTATCTTTATTAGAAAAATAGTGTGGAAAATTTTTGAGGCTGTTAGCTATTTTTAATGCCTATTTTTCTGACAGCCAGACCCAACTCCACTGTTTGCTCTTATTTTGCTATTTAAAATACTAAAAATGTTTTCAAAAATGCCCAAAAATCACAAAAATAGTAAAAAGTCATGAAAATTCCAAGAAGACTTTATTCCTGAATTTTTGAATATTTTTGAGTATTTTTATAAATATTATAGTACCCCTTTATGTATATATATGTATTTCCTAAAAAAAGAAAAATATTTATATATATATATCTAACTATTTATATGTATTTATATATCTATTTATTAACCCTAATATACAAAAAAAAAGGAAAAAATATATTTTATCATACTTATATATACCTATATATATATTGTATGTATTACAAGCTATATACTAACCCTCTATGGGTATACATATATTTATAAATTTATATTATATATATATTACCTAATTATATTATTAAAAACAACAAAAAAATAATATATATAATAAAATAAAAAAATAAAAAAATAAATAATAAATAAAAAATCTAAAATTCAAAAACCCACTTCACACAAGGATGACTCTGTGATAGATGCACATTGTAGGCTAATGCATTTTGTATTGCTCTCGGTGGTTCGACCTCTACATACTTGTTCCCTATACATTTTATGGTAGAGTAATAAAGATTAATTCACATTTCTTTTGAGCTTAATTGTTTTATTCTTTTATTGTGGGTTAGTTGCTGATTAACTCGGGTATTCTACGAGCGGTCGCCTCAGCGACACTTTTTATATTATTCATGGCAATCCTTGTAGAATATTCGCTGTTATCAGCCGTCGTTCATCGATTACTCCCGCTCCGACCATCCATTTCATTGACCGACTCGACCAACACCTTCGCGAGACTTCCCTTCACGTTCTTCACCCATGTGTCCCCCTTGGTTCGCCCCGGAACCAAGGCCCGACCTCCCTCACCGTCGCTTCGTCGGAGGTCATCCACCCGACTCATCCACGCATCCATTCCGCCTCTCACCGGGTCGAGGCAGTTTGCCCTCGACCCAGGAGTCTTCTCGTGTTGTTTTGCAGGGCTAAGAAGACCCATATGAGGGTCTGGACATTCGAGCGCAGAGGCCCAGCTCCGCCTTCGTTGCCGGAGCTCCTCGGAGCTTCCCCGCGTCATCAGAGGAGCTCATCAGCTACGAAGCATCGAGGCGAGTCTATTCCACATTCCAGCAGCAGCGGAGGTCCAGCGCACCCGTGGTGCTCCGGCGAAGTTCGCCGGAGCCTTGTTCTTCCAGGACCCCCTGCAGCCGTCCGATCTTCCCCAACGCTCCAGTTTAGATCAGATCCATCCATTTGAGGAGTCCCGTGACCGTTAGATCTCCCTGGGGTTGATCCGGACCGCACGTTCACACGAAGAGGAGCATGTGATCCCTCACCATCAGATCATCCATGTGGCTCCCTCCTCGCCGTCCATCCAGGCGAAGGGTTAGCCGCGTAGCAGCCACCGTCCGATCTCACACGTGGCTGGCCCTCGGCCGTCAGATCCGAGCCGACCTCTTCGCAGAGGCGCAGCGCCCCTCAGCCGTTCGATATCACACACGGCACGCCTCCAGTCCTCGGATAATAAGGGGTAATTTATACTTAGGCCCCTCATGTTTTGCATTAACTTTTTAATCCTGTAAATATTTATTTCAGTTGTTTTTATTTTTGAACAATTGCACTTAGGACCTTAATATTTCTTGTATTTGCATTTTCATCCCTGTGTATGTGAGACACGTGCTTCGTCACGTGATTTTTGGTGAAATTGCATTGTCTGGGCTGATGTTCTGACGTGTTAATGAATGAAATATACTTTTTGGTATTTGCGTCCATACCCCTGTGTATTCGACATGTGTTGAATACTTTGGGTATTTTGCAACTTCTTCCCTGGACTTTTAGCACCTGTTGCTAATAAGTCCCTTGAAGTAAGTTTATTATATTTAGGTCCCTCTATGCCCAGACCACGTGCAGCGCGCATGGGGACTTGGAATTTTTGCACGAGGGACCCCCAGCTTCTGGATTTGTTACTTTTCAGCCCTTAGAGATACTTTTTATTGCGAATAGGTCCCTGTGAACTGTGGGTCTTTGTTTGATTTAAATAAAATATCAAATCATGTCCAAATTTAATGAAAATTTGATATGTGCCTCCTGCCACTGTGTAAAATTTTCACTAAAAAATTGGTACATTTTTTAGGCCTTTTTCTATTTTTAAAAATTCAAAAACAGCCAATTTTGCCTATGTCCATTTTATAAAATCCTAAAAAATATAAAAACCTTTTAAAAATTCCAAAAAAATAAGTTTTGTTTATTTTTGGCTGTTTGAATTTCTGTGCACTTTTGGCTATTTTTGGATTTATAAAAAGCTTAAAAATTAAAAAAAACCCTTAAAAACTCATAAAAATTTTAGAAAATTATAGAAAATTCATAAATTCATAAACTCTTCTTCTGAATTTTCCTTTTATTTATACTTTTCATAAAAATTACCTCCATGATCTTCCAGATCATTTGACATTTTAAATTGGCCCTTCAAGTCTGACTGGACAGTTTGCTTGTGTTTCTGCCATCTTTTATTTTTAGAAAATTCCCTAAAAATTATAAAAATCTCAAAAATCCATCAAAAATAGTAAAAAACATATAAAAAATAAAAATATTTTTGTTTGAATTTTTGGACTATTTTTGAGAATTTAAATAATTGGTTGAAGTTGCTTGTTTTTGTCTTTTTATTGCTTTCTTTATTATTAAAAATCCAAAAAAATATAAAAATATTTAAAAACCACCAAAAATATTTATTTTTATTTTATTTACTTTTAGACTACTTCGTAGGCCGCAAGGCCAACTCGTGCTCCTCGAGACCGACCCTGGGTGCTATACCAGGTTAATCACATAGCTAGGATCGTGATTTTGGTTTTCATTGTTTTTCAATCTTTATTTGGTGGTCCGATTTTATTTTCTTGATTGAGCTCTGAGTCCCGAGAGGTTGAGGTCGCAACGACCATTGATACCTGATTTACCTTAGTCTATCGGGCGGCTCATCAATGGACTCTGAATTGGGCATAGTCACTTTAAAGTTCGTTATATTAGATTATCTACCGAATGACATTGATTTCACTAAAATCGAAGTTAATATGTGAAAAGAGGGTTTTGAGACCATATTGGTATATAATGTACCTTATTTTATATATGTCATCTATCATATTTATATATTTTATTAATATTATATTATTAAATTAAATAAAATTTATTTATTTATTATTTATTTAATTATTATTTATTAATTTATTTACTTATTTAAATAATTATATATTTAAGAAATAATTAATTAGATAATTACATAAGGCAGTGGTAGAGTTGGGCGGCGTTGCTTTTCTCTGTTCTTTATTGGGCCCTTTCACATCTCACGCATGAACGTCGGTCGTGGAAGAGTTGGGCGGCGTTACTGATGAGGGTTTCAAAGTCGTGCATGCATTATGAGTTGAATGTGCTAGAGGAGATGTGCAGGATGTCCCCGGAGGAGTGTGCACCTACAGCGGTGGAGGCAGGATTGACCGCGAAGCTTTTTCTTGTGCTTCAGAGTTGTTGTAATTAAATGCTGAAGTAGAGAGCCACGAAGTTGTTGAAGCTTTATAGTCTTAATTACACCGCAAGGTATTTTCGTTTCCATGTGCAAGCTCATGGGAACGATCCAGTGAAAAATTAGATTGCATTGACAGTGAATTGATTGTGAGAGGGAGTTCAGGGAATGTTTGTATGCACACTGCTCGTCACTTGTAACACCCTCTCATGTGTTAGTTCCTCTTGAAGATGGAGAGGATCATCCGGTTGTAGATGTTCGACGTAATGAGAACCGACCTCTGCTAAGTGCAGCTGCCATGGTACGAGGAGGAATCGATTTTGAATAAGGTTTATGTCCTACATATGAGGATTTGGCAGATGATTTTTTGTTCTGGCGGACGATATATGGGGATTTAGCGACCGATTCTGATATAGGGCATGATTTGCAAATAAGGTTGAGCATTACGGGCAATTTTGACTTTTCCTAACGGAAACCGTCAACTATAACAGACATCTTGAACGGAACATAACACATGGTTATGCCATGTAAGAGTTAAGCATTACTCGGGGTATCTCATGTAATTCACGATTACGCAGGGTTATGATTGTAATTGTGAAATTACTTACGGTTATGGGTGTAAAAATCCCTATATCTAAAATATTTTTACGATTCCATCCAAAATTTCTAATAACACTAACCATATTTTTACAATTACATGTCTACATCAATATTTTTACAAAACTTATACTTGCGGTCTTATATTAGTATACTTGTGATCTTATATTATAGCAACATAAGAACTACTATTGTGTAAATGTTTCAAGAATATTCGAAACACTCGATGTAATTACAAAAAATTTGGGGTATAAATGTTTTTTTGAAAAACTCAAAAGGCATAATAAATGTATTTTTTCTTCAAAATCATATAAATACATATATGTGATATATAAATTTAATAATTTTAAACTATTCAAACTCTTCTTTGCATCAAGGTATAATCAATCTATTATTGTTGGAAGGGGGCAATCAGATGCACAATATCGGAGAGAGAGGCAATGCTCGTAAGGCAGGAAATAAGAAGGAAGAGGCGACATTGGGTAATTAGCGCACATAGAAGGAGAAGAGGCAAGGTGTATCATGCTATAGGTTAGAACAAAACTAGATTATGAATAGTTTTCAAAATTATGCATTATATTTGATAATTAACATTATTTTTTATTAAAAATTATTTTTATAAAAAATGGATGGTTGAACCAATATTTTTGAAACAGAATTAAAGACTGAACCAGAAATCTCATCAAAAAAGGTTAATCGATTTGGACCATGGAATCAAACTGGTTTAATAAGATGATGATGTCATTATTTTTATAATCGGATTAAACTGAACATGTAAGTAAAAAATAGTTGAATCATGTAACTAAACAGAAAGAACTAAAATATGTACAAAATACACAGTCAAACACTATTAAAATAAATAAAACAATAAAACAATAACGTAAATATCTTACTTTATACATAAAACATTTTCTTGAATATGCAACATTAAATGTTATTCATATAAATATAAATAGTATTTGAATTAAATACTCCAGAATAATAATATTATAATTATATTTATTATCCAACTCTTTCAAAAAGTTGAGATGGCGTAGTTGGTTGATGCTATGTAATTGGCCGCTTTTCCTCCGATTCTCGATTTAATTGTTTGAATGGTCGGTTCGGTTCGATTTTTAAAATCTTTGTTTTAACAACATCTAGTAAATTTTGTAAATTTTTTTATATTTTTGTAAATTTTGTTCACTAAACACGATAAGATATTAATAGAATGTGCACCTCGAGTAATGAAGTTTGTGATGCTCAGAACAAGTCGTACTCCTGGATCTTCATTGGTAAAGTCATGTCAAGTAAATTCTGCTTAATGGTCAGTTCGGTTCGATTTTTAAAATCTTTCTTTTAGGACGCTGGATTAAGGGAAATATTAAGATTTAAAGTAAATCTAAGCAGACAGGAAAGCAGATGCTGGTTGGATGGCACATCAATGGGAAGAAGCATCTCGTACTTTCGGTCCCAATCAGAGCAAATACTAGGATGAACACTGATCAATTTCTTCCCATCCGACTCGAGAAAAGGTTATTTGACCGACGCCGTGACGGAAAAGAAAAAAGACGTATACATTCGCAGGCATCTGTTGAAAGATGAGGGCGATGGTTCTACTCCCCTCACATGAATGCACCATCGCCATCGGAGCTTCGAGTGCTCTTCTATATTTGTTGAGGGGTCGCCGTATGGACCCCATAACGGGATTTAAATAAGGTTTGGTAGTTGCTACATTATAATTTATTTTTTGACTGTGGATGATGGGTCTGCTGCAACTTCCTTTGGATCTTTCATCAAACCCATCTAATAATAGTAGGATCTCCATCCAACAACTCGATAGAGATTAACTTCTGAAATACATCACGCAATATGCAGGATTGTTCAAAGTTAAGTCATGCTTATCTTGAATCTATGAATCCTGCCAAGAACTTATACCACGAGTTTACAATATGTGTACGTTTCCCTGTTGAATTATACCCCCACATGAAACCCTATAAATAGTACCCCAAAGACGCAGCTCATCACAAACTAAACCAAACACCATCTCCCTTTCTTCTCCACAATGCCTCCATACCAACAAGCATGGGGGCTTTCCCTAGCCCTAGCCCTCCTCCTCTCTGTGGCCGGAGCCAACACCGTCGGCACCGCCGCCTCCTCCATCCTCTCCGCCTGCAAGACCACGCTCTACCCTGAAGCTTGCTCCTCCGCCTTCTCCTCCATCTCGGTGCATGAGCCTGCGAAGACCCCCGACGAGCTCTTCGACATCTCCGTCAAATTTGCAATGGGCCACGCCCACTCTGCACGCACTCTCGCCTACAACCTCACCTTCCCCAAGCACGACCCCGCCGCGTACCCTCCCACGGGCGCCTACGATTGCGTGGAGCTCCTTGACAGCACCGTGGAGCTCCTCACCGACGTTCTAGACAAAAGAGGCAAGGCATCCCATGACGACATCACGACATGGCTCAGTGCAGCTCTCACCAACCAGCAGACGTGCACCGAGAGCCTCGCAAGCCGGCCACCCACGGACAAGGAACTCATCGATAAGAAGGCAGAGACGCTCACGCAATTCATCAGCAACTCCTTAGCGATCCATAAGTTCGTCAGAGGTCGCCGGAAAGGCTTCGGGGGGCTCCTCGGCGGCCGGAGGAGGCTGATGTCAGGGAGCTACCCCGACTGGCTCTCCGCGGGGGATCGGAGGCTTCTCGAGGCTTCACCGGAGGAGATCAAGGCCGATGCGGTGGTGGCGTTAGACGGCACGGGGACGCACAAGTCCATCAACGAGGCGCTCGCCTTCGTGTCGCTTCAGGCCGCCGGAGGCGGCGGCGGCGGGAGAACCGTTATATATATAAAGGCGGGAACATATAACGAATACATTCGAATCCCCACCAAACAAAAGAACGTTATGTTGATGGGCGACGGAAAGGGTAAATCCGTCATTGTGGGCAGTCACAGCAACAACGACGGATGGACGACCTACCAGTCCGCCACTGTTGGTAAGACGGACGGCTAAACCGAATTGACGCTTTTACCCTTACACAATTCTCGAAAATCTCAACTAACAGATCCGTGTTTCCTAACAGCTGGAAATGGCGCGGGGTTTATTGCCAAGGACTTGACGATCATCAACAACGCCGGACCGGCTAAGGAGCAGGCCGTCGCGCTACGCGTAGGCGCCGACCGAGGGGTCATCTACCACTGCTCGATCGAGGGCTACCAGGACACGCTCTACGCGCACTCCAACCGCCAATTCTACTGGCAGAACGACATCTACGGCACCGTCGACTTCATCTTCGGCAACGCGGCAGCCGTGTTCCAAGGGTGCAACATCTCCCCGAGAAGGCCGGCCGGCGGGCAAAAGAACTCGATCACGGCGCAGGGCCGGCGCGACCCGAACCAGAACACGGGGTTCGTGATCCAGGGGTGCAGGATTTCGCCCACCGGCGACCTCGCCGCGGTGAAGCACAGCGTGCAGACGTTCCTCGGGAGGCCGTGGCATCTCTACTCGAGGACCGTGATCATGCAGACGTACATCGACGACTGCGTCAACCCCGCCGGGTGGGAGCCGTGGTCGGGGAGCTTCGCGCTGTCGACGCTGTTCTACGCCGAGTACGGCAACACCGGGCCCGGAGCGTCGACGGGTGGGCGTGTCAGGTGGCCCGGGGTGCACACGGCGTTGTCGACTGCGGAGGCGTCGTCGTTCACGGTGTCACAGTTCATCTCCGGCAACTCGTGGATCCCGGGTACCGGAGCGAGCTTCAATGGCGGGCTCTAATTAATCCCTATTATCAACCCATCGCCGGTTCTTAATTAACGCGTCTGATTGCATTATGTATTGCACTAAAGTGAAACAGGGAGAAGGTGTCCACATTGTATACGCATATACCAAATATTCGTTTGATTACAATAAACGTATTTTCTTTTTCTACAAAACGAAAACAGTTGATCGTATTTATGGAACAACGAATATTATTCATTCATTATAGAGTTATATTCGATTTTGAAATCCGCAATCTCATTTCTACAGTTACATCATTGCTCTTCTTTTTATCAAGCTGTGCTATACTAGACATCCATGTTATCCCGTCAAAGCGACACCGGTTTCAGCATCTTTATTAAATTGAGCTCACTTGGATGACTGAGCATGTCCCGTATACATCGTCCCCTTCTATCTTCGGCCTACGAGTCAATCTTCAACAACTGGCTCTTTCCATTATTGGTAGTAATGTCTGGTGAAAGGTCAAAACTTGTCATCACTGACCATCTGAACAGCTATATATCAATGATTATCGATTGCCTTTCTTCACTAAAACCTTCAATAACAGTTGCCAACATTAAGAAAAATGAAAAAGCAAAAATCTTAGTGAGAAAAGCAAAGGAAGAAAAAAGATATCGCCACATGTGATGCTGAAAAAGATTATCTTGATTGGAGAAAAGGGACAGTGCACCTAATGGAGCCACTGGCCTTTGGAATCTCGTTCCGTTTAAGGCCCCACGAGAAGGCACTGTTTTTATTCAAATCGAAGGGACGGTAGCTGAATAGATGCATTTTTTGATGGCTTTAACAGCTGGAATTCCCACTAAAATGACGTCTCCTGCCATTGACTTCTCTTCCATTCGACGATCTTTACCTTACACGTGCGCACACAAGCTCATATACACGTATACATGTGTGTTTGCACGTGTAGACAATTAGATGGACCCACTGTATATATCTTCCCTTGTTTTTAATGAAACTTGGGGGACTTAGATAGCTCGAATTGAAGAAATCACTCCCAAACAGGTTTAAAAAACCGGATCGAATCGGCCTGTCTGACCGGTTGGATCGGGAACCGGTCCCGATCGATCGGTTCGATAGATCTTTGTAATTAATTTCAAAAAAATAAAAAATAAAAAATCGGATTGACTTGGATGGTCGGACTGGGTTGACCCGGGTTGACCCAGTTTTGATGGTTTGATAATTTCAAAAAAATAAAGGTTTAAATAATGAAATAATGGGGTTTTTATCATGTATGTCCTTCTTGACTTTTGCGATATAAGGTATGTCCCTCTCTTTTTTGGATTATATGTTATGCCAGTACTTTCTTAGAGTAATTTTCTTGAAACAACTATAAATAAATGATTATAATATTATATTCATATATAATTTTAGAAAATATGATTTGTAGAGTTTTACTTGAAATAGGCAATCATGTTATTTTATTTAAAGATTTGAAATTTTTAACGATTATTTTATTGATATATAAATACATACTTATATATATATCCGATTTTATTGGTTAAAAAATCGGTCTGACCAGTAAATTAAGCCCGGTCCGATTTTTTCCGATTCGATAAGAATGATGACGTCATGCTGACGTCATCACCAGCCCGACCGGTTTGGACCAACGGTTCGACCCAGTTGGACCAAACCGAAGACTGACCGGTTCAATGCCCGGTCCGATTTTTAAAACCTTGCTCCCAAAATGATTCATGCGAAAGTCTACGATATTTTGAAGTCTTCTGCAAAATAAATGATATTAATCGGTACATCTTCGGACGTTAGATATAATTAACCTTCGTTGAAAAAGTCGACGATGTTTTGAAGTCCTCAACGAATAACATATCATTGCCATATCGACGTATCCTTGTAGAACGAATGGCAGAAGTTTCTTCTTGAGGAGTCAAATTATTTAGATATTATTTATTGAGGAGTCAAATTATTTAGATATTATTTATTTAATTTATGTTATCTTATTAGCTGTTAATATTTAGGGACTGGATCTTTTGTAACGTGTTGTAATTCGCTTATTGTTTGAGAATTTGTTTTTAAAAATCCAATATTATAGATTGAATCGCCGATTAATGTTATACATATCGTCCAAATTTTACTCAAATCTGAGGTTGTTTGCTACTTTATTTAATGGTTAAAAATCTAATTCTTTTTTAAATAGGATATAAGTTGCTTAAATGTTGATTGGACATATGACCACTAAGATATAGTTAGAAATGGTTCTGGATTTGAGCAAAATTTAGAGGATAGGTAGAACATTGATCGAAGATTCAATCTATAAGGTTGGATGTCTGGAAAGGGATTCGATACATAAGGTGATGTTTTAATAATTTCATAATTGATTGATACTAATATTTAGAAGGATTTTTTATTAAAATACACATAAACTTAAAATCTCACGTAAATAATCTCTACAAATATCGTATTGGCAAAAAGATCCTTATATAACACTTAATATAACTAAACTACATACTGATTAATATGATATTAAGTAATACCATTAGATTTAATATTTTCAAATAAGTAATATTATGCAATGCTTTACATATAGGAATTCAAACAATGTGTGTGTGTGTGCGCGTGCGTGTGGCCCTTCCAATGAGGTGGACATTTCCTGAAACTTAAAAAGCCACTTCTGAATTTATAAATTATATAATAATTTTGTAAAATATAAACTGCACATTGTAAAATAATGATGATCGTATTATTTTGTAAAATATAGCATCCATATCGTAACTAATATGGTTTATCTAAAATAATAATATTTTCATATTTTTTTCTTGATATACATATATGTTAACATTTATTATTAATTTATGGAGTTTAAAAATATAAATTAAATAGAAAAAATACCTAACTTGGAGTGGCTTTTCACGTATCCAGGAAAGATCCACCTTATAGAAAGTTTCTTATATATATATTATAGGAAAAACTTCAAATGAGTCAGGGTCTCACCAATATTATAGTAAGCCCTCAATCTCGTCCTTTTACTTTTGATCATACGGCTGGATCTAATGAGGCATTAATTAAATTAATTTAATGATTGAAAACATATTTTGATCATTTTCATCACATTCTAAATATAGAATGTGACAATTATTTGATCTAATATCTCTCCTCTTTCCATTGATTGACGGCGCCCCCTCCCTCCTCTCTCTCACGATTTGTCGTCGGCATGGTGGACGATGGCGGGCCTCGCGTGAGATGAAGGGCGACGCGCACCCCTGGTGGTGGTGCGTGCTCTCCTCCATGCGGTGGTCGACAGAGGGGCTGAGCGGCTGCGATCTGCAAGTGGTAGAGGCTCGAAGCAGAGCAACGATGGTGGACGCGGATGGCGACTTCTCTCCTCCGATGGTGGTAGAAGTCGATGGTGGCGGACACGGTGGAGATATCGGTCAGCGACGGGTTCCAAATATGATGGAGGTGCTGCATCGAGCAACGGTCGGCGGTGAAGGTGGTTGTGGCCGCGATTGTGAGGTAATGTATGGATTTACATTGTGGTTTAATAATTTACATAATTGGCCTTTCGATTTACATATTGATTCACTTTTTTATACATCTCATTGTTGTTTTATCATATTTTGCAGAGCTCTCCAGGAATTTTACAAAAGTACGCGATACAGTTACAAAAGATCACATAAATTTTACAAAATGAATATAAACATTCACAAAAAAAAGTTCGAAGTTACAAAGAGGGTAATTACTCTTACAAAAACTTATTGGAGTTTACAAAACGAATGTATCCATTTACAAAATAGAAATACCAATTTACAAGCAAATGTGAAAAATGAAATCATTAACGAAATTACAAAAAGAACTTACATTTTCACAAAAACTCGTGGACTTACAAAGATATGATTGAACCTAATTCGTTCGGCGCAAAATTGGAAAACAACCAGTAATGGTATAGTTCAAAAATACCAAATCCAGAAAACATTAAACGGTAATTCAAATCCATTAAATGAAATTCGAATTTACAAAAAAAATGAGATGACGGAAATACTCTTTTGGATAATATTTTTAAACCGTCAGATTGTGATCTGACGAATCCGATTAATGATTCACCACAATATTGGTGAGATCCCACCTCATTTGAAAGGGTCCCTATAATCCTGTTTTATACAAAAAAGAGGCTGGCCTTCCTTAGGGATGGAAGGACCAAGTCCTATTTGAAAGAAATCCTATATATATATATATATATATATATATATCCTTTATTATATATGTATACATATTTTGACATGATTATATGTACATCTGTATTAAAATAGATGCAGATACAAATAAGGTTGCAAATATGCGAATATATATAGATATAGTGTTATCATACTATTTTCCCTTTTAAAATGTGGATACGGCTATGGAAACAAATATCGTGTGAATATTAAAAATCATGATCTATACCCTTAAATATGGATACAGATATAAAAATTAATAGTTATAATACAGATACGATTATGCAACAAATAAATATGGATTATCTTGCGGATATTATATGTCTACTAATATTTATATTCAGAAGAATTTTTTTGTAAAGTTTAAATTAACCAATAATAGGTAGATCAAAATTACATACACTACAAATAAAACAATAAATAACTTAATGTGATATATAATATACCTCGCAAATAAATAGTTAAATATTATATTATATATATATATATCTTTTTGCATTTGAAAGAGATTCCAACATGTACACAATGAGTAATCATGTATCATATTTAGATATATATCTATACAAATTGATATGTGTTAATACAATATACACATATAGATTCGGTAATACAAATATCTATATCTGTGTACATCAGAAAATTATATAATCATGTCCGTTTTCAGATCCTAAAAAATGAAAGAGATATCCCCATTCATATTTGTATCTGTAAAGAAAATAAAAATAAATATCCTTATATGTACTTATATACTAAAATAAAAAAATATTTGTGACGGCTTAGAAACCGATACGATGATGGACATATATAGATATATCACTATCCAATTATGCACAACGAGTAAATGTTAATCATTAATTATTGTATTCTGATCATATATATTGATTTTTTGTTGAGATATGGGGGCTACTATATATAACATACACATTTTAATTATTGAATAATGTATTTAGATTATATATGTACTATATTTAAACAAATGTATATGGATTTTGATTGGAAGTCCCATTCCCCCCCCCCCTCCGGTGGCTAATGTGATCTTTTGCTTTTTTTCACTCTTCTAATTGTCGAAACGACTAGTATATAAGTCTTAAAGAAGAACACAATAAATAATTGTTGTCATATAAATATCAACCGGTTTTCAAGAACTATAGATAATTTTTCAATTAATGACTTCGTTTATATATAAATACTGTCAAAGATTTTAGAGATTGTTACACTTGCGCTCCTTCGAATTTTTGCTTACCATCTATGAGATAAACCGAACTATGATTATACAAATAAAAGTCTGGTAAGATTTCCTTACCATTGTGCCCCTACCATTTTAGGAGCATAGGAAGCTTGGAAGGGGAAGGAGGGACGGGCTGGAGTTGCGTTAGTGAGAAAGTAGGTGATGGCAGTCAAAATTAAAGAGCAAGGAAGTTAGTTGGATTGGGTCAGGACCGGAGAGCTCCGGAGCAGGGGATGGAGCTGCGAGGAGTTCGAGGTGGCATGAAGGGTTCTATGGGGAGCTCGTAGGGGATGCCCAATCCCTTATCCACTTGTCTGGTTGCCCAAAAGTCTAGTACATATGTAAACAGAGAGAGATTCAGGTTATAGGTTCTTACTTGATCCTCATTCCATCACCTTTATTCTTTCATTTTAGCCTTAATCCCTAGATAAATGCATGTATATATCATTAATTTGTGAAAATAAATACTCAATAACCCACATTTAATACTGGATAAATATTGTATAAAGGACTATACAAAATAATATATTAATGCTAAAATAAAAGAAGAAGAAGAAGAAAAGAAAAGGTGTCAAAGACATCGAGTGACCCTAGCCCCCGAGACCTGATCATCATGATGATTTAGTCGATAAGAAATAAAGTAGGGGGAGATAGAGCAGTCAATTGTACAGAGAATACACTTAAAACCCCTAAAATTCATAGGCCAATAACAATAGTTTGGGACCTATTTTATTATATTCTTTTTACACCTTAAATCAATAAACCCTCAACATAAAATTGCACATAAAATACAAAGAAAAATACAAAATTTATTTCACTCAAAAATAATACACGGTTTATCAGGGATACACAAAATAAAAAGATGCAAAGAAAAACTTGCAGGCATGTATCTTCTCCATACATATTCAAAATTTACCAAACTCACCTCTATTGTTAATAAAATTAAATGAGATTTTTAATGAAGGTGATTTCATTCAATTTGGAGTTAAAAATTAGGTTTTTTTTTTGATGAAAAGTTAAAAATTAGGTTTTGGACCTTATTGTGCAATATACTTGTACGTTATATTCAATATATTTACTCTTTACATTTCACTCTTTTTATTTTTTATAAAATTGTAAATATTATTTAAAAAACATATACATAATTAAACAAAAATAAAAATATTAAAATAAAATAAATAAATAATATATCTTAATGAATAGATAAATTATACTTATATATCCATATAAGATATATGTATATATTTATTTAAGTAAATAAAAAACTTTAGAAAAATACAATAAAAAAACTCAAATGTGTGTTTAAATAAGTTATAAATATATAAAATACTAATATATATTATAAAATATAAAATACAAAATTAAATTAAATTAAATTACACAAAATATAGGTGTAAATACCTATAGATATACATGTAAAAAGTAACATCTACTAAAATAACTTGCAAAAATAAATAAAAATCAAAATAAAATACTACATAAAATTACAAGTATTTTTCATGTTTTGACAAAAAATAAATTCATTTTCTGTTTCTAATTGATTTAATAAGGAGATTTTTATTCTAAATTTCATGTGGACCAACCAGGGGGAACGGACCATTGACCCTCGGTCAACTGTCCAGCCTCTGCATCCCCTTAAGTCAGAACCTTGTGATGTCGCCCACTTCTCCCATTTCTCATGCATACCCCTCTCCTCTATATCTCTCGAAACATTCACCATATTGTAGTCCCTTCATCCTTGATCCGCACCCACTACCAAATCTCCACCTACCACCTTCGATCTGCCTGCTATCACCTCGCATTTTTTGCCAGAGACCACCCTTATAAATAGACCCCTCTGGCTACCTTTTAGTTTTTTAACTCTATTCAACCATCGTAACCCCCTTTAGATCCCTCTTTTGAGCTCCCGGTGACAGCAAGACCAGCTCTGGACCTTTGTGGCGTAGATAAGGTGGAGTAGAGTCAGATCCAGGTTCACCGGACCACCCCTCCAGTAAGCTTCACCTGCTCTGAGCTCCAGAACTCGTCCAGCTGCTAAGTAACCTTCTATCTCTTTCATTTCATTCCCTTAGCACAGATTAGGTTTTAATTATGTCTTTTAATCGCACATTTAACATAATTTTAAAAATTAAAAATCATTAGAGCCTCGAGCTCCGGCACCAAATTCATCATACCCAGACCTTGTTCCACTCCATTCCGCTTCCATCTTCTTCATCGTCGCCTTCTTCGCAAAAGCTATCTATTTCTCTCTCAGTTTCTGCACGAAACTGAGCTCTCGGATCTCCTCCCTGTCGCCTTCGCCGGATCTACAGTCATCTCACTCACCCCTTGTTTTTACAGCTTCAGTAGAGGGTCGAGGAGATAGCCCTCGATCCCCTTAATATTTTAGTACATGTCTGCGATAGCTAAAGCCACCTGGAGCTCCACCCCAAGCTCTGAATAGAAGCTCAAGGTTAACCGAGCTTTAGGGCTCCTCTGGCGAGCCTTGGACCCTTTGAAGGAACCTGCAATATGCGTAAGGACGCTAGGAAGAAGAGGAGCATCTCAGAGATGGAAGAGAAGGTAGGGAGCGTGCGGGATCGTCAAATCAAACTTGTCGGCAGTGAGTTCCTTCGAGTTCATCCAGCCCTTCTCTCCGTTGTTTGATCCAAGGCGTGACCTAGATCTAATCGCATCGTTGAGATTATTTGAAGTGTCTCCCTTTCAAGACCACTGGATCAACCACGTGGGTCGTCATCCACCTTCTGATGGCGTGCAACTAAAGGGGTAAATTAATAAGTAACCCCTCACTTTTGTAACTTTAAAATTTAGTCATGTAAATATTTATATACGATCAAATTTTTGTGTAAAATTTGCATAAGGGCCCCCGCACTTGTTGAATATCGCATATAGGTCCAGACCACGTCGACTCACATGGTGCCCCACATGAGTTGGTCATTTTGCATTCAGGCCCTTATAGGTTTTGATGTTTATATTTAATGCTAAAATTTTTTAAATCAATTCAAAACTTTGGGATATTTTGCATGTATTCCCTCATAATGTATTTATATTGAAAATATACCCTTTGTATTCTAAGTCTTGTAAATTAATTTTATGTTTTATTTTTGATTAAATAGCTCATTTGTTCCATAAATTGTGCAAAAATAATTGAATGTGCTCTGAATGATGCTTATTAATGCTGAAATTTTTATTTGTAATTTCATTGCATTTTCAAATTATTAAAAATCATTTTGGTGTTATTTAGTCCCTATTTAGATCTAAAAATACAAAAAAATTACAAAAATATTTTCAAAAATTCCAAAAAAAATATATTATATATTATCATACAATAGATCCAGATCAAAAATCACAAAATAAATATCAAAAGAAAACCTTAAATTACAAAAACCTCTTAACCTTAAAAAAATTAGAAAATATTTTCAAAAATATAAAAAAATAGTTTTCTATTTTATATTTTTATGTATGCTAGTACTACATATTAAAAATAGTTTTGAGAAATTTTGGACCTATTTTATATTTTAAATCTCAAAATAATTCATCCTATTTAATTACTCCATATTTTAGAGCATTTCTGAATTTAAAAATACTTGAAAATTAGTAAAGATTCTTAGAAAATTTACAAAAAAATAGTGAAAAATAAAAAAAGATATAAATAAGTTATTTTTAAATTTTTGCATATTATTAGCTACATTATAAATATAAAACCATTTTTAGATTATATCTCTAATAATATACTTGTTAATATTAGTGTTATTATCATAAATCCTTAATAATATTTTTAATATCTTTATAAAAAAATATTGTTTTTGTTTATATTTACTTTTTATATATTTATTATATTATATATATCTGATATTCCACTTATTATTATATATAGAGTTATATATACTGACTTATTATATATTAAATAAAGAAATTTAAAATAAAAAAATAAAAAAATTGAAATTAAAATTATAAAACTAAAAACAAAAAATATATAAATTAAAAAATATATAAAAAAATTAAAAATCACTAAAAAACCACAAAAAATTAAAATTAAAAAATACACAAAAATAGTTATTGTTTATTCTTTGTATGCAATAATTATTTGGCTATCCCTCATAGATCTCTGTGGTTTGACACTCAGAATACTTGTACACTATACACATTTATCTGGGTTATAATAAATTTTATCTCACTCTTTATTATATTGTTTCATCTGCACTTGTGGGTTAATTGTTTATTTAATCGGCTTTTGTGAGCAGTCACCTCAATGACTATGCCCTCGCCTTGTGAGCGCACACGACCACCTATGAAAGTTGGTTAATCAATTTATGTTGTTGTTGGGGAGCAACTCCTAGGATATGTTTCTTGAAGATATTTATCTACATTATTTGCTCTCTTTTTATTTCTATGTATAATTAATTGTTTGAGCTACTTCTAACATATCTCTTTGTTGAAATTTCTTGCGAGGGACCGTGTGATGAAGGCGAATTCTTAGGAAGCCAGTGCACCCGAGCTGCGAGGATATCAACCTTTTCTCCATAGGCTAATTAGAGAGAGCAAGAGAGAGGGAGACAAAGAGAGGAAGAAGACCAAAGGATTTTAGCTTAGGATTTTTCTTTTTGAGAGAGTGCCTATTTTATTTTGTAATTAATTGAAATAATTCAGGACTTGGACACTTTTGGGACACTACACTTTACGAGGTCCAATGCCCGGACGATTGTTCATGTGGGGGCCTCGTCGATTTTTCATTATTTTCATTGCTTTTATTTTTGTTTATTTCTCACGTTCTTATTGTTCCACCTTATTTATTTTATTTTCTATGATTGAGCCCCTAGATTTAGGATTGCTTGAATCCGTAATTAGATCCAAATCTTAATTGGAATCATGTACCTATAGTTCTCTACGTTTGGATCTAGTCAAATTTAAATTGTTGATTATTTGGAATTGAGATCGAGCGTTGTGAGAGGCTCCATGCAACGCTAGCAGGATCTGTAGTGTCAAACACCGAGGAGTCTCCAAGACCGGACTTTTGGGTCTTTTTTCTAGATAATTAGCATTTAGTTTTTGACGTCTAATAGCAATTCCTATTTAGGGTGAATTCTTTATTCTTGTATATCGTGCATGTAGTGTAAATATTTTAATATTGTTTTGCATCCCGCATGGGGAGAGCTGGGAAGCATTGTAAGTCCTTACTTCGCATGCATCATTCAATACTAAAGTACGATTTCCACCTTAGTGTAAACTTGCACGGCTTTTTTGACTCCTCTCCCAGTTTTGTATCACCTAGGATTCAAAAATAAATTACAAAAAATTGTTAGGCATAATATTTTGAAAAATACTCAAAAAAGTGAAAATCAAAAATAAAAATAAGGGGACTATTTAATAAACTTTAAGCTAATTAAAATTCATAATGAACATTCATTGTTTGGGGTTTATAAAGTCGACATTGTTTTTTGTACATTCCAGACTGATTGAGGTGCGGCTCATAAGGATTAGAGCCCAAAATCCGATCTTTGATGGATTGATAATAATCACCTTGGATGGTGAGGTATCGGTGCTTCTGTCATACGTAGGCAAATAGGGCATTGTCTACAATGGTGAACTCACCTTGTGTGGAGCATTCGATCTGGTCTGAAGTAATGAGCTTAGGCCACGCCCGCACGGGTTTGTCTGTCTCATCACCCTGTGTCCGAGTATCTCACTTGTGGGGGGAGTATCGGTTTCACCTATTGGCTTCCTCTCTTATTCTTTGGTCGAGTACCCCCCAAGCACGAGATCAAGGACCTCAAAGAGTGCATATCCCAAGTTATAAAGGAGGTGGAACAAGTTCAGAGTACTTTCATGGCAGTACACACTCTCCTCTGGGGTTAGCCATCTAAGGACTTATTATAAGTTTGCTTGAAAATAAAAATAAAATTAAAAAGATAAAAATAACCAAACTCTTACCGCTTCCCATTGTGTCGGGTTGGTGAATCGACACTGGTATTGTGTTTTGTTTGAATTAGAATTAGGTCAAGATCCATTCCTATGCACTTGCACCATTTTTCTTATTATTTGTTTTTATTTCTTCTTGCTTTGCTCATTGTGAGACTCCTTATACTTCCCTCTTCATCTATTTGTCATTGTGCTCCATTCCTCATCCAATCTGCTTCTCTCTAAGATGTCGTCTCATGGAAGGTTTAGTCGAGACCCTACCGACACCCACATCGATTCCATGAGTTATGCATCTTTAACAATTCGAGGCGATTACCGAGAACCTGGTTCAGATTTTGCAAACCAATTTCCGGACTCCTCGACTTCTTCCTTTTTTCCAATAAACTGTGATCACTCTTGTCCTTCCATTCACCCCTTGTGGATGGAGATCGATGTCAGCCAACATCACATGCTTCATTCATAAACATCTGGAATTAGCCATAATTCTAGATCATTCACTCCATCTGGTGCAAAAGATTTCCGGTCTGAACGAGATGCATCTTTTTTGCAGAGACAACATTGGACCATGTGCAGATTACATCCTTTGAATTTGATTCAGAGATGGCTCCTCAAGTGAAGGGAAAGGGAAGATACCACCAGACCAAGGATAACCCGATCAGAATACTGTGAATGCACAGCTACTTGCTTCCATCCATACCATCCAACAACAGCTGACAGATCAGGCCTTAGCCCAAGTCGCTTTCTAGAAAATGATGAATGACCTGAGGAGAGAGAGATCATAGGAGGAGGAGGAGGAGGAGGAGGAGAAGGTGAAGATCCATAAGATTGGTACAATGGAGGGCCCGCAGATGAGACGAATGGAGAGAGAGGTCCAAGCCTACTCTCAAATAGACTTGTAATCCTGACACTGGCCAAATGACGGAGTTGATATAGATCCATGTAGTCCACGGATATTTTGAGCTCAAGCCTCAGTTCCTTACCCTTCTACCCTATTTCCATGGGAACACCAACGAGAAACCCTATATCCATCTTCAGCAATTCTCCCACATCTGTCGCACCACTCGCTACCCCCAACAACCCGTTGGTTGTAGTCAAAATGATTGTGTTCCCCTTCAACCTTCAAGACAAGGCTATTTATTGGATCAACCATCTAGGGGAGGTCGTGACGACCTAGGAGGAATTGAAGTTTGCATTCCTCTAGAGCTACTATCCATTGGGTTGTCTTAATCAGATGTGAGCAAGATTAGTAATTTCTCTCAAAGCCCACACGAGTCAATACATGAATCTTGGGAGAGATTCTGTGATTTGTAGGAGAAGTTTCCCCATCATTAAATCCCATGGAATAGCCCGTTCCAACATTTCTTTGGGGGTCTCACTCCTGGAATCCAAAGGCTAATCGATGCTGCCAGTGGTGGCACGTACTTCAACAAGGATGAGGACGTTGTTTGGTAGATTTTCAAAGAAATGGCTGAAGGAGAGGTCGATCTATCTTCATCATGTGCGTACCAAAGGCAGTCGCAAGTCCATCACAAGCCCGTCAATATGTTGGCATATAGTGAGCAGGACATGGATGAGAGCTCTAATCTCAGCATCACCAAGAGCCACCTGTCTAAAGTTGATAACTTGGAGAAGTTATCTGCGATAGAATAGAGGACCCAACACTTAGACAAGGTGGATCAGATTAGAAAGCAATCAAAGCTTCTTGTTAGCACAATCAATGCAGTCCAATATGTGAGCCCGGCCGTCGCCACTCCTGTTGAACCAAAGAAACCATCATCTCCAAATTCACCTCATGTACTATGATAAATAGTCCACAATATTCAAACTTTTGTGGTTCCTGATGGGATCTATTTCACCTCATGTACTATGATAAAATACAATTATTAAAGAGGTGAAAATGTGGTTCATCAGATGGTGTTGTTGCCGAGGACACGGCTCATCCTTTTGATTTCTTAGATTTTAAAGTTTCATTTGAGTTGATTAATTTCAACGCCTAGGTCTACATGTTGTGTTTATTTTTGCATTATTTTATTGTCCATTACATTTCTTGATGTATATCTAATGCTAGCTTTTTTGGCAGAGTCCGTGGAGATCGAGGAGGCTCGGGAGACAAGGAGGCGAAGAGTTAGGAACTTCCGTTGTGAGGAATCACAAAAGAACAATCGAAGAGTTCAAGAAATTTTAATTAGCACAGTTTCATGCATTTGTGTATATTATTTGTAATAATTAGCTTTATAGAGGTTCTCGATTGAGGACTCATGTGTGTATCATGGACTTGGACTTGCATGTGGTGTGTGGAGCTTGCTTCACCCCAGACTGGATGGGGCTCAACTTGTGTGTTCAACCTAGGTTAGGCATGCAGCTTCTGAGTTTTTTTTATTTTATATCACATGTGCTTGATCATAGGTTAGAGCACACTAATAAAAATCTGAGATTCTCTTCATCTCATATGATTCAATGCGATGCGCCAAACATTGATCTACTTAGTCAAACTCAACGCATTGTCTTCATCGCTAATAGTATCATGTTTTCGATGTGGGCCTTCTCGACTTGCATGCATGTAAATATAGATTTCAATTCAGTCTTGCATAACACATGGAGAACGTTGGGAATCACTGTGAGTATCTCTTTCTCATGCATGCATCATGATTTTCGTCTGCATCAGCTTTTCTCGATCTCCCTCTTGATTTTCAACTTAGGATTTCAATGAAATTGGAACTGGCTGTTAGACAATGAATGCTTGACTTGTATTCACATTAAATTCAGTGATAACCTAAGCATAAAATTGGGAATGATAATGCAAGTAGACTTTTATAAAATGGAGTAAAATTACTTGTATTATGGGAGAGCAACATCCACACTGTATGCAGGATGTGTTGCATGTTGAGAGGTGAGGTCGTATCCCTAGGATAGTGTCCAAAACTTGCATTAAAGCCATGCATAACAGACTCTAATTTTAGATGATCACCGATAAAATCAACAAGATAAAATGACCGACAATTATTGGTTTTCATATCTGAGTTGGTGAAATCAAGGGTATTTGTTTGCTTGGTTGTGATTTGATTGAGTTTTCTGCCCAACCCACTCGTAACTCGAGAAACTTCATCTTCCATATCCATAGATTCATTTATCGCCGAGATTCAGTCATTTAATAAATCCATTCCACTGTAACCTTAACTATAACATGGCCCCCCATCCTTAGTTCTATATCCGTATACTTAGGCAATCCTTCAGCCTAATTATAGAGGGAATCATGTTCCATCTGATTGTTCACCTCGGGTCACTCCATCTTCATTGCATATCTTTATCCTTAGGATCTCCTTAACCTAAGTTTAGGGAGACCCAAGTCTATGTCATCTTCTTCACTCATTGATACCTTCCCTCGGTCCTCTTCTTATACTTAGTTATTTTTAACCTAAGTATAGGGGGCGTCCCGAGTCAGTTCATGTATGATCTTCTATATTTTGACATGAGCTATGGCTTCATATTACTTTGTGTTATAAGTACACAATAAAAGCTAAGTATAGGGGGTGTACCGTATATATTTCATATATACTTTAGCCATAGCTCATATTGTAAAATTTTTCAAAGTTTTTGAGGCTAGGGTATAGTATCTTGTGAAATGATTTGTATTAAATTATTTCTAAATGCTTTGAAAATTTTTTCTGACTATGTGATATTGTTTTGAAAAAAATTTGACAATGGTTTGAAAAATGTGATTTTACTTGTTTCGAAAACCATTTGAAAAATATTTTGATAATCTATATATTATGTGACATAGTATGGAAATATTTTCAAAATTCTTTCAAAAATAAGAGGAAAATGAGACTAACTTGTGTTTGTAACAACTTCTAACCTTATTTCAAAAATCATAAAAATCAAAGTTTCTTTGGTAACAATTCTGATTATTAAACTTAAAAATGATTGGCTACTTTTTAGTGAGGAAATTGCAGCCTTCCTTAGTAGAGTGGGTGGTTAAAAGACAATGTGTATGGCAAAAGACAATGTGTATGGCACCGTCTGGAAGTAACATGGGTAGCCGTTTGACAGTCCGTACTTACATCCATACTGGCTGGAGTTAGATGCAACTAGTTATATGAGTTTAAGATTATTTCTCTAAGGAAGCTCTAAAAAATCCTTAAAATTTTGCAAAATTTAAAAATCACAAAAACATTAACTTTTGAGTTGATTATCCCTGACACGATCACTATCACTCAAGTCTTGAGGAAATGAGAACACTTAAGAGGTCTGCGCTTTCAAGTCTGACGAACTACTGAGACAGTAGATTAAACGCAAGAACTTACTTATTCTCTAGTGCTGAGGATTAGATTTTGAGGAGAACCTCTTGGATCAGGACTTTGGGTGACACCTTGACTTGCCTATCATGATTACAGTACATACTAAGGGTGTGTTTGGATAGTGGGTTTAGGTGGGTTAAACTGGTTGCAGGTAACCTATTTTTGGATTTTGGTGTTTGGATAGAGAGTTAAACTGGGGGTGGGTTAGAAGTGGGTTTATTGTGATATGATTGTATTGAAGTTTGAAAAAGTGAGTAGTTATTGTGATGTGATTGTATTGGAGTTTGAAAAAGTGAGTAGAAGTGGAGTAGTTTATAATTTTTATATGATATGATGGTATAATATATTGTTTTTTGATGGAATTGATGATGGGGAATTTATTTATTTATTTTAAAAGATAAAAAGTGGGGCCCACGTAGGAGTGAGAAAATATGGGGTAAGGGGGGTAAACCCCTCACTCTAGCCGAACGGCACCTAAATGTCATATCTCTTTACTATATGTAGTACAGAGAGTGATAATTAGACAAGTTGAATTTCTTTTAACTAGAGCTTGGTTGAGCTAAAAATTTTAAGATCACTTAAACCAAGGGTTCTTGATGAATTAAGTCTTGAATTTTCATATGCACGGTTAAAGTTTAATCAGGCTCTTTTATTCTTTAAATACTCGAGGTGAGCATGATTTAAATATAGGAGATGAATCGCTTGCCCTGCTATCAAGCTAACCATGCATCCAGAAGCAGCCGAAACTGAAGCAGATAAGGATCATCATCCCAAGTGATGCTCCAGAACAGTGTCAGCAATAATTGATCTCAGGTAACTACAATTCAGAGCTTCTTGACTTGACAGCACTAATGCGTGGTGAATCAAGGTTCAACAATGGCGGACGTTGACACACACGAAGAGAATTTGAAGGATTGACACGCGACGGCTCAACCAACCTGTCCCCGATGTGGACGTATACACCATGATCATATTGGACATATTGATGATATCTGCTCCCACCTGCCCTCTTCCATTATATATACCTTCTTCACCACTTATTGTTGCATGGATGACATCAGTCTTTCGAAAGCATAGACGCGGTCCTCATCATTTAAACTCCTCCTTGATTCTGGACGAAACCCATGGTTGGTTCTAATCTGATAAGGATGGAGATACACGACAGATGTGAAAAATATAATACTATATCCTTGAAATCAATATGAATACTTGTTATGCAGACATGGGGAGAGTAGACGAGGTTGAAGGATTGGGTTATACATAGAAGACCAGAAATAGTTTTTTTTTTTATTTTTGCTCCTGTACCCTGCAAACTTTGTCAGTAATAGTTATACCTCCAGTACCTTTGTCAACACGATGATCCTACAAGGCAGGAGCAGATCCTCTGTTGTAGAGGATTCGACAGCAGGACCTGTTGTAATGGATTTATTTTGCAAAAAAATTGTGAAAAATCCAACTATATAGATTTAATCTATGCTAATTGTTCTGTATACCTTTCAAATTTTGAAAAAGAAAAGTTAACGTGAGGGGTCCTTAAAAAAATCGAATTTGGATTTTCTTTTGACCATTATGATAAAATAGCTAGGAGGATTGGAACGAGACGAAAATTTGATAGATATGTAGAACAATTAGTATAGATTAAATATACATCCATTACAACAGACCCTGCAATCCTCTACAGCAGAGGATCTACTCTCCTACAAGGCCTCTATGTCTACGCTATCATCCTATCTACCGAGTTGAATGAGTCAAGTCAGCCTTAATTAGAACTTAATAATCAAATACAAACTCGAGCTTGGACTCGACAAGCTATGTCAAGAAATGTTGACTCATGACTCAAACCCATTGGATTCGAATTGGCACGTAAGGCATGAACCTCCTAATGAGCCTTTTGTACAGAGGTCGGTTATTATATTTCCTTGTTTTGGGGATTTCTTTAGCGAAGCAACTTAAACTCATTAGAAATCTCAATGGTGATGATGACGATGAAATTTTTTGACAATATATATAGATGCATATACTTATTCTCAGTCACTCTTGTTTCTATAAATAAACCATTATATTGGTATCGTTAACATACTCGTCTTATTTTTGATATCACGCCACTCTGATTAAGATATTGCATTGGGTGTCAACATGTCAGATAATTCACATTGGTAAGACGTTAGCATCAGAGTAGGTGACCATTAGGAAGTTATTATATAAACTCATTGCTACGATCTAAAATTCTTTAAGGACTAATTCAATTTTCATATAATATCTTTGAAAGAAAGTACTGCTATGTTAATCTCGGACAGAAATTTAATCATATATCAAATATATATTTGGCTCAAAGAAGCTGCCAAAAATAGCTTATGCGTGATTGTATACATCTACTTATCAATAAACACTTGAAAAAATTTTCCATAAGAAAATGTCATGGAGGAACCCAATTCATTTATAGGTCCCTATGAAAAACACTCAATTACTTGATGGAGCCCTTTGAAGGACAACAGTAAGGAGAAAATGTTCATCTCTCAACTTATTTATATCATCAATCAATACTATTATCAAATATCACATCACAAGCGTACACATGAGCTAAAACAAATTGGTTAATCAGACAGGTTTTCAATATAAGAAGATAAAAAACTTGAGTTGGCAGAAACTTCAAATTCTGAGGCCTGATTAGAAAAGATGGGAAACCAAACTCCAACTTTGACTGTGAACTCTGACAATGCAAGTGGCCTAAATAAAGCTTAAAGGCCAAAATCACCTGCTTCCAATTCAATATTTCCAAAGGCTTGGTTTTTCATGACCAATCTATTTGCATGGTGGATCAAAGAAGAATTAGTCACGCCATAGTTCTTCTGTTCACCTTAATAGCTTCGTAACCATACAGTGGAACCTAAGCTTTAAAGTATCGCACCCAGAAGGTTTTATAACTGAAGCAAATACCAGGGATGTGCTCATGCTACATTCCTCATATTCGGTAGAACTTCAAGTATGAATATTGTAAGAAGCTAACAAAAACATTTGAAAGCACGGTTGAATACAAGACACCAAATAGCGAAAGAATACCGCAATGTGCCAAGTATTTTCAGAAAAAGTACATATGACAGCCTAGGGAAAGATCAAATTATGATTAACTAATCGCTGATGCATCAATAATATCTGATATCCGCTGACAGGGAGGGAAAAGATATCGAGAAAAGCAACAGGTGTATCTCATCATAGGCGATTTATGACAGTCTCAACCTCAGATGGTAAGTAGAGATGATAAGTTGGAGCTACCCTTGCAATATCAACATTGTTTGGAGTTACCTGTTCAGTAAATAATTATAATTATTAATAACTACAAGTCTACAAGAGAGGTGTCTACTTCAATTAATTCCCTCCCAACTTCAGTATACCTTTTCCTCCATAACTTGTTTCAATATAGAGAGAGCAATAGTTTCAGCCTCCTGAAGTGTTAGATCCTGCAAAAGATACAGCAATAAACAAGTAAGTTCTTCAGAAGAAATGCACAGGTCCATGTTCTTCACTATTTTCACCCAATTATGAAAAATGATTTGTATGTGAAATTAAAATCATTAGGTATCCTTCTTCGCCTAGGTATATCATGAATCACATCTCTATTACGAGGCAACAAATTGATGTAGCCTACCCACACCTAAAGGGAACTATCTATTGATGTTTTTAATATACCGTCTTGTCTTCTATTTTTGTGTTAAGCTAATATAGAAAGCAGTTACCTTGTTGTATTGTTCTTGCAAGGAGCTGTCTGCTCCTTCAGATCCAGAACCTATTGCTTTTGCATTGCACTGCCAAAACGTGCCAGAAGGATCTGTATAATACCTGCATTTTGAAGGATAAAATGATCGTAAATAGGAAGTATACAAGAATAAACATTGACATTGACTGATTTTCAAAGATCTTGCTTAATTTAGAGATCTTATGTGTCATCTCGTAATGTCCATTTTCAGTGTCCATTAATCGATTGCTCTTGCTGAATGGGCTTACTAGATTCAATTCCCAACCTCCCATATGAATCCCCAAAAAATGACTGCTTAATCCTTGTTGGATAGTATACATGTTATTTTTAAGTGTTATCTGTTAACTTTGCAGAAATTCGCACACATCTTATGCCCGTCCTCCTTCCACTAGATTTAACAATTCTAAATGTGATATTTTTTAGCATAAAAAATATACACTTAAAAAAAATAAACCTACATCTCTACCCATCCCAGAAAAGGTGGACTGTGGAGGGTGACAAAGGGATGAAGTATCTCATCAAAGGGGCAGATGGTGAGCGGATGGCGGTTGGAAGGTTGTCCGGCACTGCCACCAACATCAGAACAGTGGCGGTAGAACCTTAGTGGGGGATTTCTTGTCCTAAGTAGCATTGCCACTTCGTCAGAATGTCCCTTCAATGCAGTTTATTGGGGCACTTCGATTGTAACTGTAGAGATCTCGTCATTTCCTTCAAATGGCAATGTTGGCTCAGATACCCCTGTTGCAGCTGAACCCCTCTGGTCAACCATTGACCAATGCCAAAAAGGAGACCACAGTCGAACATTCTAATCCACGCTACGCAAGTCTCAGAATTTCCTAAATCTAAGCGCCAACCAGAAAAAAAAGACCAGCTCAAAATGTAGTCGGCCTTGCTGAAATCCACCTTCTGGAGGAAGCCCTACGTATTTCTTTTAAAGCAATCACTTCACATGCAGCCTCGACACTCTCCAAAATAGAACCCTTAATACAAGTACTCGAGATGAGAGAGATGATGTCTCCCACCACCACACGCAGACAATGTACCAGCAACATGGCAACAATCAGGCACCTATGCGTACCACCTAAATAGAAACCTAAATAGAACCCCCCTTTAATGGTCTGATGGCAGTGCAGTGTGCCTACAACCTAAAAAGTAAAAACCAAGTTTCAAATCCTGGGGCAGGCATCCTGTGTTTCCTCTTGTTTCGAAAAAAACCAGCCCACCATAAACTCCGAAATCATTGCCATCATGCCATCCCTAACTAACGACCAGGGCTCCTTGTGAAACAAGACCAAGAATTCATTCACCCGAGAGCCCTCTTACTTCAAGGACTTTAAAACTATGGCCTCAAATTTCAACGAAATTCGGTCAAATTTCTGTTGAATATCGATATTCAATCGAAATCGAAATTCGATCGAAATGGCCGAAATGACCGAAATATTGGGGGTCTGGTACAAAAATGACCGAAATTTCGGTCGAAATTCCGTTTCCGTCGGTCATCAACATTCTGCAACCTCCCTAACCAAGCCCCTTGCTAGGAGTGTCATGAAATTCTCAAGTTTGACATTTGCTCAGATTCGATTCATTAAAAGTCCGTTACAAATTCTGTTCGAAAATAAATGAACCGAAACTAAAATAGGTTTAGGCTCGATTATACAAATGGACCGAAGCTTAGAAAAAAGTGGAGTTTATTTTAGGATAAGTGGAATTTGACCCCGGATAAGTGGACTTTACCTCGAGATAAGTGGACATTTGCAAGATCAATGGACTTCATTCTCAGATAAGATATCATAAGATAAATGGTCACATCGTGATTACATCATCCATTGTGTCTCTATCTACAATACTTCTCCTTTCATTGTCCCTCAAATTAACAGACAAAATATAAACAAATCTCTTATCCTACTTTATTGCTTAGTCATCATCCGAACGGATATCTTTCAGTATCCCTCAAATCAATAGAAGGAATATAAACATATCTCTTATCCTACTTTATTGATTATCCATCATCCGAACGGATATAACATTATTACAGTTATGTTTTTTTAAAAGAAAAAAGGGCCTACACAATATAGGTGTGTGCCCAAAAACTTCACCAATTATCACCAAAAAGGAAATTTACAACTTTTACAAGTCACACATCGTGCCAGAAAGCAAGCTACATATCTCAACCCCCCCGCCAACACCTTAGCATGAGCTACAACATTTCCCCATACCACAAGTCGCCATGAAACACCATGTCGTTTCTAGCCATCCAAATTGCCCGGATGAGTGTTGTGTCTAGATCGCTCCTTTTTTGCACCTCTCCAGCATTCCCCAATGTCCTCCCAAAAATCATTCATCCCATCGTAATGGATTGCCGGTCGCCAAACATAGGCTAAATTTCTGCAAATGACCTAAATTTGAAAAAGAGGTGATCCATGTCTTCGATTTCCTCATGACACCTGGAGCAGGTTGGAACAAAACCAATAAAGAGACGTGCCAGTCGTTCGCCAGTCAACACTCTACCACTTATGCAGAACCAAATGAATATCTTCACTCGAGTCGGGATTTTTCATTTCCAGATCCTTTTGCAGTCTGCCTCATACCCTACCAGGTCGTAAGTCACAGGACCACTCAGAGCTTTGTAGGCCTTCTCCAACCATCTCTCCAGCACCAGTAGTCTCTACCTTCCGAGGGTCCCGGCACATTTCTCAGATCATCTAGCATCGACACCAACTCTCCAACACGCTGGTCCGAAAGTTCATATCTGAACGCAAGGAAAAAGCGTGATCATCTCAGATCTCAGCAACTGACGCCTCCGGGTCAGTAACGAGTGCCATCAGAAGCGAGTATCCCACTCCTAGAGCACCTCCCTCGCTCCAATCGTCTAACCAGAATTTGAACCCCCAGTCGTCGCCAACCATCGATCTCAGGAACCGACTGATCTCCAGAGCAAACCCGCAAATGTCATGTCAGAAGTAGGAGGGTGAAGGCTCGGGCTCCCTAATGCTGGGGAGTGAGGTGCCAATCATATAGATCTTCCAAACAACAGTGCATACTAGACTGCCACAATCCCCCCATATACGAGTCACCCATCTGCTGAGGACATTGTTCATCTCCTCCAAGTTGTGGACCCCCAAACCCCCTCCGTCCATTGGTCTGATGACCGTCTTCTAGCCAACAAGCGAGAGCCCACCTGAATTCCCAACCGACACCCAGAAGAATCTGCACATGATGCCCTCCATTCTTTTTCGCACACCAGATGGGAACAGACTAGCAAAAAGGAAAAAGATGGGCATCGTTGAGAGGACGGTTTTCAAAAGCATCAATCTAAAGCCTTTGGAGAGGCAGACAGACAACTAATTTTTGCTTCATCTTCTCCATCATTGGCAACCAATCCACCACCTTTATCCTACCTGCCAACAATGGTACCCCAAGATAGTGTATCGGGAGTTGACCCCCGAGGATAGCGCAACCAATCATGATAGGCCCGCGTCTCCTCTTCGGACATCCCAAAAGTGACAAACTCTACCTTCTCCCGGTTAATCCTCAACCCCGAAACCTACTCATAGAGATCAAGCACTGCAGAGAGGCCGCGACAGCTGGACAGATCGCCCTCGACAAATATAATTGTACCATCAGCATACTGCAAGATGGGAATCATCATCTCGTCCTTCGAGAACCCTCCGAAGAAGCCCCCAGAAACAGCACGGTCAACCATGACCGACAGCGTGTGTCAGCAACGAGGACAAAGAGGAGTGCTGCAAGTGGACATCCCTGACGAACCCCACATTGCGACTAAAAGTAACCACCCCTAGGTTGTCGTTTACCAACACGACGCACGAGGTAGTTGTAATACATCTCATCCAAGAAATCCACATGTCAGGAAAGTTGCGCATGTGTAACGAAGCCCAAATGAATCGCCAGTCAACGCGGCCGTAGGCCTTACAAAAGTCCACCTTCCACAACACTCCTTTGGTTTTATTTCTACGCCAATATGCCACAATCTCTGAGGCAAGGACCATGCTATCCATTAGCTGCCTTCTAGGAAGGAAGGCACTCTGTACCGATGAGATGACCTTGTTCAACACACCCCTCATATGGTTCACCGATGCTTTGGCAATGATTAAGTAAATCGTGATGGAGAGGGTGATGGGCTTGTATTCCTCCACCCTCGTAGCCTCCTTTTTGGGAAGCAGGAAAAGAAAAGATCTATTGAACATGTCAATACACCTATTACCCTCCATAAACTCCAATATCACATCCATCACCTCCTCTTCAAGAAGGTCCCAGAACTCTCTGTAGGAGATCGGGAACCCATCTGGACCAGGACAGTCGTCGGGGTTCAGTGCGAACAGAGCTTCACGTACCTCCCTAATCCTGAAAGGTCTCATACGTGCATCTGCATCCGCCTCACAAATGATTCTCACCCCCAGACCTAGCCATCGTGTGGCACTCGCTTGCTCATGTTCTTGAAATAGTCCGTGACCACCCTAGCCACCTCCATCTCGCCTTGCACCTCTTCACTCCCCACCTCGATGGAGTGGATCACGTTCCTCCTTCCATTCACCACATTATGGAAAAATCTAGTATTCGTGTCTCCCTCTCTCAGCCACATCTGCCTTGATCCCTGCCTCCATTCCATCTCCCTCTTTTTGTCCTCCTCCAGGATTTTTTGCACCACCCCTCGGTTAATGATTTCTTCCACGTCCAGGTCCCTTTCGTCCTCTAGCGAGTCTAACCTCACCATCTCCTCATGAGCCTGGCTCCTTTTCAAACCTCATTCTGCCCTTGTGACCCGTCTGAACTCAAGAATCCTGCATCGCAATGCCATAAGCTTCGCCACAAAAGCCATCATAGTCGATCCCTCCACGGCCATGCTCGTCCAAAACGAGCTGACCAGATCATGGAATCCTTCCTCCAACAGCCAGCTTTCCTGATATCTAAAGAAGGATGATGAGAATCCAACCACACCGGAATGGATGGTACAAAGTCCTCCAGCCTTTCATACTTTTGGAGAACTTCCAGCTATCAAGGAAACGCAAATCCCTATGAAATGAAATTCTAGTGGGTCCCAAACAACAGAGGACAAAAGAGAACCTAACAGCACTTTTCTTGCCTAAAACGACTTGTGTAGGTCGGGGTTGAGAATGGGGAGGCCATCAAATCCCAATTCGGCGCATCCGGAGCAGTTCGGTGACGCTGTCCTAAAATCAAACAAGTGGGGACCTTCGCTTCGGAATGGGCCCCTCCTGGCGATGCAAAACGCCCTATTCGATTCGTTTGAGTATCGAAGACCCCTGTGTCTATAGAAATATATAGACGAGACCCCCAACTTAATATTCAGCAAAATCATTAATTGATTATAATACTAGCTTCCAAATCTTTGATTGATTATAATACTAGCTTCAAATTCTCTCTATTTTCATTCAAAAAGGATATATAGTTAGAAAATGCAAGATTGATTCTTTCTAACATGAAATCCAATATATATATATAATCGCGATCTATTATAGATCTAATACCGTATAATATATGAAAGCCTGATCATTGTAATATCAACGCGATATATAACTTTGATCTCAAAAAAGCTTGTATTATCTAGTTGAGTTTCATTTCTTGATATTCTTAATCAAATCTCTTTCTGAAGCCCCGGGTCAGAAGCCCCTAGTTGTCCTAATATATCGCGAGAGAATTCGCTATTATATATGGGGGTGGAATAGAGGACATTCTCGATGACCGGTGGAAGTGAGCTCCACCAGCGCCTTTGCGAAAGAAGAAGAGAAAGAGTCCATTTTTTCGAAAATCAATGAGTATGTGCAGGCGAAGAGGATACAGCAATTGTACTAGCAAGCTAGGACTGCATGAGCCCAGACATAGCGGGGTATGGTCCGATCTCGATCTAGGAAGCGAACAAACATCTACCAAGCAAAACAAGTCCAACACCTCGATCGATAACAAAAACATGTCAATACGTGATCTCGATGATGAGTTCCCCCACGTGAAGTCGAAATTTACAGCATCGAGGACCTACAAGTTCAACTCCTCAATTGTATTTGCAATGCGACCAGAGCCAGGGTATTGCGCACCTCTCCCGCCAGGTCTGTCATCCGCATATAGTGTGACATTGAAATCTCCCCCCACCATCCATGTGATATCCACGAAGCGATCCCTGATGCTTCTAAGCTCACCCCACAGAGCACCATTAGTCGATGCTCCCGAGATCCCATAAATTGATGAGATCGCAATGCACGATTGGTCCGCATTGCACACCAGAAGGACAGAGACTGAGTGCACCATCTTAACCTCGTCAATCAGATCGAACAGGTTCCCATTCCACGCCACCACAATACCCCCCATTACCACTTGCTAACACCGCACTAAATTATGCAAGCCAGGGGTCGGAGGTCCATCCCGTGCGTTCCCAGGAGTCAATTTTGGTTTCTTGCAGACAAACAACATCAATATTCCATGCTCCCAGTAGAGAGGCGATTGCCAACTGCTTGTCCAATAGGCCCAACCCACGCACGTTCCACGTCAGGAATTTCATTTGGGGGGAGACTCCCCGCCATTACGACCCCAACCCTGCGAGCAACTTCGAGATCAAATGCCCTATCCATGTCTTCTCCTACCCCAGAAGGTGGTCGTGTGCTGGATTCGACCAATGCACATGTCTCCCTCCGAGTTTGACCCTCGCTATTCCTCTCATGATTGCCCTCAGAGTCTGCATTCTCTTCCTCTTCTCGAACACAATCTAGCTTGATAGACCCCCAATTGAACGCATCAGCACGTCGCCGCTTACGAGAGAAATGATGCAGCTTGGATTTCTCCCCCGAGCTTGCATAGCCACCTCTGGAGCCCGAGCCTCTCTTTCTAGCTCTAAGAAGATCGATGCCACCAAGTACCTTTACATGTCGCAAGATAGACCTAGCCAATGTTGACAGGCCCGACTAGTCTAGTCAATGGGGTGGCCAACCGAGTACCAACTAATTCCGATTAGGTACGCTAATCGACCAATTTTTGCTTGGAGATACCATGTTTTTTTTAATGTTTTGCTTTTTTATAAGCAAACTTATTATAATATGCTTAATGTTTTATTTAAATTCAATTACTTCTTTTATTTTATTACGGTAGTATAAAAATGTACAAAATTTACGTAAATATATGCATAAAAATGAGTTATATATTTAAATAATCATAAAATACAAAGCCGATTAAAGTCCGACTAAATCCGATTAGTCGCCCGACTGCTGATTAATCCTTAGTCAGTGACCCAACCGACCGAGTACTGACTACCAACTTTTGCAACCTTTGACCTAGCCACCATCTTACGTCGCCTCGTATCATCAATCCAGAGTTGTGACCCCAGAAAAGCCCCGAGAGAGCTCTCAGGAGGAGCTTCACTGCCATCAGAGAAAACGCCAACCACCTTGGGGTACGATGCTGGCTCGGCCCTTGATGCTACAAAGTCGTCAGGGATAGGAGCTTCAGACAGGAGATCAACGGGGGGGCAACTCCTCCCTCCAAAGAGAGGGCACCCCAGCATCCTTCGCCATTTGCTCGAACACACGGAGGAGACCTTCCATCAGGTCGAAGAATTCTTCGAGTTCAGAATAGCAATCTGGAGAATCGGGTGTCCGATTGGGGAAATCGAGTATCGTCACTTTGGATCGTCGATGCTCCAATCGATTCGGCAGTTGAGTCCAGATATGGCTTGGTTTTAGGATCCGAAAGTGCCTGGTTTGATCCAAGATCTGAGAAATTGCGCCCCTCAATGGAAAGTGGTTCCGCAGAGTCTCCTGGGCCTGAATCCTCGACCCAAGCGCCTTTTAGAGCAGATCTCTCGACAGCCACGCCTTCCCATCTAGTCGTTGCAGCAATCAATGGCGTCGGATCTCTTGCCGGAGGTGGTTCTCAACCCACTGGCGGACGCATCATCTTCGACATCTCCGGTGGGCACCCACAATGTGGCTTCTCCAGCGCAACGAGCCAGATGGGGATGGACCAATCCATAAGGAAGCTTTAGTCGAAAAAGGGGTCTCATCCCCTTCATCCTGATCACGACCTACGCCTCCCCCCCGAGACGAAGTCCAGAAGAGCAGATCTTAACTACCTCGCCAATATGTCGTACCGCCTCCCGAATGACCTCTAACCTCTGACATCGAACCAGGACACAGATTATTTTCATTTTCCACTGCACCCGTGCCCGAAGCGTCGTCCATCGTACTCAGTCTGTGCCAGTGGCACCGGCCCCTCACCTCAGGAGGCAAGTAATCCTCAAACATCCCTCTAGTCACCTCCTTAGCCACTTTGCTATATAGACCTCTGATGCACGTCATACCCCCCAAGAGCTCGAGGAAATCAATTACGACCCCGGCATCCCTCGCCAGCGCGACTACCTCAAGGGTTGCTTGGATGGCATTCTTGTCACCTTCGCCAATCACCATGTCGTCCAATGGATGCTCAGTTGGCGCCCCCTCGGATAGGACTGAGAAAAGCACCACGAACTCCTTCGGAAGGACTCTATGGTTGCACCACCGATGGAACCTCCCGCCTACTATAACCATCGCGCCTACTCCTGCAAGTGCTTCGAAAATGGCCAACAAGGCCACAACGAAAGCAGAGAGCCTCTGGGGCTATGCAGGCCTTCGACGGATGGTCACCGCTATCGCAACGAAAACACCAAGACGCTTCGCCTTCCTTCTGCCTCCGCCACCACTTCTTCTGTGGTCTGACTCCGTTCCGCTGCCTTTTTCTGCAAATCCCTCCAGGGTGGTGGCCTCCCCCACACCCACTGCGTGCGTTGATGTACCCTCGCTCCCACTCTCCTTGATGGTGGCCCTCTGATCGCCCTTGCTCACGACCTCTGCCTAGCTCTCTTTGTGGGTGGCCATCCGCTCACCCTTTCTCGCTATTTCCGCACTCTCGCACGTCGTTGCACTCTCTCTCTCTCTCTCTCTCTCTCCCGCACATCATTGTTCCTCAATATGTTTTTTTTCAAATAGAACAATCATTATTAATGATTTGGTGGTAGTTTAGTGTGCCTACTACCCAAAAGACCAGGGATCAAATCCCCCCTTGTGGGTTGCATTAGGTAGTCGATAGTCAGCATAAAAAATAGTTGAATCTTTCAACATGGATTTGAACAAGAATCCATGTAGCTGACCCTACTTATAGTGGGAGAAGGCTTTACCATTTTAGAATAATCCTTATTAATCTAAATTATGCAAATCATGTACCCACTTAAATGGTCTGGTGGTAGTGCAGTGT
Organism: Ottelia alismoides; assembly: GCA_037367405.1. Taxonomy (NCBI): domain Eukaryota; kingdom Viridiplantae; phylum Streptophyta; class Magnoliopsida; order Alismatales; family Hydrocharitaceae; genus Ottelia; species Ottelia alismoides. The sequence goes on along the minus strand of JAZKJV010011682.1, from coordinate 525,353 downwards.
GCCTATCACCCAAAAGATCAGGGTTCAAATCCCCTCTTGTAGGGGTTACATTGGGTAGTCGACAGCCAGCGTAAAAATAGTCAAATATTTCAACATGGATTTGAGCAAGAATCCAGGTAGTCGACCCTACTTATATTGGGAGAAGGCTTCATCATTTTAATCTAAATTATGTAAAAGATGAAGATGAGTTGGATAAAGAAAAAATGAATGTATATTTGTTCTAATTTCATATATATATATATATCATTTTCCATTTCATTTCTTTTCACTCCTTGTTGGTTGTTTAGATTCGATGCAACTATATAAAGGTTGCAATTGCATTTACATTCAATTCGAAACTAAACAAACTGAACCAAAAAGTATGTTTAGGCTTATTAATATAAATGAACCAAATATAAAATTGGTAGGTTCACTCAGGTTTGTTCCGTTCACACCCCTACTCCGTGCAGCCTCTGGCAACATCCTGCATGCCCCCATCCTCATGACCTCGAAGATAAGCCCATCACTTCAATTCTTGGCATTCAGTAAAAGGAACAAAAAAACCTACTAACATCTCCACCCATGCGTTTTCATAGATAAAGTCTCGAATCAAGCTCATTACAACAGTGTTGGTCACGTTCCATATGGCCTCTAACGACATCATGCATGCCCCATATCGTCCTCACTGTCGCCAAGATCCGTGCACCTCTTCAGTCATAAACAGTTTGAAATGAGATGCTAAAATATCAACCATCTCTACCCTACTCTCCACCTCATCATTAGCCATCAATATATGGTCTAGCATATTTCACCACATCAGATCACTCCAACCATGTCTATCTCGATTATTGTTTCACATCCATCTCCATGTTCTCATCCTTACTCGACATCACATCATGTTATGTTGCTCTCATCTCTGTCAAAATGCACCAATCTTCCTCCCTGCTATGTAGAGTTCCCACCGCTGATAGAGTTGTGTTCATTCTTATTAATCGTTATGCCCTCAACTTTTGATATTCCAAAAAATGACCGTAAATAAAGACTTGAGCAAGGCACCAACCTCCATGTCATGGTCACCCACTCGATACTTCTATGAAATAATCTACCACCATATTCTGAAACCAATCTCTGCATCGATGACTTGTCAAATTTGACGTAGGAACCAACATCTATATTCCCACATGACTGACAAGATAACAATGTATGGATCGAAAGAAGTCTTTAAGAGCCCTGACTGTTTCCACCAGACTAGCCTCTGCAACCCAGCACTACAAAGTGAGTAAGATCGAGGCATAGTGGTCATTGTGCTCCTCAAAGTGTAACGACGGTTAGAGACCAGAATATCCATCGACCCAAGCTCCTTAACCATGTGCAAGAAACCAAACATCACAATCACTGTCCAGGGCAAACGGCCCTTCAATCTATCGCATGATGCAAAACTCGCACCCAATCAAGTACGGTTTCCCATCCATGAACAATACCACTGATCTTAGACCCTCAACAACTCACCCCCCCCCCAATTGATGGTCAATTGGCCATTAGACAGACATGCACCAAATGAGAGACCATCCTCAGACCATCCGAGTACCAAGACATGAGCCTGTAAAACTTTCCACATGTCTAACAACACAAAATCGAACTTCCAAGCTATACCAACACAAAATCAAACTTTCTGGCTATCATTTGGTCCTTGAGCAACCAACAGTCCCCCTAACTAATGAACAATGCCATGGATCTTAGACCTCTCAACCATTGTTTTAAAAAAACACTCCTCGAGGAGGTGAGGCGTAAGCCTCGAGGTATTTTTGATCAAAAAACGCCTCAAGGTTTAAGCATCACAGCAACCTGTGAAGCGTGCACCTAAGGTCACTGGTGAGGTGGTGGTGAAGCATGTGAGACAGTGATGAGGCATTGCTTCAACCACATAAACCAAATCTTGGTTTTTTTTTAAGATAACAACTTTCAACCAAAAAAACCTTACATCCTTGCATTATAATAAAGGTTCCTCATCTAATTTTTGATATCTAGACATGGCATAGTAGATATGGAGGTATAAATGATTCAAATAACTAAGTATAAGGTTTAAACAAGATCAATATTGCAAATCGTTATTAGATATCAAACGTGATTTCCATCTAGTATGCATGTACCATTCATCCAAAACATAAGCAATCAATAAAAATATGTTCCTACTTTATAAACTCTAGCAAAAAAGTAATATAAGTACGCACCTTTTCATAATTATAGATAAGAATATATGGCATTTAGAGTCTGTGATCATTTTTTCTTATTTCGGAGTGATATGCACAGTTGCTCTCAGTACGACATTATGACTATGATTAAGAAATCTCTTTCTATATGCACTTGAGGCTAAATAGAAAGTTTATTAGTGATATTGCAATGGCAGTCAAAGAAGTTAGAAGTCATTATGTCATTTATAGACTCTAATAAAAGGGAAAATGATGTTTAGACTGTTACATATAATTGTAATGCCGTATTGCGATGTTTAGATCTCAGTTTTGTCTTATTCCGTAATAGTTGAATGGTCTATTTTTGCTAATTATATTTTATTAGAAATTTCTCTTGAAAGTGAGGCTTGTGTCTTGACCACCTCGAGCCTTACGCCTTGATGATGGGGAACCCGCCTCAATACGCCCCACATTTTACGGAAAAACTCTCAACAGCTCCCCCCCCCCCCACCCCCTGATTGATGATCAATGGGCCCTTAGATGGACATGTACCCAAATGAGAGATCCTAAGAGCATCTGAGTACCAGTGCCTGAGCCTGCAAAAACTTTTCATGGGTCTACCAACACAAAATCGAACTTCCAAGCTATCAATTGGTCATCAAGCATCAACACCCCCCCCCCACTAATGGAAAGGCAAGCCAACGCAGAGTATCCCCTAATCAGGTCCAACCCCCCCCCCCAGTTGATGATCAATGAGCCCTTAGATGGATATGTACCCAAATGTGAGATCCTAAGAGCATCTGAGTATCAGTGCATGAGCCTGCAAAAACTTTCCACGAGTCTACCAACACAAAATCGAACTTCCAAGCTATCGGTTGGTCCTCGAGCAACAACACCCCCCTCCCCCAACTAATGGAAAGCCAAGACAACACAGGGTCCCCCCTGATCAGATCCAACACTGGTTTCCCATGGGTTGGCTTAGTCTCCTACAGTAAAAGATGCACACTCCCCATTCCTAGATGTACCGCCCCAATGTTATGTATTTCTCTATCTCCTCCATCCCCCTAATATTCCAAGCTAGGATTTTCATTAATCAATAGGCAACAACCCTTGCTAAACCACCTACACCAGGCTAACCATCCCTAACCAATTATGCCTCCGTACATATCACCACCCCTCCTATCTTCAATACTTTGGAGTACAGTTCAATCTGGTGTACACCCCTCCAATTTGATTGTGTCCTATTTTCAAATTACCAATGAAGAACACAGATCATCAGACCACCACTGCTTTCGCGTAAACATGAAAAGTTTGTGGATTGTGGTAGCCCATGGTATCCTCCACCCGTGCCGCAAATGTTTGCTGACATTTATGCCCCTTCCCCGGCCTTCCGCCCTAATCAACCCATAGAGAAATGAATTGATTGTAACCATTCCCTCCAATAATCATGTTCAACCTCAAAGCCACACCTCCACAATCCTTCCCTGGAGCAGATGTCCATGAAGCAACAGCACCCTAGTCAATAATGATTAAGCACGACGACAACCCTCACACAACAACAACAACAACAAAGCCTTTTCCCACAATTAAGTAGGGTCGGCTACATGGATTCTTCGCCTCCATTCAGATCTATCTTGGGTCAATCTCGGACTTATATCCAAAAAACTAAGATCCCTTCGTATAGTCTCTTTCCAACACTTCTTGGGCCGTCCTCGCCCTCTCTTAGCCGGCTCAACATCCCAACACTCGCATCTCCTAACCGGTGCATCAGTTGACCTTCTTTGCAAATGACCAAACCATCTTAAGCGGTTTTCTCGCATCTTATCCTCGATCGGAGCTACACCAACTTTCTTTCTGATTGCATCATTCCAAATCCGATCTTTACGTGTATGTCCACACATCCATCTTAGCATTTTCATTTCTGCTACAGCCATTCTCTGCACATGTCTATGGTTCACAGGCCAACATTCAGAACCATAAAGCATAGCAGGTCTCACGGCTGCTTTGTAAAACTTTCCTTTAATTTTTAAAGGAATTTTCTTATCACAGAGAACAGCGGAGGCTCCTCTCCACTTTAGCCAGCCTGCATTTATTCTATTAGTAACATCTCCATCAATTTCCCCATCATGTTGCAAAATAGATCCCAGATATCTAAAAGAATCTCTCTTCTGAATGTTATCGTCACCAATCTTCACCTCGATTCCTTCACCATTGCTTCCATCAAAGGTGCATTCCATATATTCCGTCTTAGCCCTACTTATACGAAAACCTTTAGTCTCCAAAGCATGTCTCCAAACCTCAAGCTTCTCATTTACTCCATCTCTAGTCTCGTCAATCAACACAATATCATCAGCAAATAACATACACCAAGGTAACTCATCCTGAATGTGACTTGTCAACTCGTCCATAATCAAAGTAAAAAGAAATGGACTCAAAGCTGAACCTTGATGTAAACCAATGTTGATATCAAAATAATCAGTCTTCCCCGTCGGGGTCCTTACACAAGATAAAGCCCTGTCATACATATCCTTTATGAGATTAATGTATAGGACAGGTACTTGTCTCTTCTCCAAAACTCTCCACAGTATCTCTCGTGGGACGGAATCATAAGCCTTCTCCAAATCAATAAAGATCATATGGAGATTCTTCCTTTTAGCTCTATAAATCTCCATTGTTCTCCTCAGCAAATGGATGGCTTCAATAGTTGAGCGACCTGGCATGAATCCGAATTGGTTTTCTTTTACTTGGGAAACTTGCCTCAACCTTCTTTCGATCACACGTTCCCAAATTTTCATAGTGTGATTCATCAGCTTGATACCTCTGTAATTTGAACAATTTTGAATGTCTCCTTTGTTCTTATAAAGAGGCACCACGATACTCCTCCAATCTTCAGGCATTTTCTTGCTTCGCCAAATAACATTGAATAGATTCGTAAGCCAAGTCATACCACGCTCACCTAAAACTTTCCATACTTCTACAGGGATGTCATCCGGTCCAACACCTTTCCCAGGTCTCATAACCTTCAAAGCCTCCTCTACTTCTTTTCTTTGTATTCGTCTATAGCATGCACGATTCAAGTAACTTTCACTACTAGCTAGATCACCTAAAGTGATCTCTCTATTTCCTTCTCCAATGAAAAGTTTATGGAAGTACTGCTCCCATCTAGTCTCTATATCCTTCTGAGTAACAAGCACGTGACCTTCCTCGTCCTTAATGCATCTCACTTGAGAAAGGTCTTTTGTCTTTCTTTCTCTTGCTTTGGCCAACCTGAATATATCCTTCTGGCCCTCCTTAGAGTTGAGATTTTTATACAAAACCTCATAAGCTTTTGACTTAGCTTCGCTTACAGCCTTCTTTGCTTCCTTCTTCGCTATTTTATAGTCGGCGGCAGTTTCATCTGTTCTATCCTTAGACATGGCTTTAAAGCAAGCTCTTTTAATTTTTAGCTTCTCTTGCACCCCTTCACTCCACCACCAAGCCTCCTTTTGACCCGGAGCTCCTCCTTTTGACTCGCCTAGCATCTCTTTGGCTACCTTTCGGATACAAGATGCTACTGCCTTCCACATCTCGTTTGCACTACTGCTAGAATCCCAAGATAAGTCTTCTAAAACCTTCTCCCTGAAGCTTGATTGCTTCAGCGGAAGATTCCACCACCTAGTTCTAGTGATCTTAGGAACCCTCCTTTTCTTTACCAGCCCTTTTATTTGTAAATCCAAGACTAACAAGCGATGTTGGGTTGTCAAATAAACTAAAAACGAGACCATCTCCTGACGCTAGGAACATCTCCAATCCAATGGAGAAGGCAGCAAGGGTTACCCACATCCCACCGTCAAATAATGACACATCTCACAAAGAACGAAACTGAAAGATCGGCGTGTGATGGCAACCAAGGGTTTCAATATCGATTTCGGATATCGTATCGATACCCTGTCGATACGAAATTTCGTTGAAATTTCGACGATATTTCGACGATATTTCGCCCATATCGACCACCATTTGTGAAGAAATGGCTGGAAACTGCCCTCATATCGCCATTTCGCTCGAGATTTCGGTACCTTGTCGAAATCGAAATTTCGCCGAAATTTCACGAAATCTGAAACCATGATGGCAACACAAGTCTGGGACCATCTTGAATTAAGAGACTAGTAGAATGGTTTCAGATTTCGCGAAACTTCAACGAAATTTCGACGAAATTTCGGTTTCGACAAGGAACCGAAATCTCGAGCGAAATGGCGAAATGAGGGCAGTTTCCAGTCATTTCTTCACAAATGGTGGTCGGTATGGGTGAAATATCGTCGAAATTTCGACGAAATATCGTATCGACAGGGTATCGATACGATATCCGAAACCGATACTTAAACCCTAATTAGAAACTCCATTAATAAAAGCATTACTATTTGATCCATAAAAAGCTTCACCAACAAAAGTAATGTCGTCCAATCTGAAAAGCAAGGCATCAACAGGGTTTGCAACAACGAACCTAAATCCGATATTGGATTCAAATTCTACTGAAACCCCTCCAGCACTTTGACGAGCGTACCCAACAGAACATCCGGATACGAATCAAGCATGTCCAAAGGCCCTCACACCTTTTTGGCTTTTTCAAGGCTCCATCATCACCACATGTAGAGATTGATGAATCTCCTAAAACCCCCTATCAGTTACGATCTCCGCAGAAACTAAGGACCATTGCCTCATCCCCAATGAGTTGTGGCATCGCCAACCACTCGCCTTTAAAACATGTCATGTCACCACTGGCATAGCACCTGCTTGGATCTGCCATCGAGGAGCAAACTCAGCAGGACCTCTAAATCCAAATCTGGGCATATCTGAGAACCTGTGCCCCTCTTGCAAGGCTTCGGCGCTAGATGCCGACAAAAGGATCTCCCCAAAATTCTCATCCATTATGATTTCTGCAGAAACCAAGATCATATCCTCATCTGCCATGATTTGCAAATCAGATTTGAAAATTGTGATCTTGAAAGAGTGTTCAATGATGAACAAGGATCAAGGCAAGGAACATGCTAATCTACACGACACTGGAGGAAAATTTGCTAAGAGGCACAAAGAGAAAAGAAAGAAGTTAGAGAATGTCCATGAAATGATGAGATCCAATGTAGTGACCAGAAACCACCATTTAAATTACGGTTACACACAACAAATTGCTTTCCAACCATAAACAAATTCTACCTACCTATCACAAAGGCAAAGAAGCTTCAAAGGAGTAGCCAATCCTATTTAAAAAATAGAACCTATAGTGCAATGTGTAAATTCAAAAAGCTGTATTCCCAAAAGTCATAATTTTAAAGAAATTACTATTAGCACAGAATAAAATCAGAAATTGAAGCTAAAAAACTGCTTTAGAACTGTTCACATCAACAACATTCCAATAGCTCAAGTACAGATTTGGCCCTTGCTCATACTTCCAAATATACTTTATTACAAATAAGGGCCAACTTAACATGCAAATAACTTACAAACTGGGCCCATTTTCATCATGTCCAGCAATCAAAAGTGACACACCAAAAGGTCGAGACTGAAACACAAAAAATTAAATCATTACGGTAGGGCGACATCAGAGATCAAATCATAAATGCGAATTAAAACAGAAATTTTTCCGGACGTTAAAACAAAATATATAGAAACAAATACAACAGCAAACAAGAACTTTGGAGAGGAAAATGCATGTGTGCAATACCTCATCATATCTAAACCACAAAGAAGGCCCCTAGATCATTTATTGCATTTTTTTGTTTATGCATGTCATTTCTTTTGTAAATCGTCTTTTTTAGCTGGGATTTACAGGGAAACATGCAGGACAGCTGAATATAATTATAAAACTATAAAGAGATATGGTAACAGTTGAGAAGGTCGGTTTGCAGCGCAACAGTTCTTGGGCAGGCAGCTGCTGCAGTATTTATAAATTGAGGAGTTGGGTGCATTTTTTCCTGTGGAATGGGAGGCTGCAATGCCATAAAGGAAGTACGGCACATTTTTCTTGAGAATGCACTTTCTAATTACCACCATTGTAACATATTTAAATGGATATATACCGTCTAATTGCATTATAGTTTTAGCTCAAGATGTCAAAGAAAGTTCGAAATTCACCCATATTCCTAATATCAGGGGAGAACAGTATATGCATTTTCATCTAGTATTACTGCTAATTTTAATCCATGAATATCAGTATTGCAACCATGCACATAACTTAATTAAATTAAAAGGTTTTTGAATGGGCATAGTCTTGAAAATGTAGTTTTGTTTGCTAACAGTGTGCAGGATAAGGTTGATATAAAAATTGAGATCAGAGGTGTGTACAACTTTTTTCCAAGATAAAAGCAGATCCGAGTTTCCTTAGACTTAGACGAATAAGTCATTTAGGAGCTTGACAAAACACTCACAAGGCAAACAGCAGCCAACCAGGGGTTGTAACCAAGAATTCTATCGAGACCAAGTATACATCTATAATGTATAGTCAAAAATAAAAGAATTATTGTTTAGAATTAATAATTTCAAATGAGATTTTTAAATTTTGATAAATCACAATGTTAACGTTATTTAAATCTATAGGTTAGATTTTGAAATAGATTATTATTTCGATGGTGATATTTTAAATTTTTGAGGTAGAAATTTCATAGAAAACAACAAAAATATCTCATTCACGGGGATAGCGAAAAATAATGGGAGAGATAAATAAGCTCAAATCTCATTTTATATCAAATATATTTATACTTTTAATATTCTAAAACTGAGTAGAAGTAATTTTTTAGAGAAGAAAAAATGTGATCAAAGGATTTGAACCATGGTCCATAATATCATAAACTCACTACTCTACCATCATACTACCTGTTGGAAAAACTATGAATTGTGTTTATTCCAGTGAATCCTAGGGTCTCTTATATAGAGAAAACCCTATGGGTAATTACATAAGATGGAACATAGAAGAATAAAAAGACCGAACAGTACACATATATATAATTCTTTCCAACACTCCCCTCAAGATGGAGCATAGATATCGATCATGCTCAGCTTGGAAGTGCATTTCTGGAACGGTCCTCTGAGAAGCGGTTTGGTGAAGATGTCGGTTGTCTGCTCCCCAGAACTAACATGTGAAGTAGAAATCAATCCCTTTTGGATCATGTCTCTGGTGTAGTGACAGCCTACTTCAATATGCTTGGTTCTCTCGTGAAAGGCAGGATTATTGGCAATGAACAATGCAGCTTGATTATCACATTGTAGTTGCATGGGCAGAGGTACATCCACATGCAAATCTTCTAGTACAGCTCGAACCCACATCATTTCTGTGCTTGCCTGTGCCATGGCCCTATATTCAGATTCTGCACTGGATCTAGCCACAACGGTTTGTTTCTTGCTCTTCCAAGAAACTAGAGAGCTACCTACAAACACAGCAAAGCCTGAGGTAAACTTTCGATCCTTAGGGCGTCATGCATAGTCAGCATCCGCACATGCTGAAACAGATAAATCGGTTTCCTTCTTGAACAACAATCCCGTGCCTGGAGACGATTTTAGATACCTGAGTATCATATATATAGCATCCATATGTATCTGTCTCAGCTGTTCCATAAATTGGCTTACCCAGCTAACTACAAAGGCAATATCAGGTCGGGTTATAGTTATGTAAAGAAGTTTCCCCACCATTTCTCTATACATTCTCTTGTCAACCTCTTTTGTATCATTATCATACAATTTCATGCTAGGGTCCATAGGAGTAGTAGACGGTCTGCATCCAGCCATGCTTGTCTAAGTCAGCATATCTGTAATATACTTCCTCTGGGTCATTACTAGACCCCGTGCATTCCTGGCGAACTCCAGTCCCAGAAAATATCATAGTGTGCCAAGATCCTTTGTAACAAATTGACGACCCAACACTGCTTTGGTCATCTCTATCCCCTGGGCATCATCTCCTATGACTAAAATGTCATCAACATACACCATGATGACAACTGTTCCTCGAGTGGTCTTCTGGATAAACAATGAGTGATCTGCATTGGATCTCTTGAAGCCTTGTTCTTCAATTAAATGAGAAAGCTTCTGAAACCATGCCCTTGGACTCTGTTTAAGGCCATAAATTGCCTTATGAAGTCTGCATACCATATGATTCTCCCCCTCAGCAGCAAACCCCGGAGGCTGCTGCATGTAAATTTCCTCCTGCAGATCCCCATACAAAAATGCATTTTTAATATCCAGCTGGAACAGAGGCCAATCACGTACCACAGCTACAGACAGAAGAATACGAAGAGTGGAGTGACGGGCAACTGGAGAGAAGGTATCCATATAGTCCACTCCATAAGTCTGAGTGAAACCGCGTGCCACTAGTTGTGACGTGTATCGATCCAAGCTGCCGTCTACATAATACTTGACCGTGAATACCCATTTGCAGCTAACCACAGATGATCCTAAAGGAGCAGTAACCAAGCTCCATGTGCCCCTCGACTGTAGGGCAGCCATCTCCTCCTCCATCGTAATCCGCCAACAATCAATTTTCAATGCATCCTGATATGACTGTGGGATCTCCACAGAAGATAAAGCCACTGCAAATCTCTGAAAATCTCCAGTAAGGCGATGGAATGAGACCTGTGAAGCAAGAGGATACGAAGCACAGCTGCGTTTCTGCTTTCTGAACGCAATAGGGACGTCCAAATCATCAACCACTGAACTCGATGGGTCCGAGTTGTCATGTAATGGCACATCCTGCATAGGCACACTATTCGACCCATCATTAGTAGTAACATCTGGACATACCTGGGGCGTGCTGGATGATTGTCGTGTGGCATGAGAAGGACCAGATCGACGGGTATAGAATTTTGGTAGTGGTGAGATTAGTGGTTTTGGTGGAGGCGGTGGTGGTGGAGGAGGATGTAAAGGTGGTGTGGACACAACATTAGGAACTAGATTGGTCAAAGGAAGACTCATGTAAGGAGGAGGAGGAACATAAACCTCATTAGTAGATGAGTTGGAGGTCAATCTGTTACCTGCAGGTGAAAAGTACATAACAGACTCGAAGAAAGTAACATCTGCACTGACAAAGTACTTCCCATTTACTGGATCAAAGCAACGGTATCCTTTCTGCGTCCGAGAATAACCCACGAAGACACATTTGACAGCTCTAGGTAAGAGCTTGTCTAGACAAGGTGATAGCTGATGAACAAAGGCAACCACCCCAAAAACACGAGGGGTAAGTGAGAACAATTCTTTATCTGGAAAAACAATCGAAAGAGGAGACTTCTTACCAAGTAGTGTAGATGGCATACGATTTACCAAGTAGCAGGCTGTAAGAACAGCATCTCCCCAGAAAGAAATGGGTGCACAGCTCTGGATAAGAAGAGTGCGAGTAATATCAAGTAGGTGACGGTGTTTTCTTTCAGCAACTCCATTCTGTTGGGAGGTGTAGGCACATGTAGTTTGGTGTATGATGCCTTTTGACCAAAAATGTTGGGAGAGAGACCGAGAACAAAATTCCAAGGCATTATCAGTGCGTACATACTTCACTTTGGACGAGAAAACATTGTTCACTTCATTTATAAGATTTTTGATGACATCACCAGCTTCATATTTATTTTTCAAGAGAAAAACCCACGACAAACGAGAAAAATCATCGACGACAACTAGATAAAACATATGCCCTTGGTGATCAGGGACACGACTAGGACCCCAGATATCGACATGAAGTAACTCAAAAGGGGAGTTACTGCTCCGACTCTGATGACTTGGGAAGCTAGCTCTATGGTGCTTCCCTAATTGACATGCTTCACATCGGAAGGACGAACTGGGAGATATCTGAGGCAAGAGGTGACGCATCTTCTGGAGAGGCAGGTGACTAAAACGTAGATGCCAGGTATAGGGTGAGACAGATCCAACGGCATGAGAAGAGACTCCAGCATATGAACTCTGCTGCAAACGATAAAGACCATCCTGCTCATAACCACAACCAATCACTCTGCCCGTTAGGATGTCCTGAAATATATGAGAAGATGGGTCAAATATAGCGCGACAATGCAAATCTTTTGTGATCTGACTAATAGAGAGCAGGTTCATCGAAAATTCCGGAGCATGTAAGACATTCTTCAGACGCATGGAGGATGATAACATAACCTCCCCATGTCCAATAATGGGAGAATGAGTCCCATTTGCAATGATCACCGACCGCCCTGAAGGAATCTCCCTGTATGAAATAAGTATGTCTCTATCTCGACAGAGATGGTGCGTTGCACCAGAGTCCATGATCCAATCGGAGATGTCTGAGCTAGAACATGTAGTAAAAGCACAAGCACTACCTGAGGTGCTAGTCGTGGCAGAAGTGCTGGCAGAAGCAGACGCAGCTATATCTGAAGGGCCTCCAGAAGAATCTGTAGGAACATGAGGCATTATATCCCGTAGCCGAGCAACTAGATCCTCAAACCGTTGATCTGAAGTAGAAGAGGATGGAGATGCAACATGTTTTGCCACCCTTGCAGATGCTGGGAAACCATGCTTAGAATAGCATGTATCTTCTGAGTGACTCGGACGACGACAAAAGCTGCAAGGTGGACGAGATCGACCACCACGACCTCCAGCTCCACGGCCACGTAATGAAAAAGAGGAGCCACCTCTTCCCCTGGAGACAGCCATCGCAGAGAAAGGTGATGTAGACCATGGTTTTAAAAAACGTGAGGCAGATCGAGGCGGTTTCCCGTAAACGAGGCGAGGCGTAAGCCTCGAGGCGTTCGAGGCATAAGCCTCAGTTTTTAGGTTAAAAACTATACAAATCTAGAACTATGTAGAAAAATGCTAGAAATAAGAATGCTTTAAAGTCCCTAGCATGAAAGTTACAATATTTCCATGCAATATCCGACCTATCACGCCCATCATCATGTCCACCTTTTTTCCATTTTTGGAGCCATTTCTGAAATAGGAAAGTGGCATACCAAAGACTTGTAAAGCAAAAAAATATTTATAAACAAAGCAAATATATAAAGTAAAGTAAAAATCCTCTAGTAAGGCTTATATAAACATGTATAAAATTTAAAGTTTTGACCACAAGCTGATTTTGCTCTTCAATTCCATTTATGTGCTAATTTTGCTCCATGTACTAAGTTAATCCAGTTTTATTCACAGTTTGGTGATGACAATTGCATTATATCAACTTAGTTGGCTACAATACAAACAAAAATTAGCAGATTTTGAGACTTTAAGCTATTGTCTACTCTTATTTCATAGACAGGGAACATATTCTCGAGTTTCAAAGCTCCGTCATCGAGATTTAAGATTTTCATATATGCCTCGAGGCTTTTGAATTAGGTTCTATTTATTCCAGATGAGGCGCACGCCTCACAAGCGCCTCACCGCCTCGAACGCCTCGACAACGCCTCAATGCCTCGAGGCGCAAGTTGCCAAATTAACATACGCCTCATGCGCCTCGACGCGGTTTTTGCTGAAAAAAGCCTCGAGGCGTACGCCTCAGCGCCTCGAGGCGCGTTTTTTAAAACCTTGGTGTAGACGTGCTGGAGGGAACTGAGATACGACTAAGCCTCCGATAAACCTCCTCCATAGGAGGAATGGTAGCATCTGCGAGAATCTGTGATCTGGCCGCATCATACTCTGGATCAAGAGCCGCAAGAAGGACGCTGATGAGCCGAAAAACCCGAGCAACTAAGGATGAAGAAATAGAACTAAGGTCGTTGCGACCTCAGTCGCTCAAGAGTCCCTCGGTCAATCAAGAAAATGAGGATCATACCACCAAAATCAGAGAAAAATCAAATAAAAGCGATAGCGGTCCTGGCTATTAGATTAGCCTGGTATAGCGACCAGGGTCGGACTCAGGGAGCACGTGATGGCCTTGCGACCTACGAAGTAGTCTCAAAAAGGAATAAAATAAAATAAAATTCTTTTTGGAGGATTTTTAATTTTTATAAATTTTTTTTGGATTTTTAATTAATTAAGAAAATAAAGAAAACAAGGAAACAACCAACTTCAAGCAATTATTTAATGTAACAAAAATCACTCAAAAATTCAAATAAAAATATTTTTATGTATTTTATGATTTTTACTGTTTTTAGTGAATTTTTAATATTTTTCTGATTTTTATTTAATTTTCTAAAAATAAAACAAGGCAGGGAAATGGGGGTATTGTCCACTCAGGAGTAAAAGGCCAATTTAAAATGCAAAAGGGCCTATTTAGCTCCTGGAGGTAATTTTCCTATAAAATAGAAAGTCTAAGGAAAATTAAGGCACCAGAATTATTATTTTTGGATTTTTGGATTATTTATTAGAATTTTTATAAAGTTTTTAGTGTTTTTCAATTTTTATAAGTTTTATATAATGAAAAATGACCAAACTTGGTCAGAAAATCAATCAAGCCAAAATACACAGTAACTATTTTTTTTGTAATTTTTAGATGAGTTTTAATATTTTTTTGTGAATTTTTAAAGTCAAACAGTAAAGAAAAAGGCTGTTTTTGAATTTTTAAAAATATCAAATAAAAGCAAAAACGTCTCCAAAAATTCTAGAAAATTTTACAACATGGCAGGAGCCATATGTCCAATTTTCATTGAATTTGGAGTGAGTTTGATATTTTATTCAAAATTAAAACTTAGGTACAGTGCACAGGGACCTGTACGTAAATACCCAAAGTTCCAGGGGGGTCCGGTGCAAAAATCCCAAGAAGTCATGCGCGAAGCGCGTGTCTGGGGCACTCAGGGACCTATTTGCAAACAAAATAAGGTTCTGGGACTAATTGGTAACAGGTACCAAAATTCCGAGGTCCTTACTGTAAATTACCCACAAATAAACGCACATGCACAAATAAACCACGCACAGGGGTATAATTGCAATTATCTAAAAAGATTCAGTCATTCATTAACAATCCAGAACTACAGGGCTAAACATGCAAATAGCCCAAAAGAACACGTGTCGAAGCACGTGACACACTACACACAGGGTCATAGATGCAATAAGAAAACAAGACAGGGTCCAAAGTGCAAAAGTACCAACGTAAATAAAATGCTAAAAATATTTACAGGACTGAAACGAAACTAAACTAAAGCTAAGGGCCTAAGGGATAATTTACCCTTTATTAAGTAGGCCGTCAGATGGGCGCCACGTGTGCTGATCGACGGGTGGGAAGGGGTGGCGCCCTAAAGCTGGCGTCCTCGTGCTGATCGGACGGCGGTGGCCTCGCCACGTGTGGAATCGGTCGGCTCTGGTGCGCTGGGGCTGACGCTCGTCGATCGACGGTCTGGATCGAACCTCCCACAGATCGGACGGTGCTGGGGCTCCTGAAATGGAGGCTCGGATGGAATCTGGAGCTGGCGGTCGATCCAACGGTAGCTGAAGGTCGAGGAAGAACTGATGGCCGGCGAACTTCGCCGGCCCGCTGCGCGCACTCCCGGCCTCCTCGCGGGGCTCTGATGATCGGCGAAGACTCGTCGTGGACTCCCGCGTCAAACGGTGCTCTCCGATGGAGCAACAGAGCTCTGAGGAGCTCGGTCGGCTCCGGCGGAGGGGAAGCTCCTGGGCTCGAGTTAGAAGACCTCATACAGTCCTCGTTGTACCTGCAAAAGGGCACCAGAAGACTCGCGGGTCGAGGGCAAAGTGCCTCGACCCCGTTAGGAGGAGTGATAGTGAACGGTGAGGCGGGGCGATCGAGCTCCGGCAAGGTGTGGACGGTGGAGCTCGAACTCCAGCTCATGTGCGAGCTGGGTTGAGTGGAGGGGCGTAGAACGTACGCGGGAAGAAGGCGAGTGTGATGGTGCGGTCCGATGATCGAATGGAAGGGGGAGATAGCCGGAATCGATGATGGTCGGCGACGGCGAGATTTGGGCGAAACTAAAAATTAAAGAACAGGAAAAGGAAATAGGGCTACCTAGGTGGTCGAGTCGACTGAGTATGAGCTGCTGGTGCTCTGGTCCTTGCCTCGCGGGTCGTCGTGGCCCGAGGCTCGAGCTCCTGCTCAGTGTTCACGAAAGCGGTCTGTGCGGCCGCATATGCGGCCGCATATGCGTATGCGGTGCCTTCAGTGCACCGCTTTCATGAAGCCCTGCATTATGCGCCCTGTGCGCTTATGCGGGCCGCATATGCGGGCTGTGCGGCCGCCTATGCGGTCTGTGCGGCGCACGTGGGTGTTAGGTCAGTAGATATTGCTAAAACTCGATGAAACTCAAGGACTGAAAGGCAAAAGAACATTTTTCTTCCTTTTGCATGTATGCCAACCATGCATCCATGACTATTTAAATCCATCGTCAAAGTAGTTGTACGACGAGATTGGAGTAAACATACGAGGAAGAAAAAGAATAATGTACCAATAATTTAGCAAATTAATTTAGTCAACTAATAGTTATAATGAATGTAATATATTATATGTAAAGTTTGGTACTTTTGACGGAGGATCAATTATAAATATAACGACAACGATAAATGACAATACATTCAACAATAGAGGCATGTTGTATGCTAACTTTTCTATTTTGTTGATTGTTGTCAATTATTTTGTGTGGTAACCGTTCTATTGAAGTATTGATATTTGATTGATAGAGATTGTTTTGAACTCTATATGAAAGTTATTCTTCTTAGATCTTCGGTTGGACCACAATTATACATAAATTTAGTTCTCTTGTAGTCACTTTTGTATATATTTAATTATTATTCAATAAAAAATTAGGAAACCGCGTAGAACCGCATATGCCCCGCATATGCCCCCGCATACCGCTTAATCGCTATTCAGTGACCTGTCCGAACGCATATGCATACCGCTTTCCTGAACCTTGCTCCTGCTTCAGGTGGAGCACGGCGGCGCTAGCTCGCCGGATCTAAGGTCCGGTCACCTACACCTCTCTTCAACACCGCCGACGGAGAGCCGTCACCTCAGGGAAGGCAGTGGAGGTCACGGGACTGCAAGGTGGGGAGCCAAAGATGCGCAAATGGGTGGCGGAGCTCGGTCTTTATATGGTGGAAGGTCCGGGAAGAAGGGCTCGGGTCCGGCTCGATTGAGCATGGACCCCTAGGCACAATGTCGGGCGAGGTTCCCGGATGATGGGAGAGTGATTAGGACCCTGGGTTTGGCGGAATGATGATCGGATCTGGAGGGGATAATTAGGAGAAATCGGGTCGGGTATCCAGAATCCGTGGGAAGTGGTCCACAGGGGGGAGTTGACCGGGTGGTCAACATTCCCCCGTGGACCAATGGGAAGCAGGCATGTGGAAAATATTTATAAAATCAATTAAAAATAGTAAATGACTGAATTATTGAAAACTTAAAACATGAAATATTTTTGTTTTAATTTTTTCTATTTTTTTTGGTGATTTTTAATTAATTTTTCAAAATAAAAATAGGGTATGTACACTTTATGCTATACATAGGTATTTACACAATATGCCTTTTTAATTTTTGATATTTAATTTGTTATTTTTGTGCATTTTTATTCCTATTTTATATTTTATTTATTTATAGTACAAAATTAGGAATAAAAGGGTATTTTTATTTTATTTTATTATTTATATACAATAATGAAATAAATAGGTATATACATTTATGTACAAGGTATATTTACAATATTATTTTTGGTTTTTAATTTTGTTCTTTTTATTTTGTTTTTATTTTTGTTGTTTTTATTTTATTTATTTACACCATAAAAGATAGAATGTTTACAAAATTTTTGGAATTTTAATTTATTTATTTATTGGGTGAAATAAATATAGGAGTGGTTGTATGTACATGGTGGATATGTACAAGGGGAGTGTTTTTGTTTTCTTTTTAATTTTTCTATTTTTGTTTTGATTTTTATAATAAATATATACACAATATATACAAGTCATTTTATTCTATTTTTTAGAGGAAAATATTTTTATTATATTTATAAATATATTTACACACATGAGCCCCTATCTCCCTCTACTTTGGCTTTTATGCGGTCAGGCCCATGCTGAGCCCTCCCTTGGGTTAGGTTGCTCAATATTTATTCTAAATATTTTCTCTTTTTCTTTTTAATCTTTATCCTTTTATTTTTGCACAAAAACATGCTAATTATTAGTTTTTACAACATGCATGCTTTTGGTAATTATTTATATTTACAAATATATACATGCATTTGCAAAGGTTTTTGTAGCTAAAATATAAGAATAAAGAGTGATGTATGAGTATTCATCACCCCCCTATACTTAACTTTGCTAGTCCCTTAGCAAACACTTATTTAAAAAAGAAGTGAAAAAGAAGAAAGAAAAAGAAAAGGAGAAGAATGTACATGGATCAAGGTTGATTATTAAACTTGCCTTCATTAAATTGAGGTATGGAGCTCGATCAGATCTTTGGATTATTAATATGTCGGAACCTTATTTGGACTTAAGCTTAAAACTCAACAGCCTCTAAGTTCCACTAATCTCTAATCAAGACTCCTCAATGCTCCAGATCAGAACAAGTCATCAATCACAAACCCTGAAGACCATGAATCTTTCCTTGTCCTGTGAATGTGAGGTATAAGCTCTCCACCTCAGAAATGGCAACTTGACAACCATCCCTAACAAGGTAACTCTATGACCTCAATCTGGCCACTCTTTCCTCGAGGAGCGGGGTATTCCCTTCTAAGTTCAAGTTCAACCGGCTCAAGAAGAGGAGGAAGAAGAGAATGGACCATGGCCAGTGTAGCCATGTATCCTTGGGAGCTTGACCAGTGTAGCCAAGTCTCCCTGCTGCAAGCTACATAAGGTGGATCATGAATCTCAAGCTTTGCTTATTGCACTCTATATACATACTCCGGTGGGATTATCATTTTCTCTCAGACCCACCACTTTTTTGGAGTTATTATCTTTTTGCATTTTTTTCAAGTGCATCTATACAACATATACATGTGCAGCATATATACAAGGAGTTTTTCCTCTTGAGCCTGTAGACTATCCCTCTTTTGAAGCTTTATTGCAACCCACAACTCCCGTCGTTAGACCTCACGGCAACCAGACCAAGTTGAGACGCACTTCCTTCACTAAAAGAAGAAGAGAGGTTCCGCCTAGAAGTACTACCCTCATATGCTACCTCAAGTCAAGGAAGACTGCCTCCTCACCACCTCATCCGTAGAGAGCTCGGTGCTAAGTGCTGGTGTCCAAGTAAAGACATTGTCTATATGAGTCATGTGTTGTTGTTAAGTGCTCTACTTAGGCTTTTTTGCAAAGGTATTTACATACATTTACACAAGATTTTTGCAAACTTTTGATTTTCAAAACATTTTGGAAAAATTTTGTACTATATACATAATTTTGATAAGAAAATATTTACACAAGCTTTACACAAAAGATTTTTAAGACTGCCTCCTCACCACCTCATCCGTAGAGAGCTCGGTGCTAAGTGTTGGTGTCCAAGTAAAGA
Source organism: Ottelia alismoides (assembly GCA_037367405.1). Classification (NCBI taxonomy): domain Eukaryota; kingdom Viridiplantae; phylum Streptophyta; class Magnoliopsida; order Alismatales; family Hydrocharitaceae; genus Ottelia; species Ottelia alismoides. The sequence continues at coordinate 505,835 of JAZKJV010011682.1, read as the reverse complement.
CATTGTCTATATGAGTCATGTGTTGTTGTTAAGTGCTCTACTTAGGCTCATTGAGATGACATGTGATCATAGCCTAGTGGACTTAAAGAATTAAGTCACCATGGACCTGAAAAGCCTTAATCCTAAGCCCTATAAGGTTCCTCTTAGAAATTGGGTGGATTAAGATCTAAATCAAGCTTCATTTCTCAATTTGATTCCAGGCTAGTTTAAATGTCAACTATAATCCAGAAAAACTATATACATATGTACAAAAGATGCTATTTACACAAATTTTTACAAACATGCAAAATTTTTGAAAATATTTTGAAATCATGAATGGATGAATGCATGAAGTGCAAGTTTTACAAAGGTATTTACACACATTTACACAAGATTTTTGCAAACTTTTGATTTTCAAAACATTTTGGAAAAATTTTGTACTATATACATAATTTTGATAAGAAAATATTTACACAAGCTTTACACAAAAGATTTTTAAAATCATTTTTACAAAAATAATTTGTACACTAGCTATTTATGTGCAAATAAAAGAATGTTTATGTACATGAAAAAAAATTTTAATTTTTTTGATTTTTAGGGTTTTTAGCCATTTTATTTATTAACACACTCACACAAAGTACGAGTTATGGCTAAAGTATATATGAAATATATACCCACCCCCCTATACTTAGCTCGAACGATGTCCTCAGAGTCAAGAGCGATGAAGAAGACATAACTCGTGCTATGTATAGGGAAGTGAAAAGGAAGGCTATATACAAAGACGAATGAATAAAATATCAAGAGATTCTCGGGTCTTCCCCCTATACTTAGGATCAAGTAATCCTAAGTATAGCAGGCTGTGCACAAAGAGAAGAACGAGTGGAGAATGTACAGGGTCTACCCCCCCTATACTTAGGGTAAAATACCCCTAAGTATAGGCAGCAAAATAGGGGTAGACAGAAACAAAAGAAAACTCAAAGGTCCTACATCCTCCCTATACTTAGGGTAAAGTACACCCTAAGTATAGCATAATCAAACGATGAAGAAAGGGATGTGGGACTAAAGAATGTGATGATATAGACATCTGGATCTATACAGGTCGGGAGATCAGTGAAAATCAGGCGTGAGATGCAATAGATGTGAGTCAAAGACCACATCTCACGCAAAATGAATAGGGGCAACATCAACGACCCGCGGCTCATGATCTAGAAATGGCTTGAGCCGCTGGCCGTTCACTCGAAAGGTACTCTCAGAAGACAACTCGGATATATCAATGCTACCGTTGTCGTGTACCTTTCTCACCAAGTAGGGTCCCTTCCACTTGCTATGTAGCTTCCCCGGAAATAAACGAAGCCTCGCATCAAACAGCCATACTCTCTGTACAGGCTCAAAATGCTTGTGGTTGATGTGAGAATCATGCCACTCCTTCACTCTCTCCTTATAATGTAGGCTGTTTGAGAAGGCGGTATCTCTCAACTCCTCCAGGGCTGCTAACTCTGCCCTCCTCTGGTCTCCTACACCATCTGGATCCATAAGTATCTCAGTGACTGCCCAAAGTGACATGTGCCTCAGCTAAACAGGTAAATAGCACGGCTTGCCATATACGAGGCGAAAGGGAGATGTGCCCAATGGTGTCTTGAAAGACATCTTATATGCCCACAAGACCGAGTCCAAAAGCTGTGACCAATCCTTTCGGTCAGGGCGGACGACTTTCTGCAATATAGTCTTGATCTCCATGTTCGACACCTCGGCTAGACCATTCGTCTGTGGATGGTACGATGTAGCAACACGATGGTCTATACCGAACTCGCTACCAAGGGCCTTCACCTGGTCGTTGATGAAATGAGACCCCCCATCTGAAATCAATACTCGAGGTACCCCGAACCGCGTGATGATGTGCTTCCTCAAAAATCTGCAAACTGTCCTCGCATCAGCGGCTCCGGCGGGGATAGCCTCAATCCAACGACTAACATAATCTACGGCCAACAGAATGTACTCAAATCCCTGACTCTTAGGGAATGGACTCATGAAATCGATGCCCCATGCGTCAAAAACCTCACAGAAGTAAATGGGTTGCATCGGCATTATATCACGCTGTCCGCAAGTGCCCATCCTCTGACAGTCAGTACACCTCTTCACGAACTCATCAGAGTCCTTGAAGAGGGTAGGCCACCACAAGCCGGATTGGAGCATTTTCTGTGCCGTTCTCCTCCCAGAATGGTGTCCTCCTGCCTCAAGCTTGTGGCAGTATGTGAGGACGCTATGGTGCTCCTCCTGAGGAATGCACCTACGCCAGACGCTATCCCCTCCTTCGTGGTAAAGGATGGGATCCTCCCAGTGGTAGGACTTGGCCTTCGTAAGGAAGGTCTCAAGCCTCTGTCTGGTCCAATCTTGTGGGACTTTCCCAGCAACGAGAAAGTTCACAATATCGGCATACCACAAAAGTAAGGCGATAGCAAGGATCGCCTCATCTGGGAAGGTCTCACAAATGGGATCAATATGCTCAGACTCCTCAGGCTGCTCTAAACGGGAGAGATGATCCGCCACCACATTCTTGACTCCATGCTTATCCTTGATCTCAATGTCGAACTCCTGGAGTAGAAGGATCCATCTAGTCAGTCTGGCCTTGGTATCCTTCTTTGCCATGAGGTATCGGATGGCGGTGTGATCAGTATACAGGTGACGAACGCTGAAATCGGCCCTATAAGAGTGCTAGATTAGCACTTCAACATGTCGATGCAGTCGGGCCGATTTTGGTCATCAAAGAGACCACCTCATTGATATATGTCACATAAGAATGCGATGGTCATTAATTTTTATTTTACTTGGCAAGAAACCAAGGTCGAACTCAGGGACACGCGCTTCTCTCGTATTAATCGGACTTCTATTTATTTAACTAAGTGTTGAGTCGAAGCAAATCTATAGGTCAAACTATATAGACACCACAACACAATGCATTAAAAATAAATATGCATTTTTTTTCTATTTTTATAATGCAAATACATGCCATGTAATGCAGCTAAAATATGCCCTAGGTGAAACTAATGAGCTAAAAAAAAATAAATAAGAGTTAATTTCGAGTTCAATTAAAAGGGCAGATTTGATGAACAATGTTAAGCAAGGCATCAGTGCAAGTTCAAATAGACACATGACTATACAATAATTCATAAGACTCATTGTGTCCAAGACGACAACTAAGCATGCCATTAGAAAGATCATCAGATCAGCTTTAAAACGAAACTAAAATCATCTCAATCGGATAAACGTAGCTCAAGATATGCATAAAGGAACACAGGGGCATAACTGAAAAGAAAAACATGAAAAATGTCTACAAACCAGTCCCTGGGAAGGACTCAAATGCAATAAAAATAAGTCTGGAGGACTTCCCTGTAAATAAACCATACACGCGGGGGTATATTTGCAATTATTGAAACCCGCAAGGGTATGAGTGCAAATAACCCCAGGCGCGCAGGTGCTGCACGTGCTCCGGACCTGTTTGTAATTTTAAAGAACGTTGTGGGCGACTCTGCAAATAACCCAGAAATCACGTGCCCTGCACGCGCTATCCAGGCTCGGAGGGAGGCTCGGGCTTGGCAGAGGCTCGCTGCTGCTTCGGGGTGGCTCGGGACATCCGAGCCTCCAGGCTTGGTGGCGATCAGGCTCGGCGTGGTCTCTGATTGTACCATGTGTATCAGGACCTGGATGCAATTTGTGGAAGGTGCGAGGGCGCCGATGCAAAAAGCCCAGAGCCACGTGCGTGTAGCACGTGATCTCAGGCTCGGATGGAGGCGAGGATCGGCGCTTACTTCGGGTGGCCGTTGCAGGTGGCTCGGGCCACGTGGTGGCTCGAGGTTGACTCGGGCGACGCTCGGTTCCACCGAGCCTCCGCGCTCCGGGACGGCGACGTAGCTCTTCCAGGGCCGTTGGATCTCCGCCGTAGGGCGAGATCCAACGGTATCTGCTTCTCCTTCCTCCTCGATAGCTGGCGGCGCGATTGGAGCTCCGACGAGAGGCCTGGAGCTCCGCCGCGCCTCGCCGTGCTCGAGGAAGCTCAGGGAAGAACGCTCGGCGTATGGCGATGAAGATCCGAAGTCGAAGAAGCCGCAGGAGCCTCTAGAATGCGCTGTCTACGCCTGACTGACGGAGGCGGAGCTCTAGAACCTGGCTCCGCCCAATGTCCGGCCATTGGTGATGGTTGACCTGCAAGGGGGTTAGGATGTACGTGCGTGCGAGATGAAATGGACGGAGGACTGAGCGGGGCGGAGAAATGAAGTCCTTAGTGTGTTCTCCTCCGCCTCCGGCGGAGGAGAATGCCTGGGATGAGGGAGGTCGTGGTTGAGCAGGAGGGTGATCGGAGATGTGCGCGGGGAAGGTAGATCGATGGTGGAGCTAAAGGAGTGGATAGTGGAGCGAGGTAATGTTCAGAGAGGCTGAGAAAATTATGCAAAATAAGAAGAAGATTCAGAGAGGATCAGAGGGCTTACCTGGCCGGAGATGGAGGTCGTGGCCTGGGCTGGGCATCGGAGACGAAGCCCGGGTCGTCGCACATACTGGCCGGCCGTGCCAGCGAGCTCGGGCGGGGCTTAGAGCCACCGCAGCGCCGCCTGAAGGTCGGCGGGTCTCATCGGGGAAGGAAGTCGTCGTCGCTCGATCCGAGCTCCTCCCCCTGTCACAGGGAGGAGCTGGAGGGCTGGGCCACTGCCCCTTGGTTGATGGACAAAGGTGAAGTTAGGCGGAGGCACGGTATTTAAAGGTGGTGGAGATGGCAGAGGGCTGGTGAAGTAGTGGATTTCGAGGGTAGATGTTGAGCGACTGGTCGAGAATCATGGAACGTGGAAGCATGCGCGAGGACAATGGACGAATGGGCTTGGTTGTGGGGTGGTTAGAGAGAGAAGAGGATGACTAGGGCTATGGCTAAAAATGGAAGGGCGGAAAGGTTGGCGAAGCGGAGATCGTGGGGGGAGAGAGGCGTCCGGAGGTAGACGACGAAGTCTGAACCGTCGGATCGTGAGATCCCACGGTTATAAATCAAGCGCGAGAGGACGGTCGCGATTAGATCGATGGCGGCACGATCAGAGGGCCCAAGTGGTCGCCACGTGTCGGGCTAGAGGCGGAGCGCCAGCGGATGGCTGTGATGGATTTCAAGTCGATCGAAGGGCTGGGGATCGTCAAAGTAAGGAGTGGTTGCGATGGAGAATTGAGGGCGCGATCAGATGGTCTTCAATCCGCCACGTGTCGTGCTCTGCGCTCGACGCTGACGAACGGTGATGATCAAGGGGCAGAGAAGATCAATGGCTGAGGATTGAGGCGCAAGAGGAGAAGGCAGAACCGTTGGATCAAGTAAAGATCCAACGGCCCAGGTCAAGGGCGGATGAGACAAGAGAGGCGGGGCCACGTGGCGCCCCCAGATTGGGCCACGTGGCCCAATCAGATTATTCAGATGGAATTTTTAATTTTTGAAGGCTAAAATGGCCGAATTTGAGAAAACTCAAAACATGAAAGTTGTAGATCTTGACGAGATCTACAAGTTTCATGTTGGCCAAAACTGGAGATGACATCAAACAAAGACCCGAAATATTTTTGAGGGCATTTTTAAGTCTAAAAATACCACAGATTTTTATTTTGCCATTTTTTGTGGTTTTTAATTTATTAAGGACTCTGATAATTACAGGACTTTATCAGAAGTTTATTGACAAAACTTTAAGCAAGGGAGTTAATTATAGACAATAAAGATGATGAAACTGAGGTTCATCAACAGGGTCACTCTAGATCCAATGATGTAAGATCTGAACTTATCTAGGGTGAACACTACGGCTAGCATCTCCTTCTCTGTGACTGTATAATTCCACTGCGCGGAATCCAATGTGCGGCTAGCGTAGTGGATAGCAAAGGGGACTCCATCCCTCCTCTGTCCCAGCACGGCCCCCACGGTAAAATCGGAGGCATCCGTCATGATCTCGAATGGGAGAGACCAATCAGGCGGCTGAAGAACAGGAGCCTCTATAACACTCTGCTTGAGAGTCTCAAAGGACGAAAGACACTTGTCATCGACAAGGAACTCGGTGTCTTTCGTCAGTAGGTCAGTCAACGGCCGGGCAATCCTGCTGAAATCATGAATGAATCGTCGGTAGAAGCCGACGTGCCCCAAGAATGACCGTAACTGCCTCAGATTGGACGACGGTGCGAGTTTTCTAATGACATCTACCTTGGCCGGATCAACCTCCATGCCCCTGTTGAAGATGATGTGGCCAAGCACCGTCCCTTGAGTCACCATGAAGTGACTCTTCTCCCAAAATAGCACCAAGTGAACCTCTATACATCGCAGGAGTACTCGGTCTAGGCAGTCAAGACAGGAGTCGAATCCGTCGCCGTAAACCGAGAAATCATCCATGAAAACCTCCAAACACTCCCCTACCATGTCCGAAAAGATCGACAGCATGCATCTCTGAAAAGTCGCAGGGGCATTACATAGCCCAAATGGCATGCGTCGGAAGGCGTATGTGCCGAAGGGACAGGTAAAGGTGGTCTTCTTCTGGTCCTCAGGAGCGATGGCCACCTGGTTGTAGCCCGAGTACACATCCAGAAAACAATAATGGCGCTTCCCTACCAGTCTCTCAATGATCTGGTCAATAAAAGGCAGGGGGAAATGATCCTTCTTGGTGGCCTGGTTGAGTCTCCTGTAGTCAACGCAGACCCGCCAAGAAGTGGGTACTCGTGTAGCAATCTCCTCTCCCGACTCACTGATCACAGTCGTGATGCCCGTCTTCTTGGGCACCACATGTAAGGGGCTGACCCACTTGGAGTCGGAGATGGGATAGATAAAATCGGCGCTCCACCATTTCGAAATTTCCTTCATGACAACCTCTCTCAGATTGGGGTTCAGCCGCCGCTGGAACTCACGCGACGGCTTTGCCTCATCCTCGAGATAGATATGGTGGGAGCACAGGGCCGGACTAATCCCCTGGAGATCTGCTACGCTCCATCCGATTGCCTTGCGGTTCTTTTCAAGAACCCCCATCAAACGGGATTCTTGCTCTCCAGTCAGATCGGCGGAGATGATGACTGGGTACATCTCAGGCTCACCCGCAAGGAATCGATACTTCAGCGAAGTAGGGAGCGGCTTCAGCTCTGGACAACTGAGTCTGGGTGCTGGCAAATCTGGCTTCGAAAGAAGCCGCGTGTATGCTGCCAAATCTGTCTGGGAGAATGAGAACGTACTCTCGCAAACTGGATCTGAAGAAGGCTGCTCAACTGAACTGTCTCTGATCTGCTCGGCATCTACCTCCTCCTCAGCTGTAGGCTCAGTGGAACTCATGTCTGGCATATAATCCTCGCAATCTGCCCAATCAGACTCTGAATCCGAGGGATCTGCATCAAACAAGGTGGCATCAGTACCACCATCATCACAAAAATCCGTATTGCGGTCAAGAACCTGCTCTGCTGCCTCTATGGTATCCTGAACCAGGAATGTGCTCTCCAAGCTCTCCTCTGCTGTTATCTCTGCATCAGCGGTATCTGAAAATGAGAGGATGGCCTGTGCTGCGGGGTCTGCCCATGCTGCCTCATCGTCTGTGATCACAAAGTCACAGTCCTGGTGGGTGTCTAGCCCGGCATCTGTCAGCTGCTCTGTGTCTGAAGTAGTCTCTGAGCATGATCTCTCTCTGGCTCGGCTGTCCTCGACCGTCTCTATTTGTACACTTTCGCCCTCGACGCGAAAGTATACCTTCCCGCTATCATGGTTAGTCACTGCCTTGGCTGTGGCCAAGAACGGACGACCGAGAATGATGGGGGTATCGGTCACTGAATCAAGGATCTCCATGTCCAACACTACGAAGTCCACGGGGAATTGCAGGCCCTGAATAGTGACGACAACGTCTCGTAACAACCCATTCGGTCTCTTGACAGATCGATCAGCAAACTGAAGGACTGTCATGCTCTGTCTAAGAGTGCCCAACTCGAAACGGTCGAGAAGGGCTGCCGGAAGGAGGTTGATAGACGATCCGCTATCTAGGAGAGTGCGGTCGAACCTCTGCTCTCTAATGTGACATCTGACATAAGGGGCTCCTGAATCTGGCCTCTTGGCCGGCAGACGGTTCTGGATCGCGAAACACGTGGCTTTCGTCAGCACATGGATCTCTGAATGGTGGTTCCTCCTCTTCCTCCTGACGGTAGTCCTGTCTCTCAACGAACGCTGAAGAAGGGGAATGTGCTGCAAAGCCTCCTGAAGAGTCAGCTGGATATGGAAACGATCTATCATCTGCTGGCTGAACTCTTCCTGATCTCTCTTTTTTGGATTTTCTTTTTTCTTCCCCTTCCCCATCTGAAGGGCTCTAGGGAAGGGGATCACTGGGTCCTTCTCAGATGAAGGACTAGGAAAAGGTCTAGATGGCTCGACGGCCGGATCCGCACATACATCAAGCACCACAGTGGGACCAGAAAAAATCAAACCTTTTCCTTTATTCACAACATGGTTCCGAGATACATCAAGGAAAGGAAAAACAACAGATCTCTCTACATGAACTCTGGTGGCCTCAGTACCACCATCGGCTGGATCAACTGGACGTCTCGCGGCCTCAGTACCGCGCTCTGGCTCGGCATCAGGAGTGGCCTCAGTACCACCTCCTCGAACTGGTGAAATGGCGGCCTCAGCACCGCCTGTGGAGTCAGCATCCTTGGTGGCATCAGTACCACCGTCATCGTCTCGAGCGGCCTCAGTACCGCTCTCCTCCTCCTCATCTGGCGCTCTAGGTGTACCTCATGACGTCGCTCAGACGAGGCGCCGCCTGCTGGTGTCCTACCGCTCCTAAGTGTGACAAAATCAGCATCAAAAAGGTCTGCAGACATATCATCAAATGAATCACTAGGAGTGGCATACTCAGTGTAGGCTACCTGCTCAGATTTCCGCTTCAGGCTGTTGGGGTTCGGCTCGATCTGGGCAGGGATGGCTGCCTTCCCTCTCACAATGTCCCGCATCTCCTGGCGGAACTCGTCCATCTCCCGTCTGAAGGTAGCCAGCTGGTCCGTGAGGAGGCGGGCTATATCGTCCAAGGCGGGGCTCTCGTAAGGTGGGCCATGAGAGGCCGACGGGTAGCCTCTCTGGTAATGAGGCTGCTGGAACTGGTGTTGTTGCTGCTGAGAAGGGTATCGGTGTGGTGGATGCTGCTGCTGGTGAGGCTGCTCACGCCTCCAAGACTGTCCCTGCTGATAGGGACGAGTGCCATAGGACGACTGCTGCTGCTGTGGTGGTAGGTGCACTGGGGGCTGCTGCTGCGGCTGGTGATCTCTCTGCTGACTGTACTGGCCTCCCTGCCAGATGGTTGCTGCTGGGGCTAGGTACCTCCGTTCCCCCACCTGAATCCGGGATGGTCTCGTTGGATTCCAGGCTGAGGGCGGTCATACCAAATCCCGTTGACATCCATCAACGGCTCTGCATCGTACTGGGCTGGCGGGAGTACTGCCAGACGCTGATCCGACTGGTATACCACCATCTGCAAGTCTGGAGATGGTGGTGACTGGTAAGGGGACTGCGGCTGCCGGTACGGCTGCCGGTACGGCTCCGCCTGTACAAGGTGAACCTGTCTAGGCTGCTGGTGTGAGCTGGAGCGTTGGGACGAGCTGTTGTTGCTGCCGTGATCGCCTCGCGACTGAAGACGGGGCTGGGAAGCCGTCTGTGCCTCCTGGAGACACATGAGTTGGGTCTTCATGTCGCTCAAAGTCTGCGCCATCTGCTCCATCTGAGTGATGCCCTGGCACTGCTTCTTCTCTATCAGCTCCATCCGATCCAACTTCTCGCTAATGATGCCCATGTCCGCAGCTGAAGACTCTGTCTGTGCTGCTGCTACTGCGGACGAACTGGAAGGACCGGTGTTGACCCGTGCTATCCTCTGGTACTGCACGGGTCCTGGCTGCTGGGGTCTGCCCTGAGTATACAACCTGGTCTGAGACATCACCATGTAATTCTCGGCCATCTCCTCGTAGATGGCCCAGACCTGGTCGTGATCCTTGGCGAAGTAAGACCCGCCACAAGAAGCGTTCACCAAGCCCTGGAGCTCTGGTGTCAGCCCGCTGAAAAAGCTCTGCACGAGGTTGGGCTTGGAAATGTCGTAGTGCGGGCATCGATCAGTCAGCTCTCAGAACCTCTCCCATGCCTCATGGAACTACTCGTTGGGGAGCATGGAGAAGTTGCTCATAAGGGCTCTCGCTGCATTGGTCCGTCCGAGTGGATAGTACTTGTGTAAGTACTCGGTGCGGAGCTGCTCCCAAGTGTAAACAAACTTCCCCAGATGCTTCAGCCAGGTGACTGCTCTATCTGCCAAGGAAAAGGGGAAGGCGATCATCCGAATCGTGTCCTGATCCACCTGGCGGTCGTGGACAGTGCTGCAAATCATCAAGAACTCCTGGAGGTGGAGATGGGGCTCCTCAGTGGCGAGCCTGTGGAAACGGGGGAGCAACTGCAAGGTGTTCGGGGGGAACTTGAAGTCCCCCACGATAGCTGGTAGCACGACCCAGTGATGCATCAGTGTCGATCCGGCGTTGTGCAACTCCCGCATCGGTCTCGGTGGTCCTCCTGCCGCGGCTGCGGCGGCTGCTGCTGCGGCGGCTGCTGCTGCGGCTGCTGCATCTGCATCATCCGGGATCCTCGGCCCGTCTCTCCGCTGCTCTCTCTCTGCTCTCATCTCCTCCATCTCTCTCCTCATATCCAGTATGAACGCTCCCTGATCCCTCAACTGCTGCTGAACTGTCTCGAGGGAGGCGATCAGGGTGGAGTTGATCGCACCCTGGTCCAACATGAAGTGCTCAGGCTGTGGACCTCGACTGCGATCGTCAGAGCTGCCGGCCATGGTGTCTGCAAAACCAAATGACCCAAACTCAGGTGCCGATAAATCTGCTAATCTCTCCTCTGGCACTGGTCTCTCGGAACCGAAAGAAAGGGGGTCGAGGGGGAACAGGGCGGAATCGTACTCGGGCTCGGAGAGCTGGTCTCGGCTCTCGCGAGCCAACCTAGATGAACGGGTAGACGTGCCTGAAAGCGGTGCAGCCAAAGGCTGCCTAAAAGATCGTCTACCCATCATCGTGATGTAGCGAGTAAGGCGGATGGGATCTGGAGAAACTATGATCAGAAAATAAACACCTCTGTTCACCAACGCAACGCAAGCTGAAGACCGTAAAGGCTCGGTCAAATTATCTTGTCTATTTTATTATGGTGAACAATCAATCTATCAGAGCGATTACGTGACCTGCTGGGATACCCGATGCTACCCCAACCGACTGTCCCGCACGAAAGAGTCGGTAATCAGTCGGGAATAGCACTGGAGGGCTCTACCTAGTGTACGGGTCACTCTCTCGCACAATCAAACCAACCAATGAGGGGGTTGCTCTCCCCAAGACAGGTTTTTAGATCAGGTGTCTTTTAGGGTCAATAGCTTAAACAGTCCCAATTTTATGGTTTTTCTTTTTAATCTTTTTTCAATAAAAACAAAAGGCCTAACGAATTTTTCGGTTCTCCTGATTATTAAGTCAAAAAAAAGGGGGAGAAGACGAAAAAGCCGATGCGCGATGGAATCAATGATGCATGCAAAGATAGAAATGCGTACCTGTCTCCAGCACTCTACATGCAAAGTGATCCGCGCAGAAATGTAAAGACTGAAGAAACTACCTATATGGTGCAGCGGTGAAAACCGAGTCCTAAACAGGCAATTTCTACTCAAAGAACCGTCTAACTGGTCACCGATCCTTCAAGCCAAAGGGTCCGGTCTCGGTCTACCCCTCCTCCTCCCGACACATCGGGTTGAGGAGCAGCGCTTGGCAGGGCAGGCTACGGTACGTAGGCTACGAAGGGAGTGAGTCAGTTATTTTTATTAATGAATTATTAGTAGATCCAATTAACGCTCTATAGGAACAGGCAATCAATTAAGTGGGTGGATCCTACTAATTACGGCACAGTCAAGCAGAAAATCCTAAATCTAGGGGCCCGAGGAAAAACCGCGTAAAACCGTAAAAGGCAGCGAAGAAAAACAAAACCGCGAAAAGCCGCGAAAAATCCTAAGGGTGCGTTTGGTTCGTGGGTTATCCAGGGGTGGCTAACCCGGTTTTGTGTTTGTGTGTTTGGTTGGTGGGTTAAGGGTTGAGAGGGTTTGTGTGATGTGATTGTATTGGAATTTGAAAAAGTTGGTAGTTAGTATGATATGATTGTATTGAAATTTGAAAAAGTTGGTGGTTGTTATGATGTGATAGTATTGAAGTTTGGAATAGTGAGTAGAAGTTGAGTTTTTTATGATTTTTAGATGATATGATAGTATATTATATAATTTTTTTGATGGGAAGGGAGTGGGCCCCTTAGTGGGTTAAAAGTGTGGGTTTTGGGGGGTTGCCCACCCAAAGTGGGGGGTAACCCCCCAACCAAACGCACCCTAAGGGTTCCCCGAGCACACCGGTGCTCGGCGAAACAGACCCGCTACAACATCCAAGTTCACAGTCTGTCCCTGTATTATTACAAATGATCTAATGGCAGAAATAAAAGACTAAGCTAATCCTCGCCCACTCAACCTCTCTCTCTCACGCTCTCCTGCGACTCCGTGTAGAAGGGAGCCGCCTCCAAGTCCTGCGGTTGCGCCGGCTTCTCGAAAGTTGCCGCCTCGGTCCTCGGGCCCTCACAAGAAAGAAGACAAGTGTCAAACCGATAAAATAATCAAATATAAACAAGAAATAAGAACAGGGGTATATGTGCAGAAATGGCAAAGGAAATAAACAAGCAAAATCAATCAAAAACAAAAAGAAACGAAAATAAAATAAAAAAAATAAAACAAAAATAAAATAAAAACAAAAAGCCGCGAAAAGCCGCGGACTCAGAAAGAGCCGCGGAAAGCCGCGAAAAAGAAAACAAAAAGAAAAAGAAAATGAAAAATAAAAACTACTAAGCCGTGCTCCCCGGCAACGGCGCCATTCTGATGAGCCGAAAAACCCGAGCAACTAAGGATGAAGAAATAGAACTAAGGTCGTTGCGACCTCAGTCGCTCAAGAGTCCCTCGGTCAATCAAGAAAATGAGGATCAGACCACCAAAATCAGAGAAAAATCAAATAAAAGCGATAGCGGTCCTGGCTATTAGATTAGCCTGGTATAGCGACCAGGGTCGGACTCAGGGAGCACGTGATGGCCTTGCGGCCTACGAAGTAGTCTCAAAAAGGAATAAAATAAAATAAAATTCTTTTTTGTGGATTTTTAATTTTTATAAATTTTTTTTGGATTTTTAATTAATTAAGAAAATAAAGAAAACAAGGAAACAACCAACTTCAAGCAATTATTTAATGTAACAAAAATCACTCAAAAATTCAAATAAAAATGTTTTTATGTACTTTATATTTTTTACTGTTTTAGTGAATTTTTGGTATTTTTCTGATTTTTATTTAATTTTCTAAAAATAAAATAAGGCAGAGAAATGGGGGTACTGTCCAGTCAGGAGTAAAAGGCCAATTTAAAATGCAAAAGGGCCTATTTAGCTCCTGGAGTTAATTTCCTATAAAATAGAAAGTCTAAGGAAAATTAAGGCACCAGAATTTTTATTTTTGGATTTTTGGATTATTTACTAGAATTTTTATAGAGTTTTTAGTGTTTTTCAATTTTTATAAGTTTTATATAATGAAAAATGACAAAACTTGGTCAGAAAATCAATCAAGCCAAAATACACAGTAACTATTTTTTTTTGTAATTTTTAGATGAGTTTTACTGTTTTTTGTGAATTTTTAAAGTCAAACAGTAAAGAAAAAGGCTGTTTTTGAATTTTTAAAAATATCAAATAAAAGCAAAAATGTTTCCAAAAATTCTAGAAAATTTTACAACATGGCAGGAGCCATGTATCCAATTTTCATTGAATTTGGAGTGAGTTTGATATTTTATTCAAAATTAAAATTTAGGTACATTGCACAGGGACCTGTACGTAAATACCCAAAGTTCCAGGGGGTCCGGTGCAAAAATACCAAGAAGTCACGTGCGAAGCGCGTGTCTGGGGCACTCAGGGACCTATTTGCAAACAAAATAAGGTTCTGGGACTAATTGGTAACAAGTACCAAAATTCCGAGGTCCTTACTGTAAATTACCCACAAATAAACGCACATGCACAAATAAACCACGCACAGGGGTATAATTGCAATTATCTAAAAAGATTCAGTCATTCATTAACAATCCAGAACTACAGGGCTAAACATGCAAATAGCCCAAAAGAACATGTGTCGAAGCATGTGACACACTACACACAGGGGCATAGATGCAATAAGAAAACAAGACAGGGTCCAAAGTGCAAAAGTACCAACGTAAATAAAATGCTAAAAATATTTACAGGACTGAAACGAAACTAAACTAAAGCTAAGGGCCTAAGGGATAATTTACCCTTTATTAAGTAGGCCGTCAGATGAGCGCCACGTATGTTGATCGACGGCTGGGAAGGGGTGGTGCCCTAAAGCTGGCGTCCTCGTGCTGATCGGACGGCGGTGGCCTCGCCACGTGTGGAATCGGTCGGCTGGTGCGCTGGAGCTGACGCTCGTCGATCGACGGTCTGGATCGAGCCTCCCACAGATCGGACGGTGATGGGGCTCCTGAAATGGATGGCTCGGATGGAATCTGGAGCTGGCGGTCGATCCAACGGTAGCTGAAGGTCGAGGAAGAACTGTTCGCCGGCCCGCTGCGCGCACTCCCGGCCTCCTCGCGGGGCTCTGATGATCGGCGAAGACTCGTCGTGGACTCCCGCGTCAAACGGTGCTCTCCGATGGAGCAACAGAGCTCTGAGGAGCTCAGTCGGCTCCGGCGGAGGGGAAGCTCCGGGGCTCAAGTTAGAAGACCTCAGACAGTCCTCGTTGTACCTGCAAAAGGGCACCAGAAGACTCGCGGGTCGAGGGCAAAATGCCTCGACCCCGTTAGGAGGGGTGATAGTGAACGGTGAGGCGGGGCGATCGAGCTCCGGCGAGGTGTGGACGGTGGAGCTCGAAACCCCAGCTCCTGTGCGAGCTGGGTTGAGTGGAGGGGCGTAGAACGTGCGCGGGAAGAAGGCGAGTGTGATGGTGCCGTCCGATGAACGAATGGAAGGGGGAGATGGCCGGAATCGATGATGGTCGGCGACGGCGAGATTTGGGCGAAACTAAAAATTAAAGAACAGGAAAAGGAAATAGGGCTACCTAGGTGGTCGAGTCGACTGGGGATGAGCTGCTGGTGCTCTGGTCCTTGCCTCGCGGGTCGGCGTGGCCCGAGGCTCGAGCTCCTGCTTCAGGCGGAGCACGGCAGCGCTAGCTCGCCGGATCTAAGGTCCGGTCACCTACACCTCTCTTCAACACCGCCGACGGAGAGTTGTCACCTCAGGGAAGGCAGTGGAGGTCACGGGACTGCAAGGTGGGGAGCCAAAGATGCGCAAATGGGTGGCGGAGCTCGGTCTTTATATGGTGGAAGGTCCGGGAAGAAGGGCTCGGGTCCGGCTCGATTGAGCACGGACCCCTAGGCACGATGTCGGGCGAGGTTCCCGGATGATGGGAGAGTGATTAGGACCCTGGGTTTGGCGGAATGATGATCGGATCTGGAGGGGATAATTAGGAGAAGTCGGGTCGGGTATCCAGAATCCGTGGGAAGTGGTCCACAGGGGGGAGTTGACCATGATCGGATCTGGAGGGGATAATTAGGAGAAGTCGGGTCGGGTATCCAGAATCCGTGGGAAGTGGTCCACAGGGGGGAGTTGACCGGGTGGTCAACATTCCCCCGTGGACCAATGGGAAGCAGGCATGTGGAAAATATTTATAAAATCAATTAAAAATAGTAAATGGCTGAATTATTGAAAACTTAAAACATGAAATATTTTTGTTTTAATTTTTTCTATTTTTTTGGTGATTTTTAATTAATTTTTCAAAATAAAAATAGGGTATGTACACTTTATGCTATACATAGGTATTTAAACAATATGCCTTTTTAATTTTTGATTTTTAATTTGTTATTTTTGTGCATTTTTATTCCTATTTTATATTTTATTAATTTATAGTATAAAATTAGGAATAAAAGGGTATTTTTATTTTATGTTTATTATTTATATACAATAATGAAATAAATAGGTATATACATTTATGTACAAGGTATATTTACAATATTATTTTTGGTTTTTAATTTTGTTCTTTTTATTTTGTTTTTATTTTTGTTGTTTTTATTTTATTTATTTACACCATAAAAGATAGAATATTTACAAAATTTTTGGAATTTTAATTTATTTATTTATTGGGTGAAATAGATATAGGAGTGGTTGTATGTACATGGTGGATATGTACAAGTGGAGTGTTTTTGTTTTCTTTTTAATTTTTCTATTTTTGTTTTGATTTTTATAATAAATATATACACAATATATACAAGTCATTTTATTCTATTTTTTTAGAGGAAAATATTTTTATTATATTTACAAATATATTTACACACATAAGCCCCTATCTCCCTCTACTTTGGCTTTTATGTGGTCAGGCCCATGCTGAGCCCTCCCTTGGGTTAGGTTGCTCAATATTTATTCTAAATATTTCCTCTTTTTCTTTTTAATCTTTATTCTTTTATTTTTGCACAAAAACATGCTAATTATTAGTTTTTACACCATGCATGCTTTTGGTAATTATTTATATTTACAAATATATACATGCATTTGCAAAGGTTTTTGTAGCTAAAATATAAGAATAAAGAGTGATGAATGAGTATTCATCAGACGTCGACCATGGTAGCATTACGGAATGTCTTTTGCTGCTCGGGTGAGGCTGTCAAAGGAATAGTGCTGTAGAGTTTCTCAAACATCCCCCTCAGGGATGTATACAAGGAATGAAGAGGTCGCCCATTCTGCTTCATGGTGAATATGTCATGCTGAAGTTGCAGCATCTTGGTTTCATTTCAGACCTGGGAATATGTCGCTGCGAGAATGTCCCACATCGCTTTGGCGGTGGGCTGATGGAGAACATCATTCGCAATTTCCATCGATAACGTGCCCGAGTGCCAGACTTTGGCGTAAGAGTCATCAGCCTCCCAAGAGGCATAGATCCATGTCTTCTCTGTCGGTTCATCCTCGGTAAGAATGTGCTTCTTACCATTTGACTTCATGAGGCTCATGAACTACATCGCCCAGAGCTCATAATTCGATCCATCCATCTTGACAATTGGCGCAGGACCTTTGAAAGCGCCTACGGATGGCATATCAACCTTTGTTTCTGACATATCGCCGCAGAGAAAGAACTAGGGTTTGTAGACAGAGAAGGAGATGTCTGCACAGACTGCATAGGATTCGAGTGCGTATGTAGACTTACGCACCCAAATCCATATATGAAATGGCGGAGGCGGCTACGAAGAGGGCCGCAGGGGAGGGGATGCCAGCTACGTCAAGGCCGACGGTGAGGGTATCCGGGGCTGGACACGGGCCCAGGGACCGGGTGCGGGAGGCGGAGGGCTGGGCGGCACCCGGGGGCCGAGGGTCGCGGTGCGGAGGGCTGGGCGGCACCCGGGGCTAGGCGGTGCCGAGAGGAGCGGCGGTGCCGAGAGGAGGGGGCGGCGGGTGGAGAGCCTAAGCCCTAGGCTCTGATACCATGTTGGAAAAACTATGAATTGTGTTTATTCCAGTGAACCCTAGGGTCTCTTATATAGAGAAAACCCTATGGGTAAATTACATAAGATGGAACATGGAAGAATAAAAAGACCGAACAGTACACATATATATAATTCTTTCCAACACTACCGATTGTATTAATGTTATTATTTATAAAACGTTATTTTATAATTCAAGGAGGAGGCATATCAAAAATTAAGAACATTATGCAAGTTAAATAGAATAATCAAGGAGAGGCCACGGGCCCCTAAGATATATACCAGTTCCACCCCTGCAGCTAACGTATACAATAGGTTGGTCAGCCATTTCCAATTGCATGTGCACAATAGCACAATACGGCAGACAAAAGGAACATTTGTGATATGACCAAATAAATCATCATTCTGGGTTGCACTCATTTTCCACCGAAAATTTATATTCGACACGACTTTTCAAGGTAGAAAAAGACTTGTCCATAACATGGCACTGAACTTCGACAAACGAGTCATTGGTGCCAATTCACCTTGTATAGTTACCATTCTGTTAATAGATGGTTATTTTTAGATAACAATGACAGAAACAAAGTGTCTATTTCCAAAGGAAGCTGAATTGCTTTCCGAAGACAGAATATTGCATTCATAACATATATCATATGCTGCAACTGTTCTTACCATGGATTCTTCATCACCCTCTCCAAACCGAAGAGCAAGATCACACAATGCTTGAGTTGTTGACTCCACCGTCATTGGTTCTCCGTATGAAAAGCGATGGTTCTTCAAAAAAGAAAATGGATAAGTATTTCAGGTGACTGGGTCCAAGCAAACCTACCTTGGAAGGAGGTTTATAAGTTAATGAAGAACCTTACCTGAGTCTCAACTCGAGCATGCTCCACAAGTGTGCGTGCATCAGCTATTAGTCCACTCATTGCACACCCTATGTGCTCATCAATCTCCATAATTTTTTCAACACTGCTGGGTTCCTGAAACAAGACTTGAAAGCATAAATTACATGTTCTACAGAATATCAAGGGAGAGAAATAATTCCCGGGGAAGTTCAAAGTTTCATTGGATAGGTTCCTTTATAACGACAGGTTCCAGTATGATGACTGATTCTGCAGAAAATAGAAGGAAAACAAAAACATCTCCAGGAAAGTTGGAGAGTTTCATCTGGCCAAACAAAAAAATTGCCCGAGACCCGATGAGCCTCCCAACATTGATTCTAAAGAACCAACTAGCTACAGCTAAATTATCCCAAGGCTTGCTCCAACAACTAAACATTCAAGTTGGCAAAATTTAAGTCTTCAAGGATTCGTGGCTCAGTTACATCATAGCATTATAGTGAGCAGAACAGAAAACTGCATTGAATAATTTAGCAGCGAAATAAACCATGGAATGAACAGATATGACAACAAGTAGCAGTCAGCTGTAATAACTCCTACTTAAAAGGGGAAATCACTAAAATCTGGCCTGCAAGGAAAGGGTATACAGTTCAGATCTTGGGTTGGAAATCTCGTTGGGCCTTCAAATCACTAGGTAAATTCATTAATTCTAACTTCACCGTCTTTTCTGCATGACGCATGCAACATTTCAAGTTTGCACCTCTCACTCTGCAAAACCACAAAAAAGCTCACCCTAGGAAGTAGGAACACATTCTCACCAGTTACTGTAACCAAGTAAAATACAACCGATTTCTATTGGCATATTATGAGGAAATGACATTTTGGGGGAAATGGACCACGGTCCCTTAAGTGGAAGGCCCACTCCTAATCACCAAACCATTGAAGTGACTTCAATGTTGTTGGGGGAAATGAACCACGGTCCCTTGAGTGGCTATCAGCATGTTGTTGCAGGTGTCATCAAATGATTCCCCCACAGCTCTATAAGAAACTTTGTTTAAGCAAATAAATGGAAAACCCAAAAATGAGCACTTATATGTGATTTTACTTATGCCGATTTGATACCGCAATTACACTTTTACGTAAGAAGAAACAGGACAGCTGCTCAAGGCCAGTGGTCCTGCGAATTTCATAAGGCCATCCTAAAGGTTACAAGAACTACAGAAAGATCAACCTGTCACCTATAGCCCTCTAGAATAGGCATCCAAAATGATTACAAATATGGAAACTGCTCCCCAGATTCTCCACATCATAGAACGCATTTATCTCATTTTTTACTCGATTCCCATTTCATGTATTTGTAAATCGAATTTTCCAAGACCACAACCGGCTAAACAAGGATGCCTAACTATAACCTGGCAATCATCATTTCGAATGCATTATCAATTCGTTAGCAGCATATTGTCATCTATAAAAAAATTGTAAAACTCTAAATCTAGAAAACTATCTGATTAAGCAAAAGCTACCCCCATGACCCAGCCTCTCCATGGACTCCCAGAACATTGTCAGCCTAAGGTTTACACTGAATAAACACGTGGCATGGCTCAGACCTCCCTCGAAATAGAGCAGCCAAAAGTAGAAGTAACTTCAATGTCCTCCGCCATCTCAGTCAACCCCAGCGCCCAGAAAAAACATGGCTCTTCGCTCTCCAGCCATCACTTGATCCCTTCTCAATAACCAGATTATAATCTGTACATGCAGCGGCATCTTCCAGCTCCAGATGTCCCTGAAATGATCCAATGCAATTCCAACAACAAAGACCGTCTCCAAGTAGAAGGCCTTGTAGAAGCTCAAAAGAAACGCCTCATCAGTGCCTCCAACCTCTCTCTAATGGCAATCAGCAAAAGAGTAGGGGCGTTGACAGACCGACATGCCTAACTTCACGTCGTGGCTAAAAGAAACGTCATATCTACCATTCACCACAATAGCATAGGATGAAGTTGTCACACATCTCTTCATCCAGAGTCCAATCACTTGGAGATCATCTAAAATGAAGGAGCGTCTGGATGAACCTCCGGTGTACAAAATCATAGACTTTGGAGAAATCTACCTCCCACAAAAATCTTATTGGTCTTCTTCCACCTCCATTCTGCAATAATCTCAAAGGCCGTCACTACACCATCCATCATGTGCCGACCTAGGATGAAGTCGTCTAAGCAAGGTCAACAATAGAACCAAAAACCCATTGCAACCTGTTCACCAATACCTTCGCCACGTTGAGGTAGATAACATGAGACAAAGCAATAAGGTGCAGATCCTCCACCCTTCGCACCACATCCTTCTCCGCTGTGAGGAAAAGGGATTGGTTCAGTTGTTCGAATCCATGTTTGTCTGACATAATTCCTTCAACGTGTCTGAAGTCTCATGACCCACCAGATCCCAAAACTCCATGTAGAAAAAGATTGTGATCCATCCGTGCCCGCAGATCCATCCGCATTGAAATCAAAAGTCACCCTCCGGACCTTCGCAAGAAGGAAGAACCGCATCAACTCCTCGGATTGCATCTCATTCAAACTCAGCACATCTTTTCCATCCCATTTGGCACCACCACTACGCACACGGTAGCCAAACTCAAGGTACTAGCCTCTCACTGCATCCCCGTTGGCACAATTGCCCACTACCTCCTCTCTAGCCACTTCAATAGCATGTACCAGGTTATGTCTCCTATGCCCACTCATCATGGTATGGAAAAACATGGTGTTCGCATCTCGCTCCTTCAACCACTTCTATCTTGATCCCGACCTCCAATCAATCTCCCTCTTCTTATTCTCCTTTAGAAGAACATGATTCTACTCGTATTTTGTTATCCTCTCCTCCAACAGCTCCCTAGAGTCCTCCATATGAACAGGGCACAATATCCTCTTGAGCCACATCCCTACGATGGCCTCTAAGCTCATGAGTCCCCGTCCTAAATTGAATCAGCATGCTTCAAAGGGATCTAAGCTTCTCCCTCATCCTCCTCAAAGCAAACCCATCCAGCTCCTGGCCATGCCAATACCTCATGACTTTTTCTCGAAAACCACCCACATGCAACTAAGAGCGCTCAAATCGGAAAATATTGCCAGGACACTATGATTGGTTTAAGTTGTATTTCTATATTCAATTCATAGGTTTCATGGATGTAAAAAACGGCTTGAACGGCCGTTTACACGCATGCGGACCTGGATTGCACCGACTATGCCCAATCGGGCACATATGCGGCCAGGCTGCTTAATCAACATTAAACGGCCGTTAAACGCCGTTTAAACCCCATTTCTTACATCAACATTTGAAGATTGTATTCCCCAGCCCCCATGCTCGCTGACCGATTGCATCAAAACCCTCGTTCCGGTAGGGTATTGTGCGACATGAGGATGCATACAATGGGTCTTCAACTTGGGGAGCTTCACCTCCTTTGGATTTGTGCAATGGAGATGAAACAACTCTCTAGATTCTAGATATCTAATATAGCTCGTTCGCTTCATTCCTTTTTTTGTTTATCTTCATAAATTGAAATCGAGATTCCAAACCTTGACTAGGGATTCTACTTGTTTATGCTATCTATTTTAATAATTGATAGAAAAAATCCTTGAACATGATAATATTTGATATATATTGTGAATATATGATTATATTTTAGAATTTAGTTATGTTTCTTATTAATTATATATATGTAAATATTTTTTATTAATTAAAATACAAAACGCATAACCCGGTTAATTTCCGTTTAAACTCCCGCACATCGTTTAAACAGTAATCAGTGACCTACCGACTGAATACCGCATACCGCTTTTTGCAACCTTGGGTTTTCTCGTCTTTTATCAAGAAATACTATGGTTTCCCATTCTTTATTTTAAGAAATTTGACTTGGACAATTTGATCCCAAAATCATACTACGTCTCACCAATGAATTTCAACACATCTACAACATGTCTAAAAAGGCATGTTGATGTCATGCCGACAAAATCCCATGATGTTCTGCAAACAGCTAAATGTCAAAATATGCGATGAACTTTCTAATAGTTTCTAAAAGTATTAATAACATAAATATGCTATCCTCTTGTGTTTCGGTGTAGGAAACTTTTAAAACAAAAGTAGACACATTTAACAAGTCTGACTTAGTAAAATGATTGGGTTGATGTCATATAGGAATATTATCTATCATAATGAACAAATTTAAAATCATTCAGTGCCAACCAACGATGAATAGTAAGATGGCATCTATCTGTGAAAAATACCAAAGATTACTAATCGGTTTGTATGTCTTTACAAAAATATAAATATGAAACGCTAAATCAAGGAAAAACATGATTTTACGAGGAACCCTACTTACTAAGGACTAAGGAGTAGGATGAAACCATGGGAGAAAGCCGTCAAAGGCTAGGTATTCTGTTGTGTTTCTCTAAATGGGTATAAATGAAGGTGGACACTATTTGGGTTAACCCAAATAACTCAACCAAATAGTGGAAAATGAGTCAAATGAAACATGTTATCGACTTGGTTATTGGATCTAGTGTCTTCCATACAATCCATTCAAACCACCCAAACTATTACTACAAGCAACATATAATTTGAACCCACCTAACACAACTAATATATATTTATGTAATATTTAGAATTATAATTTTTATTGTATCTCTTTTCTACTCCCATTCTTTTTTAAAAAAATCAAAAAAGGAGGGAACACGCTTAGGTGTCCACCCCAAATTTATAGATTAAAAAAGAGATGGTTACAAAGGGAATAACATTGTCCAAGACTCGAGAAGAGACCTGGAATGACACAACATTTTCATAATAGAACCGCTGAGAAGAGAAAAGTGCACCATTTCTACCTAACAAGATAGCCCAGATCGTCGCCAAGGGTTGGAGGATGTCCTTTCTAGCACAATGTTTAGCAGTATACAATGAGTCCTAGAAGAGTAGTACAAGGCTCTGAAAATTAAGCTAGCTTTTGTTAACACTGCTCCATGTTTGGATTATCTTTGCACACTGGAAGAAGAGGTGGTCCACCGTTTCGATATTGGTTCCACGGAGCGGTATCTAATGGATGTATCATTTTTTTAGAGTTTCTAGTGGATGTATCCTAGAGGAGCCTCGCACACCGGTCCCTCGTCATAATATGCCTCCTCCTCAAAAGCCACATGAAGAAGCCAATTCTGCCCGAAAGTTGTAGTTCCCAAATGAAGTTTCAGTCACGGATTAAGGAGTCCATCATAGGTGGTGCGGTCTGCAGATGACATGATACGCCCTTTTTATAGAGGAAGAATTGTCCTTCCAGACCCAATGGTCTCTACCCGTAGATGGTATGTCACCAAGTCTTACTAACTCTAGGAGATTAAGGAAATCTTCAAGTCGTTGGTCAGAGAAATTTGTTAAGAAGTAAGGCAACCAATTGTCGTCAATCCACCAATCCGAAACTAGAGCATCCCTGTTGCCAGCCAAAGCAAAAGGTCGTGGTAATCTGGTAGAGAAAGATCCATCGTCCATCCAGTTGTCGTTCCAAAACAAAAACGTGTTTCTATTTCCAAGCACAGGTCCAAAAAGATCATGGAAACGAAGAAGAACCGAAGTGATTCCTTTCCAGAATGTCGAGGGGTGCATATGCGATCGTTGTAGTATGCTCTGAGGGTCCCCGATATTATAGATCTTGTGAATTAGTCTGCAGCAAATGTCTTCATCTCCACCTCACAATCTGTTAAGCCATTTTAGCATAAGTACCTTATTCATGTCACCTAAATTCTTAATTCCCAATCCACCATCCACCTTGGGCAATGTAACAGTCTCCCAATCGACCAAATGTATCCCAGCTCCACCATCACCCGATTTTCCCCAAAGAAACCTTCGTTTGATCTTTCCTAATCTGCTTCTGATACCAACTTGCAATATGTGCGAGGACATAAGGAATACGGGGATAGCAGAGAGCATTGCTTTAATAAGCACCAACCGACTGCCTCTGGATAAAATCATCGCTTTCCAATCAGACAGCTTGTTTTCTAGCTTCTCGATAATCGGTAGCCAATCCGAGATCTTGATTCTTCCGCAAGTAAGAGGGACCCCAAGGTTGCGGATCAGGAGGGCTCCACAAGCAGTGCGTAACTCCTCAGCACACTCTCTAGCAGTATCCCCTGATAGCCCAAAAGTAACAATCACTAACTTCCCGTGGTCAGTGTTGCTATAGTCGACTGATTATCCCAAATAGTCGGTCCGACTATGCGGTGCAGGGGGTCCCCGACTGAACAGACCTCTAGTCGGTAAATAGTCGACCGACTATTCAGCCGACTGGAGTTTGACTTTTGATATTTTTTATTTTTTTTATTTTCAATTTTCAATTTTTATGGGTTACATTTTACCACGGCATCGCCACAAATGTCAAATTCTATACATCTATTATATTGATTGATACTTTTATCTTGGATTCATGTTAACTAGTGACCATATATGTATAAAAATATAAGAATATATGTAGTATAAATAATTTTTATAATAGAAAATACAAAACCGAATAATCACGAATAGTGGTCCGAATAACGATTATTCTTTGTTCAGTGACCCCTCAGACTGAATACCGAATACCGACTTCTGCAACACTGCCCGTAGTTGAGAATCAGTCCCGACATTTTACTGTATATCTCTAGAGTTGTACCCATTGCCTTGGCCTCCTACTTGTTGCCCTCTACAAAAAAGGTGTCATCCGCATACTATAAAAGAGGGATAGAAATATCACCATTGGAGTAGCTCGGAGTGATGCCATTAAGGACGACCTGATTCACCATACAGGCAAGGACATCGACAGCAATAACAAACAACATAGGTGCAAGAGGGCATCCTTGTCTTACCCCCCGTTGTGGCTGAAAAAAATCCACCCTCTGGACGGCCATTGACAAGCACAGAGTAGGAGGCCGTCGAGACGCATTGTTTCATCCAGATCCAGCGTGCTGAAAACCCCCGTTTACACGCATAGCCGACCACAGAAAGCGCCAGGCCACCGTATAATATGCGTTTGAGAAATCTACTTTCTATAGTACACCCTTCACTTGTATGTGCTTCCAGTCAACAACAATCTCAATAGCCATAGCAAGGTTGTCTGCAATTTGTCTGTTCGGAATGAAGGCCAACTACAGTAGCGAGATGATATTGATTCATAAGCCTATTCAATTTAATGGCTAACACCTTTGCAACAATGAGATATATGTGTTTGATGGCGCGATCGGTCGAAAGTCCTCCACTCTTTCAGAGGCCTCCTTTTTAGGAAGCAGGAAGATAAATGCCTTGTTAATTCACTCAAAGCATGCATTTTCATGGGCAAACTCCTTGACTACATCCACCACCCCAGCACCTAACAGGGACCAAAACTCACATAATAAGAAGATGGGGAAACCATCAAGCCCAGAGCACCATCTGCGTTTAAGTTCCAGACCGCATTTTTCACCTCCTTAGTCGTGATCTCTTGTATCAAGTTGGTAGCGTGTGCATCAGACACACATGGTGCCCCCAAGCCAATCCATCTTCACTGTCTGCCCTCATGTCTCCTTGAAAAAGAATGGAAATGGTCTACAATTGCCTTGCCCATCTCAAGATCGCCCTCCACGCAAGTATCATTCACCATCACGGATCGGATCTGATTATGATGACGCCTTCCACTAGCCACATTGTGGAAATAGGCGGTGTTGGCATCCCCATCTCTAAGCCAACTCTGCTAGATTGATGCTTCCATTCAGTAACTTGCTTCTTGTCTTCTATTGCAATAATCTTCGACGCCGCTACTCTTGCGGTTAAATCATTCAAGAAATCTCCGATATCTTCCATCTCATCAAGCCGTCGTACCTTTGTTTCTGCCGCCAATCGAGCCACCAACCTAGCCTCTCTGATTTCCTTCTTATAGGAGCAAATATATTTACGGAGCGAGGTAAGCTTCTGGGTCAAACGAGAAGCAGCGAAACCCGTAACAATAGTGGAGGAGTATATATTGCAAACAAGCTCTCGAAAGGAATCTTCATGCAAACAAGCACGCTCAAATCTGAAGAAATCCCAATGAGTTGGGTCAACTCTGGAGTCCCAGATAATTGGTGTGGTCATATCTTGTTCGCGACCTAGAAGTGTAGTAGGAAAGTGAAAAATCAGTTAGAAGCTCTCGAGAAGCAAGGAAACGATCAATACGTGATCGGGATCCAAAATTCCTCCAGGTAAATCTTGTGTCGGTTGCGTCAATCACCTCGAGCTCCATATCATCAATCAGTTCTACAAAGTTCATCGATCCAGGATCCTGAGCCCCATACAAACGGGGGCAGTCAGAAGAGAGAAGGGACACATTGAAGTCTCCGTCCAGGAGCCAGGCCACCCCAGGATAGGTATTACGGGCCTCATAAATGTCGAGGCACAGCTCATCCTGCAAGGAATGAGAGCAAGGCCCGTAGACACACGACACCACCATCTGAGTACCCTTAGAGTTATTTACCAGGAGAACATTGAGAATATGCCTTGTCTTCAACTGAGAGAGGGAAAAGAACATTGGCTCCTTTCATGCAATAATCATGCCCCCAGAAGCGCCAATAGCATCAAGAGTACAAACACCAGATAGTGTACTGCCCCCCATCGAGTTCCACATCATAGTGGGGTAGGAGTGAAGCTTTGTTTCTTGCAGGAAGATGATGTCGCAGCTCCATTCAGCAAAGCGGGCACCCACTACATGCTGCTTCTCCAGGTCACCCAGACCCCGAACATTCCATGTCAGAACCTTCATTGAGTAACTAGGTTGGAGCTCGATAAATGTACCACACTGGCTACACGTGCCACTCTGGCCATACACTCAGTAATCGACTGCTCTTCTTTACTTCATCTAATCTGATTTTTCCATGATCTATACCTTTTATGTCTCTTACCTGCCCAATTTACTAGTTAGAGACACGCTTGAGGAAGACTGGAGGGTTGCTTCAGAAGTGGCTGGTACCGACTGCCTATTGAGATTGTCAATTGCATGCTCCAGGAAAGTACATCATGATTAAGGTTAACACTTCAAACCGGGGGAAGACTGCATGCAGCTGAGCAAAAGGGTCCTGGAACAAGGTGTTCCTTCTCTGCCTCGATCAAAGCTCTAGTCAGTAGCTCTTTAGCCTGCTCAACCTCGATTGATGTGGGGCAGGGTAGAAGGGCAGTTGGTATGAGTCCGTTGGCAGAGAAATCGACTCCACGAATGCGGGGCATAGAAAGCAGGACTTCAAATTCTAAGTGTGTCTCCTCAGCCAAGGTAATGGCGTAGAGCCAAGGGCAGTGGGTTCTCGGTCCCCAAAAGTTCGGTTGGAGCATCCCCCAAGACTGGTGCTAAAAAAGCAGGCCCCTCGAAAACGAAAGTGAAGAAAGCGGTTTCATAGGACTAACCCCGAGAGCGTAGATCCGCCTGAACGATTGCATCTGAAACCAGGTGTAAAGATGCATTGAGGTCCGAAACTCCGGATTAGTTAAACGAAACACGGGTCACTCGAGGAAGAGGGTCTGTCTGTTCGACTGAAAGGAGGGTTTCCGCCTCAAAAACCCGAGCACCAGAAAGATGTGTCGGCATTGTGCCTCGCCACCCGAACCGGGAGCTGAAATGTCTTCTCCGACCAAAATAAGGAGGATCGTCTCTCTCACAAGCGGATCCTCTCGAATCGATTGTTTTTGGGAACTTTCCAAAAGCAAGTGATTCAAATCCGCATTGATTTCTCGTCTTGAATGCTCCAGGGAAAGCGACGATGACGATGACGATCTAGTGACACCAGCCATCGACAGCGGTGGTGACGGAGGTGCTAGCGCCTCGACTACCAGGCGGAAGGTAGCTCTTCCAACAGGGATCGAGCAATTGTCGTCAATGAAGAAGGGGATTCTTCCTTCAAGGACCACGACGATGGAATTCGGATCAGCACCTGGTTGCAACCCATTTGACAGGATCCTCGTGACCGCACCTAGCTGTCGTAAGGCAGGTCGGAGCACCGCCTCAGAATGTGAGAGGAATGGCACACCATAAATGCGAGCCACCTTGATCCCGATACTTCTCCCTTCACCATCAGCAAAAGGAGGGTGATGCCATAAGATCTTTGATCGAGAAGACCTCTGCAAGAGCAGAGTCACCTCCGTTCTCGAGAGCCCATGCACACAAAAGGTATTGTCATCAATCTTGATGACATCTCTCGTAAAGGAGCCACCTAGAAAGGCACGAATCCAGTAGAAGCTTTCAACCTCCACGATTTCAGGGTGTGAGGACCTGATCAAGATAGAAGCTTTGACATCTCTGGTAACTGCCCATGTCGTGTCATCATCTGTGACCGCCTCCGTATAAGAACGAAAGAATCTTCCAGGGACTACGCAACTCCTTGCAGTGAAAGCAGTAGCAGAGAAACCAAGACCTTTCTCCCTTGTATATGGAAAAGCTGGCTTGACAGTGGCCTGCGACACCACAAGCGAAACAAGATGCAGGAGGTTGCAGCAAGAGGCCATAGCGAAAGCACTTTCCCCCTCGCTTGCGGTGGGAGACGGTTGTCCAACCTTCCTCCTTCCTCTCTGAAAGGTGGTCCACGCCGAGTCTCCAACTCCTATTTTGGTAGCTCTCCCCCAAGAAAAGACCCCTCGCCAGATCTCACGCTGCAAGCGATCTCTCCTCCTCCCCGACCTCTCCCTCCTCGCACTCCCCATCCTCTACGTTATTTCCGTATTTTGATCTTCTACTCACATTCTATCATCCAAGCTCTCCGCTTGCTAACCATTCTTGATTCTCCACGT
The DNA here is from genome assembly GCA_037367405.1 of Ottelia alismoides. Classification (NCBI taxonomy): domain Eukaryota; kingdom Viridiplantae; phylum Streptophyta; class Magnoliopsida; order Alismatales; family Hydrocharitaceae; genus Ottelia; species Ottelia alismoides. Next base: position 476,654 of record JAZKJV010011682.1, on the reverse strand, counting down.
CTCATTTCAATCGCTTATATAGATGTTGTGACTCTCCATACTTTGCCTTTGGTAACCCCAACCAGATAAGCATGCCATAACTTGTCTATCTCTAGTAATTTCTAAATGCCTTAATAAAACAAATACGTTACCAATGTATGTTGAGGTGTAGGAAATCTTTAAAACAAAAATTAGGCATGTTTAAGAAGTCTGTCTTAGTAAAATGGATACATTGATAACATATAAGAAAGATATTTATTATAATGTATAAATTTAAAATCATACAGCACCAACAAATGCAAAACAATGAGACGGCATCCATCTATAACAAAGATTGCCAATCAGATCATACATCTTTATAAAATATAAAATATGAAATGTAGAATCAAGAAAAAAAACATGATTTTAGGCAAAACCCTACTCTCTAATGATTCAGAATTAGGATGAAACCATGGGAGAAAACTGCCAAGAGCTAGGTTCTCTATAGTGCTTCTCTAAATGAGTACAAATGGGGTGTCATTATATGAGTTAGCCTAAATAACTCAACCAAATAGTGGAAAGTAAGTCAAATGAATCGAATCATTGGGTTTTGGTTTGGGTTGGACCAAAAGTATACCCCTTCAATGGGTATTAAAGTTGGTTAGTGGGACTAATTTCTTCCATCCAATCCATCTAAACCACCCAAACTATCATTGCGATCGACATATAATTTGGACCAACCCGACCCAACCAATATATATTTATATAATATAGAATTCTAATTTTTACCGTAACTCTAATTTTCTACTCATTTTTTCATCTGTATGCTTGGTAACCAGTCTTGATTCTCCGCATCTCATTTCAATAGTGTATATACATGCTATGACTCCATACTTTGCATTGGACCCCAACCTATTTAGTATACCATAGTGTGTCTATATCTAATAGTTTCTTAATGCATTAATAAAATAAATACGCTGTCCCCTTATGTTTAGGTGTAATAAACGCTTAGACATGTTTAACAAGTTTTAGTAAAATGGCTGCCACGATGCCATATAAGAAAAATATTTGTCGTAAGGTATAAATTTAAGATCATCCAGCACAACCAATGCTAAATGGTAAGATGGCATCCATCTATAAAGAATGATGTAATAAATGGTGAGATGGTATCCATCTAAAGAATACTACAGATTACCAATTAGTTTATACATCTTTGTGCAATTATAAAATATGAAACGTGGAATCAAGAATAAATAGAAGAAACACGATTTTACACGCTTCCTAAGGATTAGGACCGGTCGAAACCACAAGAAAAAGCCACCAAAGGCTATGTTTTCTATTGTGCTTCTCTCCATGGGTACAAGTAGGGGCAGGTATTATTTGGATTATCCCCAATAACCCAATCAAATCGTGGAAAATGAGTCAAATGATTTGGGTCAGTTACGTTTTGGGTCGGGGGGCCAAAATTATATTCCTTTATTGGGTATTTAATTGGCTAATGGGTTTAATGTCTTCCATCCAATTCATCCAAACAACCCAAATTATCCCCGAGTGGCTTGTGATTTGGACCAATCTATATATATATATATATATATATATATATATATATATATATATATATCATTTAGTCAAGGTTGCAGAAAGCGGTAGTCGGTACTCGGTCGGCGGGGTCACTGATTAAGGATTAATCGGCAGTCGGACGACTAATCGGGTTTAGTCGGTCGTTAGTCGGTTTTGAATTTTTTAATTATTTTAAATATATAAATCATTTTTATATATAGATTTGTACATTTTATATACTTTCATAATGAAATAAAAGAAATAACTGACTTTAAATATAACATTATTTCATATCAGAATAAGTTTGCTTATGTATTAGCATAGATTTGTACATTTTCTATACTTACATAATGAAACAAAAGAAGTAATTGACATTAAATATAACATTAAGCATATTAGAATATGTTTGGTGTTAAAAAAAGCAAAAAACAAAAAAAATAAAAGCTTGATGTAAAAATCGATCGATTAGTCGGCCGACTAGGCCCGACTAATGGCCGATTAGGCCTAGTCGAGTCGGCTATCCCCCCCCCCCCGACTCGACTAGTCGGTCGATTTTGCAAGCTTGCATTTAGTATTCTAGTTCCTAATATATATGATGAGGTAAAACTCTTTTGTCATGAGACACCTGGACTTGTTCGACCTCCCAAGGATGTTACGTAGGAATCAGGATCTTATAAATGGCTCAGTGGAAGGTATAATGTGAAATTTGTTGCCAAAGACTACACTCTAACGCATGGGTTTGATTATCTAAAGACCTCTCAAGTTGACACCTTCCAACCATGTGCATTCCCCGAGATTTTCTTGAAGGGTTGGCCAGCTCTTTGGAAAGAATGTGAGGAAGAGGGCTTGTGACCTCGATGAGTAAGGTCGTCGAGTCTCTCTTTCTGTCTAAGTCCCATAACACTCCAGAAAGGAAGGTTCCATCTTGATCCCGCTGTTCTTGGACAAGTCATCCCCTCAGCTCCCTAATAAGCACTGAGGAAAGTAGCTTACCACTTCGCAAGGGGGACCTCATGGGTAAACGTTGGATGAGCCGTCGGACTCCTTCCCCATCCCCTGAGGGGGGTGCGCACTTGTTTTTCGCAGGATTTCTCGTTACTCATGTCAGCATGCTCACTTCTGATATATGTCCTACCTCCGCTCTTTTTTCCGTGTTGACTGCAATCTCATCCGATGTAGCAACAGTAGTAGCTTGCGCAGCGCCACTACTGACCCAGCACCATTTTCAGCTCAGCGGGGGAAGTGGCTGACTGAGGGCTACATATCTAGTCAGGGCCAGTCTCAGAGTCATAACCGCGGCTGTTACAAGTTCAAGTTTGAAAGGTGGGATATTGAATTTGCCCGATTTGACTTTGATCGTTATGGATTGGTACTGAAGCCAAAGAGGTCAAGGTGGTGGAGGTTTCGAAAGCATGAAATCGAACACTGTTGTTGTTCATTTATCATGACAATATTGTCAATTTGACATCAAGAACGAATCCTATATGCCAATCTTTATTAAGATGTCTATATGCAACTGCCACCTGGATTTGAGACAAAGGAGGAGTATCACAATGTGTGTAAGTTTCACAAATTAATATAGTCCCAAAAATTAACTTTAGAAGCTTTAAGATATCGTGTCCAGGAATGGATTTAACTGATATGTATCACTTTCTCTTTGTCAAGAAAACAAAAAAGTGACAATTGCGATATCAGTCTATGTAGATGATATCATCTTAACTAGTGGTGGCGCTCATAACATATCCAAACCAAGAATTATCTAGCTGAGCACTTCCTCACAAAGGATGAAAGGATTTAGGAGAACTTCACTACTTCCTATATATTGAAGTTTCCAAATATGCTCGAGGCTGGATTCTTTCACAAATGATGTATGCATACCATTTTTTCATGGGGAATCTTGGTTGTGAGTTGCATCAAGATTTAAAATATCAATATCATATCGGTGAGCCCAAAAAGGGACATATCGAGGACATAACAGGATTATATCGATGTTATCAGTGGAAATCTTGGAAATGGCACAAACAGCATATTTTCGCAAATTAAGATTATCCGATTTCTTAAAACAATAAACAGCATACATTATACACTTATATGCAGGAATGAAATGCATTTAATACACGAATGCACATTATATTGCACATATTATTGATGTCAATGTTGATTGTTGACTATTGGCTACTGACTGATGTAAGGTATTCAAAAGGAAATGGTGAAATTCAGATAATAACAACTTAAAAACATAAATGAGGTGTATCTAGCACATTATCTTTATATCACTTCGCATAATGTGTAAACAAAATGTAGAGTTGTATCAAAAATCAAACAAGCAAGCAAATGAGCATAATAACAAATAGTTTTGAAAAGGACACCATTCATGTTAATAATAATTTTGAATAATTAAAGATGGTTTAAAATAGATAAGAAATAGAATTTTACAGAAAATCAATATTGATTGAAGTCACAAATCTGTGATTCCGTATCATTATGTTACTAGTACTTACTAAGTATCAACTATTGATTTATTAAGTATTCACATAGCAACATGTACAATATATGTATGCAAACTTTCCTAGATCAGCTTTAAAATTGTTTCATCTCTATTGCCAAAAGTGGAGCTAGCTACGAGGTATGGCGGCAACGCCCCCAACCCCGGAACACAATTACAAATAAAATTATATTTAAGGTTGCAAAAATCAGTACTCGATACTCGATCGTCCAGGTCACTGACTAAGGATTAATCAGCAGTCAGGAGTGAGTAATCAGATATAGTCGAGCTTTAATCGGCTTTGAATTTTTTTAATTATTTTAATCATATAAATCATTTTTTTGAAGTCTAGAAGGGAGGGAGAAACACTCAGTGGTGTCCGCCCCAAAATATATTAGAAACCAATGAAAAAGAAAACATGAACCAGCGGGTCAATAAGCATCACACCCCACCCGTTACAAAATCCAATCGACAAGCAACCGATTAACTAGCACACACACATTTTCTTTGTAAAAACGTTGACCCGAAAAAAGAAGGTCGTTTCTTCTCCTCCAGACCGCCCAGAGAATGGCCATGGTGACAATCCGCTCCCCCCGCGGTCTATGAATGTTGGCATGGGCCGAATCCCAAAAAGAGTGGAAGTCACCGTTGTTGCACCAAGCCGGTCCCAACTCCAGCCAGACCTGAGAAACCACGGGGCACGAGAAAAATAAGTGCTCAATCGATTCGATCGCCGCGTTGCATAGAAGGCACCTATCCGAAATAACCCCGAGCAGCTTCATGCATCTATCCCTTGTCATCAGTCGCTTACGCCTAAGAAGCCACAGAAAAAAAGCAATCTGCTCCGGGAGCTTCAGACCCCAGATCAGTGAGCAATCCCTGTAGAGCAGCTCCGAGCCAGCCGGGGGAGGTCTAGAGATTGCACCATATAAATCATTGTTACACATATATTCTTATATATTTACATAGACTTGTACATTGGTTATACTATCATAATGAAATAAAGAAGTAATTGAATTTTAATAAAATATTAAGTGTATTAAAATAAGTTTGATTTAAAAAAAAATAAAAAAAATTATTGTATCTCCATGCAAAAATTGGCCGACTAGTCGGTATTAGTCAACAATCAGTTGGCCACCCCACTTACTAGACTAGTCAAACCTACTAGTTAGGGCAGTCGGTCGACTTTTACAACACTGTTTATATTTTTAATGTTGGGAGTAGCAACAAAAAATTATAAATTAATTTATATTTTTAATGTTGGGAGTGGCTACATTAGAAAGATACCGATGCCAGCCAGTAAAAGTAAAAAAATATGATATCGAGACAAATAGGCCCAATATTGAAAGTACCGACCGATATCTGCGAAAAGATTCACAGCAAACCCATACTTTTGATCGATACATGTCAATAGTGATATATCGCTAGATATTGACAGGCATCTTGGAAAACAACAGACATATGAATATTGAAACCCCTACCCCGTCGATATCGATAAACACGATATTTCAAACCCTGAGTTTTATATAATTCCTTCAAGATAGGAATGTTTCTAGTCCTAGCAGGTAGGGATGAGCATTGGGTCGGGCCAGCCCGACCCGACCCGCAACCCGAGCCCGTTTAATATCGGGTCGGGCTCGGGCTTAAAAAATCCGCCCATTCTTATAACGGGCCGGACTCGGGCTTCGTAGAACCTGACCTGAGGCCCGTCCCGCTAGCCCGGCCCGACCCCCTAATGGGCCAAACCCGACCCGATCCCGAAACCCCCTCCCCCCGGATCCCCCCCCCCCCGACCCAGCCTCCCCTCCCCCGAGCCCCATCCCGCCCGACCCGAACACCCCCGGCCCCACGGCCCCCACCCCACGCGGGGCCACCGGCCACACCCCCAACCCAACCCCAAGTCACAATACGCAAACCCTATTCCCACACTTCCCAGACCCAGCCGCCGCCCGCCCAGGGCCCCCCAGATTCCCACTCCCTCCGGCGGCCCAACCTCCTCGACCCCCCTCCGAGCCTCCAACCCCTTCCACCCACTCTCGTGTCCCCTCCGACGCCTCCCTTCTTCGCATCGCACGGTCCCGTCGGCCCGCACCTGACCCGACGACCCCTGTCCTCTTTTCATCGAGGGCTCGACGCCGCATCGGCCCCGAGCCCCTTCCAGGCTCCCAGGCTCCCAGCCCTGCCCCCTTCCCACCGCGGCATCGCCCATTCCCGACGCCCCCTGCGCGGCTGCGCCCCAGCGCTGGCTGCAACCCCAGCGCCCCACCGCCGCGACCCGAACCGAAGCCAAAAAATTTACTGGGCCGGCCCGACCCGAACCTGGCCCGTTTAACATCGAGCCGGATTCGGGTTCGGGCTGGCCCATCCAAAAATTCACGGGCCGAAGTCCGGCCCGAAGCCCGATAATGCTAACGGGCTCGGGTTCGGGCTAAGGTCCAGCCCGGCCCGCCCGGCCCGATAATCATCCCTACTAGCAGGCAAGCAATTACATTTAAGAACGTCCCATTTTACCCTCTAGGAACCATGACATGTCAACGTAGCATATCCATAAGACGTTTGACAACAACAAAACTGACCACATAAGCCAACTTAAAATGCAAGCACGCATCCTCGAAGTTTTAAGGTCGTGGTTCTCTTGTATTGATAGAAGCAAGCGGCATGCTAAACAAGTGCTAAACATATACGTGATAGTGTTGGTATGAAAAAACAATTGTATCCCTGGTCGAAGTATTTCTTATATTCTGTTCATCACCTTTCCAGCCTTGCTGACTTAGCTTCCAACCTCTACTTTCAAGGCAAATACAACTGTTTGAGTGGACTACACAACAAGTACCGGGAAAATGTATAGCTCTAGAAAACCAGTTATGTCGACCGTTTTGTATTTCTAAAACATTGTTAACCCATTTTACACTGTTTATCTATGAAATACATGGATTCCAATGATGCCACTCAATTTGATTCCACGAAATGAATTCTCCGCTACCAGGGAACGTGTAGTTAACTTAAGATTAGGTAAGTACGAACCAGCAATGGAGAAGTAATTCGTTTCTCGACAGCAAGCACGACGCCCTCCTTTGTCTTGAGCCCAATCGCCGTGGAACCCAACTGAATGCAGATCGAACAACCAAACCACATATTACAAAAACAAACATGGGATACACAACATCAAACTTATATAACTGGAAAGCCGGACCACAGATCGCACCTTTATGGCTTCGATGGCGTACTCGACCTGGAACAACCGCCCTTCCGGAGAGAACGTGTTGACTCCTCTGTCGTACTCGGTCCTGTGACGAACAGCATTGCGATCACATCGATTGAAACTAGAACAACCGCCACCCGTGCCACCAATTGGACAGGAAAAACCCTAATTTTAAGCGGGGACGAACCTGGTGAGGAACATCTTCGATCGATGGGGACGGTGGAGGTTGCTGCGGCGAGGAGGAGTCGGATCGAAAATGGAGGAGGGGAACTGATGAGTCTCGGCACTGGATGACCTCCGCCTCTTCTGCTCGTTTGAGTAGTTGCTGCTTGCTCGCCAAGGCAGGAGTAAAGAGCTGCGGCCCGTAGGTGGCTCGATAGGTCGGTTTAATTGATCCAAGGGCGAGAGTAGAGATTCGGGCTAAGGGCGCCCAACAAAGCCTTGGGTCACGTCTTGAAGGAGTATCTATGTACCTTATTTAAAGCTGTGATTTCTCTCTTTTGCCACATGAGTTAGCCTTCATATCTCTCGGATGTCACGTGCACTTCCTTGGATATAGATCGTTTGCATGTTGTTTTTCATGGAGGCCTTGTTTGATTGGAGAATACGCCCTGAAATAAGGGGCCAATTCTCCTCCGACACGATTCTCAGTGGTACGACTATTCCTCATTATTCTATCTTATTTCACTCTTATTCCTATCTTTATCCCACCTTACCTACCTTTATTTCACCTTATTCTCTTTATTCCTATTCTCCAGCCGAACAAAGAATATACCATTATTCTCCTTATTCCCCATCCTTATTCCTGCTTATTCTCGAACCGAACGCACCCTGTTTCCTTAGGAGAGAAACCGTTTGTGCCATTCTTGGGTTGAGTTTGTTGCTCGACCTTTGCTATGAGGCATTGGTATTCCTTGGATGCCACGCGTAGAGATTCTTTGACTCATTCACCATATGTTGGTATCGAGCACTTATTGGTTGTTGTCCTTGCGTCTATTAGGGTTTCCATCGAAGAGAACCCCGTTTGCACCGCTCTTTGGTTGGGTATAGTATTCGAACATTATCCTTATTTGTTCATGTTCTTCGGCGCCTTCATCTCAGCTTCGTCGCGCTTTGCTAGAGACTTGTGGTTGGTGGTTCTTCTTCTAAGCATGCGGTATGTTGTTCGTTTATCTTTCTTAAATGGCACCATTCTTTATTCCTCGAAGATGGTGGTTGATTGTGGGTTCTTCTCTTTGCCTGTTGTACCATGTTATTGTTTAGCTGGTGGAATCGGTGGTTGTTTGGTTCTTGCTTTTCCTTTGTTTTTTCACGTCTTTGTTTATAGATATGGAGGATTTCAAGAAGGACGGGAGAATCTACTTCAAATTGACGGGTAAGGTCATGTACATGCTTGTTGACTTTTACATCTTCCCTTCATGTTTGTTCGTTTCATAGGCCGATTAGTCTGGGATCAATTTTAACATATGCATATATGTGTATTTTTTTCGTGATTTTTTCTCCTTAATTTGATTCCTTCCGAATACTGGAGATGCAAAAAAGGATGGCAACTCCTTTTAATTTGATTTTTTTTTATTATTTTTCTGATTGAGGTAATCATTGTAGATGGGTAATCATTGTAGATGTTAACACTCTTGGAGGTTTTGTGATTTTTCTAATTTGGTTTTGTTTGCATGTGCTAGTTTTCATATGTAACATGATAAATATCTTGAATATAGTGTGATGTTTTTGGATTTTGTTCTGTTATATAAGTGATGTTAATAATTTGATGTTTAATCAGATATTTTCATAAATAGTAAGAATCAAACTAATCATGGCAAAATTATGATTTCCTTTATTTACATTGAATGATAAATACGTTAAGAAAGTGATTTTGATGATCCAATCTTCATCTGACCAATCTCCATTAAATATGAAATGTCTAGGAAAAATAGAGTCAGACTCACGTGAAATAAATCCGAGTAGTTTGTTGGTTTATTTGTATACTTAATTAAAGTATTTATTTCATATTTCATGATGGTAAAACAATAACCAAAAAAATTATTACATATCCGTGAATACATGCAAAAACAATCTCATTGCGGAAACTTTTCAGATTTTAATTCATACACTTTTGGTGCCAACAATTGGCTAATTCTTTGAAGACATATTTATGCATTCTAAATACATTTTATTATCCTGTAAAATTCATCCACATAATGCATAAATGAGAGATTTTCATTCTAGTAAAAAACAGTTTGAAACATGCAACATATATACAAACCACGAATCTCTGTACAATCGATATGCAAAATATTGTTCCCTTAGGGTTTGGATTACATCCAAGACCTTTGACCAAGGCTATAATACCACTTGAAGTCCATGGTTTAGGTCTTAGCACATAATAAAAATGTGTAGGTCGCATCACATACGACCTAGGGCAACTAGTCCTGCTAGTTGCATCAGGCAGCAGAAACTACAAATTTTAAAGAGATGAAACCATATGATTCGATAACACATCTAAAATAATTTCATCAATATAACAGATGAGTTGTAAGAATATCACTCGAAGCATGTTTGCGATCCCTTGTCTCTATAGTAAGAGACCACCTGACTCAAGTCCGGTCCGACGAAGGTCGCACTTGCTGGCACGCGGATGAGATGCTTGCTTCCCACAATCCAAGTTGGTGACCTGAGTGAGGAGTTTCCTGGTTTTGTCTCATGAAATCCACGCCATCTTCACGAGCAAAAAACACCAAAGATGGAGGAGATCCATGAGCAGCTGGTTTGACAGCGCAACAACCTCACGATGATTGTGAGTCTCTCTGGGTCAATAATGTGGACGACCACAATGTTGAGAGAGAGAGAGTGTGTGGGTGTGTGGGTGTGTATGAGGATATGGAGAGAGAGAGAGAGAGTTATTGCTCTTGCAATTTATGTAGTAGAAAGGGCTAGGGCTGCCCCTTCTTTTATACTAAAATGGATATCCATGGATCTCAATCTATGTGCACTCGAAATCAAGGGTCTAGATTATTTTGTGTTTTCAATCAACGGCCATGATTTCATTGCATAATTTGAAACAATAAATAATTATTTTTTTTAAAAAAAAATATTGTTGCAACTAATTTACAACACATTCAATTTAATTCAAATTAATCTAATGTGAAAATAAAGGAAAGAGGACAAGCCTCCTTCCCTTATTAGAGTGGACGACCACACATGGATTTTGAAGTCCAAGCCGTCCACAATACAAATGGGAAGGTGGTTCTCCTTTTCCTAATTGTTAAGATCTCATATCTCTCCAAAATGGTTTAGATCTTAGCGCATAACAAAAGCGTGTAGGTCGCATCAAACGACCATGGCAACTAGTCATGCTAGTTGCATCAGGTAGCAGAAATTAAAAATTTTAAATAGATGAAGCCATATGATTTGAGAATACATCTAAAATCATTTCATCAATATAACAGACGAGTTATAAAAATACCTCTTGAAGCGTATTTGTGATTCCTTGTCTCTATAGTAAGAGACCTCCTGACTCAAGTCTGGTCCGACGAAGGTCGCACTTGCAGAATGTGGATGATACGGGTGCTTTCCGCAATCCAAGTTGATGATCCAAGCGAGGAGTCTCATGATTTTATCTCATGAAATCCACGCCTTCTTCATAAGAAAAAAGCACCTAAGATGGAGGAGATCCACGAGCAGTTGATTCGACAACACAACGACGTCACGGTGATTGTGAGTTTCTCTTGGTCAATAATGTGGACGATCGCGATGTTGAGAGAGAGAGAGAGTGGGCGTGTATGAGAATATGGAGAGAGAGAGAGGGGGGGAGAGAGAGTTATTGCTCTTGCAATTCATGTAGTGGAAAAGGCTAGGGTTGCCCCTCCTTTTATACTAAATTGTATATCCATGGATCTCAATCCATGTGAACTCATAACAAGGGTCAAGATTGTTTTGTGTTTTCAATCAACGGACATGATTTTGCTGCATAAATTTGCAACAATAAATAATCATTTTTTATAAGATAAAGTTGTTACAAATAATTTGCAACATATTTAATTTAATTCAAATCAATCTAATGTGAAAATAAAGGAAAGAGGACAAGCTTCCTTCCCTTATTAGAGTGGACGACCACACATGGATTTAGGAGCCCATGTTCTCCTCTTCCTAATCGGTGAGATCCCATATCTCTCCAAAATTCCACATGTGCAACAACATTTGCTGTGTAATTATTCACAAAAATAATTTCAAATTATTTTGTGATAATTTCAACCGTGCATTGATAAATTGTGAATCATATTCACGCATCCAAAATAAAATATAAATTGCACTTACAATTAATTCTCCAATGTGAATCCAATTCACATTAACATTTAATTCGTAAATACTATTTACAATTAAATCTCTACATCCTATTATAAATCACATTTATAATATTTATGATTATTATGGACAGTGACATCCATATTAATCATACCCTTGATAATTAAATCATATTTAGTTATCTTGGATGACTATTCTCATGTATCTAACTAATATGAATCATATCCTTATTATTCATAATAATTAAATCACATTTAATTGTTAGTTTTCCTTAATGCTCAGATACATTATCAATAATAGAATTATTTTTGAACTCTTTCAAGAAAAATGTGCTTTTCCCGTGGATACTTGAAGACAAGGACATGGCAATTGTACATTCCTTGTATAATGAGTTGAATATTGAAATCATATCTCATGTCTTCCATTCAGTAATGAACGTGTATGATCCATTTGAAAGATCGTATTACTCATATACACTTGTATACACACCAGCTTGTCGGTGTATAGACTTTGAATAGGTCATCAACCTATCGATCCTCCAAGTGTTCATTCTCAAATATATAGTAACACATATGTCTCTGATCAGAGGATGTGTGCCTACATCGTGACAATGTATGACATAGGTCTTGGTTATCTCGACCTCATTAAGTCAACTCTTTGACCTTACTTATCTAACACCTCCGCATCTTTATTCCCGTGCAGATGAATTGCATTAAGAGGTCGGTTAGATATTAGCCTTTAGAAAAGAATTGCCATTTTCTTCTCGTGTTGGAGATGCTTTCTTAATAATCATTTGACGGTGCTTGATGAGTTCTCAATCTAACCCTTTAGATATAATCCAAGCATCGGCCTCTATGATTCAACCATTGAATCAACAGATGTATGATTATTAAGATGGCCATGGTGCATATTGCAATAATATTATTGCATAATGGCTCACTGTGGGCTCACATATCCAACAAGTCGATGTAGTTATGCAATATACAATTAGATCTCAGAGCCCAAGTTTCACATATGAACTCCATTTCATTTGAATATGATCTTGTTTTCCAGATAAGTTTGTGTACGTTAAGTTTTAAAGTAATAATAATCCTAGGAGATTGCATGAGAGAGAAAACTTATCTTTTAATTCTTATTGTTCTCAAACTAGGATTTGGTTTATTTGCAATATTTACATGGTTGTATTTGTTATATGATTTTCCACTTTATTAATGTTAGTATTGTGCATACGATGTTGTTGGTTTCATATCATTTGTATTTAACATAGATTTATTAAAAAATCAGGAATATTGTATAACGTGTGTATGTGAATATATACATGTAAACTCCTTATTTTTTATGTTTTATATGATTTTGTTTATTCGACCTATTTATAAATTAATTATATGCAATTTTTCCATTACAACCAATGTTTATCTTGTTATTTTGTCATTTTAAGTGTTTTTGATTGAGAAACAAGGATAAAGTGTTGGCATAAAGTGATGCATCACAGATAAATTAGTCGTTAAAGTCATGCTCATCTTGTTCCTTGTCGGTGCCTCCCTCATATGAGCTTAGAGACATCACACTTCGATGTGGCAACAATTCTATTACAAACCTAATAAAGATCGTTAGCGGATGGATAGGTGTCAGTGGGGGAGATGGGAGGAGGGGGAATCATTTGCAGAAGGGTAAAATCATCAATATTTAATGAAATCTATGAATGTTGATGTATTGAGTTGATGGAGGATAACATAGGCTTATGCCATGCAATGGTTAACGACTATTAGATGTTCTATGTGTGATTTGGAATTACAGAGGATTCATCATGTGATTATAAATGTATAAGGGGTTATGTCTAAAAATCCCATTTATGGTCAACGTTATATAATATGTAGGTACCGAGTTTGTCTTTTAGTAGAGGGGCATATATGGAGAGAATTTATATAACTCAATTGAAAAACAAATCACATAGCTTCGCAATAATTGTCCCCAACGATTTTCATTTTTTGACATCATTGAATAATTGCTCCATTATCGATATAAATAAATATATAATTGTCAATAAATAAAATGTGTAGCCTTTTTATAAATAAATAAGATATGTGACACTTTAAGATGGATTACCATAATCATTGAACTCTATAATAATTATTGTTTGATCTACCCTTTCTTTGAATGCAATTCAGTGTGATACACAAGAAATTGACTTTACAATAATTTTGAAATGCAATCGAATGGATTGATTCCTCAAAACATTCACTATCGGATTTGAAATTTAATCAAACAACAAATAAAAAACGTGTAGATAAAATCACATGATTACACATCATATACATAGAAATATCAAAATATTCACAAATACCATATATTGTGTTAAGGTCTTGAATTTTGCATGATAAAAAATATCGTCAAGAACTAAAAAATAATGAAAAAATGCATACTAACAATACAAAAATCAACATGATTAAGTGTTATATATATATATATATATATATCGGAAGATGCAACGAGAGGGACAATGAAAGGCATGTGAAGATAAAGAGATGTAAATATGAATATGCTTTCACATAGTTACCCTTTTTTTTATTTATTTTCAAGTAGAGATTTCATATACAAAGGTTAAATAAAAAACCATGTACTATGTATTCATTATGCTTGATATAGAAACTATATTACATATGGAGCATGTGCCCTTCCATACCTTTTCCTCGTTCGTCATCGGTAATATGCACCATACATGTTACTCAAGAAGACACAACCTGACATTGGAGTTAAGCACCAACATTTCCTTGCCCATCATGATGCGATTTGCAAGCTCATATTATGTGTTGAGGCTTGTATAAGAGGTGGATCTAATGTGTGTTTAAAAAAAATAAAATTATTTACCATTTTTAGAAAATATTTTTTAATATATTATCACTTCTTGAGTTCTTGATTTGTTTAAATATTAAGTGATTTTTTTGAAATTAAATTTTATAGGAATATTATATAGTAACATACATGTGTTTTTTTAATGGCACTCTTTTATGTTTTGCAGTTTTTAATAATGTTTATTTTATTTCAATTTTTGAATTATTTAATTATTGAATTAATGAATACTTTGAAAATTTAGATACTCCATGATATGTAAAACATATCTACTCAAACTTTGATGGGTCCTAATTTGTACTCTAACGAGCCTAAATAGAAATGAAAATAAATACAAGCAAACATCAAAAAATAAAAAAAACAAATAAATGATATATACATTTATTTAAATGAATAAATACTTTGTGAATGCATTATAGCTAGTGAATAAATCTAAACATCGAACATCAAATCATGAAAGTTTCTTGAAAAGCAGTAATCTATACCATTTAGAAATAATAACTTGGAAACTAAAATAACATATAATTTAAAATATGTGTATATTAAAGGTATATTTTACATTGGTTTGTATTATCTTAATTTCATATTGTTTTATCTCCGCATATTATTTCTATGTATTATGTTTATTGAAATAATATAATATATCAATGACTTACAAGAAATCTATTTGAAATAATCTATGTAATTATATATAATATAGACTTTATACACAAATATACTTAGGGCAAGTTGACATATAAACATATTATTTTAGTTTTATGATTTTTCTCTATGGACTTGTTTTCCTCTATAGCTCATTATCAAAACACAATATCAAGGAAGCATGTCATGATTTAAATACAAGGAAAATACGCTACAAATACAATGTACAATTTGGCAAAACTCATAATACTGTTGTATATTGTACAATCAAGTCCTCAAATACTCAAAGTCGCAAATAAACCATTCTCTTATGTGAAGTATTTTTGATTTTTTTGAGCTTATAAAATGTTAATCCTTTGAACACCACTTTGTTGAACATGCAATCTTTGAACACTCGTATTTGAAAATTAAAGGTATAATCCTTTGAACACTTACGTGTGAAAACAAAGTTTTTGATTTTTTGGTGTTGAAATATAAAACGTGGAAGCAAAACTAATAATTAACTATAAATATCTTGGATTTTTATGTGAAACCTTACTCCCGGAGGAGTGAGATGAAATCACGGGAAATGCCTTAAATGGTCGGATCTTCTATTAGATTTTTTCATGAGACAGACAAACCAGAGTCCCAGTTATAGATGATGTGGGAATAAAGATGATTGAGGGCAGTTGGATATTGAAGAGATTCAATTACCCCCCTATTGCATACTCCAACACTCCCCCTCAAGCTGGAGTTGAGAAATATGCATCTTGCAACAAAAGAAAATATATAACACATCTTCACATGATACATCTAAGAGAGACAGGATAGATACCTGCTCGAAGTAGTCGTTGCTTGTAGAAGACTTCACATGAGGACGGATCTATAACAATCGGATCGTGCATCTAGAAGAGCCATTGCTACAACTAGGTCGTGTTTGGAGTAGAATCACTGTAGAAGAAGTCCAACATTGAGTAGAAGTTGAAGGAAAACATTCGATGAAGTAGTTGATACTCGGTGAGGATGGCCGATAGGAATAGTAGTATGGAGTGTCATTCTGTCAATCGTGGACGTGCAGTAGAAGTCAATATGATCTCAGGTAGAGAAGTCCATATGGAGTTGATGTCGAAGTTGAACATAAGAAGTAGAGTGGTTGTCCCCTATGCACTTCTCAAGCGGTTGTCCCACATGCATATCTCGAGCGAAGAGATTATTTTTGTTGAGGAGCCACGGGTATAAGATGATGTACTTGATGAAAATATTATAGATACATCTCAGGAAGAAGAAATATGCCCTACTCACATCCCCTTTTCCCATACTTGATAGTACACAGAATGTGAATGATGAAGTTGGGGGAAAAATGAATATCATGTATTTTTTTATTCTTTTTGTGCTCCCTTTTTTGCACAATAATTATTTCTCTTTTTTTAGCCGTCCTTTTCTTTTTTCTAACTATTTTCTTCATCTTTTTCTGCAAATAAGACCCCTCTTTTTTCTCTCTTGACCTTCCTTTTTTTTCTATTCTCTTTCTTTCTTTCTTTCTTCTTTTTTTTCTCGATGGGCCTAAAATTCCCTTTTTTTATAACACAATAGCAATCCATCCCATGTTAAGCCAAAACATCTCAACTCCCCTTCCCTTTTCTCCCTATCTCTATATTTTTTCCAAACTTACGGCAGCCCTCCCCATTTTAACTTACATATTACAACAACACATGATCAAAAACACCTCTTCATATTTTTTTAATAGTAGATAATCGAGCCTTAGAGCCCACGATGCCTCGATACTTAGGGGGGAGGATCGTCTATTGTGAAATCTCTTGCTGTAACACAGGGGATCCGTTGGGTGAGAGACGGACAAGCTTGATAGGGGATCGAGGATAGTCGACCCCAATATCATATTTTTGTCATTTTCTGTATCCATCTTGGATCATGAAAGTATGGAATTTATACTGTTTAATCATCAAATATAGACAATCAAAACGATATATTGTACCTGTGAGTAGGAGATTTGAGTTGCAAATACATATGACTTTGTTATTCAAATAAGAGAAGATAATGGTTTAAAAACATTCAATTTCAGAATTTATTGCATAGTATAACAACCCCACACTTTCATATTTTTTTCTCCCTCCATGTGGACCCAAAAATATTTCCGCGTGTCATCACACAAAGCCCTTTCTCCTTGTTGTATAACACCCCACCCATTCTCATAATTTTTCCAAAATTCATTCTATTTCTTACCCTTCCTCCTCCACATTTGTTGTTGCACAGCAGCAAAGTTGTTGTCCTCTTCCTCTTTAGCTGGTGCTGGAGAACTCCAGTCCCTCCCCTCCTGTGGTTGTGCTTCTTCAAGAGCAACCACTGTTGGAGATGCTACTCCATTTGCAGCCAAAGGGAGCTGCTGCTCCTCTCTATTCAATGTTGCATGCCACAAATCAAGCCATTTGATCTTCAAACTGTGAAGATCCCAATGTACGATTATCCCTCTTCTTGCTGAAATCCATGTTCTTGTACCATATAAATCCCCTTCTTGCAGCCCTCTTTGTATATTTTGTGTTGTTATGAGTTTTGTTCTGTTGATATGTGGCAAAGCTGGGATTTTTGATGTGTAGATCATCATTAATTGACATCTTCTATCATCTAAATCTTTATTTCTGTTTAGTTTGATGGGTTACCGTCCTCTCTTGTCAGGGCAGTAGACATTCCACTACCACCAAATGTTACGGTTAATGTCTCAAATCGACAACGTTTTATTTAGTTAACGATGCATCCAAAATTTTATCGCTATCAACTGAAAGATACATAGCATAAGGAGTCGGTGTTCACATTTGTTAGTAGTGTATATAATATCGGTTCTGATTCTTAGGACATAATTGGATATTTAGTTTTGATTTCCACATGTTGGAATTTTAAGGCCGATTATATAGCCTAGAGTGTTTGGTATATTTTGAGCAGCATAAATTCTCTTAAAAGTTCTGATAGCATATATATTTCCTTAAACGAGTTTCCTTTTATTTATAAAAATGTTGAATTCATTTGGAATAACGTTTGATGTGTGTGTGTGTTTGTATTGAAATATGTTTGAATTTGATTGATACCATATCTTTGATCACTTAATGATTCCCATCCTTCTTGAAATAAGCAGTGCTTGGCATATTATTATTTCCTTATGCATTTTTTATATAGAAATGTCCCTTCACAATCTTATTAAATTCATATCCACGAAAATACGATGCAAGAGAAACAATACCTCTTGACAATTTTAAAATTTACTAGAAGCAGACGTAAAGCCAATTGTTAATACTAGTAAAATATTCACATTAGAATATCATTTATACTTTAACATATCTGAGATGAATTGCAATGAAAGTATATACTGACAATCGAAAAGTGCCTAATGGTTATACTATCACAATAAAAAGATGAGTGCTTCTTTGTTGTCAAAGGAGAAGATTTCTTGCCATAAAAATATGGCTTGAATATGTATGCTTTATGAAATATGATAATGGTTGTTTTTGCTTTGGTAAAAAAAGACTATTTATGTGGATTAACAATGTGGTGTGTGTAATAACTCTTCAACTGTTCATTCAATTTCTATAATATAGACCAAGAAATCAAATTCATTTGCTCATTAGGAGATAGAATATTTGTCCACTTAGGTTGAAGCGTGCGATGATCTACGGAGTATATATTACAATTTGAATTAGACACAATGTTGTGATTTGTAACTAAGTAGTTCCATACATAGGGGAGATAATGCTTATATCTAATAGACTTGTGCAATTCACTATCTCAATGGGAGCCAAACAACCCTATGTTTATACAAGATTCGATTTCTAATTTCAACCTAATCACTAGTTCATTGATCTCATGAAATTAAGGAATAAATTATAAATACAAATATTAAGACATTAGTTCCCTTCTATTAGGAGGCCAATAAATAGATGATCTATATGAAGTCATTATCGAGAATAAAATTAATGAAATATTAGGGTGTCAGTATATAAGAAATTCATAAATTTTGAAGAAATGTCTCGGATTTAGTTGAATCAATTTATGGATTCCTGTAATCATTACAACTATTAATCTCATCAATTACCCTTTGTTAAAAATCACTATTGATAAGTTGTTGATGACACCTATTTGTTATGCTGACCACATGAGAGATTGAGAAATGATTGAGTATTCAAGTAAGTAAAAATGATGGTGAATTAGTGATATCGGTTAATAGTGCCAGTCATGGTGACCCTTACACCTGACTATGGGAGGGCACGATGACCCTTAGCTGGGCGGAAGATAGGAAGCCTAGTTAGGGCAGTGGCCGCCTAGTGCGAGGGCCTAGAATCCCAATCCTTTTTACGATTTTATACAAGCTCGTAGCGTTTTTACGCTTCGTTGGGATCCAGATTTTGACCAATTCCGCTAACCCTATTTCAGTAGGCTACCTAGATAGGAGGACCCTTGGTTTTGTTTTTCGAGCTTTTTTGCCCATACTGGTTGGGCCAGTTTTCTGAGGTGACTTAGTCCAGAAAGTCTCTCCCGCCCATCTCAGAGGCGTAGTTCTGGAGTGTGCCTAGCCCTCTCCTGGACCGTACTTCCACTGGGAGGGCAAGATATAAGAGTCTCTTAGGAGGCTTCCTCACTGCTTGAGTATTGGTTACTGTTTTGCCGGTAGGTCATGGCGAAGAAGAGATCGTTGTCAGTTGGAGTTGATGTTGTTTAATAGTTGAGTTTGACCATAATTTAGTTTGGTTACAGTTGAGGTTGGTTATAGTTGAGTTTGGTATTGTTCTTGAGTTTCGGGTTACTATGCTGCCAGTAAGTATGACAAGGGAAAGATCGTGAGAAATAAATCATCATTAATCATCGCCATTTGATCAGAATATAGAACGACTACTACGGATATTAGGAGAAGCTAGTGGAAGTGTTGGAAACTTAGTTAGGATGCATTATACTCCACCACATGCCTCCGGAGGCACCCCAACTCTAAGGTACTCTTCATACCTTAGAGTCATAGTGTGGGGTCACAATCAGACCAAGACCACATACTATCCACTAGGCTTGAGAAATTAGACAAAGATAGAGATCAGATCGGAGATTCAACATCTGCAATCTCAAGATTCATCAATGAGTCTAATGTGATAAAAATATGATAACCTATACACGGATCATATAATCAATAAATGAAAGTGTTATATATGGAAAGTTATGGGGTGATGGGTGAATGAGGGATTCTCATACATAATAACTTGAAAATCGATTTCCATGCAAGTAGCTGGTTAAATTTAAATATCAACACCTATCTACTTGATTTCTTTTGAAACCACTGAATTACTGACGTGTCCGCTAAATACATGATATAATTTTACTCGTCGTAATACGAGTACTTAGCGAATCAGTTAGAACCGAGAAAAGATCTCTATGAAGAGGACTCGGCTTAATTTATATCTCGGCAAGTCCGGGGTCTAACACATGGAGGTAACGGAACAACTTCGGGTTAATTCGAAAAACTCAGGTCTAGATCTCCAATGCGATTTTTTTATTTTTTTATATGCAAAAATAATGCGAATGCAAAATGTGGGTGAATTAAGTTAATAAGAAAGCACACAACTTAACCAAATTAATTTTAATTTGAAATTAATTCAATTTAGACAAATTATTTTTTAGAAACCTAATTTAGTGATGAATGCAAAACATTTTTTTGGGAATTTTAGGAGTTAAAATGCAATAAAGAAAAATGCATACTTTTTATGTATTTTTTCGTAATTTTACACACAAATAGAATGCAAAAATTATGAAAATTTTACTGGAACTTAAACATGATGCAATGAGTCTACAATATTTTTTTTGGAATTTTATGAAAATATATGATTTTTTATGGATTTCTAATGAAAATAGAGTGACAGTGAGTAATTAATTCCTAATAAATCCACAATATCAATTCATCCAGAAACCGATTTATCTCAAGAATATTTATATGATCAATCAAGGAGATTTGGAATTTCGCAAAAATAATGTCTGTGGATTTAATTAAAATCATTTACCAAAATCACCCTACCATTTATTCAAGACAGAAAAAGTCCAATTAAGATAAAATTAGGATAGTAATTCAAGCACATTTCAAGGCATCATTTATAATTTTTGAAGATTTTTTGGAGTAACTGTGAGTCAAATATGAACTAAAAGACCAGATTGTATAAAATATGTAATATTTCACTTAAACAATATTAATTAATTCTCAAAGGTCACAAAATATAAATAAATATCCAAAGGCTAGAGAATTAGTTGCTCAACATCATGACAATTTTCATTAAAACAAATGATGTGATATTGAGGTCTAAATTAAAAATGCAAACACATGGTTATCCATGCAATTTCAGAAATGAAAATGACAATTTAAACTTATGCACATGGGCACTTTTGGAATTAGAGGAATATGCAGGATAAAACTTACAATTTTTACATAAAATAAAAAAGTAGAAAATGACCTTCTTCTTTGCAGGCGTTAGAGCTCGATCCGCGGAGGAAGGGGGCGGCGTGTGGCCACGCGGCCACGCGCGGAGAAAGGCAGACTGAGGGGGGGTCGCGGCTGGGCGGGACGGTGCGTGTGCGCCGCGAGTAGTGGAGGTCGAGGCTGGAGGTCAGTGGCGTGGTGGCGTCCAAGGGAGGAACGGGCATGCTGCAGCTCGAGCACCTTCAGGCTGAGAAGTCACCGCTGGCGGAGCGATGAAGGAGGAGGGACGTGCGGTAGGCAGAAGGCCACGCCAAGGGAGGTGTTTGAGGCGGAACGACACTGACAGCGGCTAGAGATGGAGGGGAGGCAGCGGGTTGGAGGTGGACGTGACCTGGAGCGACGGTCGCGCCCTGGAGGCTGCCACGGGTGGCGGCTGGACCAACTGGAGGCAAGGCGACTGGAGCTGGAAGGCATGGCGGTGCGCCGGCTGTGGCTGCGCAGGGGCGACGCCGGCGGTGGGGGCACGGGGTGCGACAGCTGAAGCAGCTGCACCCGCTGTTTTTTTTCTTTTGATTTTTGTTTTTTTTATTTTGATTGCCGTGTTGTGTTTTTTTAATTTTTTTTCTATATTTTTTTAATTTTCTTTAACCGGGTGTAAACAAATGCAAATGTGATGATGTAGAGATGGTGATAATATGATGAAGTAGGACAAATGAAGGAGTAGGTGTGGTGATGTGATGTGATGAAAAAAGCAAAACGAAATAAAAAATGGACAAAATGGAAATAAAATTACCTACGATGGAAACGAACGCTTATGGTGTGCTCACGAGAAGCACTCTTCTTTGCTCGAATCGCCGGCGAGCAACGAGCTCAAGCAACACGTGGAGGCAGTTGCGACGTTGGCATGAGTGCCAACGGATCTCACCGGAGAGGAGGCGGTCGTCGCTCGCCCACGGTTGTCATGCTGTCACCGATTCAACTCATGGAGCTCGGGCTCTCTCTCACATAAAGGTGGATCAAAAAAAATGAGGAGAATGAAATGTATAAAAAGAGAAGAAAAATGGAGGTTAGAAAATATGGTGGGATGGTGGAGTTGAATGGTAGGTTAAAGAAATGGTGGAGTTGAATGGATGTTAGATGGAATGGTGGAGTTGAATGAAGAAAATGGAAGCTAGTGTAGAGAATGAAAGTTAAATAAAGGAAAAGAAAATAAACTAAAGTAGGCTACTAAAATACAGTAAAATAAAAAGAAGAAAAAGAATGGAGAATTTACACAATAAGATAAACAATATGTACATTTTTTACTTTTTTAATTATATATATTTTTTGTATTTTTAAAAAAGATATTTAAAAAATAAAAATAAGTAAAATACTAGAAATAAAATAAAACACAAAAATGTTTTTTTGATTTTTTAATTAAGAAAAGTAAATAAAAATGAGAAAAGAAAAATATGTACATTATATACAATGTACACCTAGGCCCTAAAATCCATATTTTGCAAACGAGCTCTGATTTTTTTCATTTGATAGATAATTTTCTAACTTAAACTTAGAAGTGAGTTTGGTGAATTTGGAGTTCAAACAGATCGAGAATTTGGAAAGGAAGTTGGACTTTACGGTTTTTTCTCCTTGAAATCTATGAAAATTTATTTGAGATGAAATTTATTTTATATTTTTTCATTTTTCTATTCATTTATATAAACAAGTTAGAGAAAAAATCAGTCCAAAAGGAGTTGTATGAAATTATTAAAAATACATAAAGTTTTGAGCTATTCACAGGTGAAAAATTCCTTTATTTTACGGTTTTTTATTATTAATTTATTTTGTACAATATAATATATAATAATTAGTGTATTTAATTACAAGAGTTATTTTGTTAATTTATTGATTTTATGGATATTTATTTGAGATTTTACTCAGAGTTTTTGCTAAGATCAATATATTAAGACGATGAATCGTGGATTCATCAATTACCTGTTATTTTTAGTATGATAGATTGTACTTAGCATTTGTTGACATTCTTTTCTCCCTAACATCTTTGACAGTCAAGGCGCATGCGACGCAGTAGATTGACACCCTGATGCTGAGTTTCCGTAGTTTCTCTTACGAAATACATGTTATAATTTTTGTACAAGATAATGTAAATGCTTTTCTTTCTATTCTGTTACTTTACGAGATAAATATAGACAATGCAGTTTCTTTTGTTCATCTAAATTTATATGAAAATTGATGCAACGTAAATTGGTGACAATTGTTGTTTATGTAGCTTGTGAATATCATTTCGAATCGTGAACTATTTTCCCTCAAATTTTGTAACCTAATACGATCAATATCGAATGAAAATACCGCGAATGTTGTGTAAACGGGTAAGTTGGATATGTGAGCGTCATAAGTATGATATTAATGTCTGTTTACGCATGTTTGTAAAGTTTTTTCGAGGCAAATGAAAGAATGAAAGATGTGATCATTTGACTCAACACCTTGATTGCAACCTCATGTATGAAATCAATGCCTCGTGAAAAATCATAGAGAGAAATCTCGAGAGAAGGGGAAGGAAATACCCTTTTGTCATATGTGCATTATCTGATTGTATTTAATGACACAGAAAAAAGGGCATCCATCGGTACATGTTTGTGGGATGGTGAATGGATGGCCATCAAATTCGACTAGCTGGTCTAAAATTCACATTGTTAAATATCTCCAATCGTTACAATAAAATACATGCATCACACGTCATTCTACAAACTACATCTTATGAACCTGCACATCTACTTACTTGCGAATTCTTGATCTTTGGCTCATGCCCTTCTCCCAATCCATGATCTCATATGATACTCCCGCTTGCGTAGGTATGTTTCAGGCAAATAAGTCATCAATTATTCAACACTAGCTAAAACCACATTACGTAATATAAGGTCATTACATTCCTCCGACTTCATGATGTACAATTAATTATCACATAACTGTATTGAATTCAAACGCTTCATTATTTGATTCAGATTCATACAATTAATACAATTAAACTGACAATATATCAAATTAAACAGAAGCATAACAAAAAATTGACGAGATATACATCAACCTAAAATAAAATTAAAATTAATAATTAAAGACGTTCCTTCGTTAACATAGGAAGGAATATCTATTTAAACTCGCTGAGAAGGGAAAATAAAAAAAAATGCAAAGGAGAAGAGAGAGAAGTAGAAGCAGAAAAAAAATCCAACAGCCCGTTCAACCAAGGTAGACAAAGGCGGCTCCTTCCTTCAACAGCCCACATCCCGGCGATTCCCCTCTCCCGTTCATCTACCTCCGAGATGTGGAGGCGTTCCGCGTCATTCGTCCTCGACAAGCGCCAGCAGCAGCAGACTTCCGACCTCCCATCGGACGACCCCCAAAACCCCAATAACGTCGCCGCCGGCGGCTTCCCTGCTGCGATCTCCGCTTACTATCAGACCCGGGCGGAGCACCATGGCGTCGTAACCAGCGACTGGCTCGCCCAGTCCCAGAAGGCCGCTGTCGCTGCCGCCTCCAAGGAGACACCCCCGGCCGAGAGGGCTGCTAACCGGGGCTTCGGCAAGAGCTTCAGCGTCACCGACGAATTCAACTACTGGCGCAAGAAGCCCGACCTCGCCGAGGCTGTCGCGGCCATCATGGCTCTCTCGGCGGTGATCAGGTCTAGTGAGGCGACGACCATGATGGAGCTCGAGGGGGAGCTCAAGGAGGCGTCTAACGCTTTGAAGGTACATGAAATTGTTATTTTATATCTTAACGCCGATTGTCATGGATGTGAAAGACTGTTAATTTACTAACAAAGAAGATGCGGGATTTTGGTGATGGGTATAAACAAATCTCCACGAATGCCATAAAAGCCGAAACAGCGAAGGATGCGTTGGTCACTTGAAAGTTGGAACTGGATATGGACAACTATGGATTTTGAGGGAATTTAGAACTTGGTCACATGCATTAGGTGTTGAGTAGATTATGCTGCTCGCACACCTCCAGTGTAAAACGAACTTCTAATCCTCTTGTAGCATGACTTTATTGTGATGCGGAATGCACGATGATAATATTTGTGAGGCCTATCATTCTGCATTGCTTCTGCATGTTTGGCAAAATTGTGATAGTTTCTCGAAGAAGAATCGGCAAATTATGATCAGCTAAGTTTATTGTAGTCAACTCTGTCGTGTTTGCCAAACAAACAACCCTAAGACAAATCATCGTGCAATATATCCTCTTTTAAGAACAATGAGAGGGATATTGGTGGAAGGGCAAACACAGTGAATGAGGGATACTGTTCATCAGAGAGGGCTTGTGGGGTAACGTTGTCAAGGTTTGGAGGAAGTGGAGGAGGCAGTTGACATTGGCTAGAGCCTTATGTGATGTGATAGGCGGAGAGAGGAGCAGAGTGGAGATGCATTCATTGTGGGAAGCTCAGGCATTTTGCGAAGGTGTATAGAGACTAGTCTTGTGCTTCTGGTGTGGGAAGGTGTTTACTGCTTCATGCATCCATTCCAGTGTTTGGTACACCAAGACTATGGTGGAAGGGTAGCTTGTCATAGATGGGGGAAATGGTGATGTGGTGAGCCTTCTCGATGACCATTGTTGAGATAAATGTCAATTGCCATGGGAGGTGATCTGAGAGAGCTTGCTCGGGCACATGTGGAGTTTGGTCTTGATTTCTCAGGGACATGGTTCCTTTGGGTAGCACACTGGTTTGTGCATGTAGAGTATCAGTGGTAGAAGTCAATCAACTCTTGAAGTTGCTTGAGGTAGGGACAACTATGGAGCATGCCACTAGAGGTGTCCATTGTCGAGGGACAACATCGATGTTGAACATTGTTGATGCTAAGGACGTATTTATGATGCTTGGACTTCTCATCGATAACCTTGACTTTGGGCCTAGCACAAGGCTTAGACACGGCGGTCATTCATGATGGTGATAATAGACTTTTCCATCCTACCGCAATGGCCTGAAAGATGGGAAGGATCTTTATGGTCGTTATATCGGTTATGGATGTGGTTAATACGGTGTTAAGCGACACGACTACTGAGTCCTTGCTAGATGGTTCCCCCTTGGTTGGTGGATGGCGATGCTGGTATTCTACCTTGGGATGCGAAATTTAAGGACTTTGATTTCGTTCTTCGATGATGAAATGATTGTGGGTATTGAACTGTTGTCTTGGTGACATTTTGATCGTAGCACATGTCTTGCACCAACTGGAGCATGGCGAAGGGAGAAAGAATGGGGGTGAATGCGTAGAGGTCTTGTCCTGTGGGTACCTACACAAAGGGGGTCTTTATACTGGGGCCTTAGGTAGACAAACGTGGTGGAGTGGATCATGATAACTTGGATTTTTTTAATTTGGATCTTGTCCAACAAGTGGCAGAGAGTTTTTGGCCGGGCTACTTGGGCATGCTAAGAAAGGGTGCTCGTTTGATTGGGCATTTAGAGGAGCCCGACGTGCTTTGTGGGGGAGTGACAATGATAGTACGAAAGGATATATGTTTCGTTTTCAAGCAGGGTGGTCCCATTGAGGTGGCTAGGAGGGGGTCGGGGGTTGCTCATCTCATGTTAAGGTGGTCGTAAACTGGATATACACAAGGAAACAATGACGCTCGAAATGCTTTTTCTTCACGAATGTGGAGTGCTCATCCTCAACGAACAATGATGATGAGGACCTAGTGGTGGCTGGTGTGGAGGTGAGAAAAAATGCATCAGGAGTTATGGGTGTTCATTCCTAAAGAATACGTGCATTGCCTCTCAAATGAAGTCCTCTCATGGAATATTAGGTGTCTGCAGAACTGGGAGAAGTGGATAGTTAATAGGTTATGCCATCGTATTTTACTGAATGAAGATTGGATGTTGTTCAATCATAGGATTCAAAATTGAAGTAGTGCAATGACCAAACAAGGAGTGTGATAGGTACCATGTTGATGGAGTTTGTAGTGGTGGATGCTAATGGGTGAGTGTAAAAGCTTCGATTGGGTGGAGGAATGACTTGTTTTTGTAAGAGGATCTACAGTGGGGGCATCAGAGTGGTGATTGTGATGTTGAGGAGAGTCGTAAATGACTTATGATCAACGACGTCTTCGATTTGTGGGTCACATAGGTTGCTGCATGAGTAGAACCATGGCTTAAGCTGCGTGTGGCCAAGTTTCATTCTCTTTAATTTTTGTGGTTAACTGGTATAGATTTCCAACTACAGTCTTTTCGGGCTAGATAGGTCAGGGGATCTTAAGGCTCGTGATTGAGGATCTGACTATTTCTGGATGTTAATTAGCGAGCTTCAACTAAAGATCCTCGATGCGATTAATTACACGATTTACCTAGAGGAGTTCTTCCTTGCATTTGTAGATGGACATATTTTTTATTGTATCAAAGAAGCTATTGTAGGGCTTTTAGCTTTCTTCAGCAAAATGGATGTCTAGGGTCAGATCCCATTGTATGCCTCTGATACAAGTCTCATTGAGGGGTTTGGATCCCTTTTTTGAAAATACAAAAGTTTGAATACCCTTGGTACATCTTTACCTTAAGTATATTTATAAGTAAAAAAGAAGTAAAAAAGCCTAGAATCAATTTAGAATCTTCCATGGACCAAAGCATTTTCTACATAAAAATGTTAGCAACAAAAAATCGCAACATTCCTAGCCATCAACACCACCCATATAAACACGAAAGCTTTACCATCTTTTTTTGGGGACCAAAAAATGATGCTAAAAAAGATGCATGAAACTCTTTTCTCTATACGAGATTATACATGTGGAAACATAATTGAAATATACTTCATACTTAAAGCGATGAGGGCGAGAATGCTTCCAACTAGAGGTGGCTGGCTCAAGGTGACTTCATTCAGAGCAAAGGGAGGTCATGGTCTACTTCTTGGCCATACAACTCGGGACAAGGACGTGTTCAACGGTCTCAGGGCGAGGTGGCGTCTGGCTCGACAGAGGAGGGACTCGCATGAGAAAGGCCATGCTGCGCCCCGATGGCATGGGTGCTTCAAGTGTGGCGAGGGTGGCCACGTCGTGAAGATGTCGTAATGCAATCTTATGTTTCACTTGCAGAGGAATCAATCATCGACGTAAGGCGTGCCCGCAATATGTGCACGCTTTCCCTTGGTTTGGCGACATGAGCTTCTAACGAACGATCAACATACCCTACATGGATCGGCACCGTTCGCTCGAGGGAGTGCATGTGGGTACCTACGTGAGTCGCGAGTTTTGCCTACAGTCGGCAATGCCAGATATTGGTTCTAAGATTGACTCCTCCTTCGGGGGTAATGTTGTCCTACTCGGGGATTCTACCGTTTGTGCGCGAGGCCGCTCTAATCTTAAAGTGAGGTCTCTGTTGGGTGATCCTACAATTAAACCTAGGGTGTGGGCGGTGGTTTGACGGCGATCGACTTTTATGTCATTATGTGATGGTGCAACTCAAGCTATGTCCTAAAAATATCTCAAGCTGAAAGGTCTCCCTCTCAAGGCACGTGGTTTCAAAATTGTAAGTTCTCTCCAAGGGCAGGGATATTCACATGTCGATTGAGTTTGCTGCAAGAGTGATGGTGCTCCTATTCGAGGTGAGTTTGAAGATTGGAAGAGCAAACTTCCGTATGGAGGTTGAGGAAATGGGCACCACCGAAGGCGATAGAGGAGATGGTGGGTCTCTGTCGGTGACCATTTACAAGGGTAGCGGAAACGACGTGGTGACCTCGTTTTGTGCGCCGAACGTTCGGGTCTCAGATCCTCTTCGATCTGGGAAAAAGGTATGCAAGTGCCGTTCTATCCCAGGGATAGCCGGAAAGGCCCACGTATCCGGGTAGGGCTTCTCTTCCGGACCGAGGCACTCATGAACCTTTCTTGGCTTTGGATTGAAGTAGAGCTCCTTCATTCTCAACGCAAGCGGACCTCCGAAAATGCCTCTCTTCGGGCATGCCACGCGAAGTTTATTTGGGCTGAAATTAAGAGGCTAGACCGTGACCTCTGACGTATGGGTTATTTCTTCTCTTGAGTCTCCCTTGGCTACATACGGAGATGCATGTGCCTTAAAGACGCCCATCTGCTCGTCTGGCCTGCTGGATGAGGTGGGTTGTAGTTTACGTGGACCATTGTCGCTCCGGGTATCGATCTCGCGTTTTTGAAAATGCTACTCGCGATGGACATCAAAGGAGCTCAAGCGACACTTGAGGCTGACAATTTTCTCTACGATCGAGGCTCCGAGGGCCCATCTTGGAAGCCTTTCTCGAACATATGAGTTGGGTCGGAACTCTGCTCCAGGCAATTATCAGGGCTGATGGGTGCGTTGATGTATTGGACATGGATGTGGAGCAGTTAGGAGGGGATGTCGTGCTGGATGATGCATCTTGGTGATGGAGAAATACGTTGAGCCGGAGACCTAATGCCTAGTGATGGAGGTGGACCGCTCCTTGGTGGAGTGCCTAGGAGTGGTTCCCCCTCGTGGAGCGATCGTTACATCTGCATGAAGATTGTTACTTGGAACGTTCGGGGACTGGGGAGGTCGGATAAGAGAATGGTGATGAGGGACCTTTGCATGGAGCCGAAGGTTGATATAATTCTCCGTCATGAGACCTAAATTTCTCAGAAGATGGAAGTGATCTGGAACTCCATCGGTGACATGTTGTTCTCTCTTTTTCAGGTCATGGATTCGGTTGGGGCATGGGGGGATTGTTAGTGGTTGGAATGGTGACATTTTTGACCCAGCTAAGGCTGCGACAGTGGGCCAGCATTCCATTTCGATCATGCTATAATGGAAGGCGGATGGCTTGAAGCTCGTTGTAACCAATATGTACAGGCCCATCTCCGGTGTTTACTTTAATGATATGCTTGACGATATTCGTTTTGTGTGGTCGAAATACCCCTCTCTTGCATAGATTATTGAGGGAGACTTTAATGTGACGTTACGCCTGGAGGATCATCTACTTCCGCATGATGGTGCAGATAATGGATCTCATGAATTATTCTCCTTCATCTGTGGGTATGGATTGCACATTGTTGATGTGGGGGGTTGTCGTTTCACGTGGAGAAATTCCAGGCCGATATCACATATTGATCGCTTCTTGGTTTCTGTGGAGGCGTCATCCACTTTTCCGCTGGCTCGAGCTTGGGCCTTGTCGTGTGTCCTTTCTGATCATACCTCGCTCCTTTGGTCCTTAGGGGCAGACGTGCCTGAGAATGTTTTTCAAATTTGAACGTGCTTGGCTCCTTGAGGAGGGTTTATGTGCTACGAAACTCTCTATAATTCGCAGATACCTTGTAAAATATAATCGCAACATTCGAGATCAGCGTCATATGAGACGTAACCATGCTCAAGAGGAGATTGCTCAGTTGGACGCGTTGGAAGATGAACATGAATTGACTGCAACCGAACTAGATTTGAGGACGCGGCAATTTCACGAGATATATTTGGAGGATCCTGAAAAAGAAACAGAAGAGTGATGGAGATCGAGGTGGCGATTGGCTAAGGAGGGGGACAATAATACATGATTCTTTCACTCTGTTTCTAATGAATGGCAGCGAAAAAAGTACATTCATTCCATTGTGGTGGACGGGACAGAGGTGAATGTAGACCGGGAAGTTGGACGTGCGCTTCGAAATCATTTTCACGCTCTCAGTAGAAGGGTGCCACACACATGATAGGGCTGTTGTGGTAGGGGTGTGGCATCGATCTCTCAAGCGCAAGCTAATGCTTTGGTGTCCCCGTTCATAGAGGGCGAACTTAGACATGTTGTCTTCCATTTAAATGCTGATGGTGCTTCCGATCTAGATGGCTTTTCGATTGCGTTCTATAGGAAGTTTTGGGACTTAATTAAGAATGAGGTTTTCGATGTATTGCAGGAGTTTCAAGAAGATAATCAGGTATTCAAGTGCCTCAATAAAGCTCATTTTTTCCTGCTACCAAAGTGGGATGTTCCCATCAGGGTGGAAAACATCAGACAATATTCCTTTCTAATGGGATTTACCTTATTATTTCCAAGGTTCTCGTGAACCGCTTGCATGGTAATCTTGAGGACATCATTTCCCCTACACAATCACCTTTTGTTCCTGGGAGATTCATGGCTGATGGCTAGGTTCTTGCTTCTGAGATGGTGCTGGATTGGAAGAGAAATCATGAAAAAGGATTGTTATGGAAAGTTGACTTCTCCAAAGCATATGATAATGTGGACTGGCTTTCTATGTGCATCTTTGGGGAAGATGAGGTTTCCTGATAGGTGGATTACCTGGATGAAGCGTTGTATTACGATGATGTTGTACACGGTCCTCGTGAATGGAGCCATGAGGGGGGTTTCTTTCAATCTCAACGCGGTGTTCGTTAGGGTTGCCCTCTGTTGCCGCTGCTCTTTATTATTGTGGCAGATGCTTTGTCAGTTTTGATGAGGCTTGCGACGGATGGAGGCATGTGTACGAGCCTACAGGGTATCACAGAGAGGATAATATACCGATTCTCCAATATGTTGATGACACCGTGATTTTCCTTAATGACGGGTTGGAGCATGCACGGCGAGCATAAATGATTATTGACATTTTTGGCGACATCTCAGGTTTGCAGTTGAACATAGAGAAGTCTATCGTCATTCCCTTTGGTCTTGGTTAGGAAGAGACGAGAGATTTGCACCTTGATACCTTGTCTGAGTAGATCCTATGACCTACCTGGGACTCCCCCTTGTTGTAGGCCGTCTTCGTGTTACTGTCTGGAGGGTGGTTCTTGATAGGTTGGAGTGCAAGTCAACTGACTGGAAGGCAATAACGCTCTCTTAAGGAGGGAAACTAATTCTTCTCAAGCACACTCTTTCTGCTATACCCATTTTCTTCTGCTCCACGAGGTTGCTGCTGTTGGATGTGTGGACGAAGGTTGAGGCACTGATGAGGCAATTTTTTTGGTCGGATGGCAAACAGGAGAGAGGAGGCATACATCTTGTGGATTGGGGCACGGTAACGCGATCTAAAAAGGATGGTGGTTTGGGGGGTCTTGAAACTCGAGTGCATGAACAAGGCTGTTCTGACCAAGTGGGTGCTCAGGCTATGGGGTGAGAATGAAGACTTGGTCTGTAGGCTGATGCGAAGCATTTATAATATACAAGGGGCGTTGGTTGGGACCCCCCCTCTAGTTTCCCTCCTCCCTTTGGCAGGGCATCATCCATACCTGTCGGAGTTGAGGGAGATGCTCCATCTAGTGGTGGGCAATGGCGAGCTCTTTCATTTTTGGACGGTGATTGGATTGGTAAGGGAACCTTGCGGGAGCAATTTCCACGTCTGTTTACGCTTGTAGGGGGACAAGAATGCTGTATTAAGTCATGTGCATGCATCCGGAGTTTGGAGCCATGTTTTCAGTGATCGCTTCTTCGAACAAAGGATCGTGGATTACATGGTGTTGTTAGCCAAATTGGAGGACCATGTTGAATTCACAAGTGACATAGATCATTTCCTTTGGGCTGCGGGCAGGTTCTTAGTTAAGAAAGTGTATAATTTCTTTGCTAGATGTGCTAATACTTCATGGGATGAGCTCTTGCGGGATTGCAGAATCATCTGGAGCTGTAAAATTCCACAGAGGATCAAAGTCTTTTGTTGGCGTGTCAGACATAGCCATCTGCTGACCAAGATTGCGTCGTGCTCGAATCCTCAATACTGGTTATTTAGTGTGTGATAGGTGCGATGATGGGACCACTTTTTTATTCTATTGTAGAACTTCTTCGGATGTCTTTGAGGGGCTGATATCCAATGGCTTAGACCTGATAGTGCTAATTGTTACTGGAGCTCGGTGATATTGGTATGTGGAAATTCTCAGGATGATGCACACCTGCCTTTGTTTTTTTGTGGGATATTTGGTGCGTTAGGAATGATAATATTTTCCGGGGTCATCGTTGCTACAATGAGAATGTACTTGGTCATTCGAGGGCCCTCATATCGGCTTGGCTCAATGTGCAATCTGTTTGACTTCTGTTTTAGTAATGCAGGTTTGAGGTGAATTCCATCTCGGGATCTCACCCTTTCTCTTATAAAAAAGCATGATTGAGATGTATATATACGAATCACACTACAAACACTAATATAATCCAATCATAAAATATTCCATCAACTACATAGGACATTTCCTATCAGTGTTCATCTTGCTTGCCCGCTTCTTATCGGTGGTCGCCCTACTCGCATGCTTCTTGTCCAATCAATGCCTTAAATGTCGGTTTCAGTCACCATTTCGGTGATTGACCGAAACAGAATTTCGGTGGAATTTCGGTCGAAATTCGACCGAAATTTCGGTCATTTCGGCTATTTCGGTCGAATTTCGATTTCGACAGGATATCGATATTTTACAGAAATTTGACCGAATTTCGCTGAAATTTGAGGCCATGTGTCCCATCACAAAATATTCAATCAACTAGTGAAACTCTTTATCTTGTCTAATTGCATGCTTCTTGTATGTGGTCAAGGCTAGAAGTTTGATGCATAGATTCTATTGGACCAGTTCCAGTGAGACTCACATGATGCCTTTGGTGAACTAAGGATGGTGATGCCGGCGAAGGAGGATGGTGGCCTTGGGTGAGGGACTTAGAGGAGATGAACTTGGCCTTGCTGACCACGTAGGTACTCGGATATGTGGTCAGGGCATGACCTTAAATTTCGGCGAATTTCGACCGAAATTCGGTCGAAATTCGGTTTCGTGGCGATACCGACATCGAAACCATGTATAATATATGTTTCCAGGATTTCGGCCGAAATTTCGGCCGAATTTCGGTCATTTCGGTCATTTCGGTCCATTTCGGTCCATTTCGGTGGAAATTGTTCACAGATTTCTCGGATTTCGGTGGAATTTCGGTTCATTTCGGTCCATTTCGACTGAAATTGTTCTAGGTCACCATATGTCATGCCTAGGCCACTTATTGATATTCATAGGTACTATTTGGTCACTAAATGAAATTTATAGGTCACTATTTCAACCACCATTGCAATATAAGCCACTATTCCAACCACCATTGTAATAAATAAGGCCATTAAGGGTCCTATTTAATCCCAATAAATATAATGTATATGTTCTCATTCCATCTCACAACTTCACAAGTCACAATTCACAACCTAACTTAAGTCTTGGAGAGCCAAGTTTCCAAATTCCAAGTCTCGTATAACATACATTTTACGATCACAAGCTCTACTATTCATTTATTTTGGCATACATGTTAAAATATTCGTGTTTGTGTGTGTGTCTTGTTTTATTTTTAAATAAAAGTATTATTATTCTTTTGAGAATTGATAGAAAAATTGAATGCCAAAATTTAACCGTGTACTGAAATATGAAATTTCACTCTGGACGGTCATTGATATGATGACCGAAATCATTATTTTAAGGTACTGAACATTATAACATCTTATTATAAGCAAAAAAACTTGTATTTATGCCTCTTTTTTTGATTAAACAACATTACAAATCTTAAATTTGAAAAAAAAAATGAGTTTTCAAGTCGTTTTCCCAATTTCCGGTCATTTCACCGAAATTCCACCGAAATTCCACCGAAATTCCTTTTCTGGACTTACCGAAACGAAACCGAAATCCGACATTTGAGGCCTTGGGTCAGGGTTCATACTTGTTGACTCAGATGTTTCGTTGTATATATGGTATTTCAACGGAGCTAGCTTAGTAGGAGGGTTCAATGCGCGCTCCGTCAATTTTTTGGAGGGGTATCTGTTTGATGGTGCATGCGGTCTCACATTTCTTTAGACCAATCCTGGGTGTTTGGAGAGGCTTTCATCTCCATCTCGGTGATTAGACTGGGTGTGGCATGCTTTGCAACAATTTCCCTTGTCCATTCACCTTGACGGTGAATGGTGGGATTTTTGTCAAAGAGGCATGGGATGGGGATGGCCAGAGCTCACCGTTTCGTTCAGAACTATCCGACCAGAGGGTTGCCAAGTTCCTAGTGCTGTTGGAGGTTCTGTCTGAGGTGGTAAGACCTACTGTAGGTTTCGACCACTGGACTGGGCTGTTTTTTTTGGTTCGGAAGGGGATACAAGATGCTGTACGCGATTATGGTTTTGAATCAGGTATTGTCTTTTCGGAGTTTGGATACTTATGGAGGTGGAGGATCCCTCTGCGGGTCAAGGTGTTGATACGATTGTTAAGACGTAATCGTATGTTGACGAGGGTCGGGAGGGCCATGTTCTTCCAGAACGCGGATAGGTCATGCCCATGGTTCTTGGAGGCGCTTAAGGATGCTGATCACCTATTCTTTCTTTGCAACTTATCCATGGAGGTGTAGGAGGAGACCTGGACATGATTTTGATTGAATGTGCTTTAGATTTTTGGGATTTATGGATCAACAACATGTTTAGGCTTAGTTTGTCAGGATTTCGGCTGCGACCATCTTGTGGGCCATGTGGCTGCCCGAAAATGAGGAGATTTCCAAGGTAAAAAGTTCTATGTAGAGTGTTTTAGAACTTGCCGGGTTCCTATAGGATTCCTTATCTTTGTAATTGATATACATTAGCTGATGAATATAAAGTTTTTTGGGAGGGGCATCTTCTCGGCGTGTTGCCCCTTTTCCTTAAAAAAAACTACAAAGGACATTTTATTTTTACATGAAACGAATTGGTTAAAAACTACGACTACAATCTTCCCTACTCAAGATTTTAACTGATCGAATCACTCGGTCTTATCGCTGTTCAAGCTGCTTTACCCATGACAAACCAACCTCATGTACAACACTGCAATCCTAGGTTTCTTTAGAATTAAGTTCTCTTCATGGATGCAAGATGAGTTCTCATAATCCATGCATCCCGTAGAATAAAAGTACAAGGAAAAACTGTCTTTATGCCCTAAAATGTCATGCATTACAGAACGGGGTCAGACAATCTCACAATTGTGCAAGATCAAAGCGAGTCAGCATAATGCGCACGCCAATTTCTTTCTCTTGAAGATTGCCTGAGAATGGTAGGAGAGAATGCATGTAGATGAGTGTTGTAACAATAGTCATGTGGGTCCCTAAATAGACCCTAAGGGCTTGTTTGGTTACTAGGTTAACACATGGTAACTTGGTTTACCTCCCTACATTCCTGGGTTGGAATTCCATCACATAATCAACGTGACATCACATCACATTTTTCGTTTCAACCTTCTTCAACCCTTCTAACAATCCAAACAGCTACTATTTACTGGAGGTTACTCCAACCCAACCCAATTATCAAATGAGCCCTAAAGGTAAAAAGCCTGTCTGTCAAGAGATGCTTCTTTCAATATCAACATTTAACAACTGTCAACAAATAGTCTGATGGCAGATTTAATAAGTCTATCGGAATAAAATCACTCGGCTGAAATACGGTAGTCGGTCAACGCTCTTAGATAATAAATATATGAAAATGCATTTGGAGGACTTTCCGTCACTTAAAACTTAAATGAGCTGATTGAGGAGAAACACGAGTTGACTGGAGCTTAGATAGCAAAGATATGTAATTGTAGTACAATAAATTAGTTACGAACAAAATGTTTGAGTTGGATGAACTCATAATTAGTTATCACCTGGCCTATTTGGCAGAATTGGACTTCTTCAAATGTTCAAGCTTCTTTGTAGTCGCATTCATCCATGTCCTTGAGTTGGATGCTCCCTTAGTTAGTTTATGTTCTATTTCCAATGGTGTAGTTCGATATTTCATGTTTGGACTCTTGCTCATCTTGGTTCTTTGACCCATGGTACCAGCAAGTGGCTTTTCTAATATCCTATCTAATTTGGGTCCTGACTCCTGGGGTGTTATCTTTCAAAGTATCCTTAGGAACCCGAATAAAAGATTCTTTCATCTTCTTACATGATTTAGAACTATAAGCTATAAAAGAAACACTGGATTTTTTTTTCAAGTAAACATCAGAGTTTACTTTAAGCTCTTGAATTTATTGTCCTGAACAAGAAAACTCATTTTAATATTTAAAGGATGTTTTTCAGAGGTAAATTATTTTTCTTAGAAATGTCCAAGTACTTTCTGTCAACTTTCATTTTTCTTCTTAAGAGCATGTACATCCTTTTCATGCTTTTTTTATTCAATAAAACCATCTTGAGTTTTTTTAAATGCTCACTCTGAGGAATGTTACATTCCTCTTAGTTGTCAGAATGCACAATGCCTACAAGTCCTAGGTATTGTTGCTATTTGATGTTGACAAAGCCAGATAATTCTAAGCAAGTGCTGTTATCGCACTCTCACTTAAATCATCACGAGTGGTTTGGAATGCCTTCTTCTTAAACTTATTGTCATTAAACTTTTTTGATGAATGCCTTATTCATAAAAAAACCTTCTTCTTAAACTTCTTGTCATAGGCGATCTTCGTCTTGAGCTTGCTATCGTTCTTCATGTGCTTAGGCATCTTGAGTTTGAAATATTTAGAGTCTTCTTTGAGGAGGAGGAAGTCTACATCGGTATATAGATGAAGCAAATGACACTAAATTTGAAGGTAATTAATGCCTTGTATTTTGTAATTTCCGAGGAAGAATATGATTGTGTTTTGCATCTCATAATGGCTCATGAATTTAGGAATGTCTTAAGATCACTAACAAAGGCATTAGAAGATTGAAGGAATCTCGATTCCACATGCATACATGTACCAAAGACGTGAGTGCCCTTTTGATAATCACTTTGAATCAACTCCAAACTGCATTAACCACAGATGATCGATAGGTCACTCTCAACCCTCCACCTCCAGACATAGAAAATAGGGTCTACCACATCCCCCAATGATATTGCACCGCAATACCTCCCCGACAAAGCAGTAGTTTAGTAGCTTCATCCCAATAGCGAGTACATCAACGTTTATGGGATATGACCTTGTCCCTTGGGTCTCCACGAGCCCCAATGCGGTGAAGGCATGTCGATAACTAATAAAAATGAACTAGTAAGAGAAGAAAACTGCGAGACCCAGTATTCCTTCGTAAAATACCCCCCCCCACCACCATAAAGAAATCCTTTGATTGCACTTTTAACCGAAAACCCCTCTCATCCTACACAACCCCCTCCAACTTCCCTCCCCACATAATGACGATCTCATATCGACCAGGGATTGAGATTTCATGAAATTTCGATGAAATTGCATTGAAATTTCGGTTTCTATAGGGGATGGGTATCGAAACTCCCCTCTATGTCGATTTCTCGGATTTATTTGTTGGGAAAGGAGGTTGTGGAGGTTATTGAGGAGTTCCTGGATGCTATATGGGCTTTGATAGACTTAATATATCCTACATGTTCTTGCTTCTAAAGAAGGTTGCAATGGAGGGGGTGGAGGGCTACATGCCTTTTGCGTTGAATGCTATTTATCTCATAGTTGTGAATATGCTGACATGCACAAGCTTCGTGCCATTTTGGGGGTTTGGTCTTTGAGGTGCAGCTGGCCTTTGTAAGGGGGAAATCTATTCTGGATGACTATGTATCGCCTTCGAGATTGTCGCAACTGTGACACAAACAATGGAGAGCCTTTTTTGGAAGGTGGACTGATGCAATAATGCAATAAGGCTTGGCTAAATTAGGTCCTTTTTTGGTTATCTTGAATCCACCATTGAACTTTATTTTGGTCTAAGATATTTTGATATCAACACAACCTAATCAAATCAAGCCATAATCCATGCTTGCATCATGGACTTTGCAAAAGCTAACACTGCATTGGATTGGGACTTCAGGTAGAGATCTTTGGGAAGTGTGGCTTCTTGGATGAAACAATATCACTAGTTACCTCCTCAGGTTTATTTTTTTGAAGTCAAACAAGGGGGAAACACTCAGAGGTGTTCGCCCCGGGATTGTATTAAAAGAAATGAAAAGCTAATACATCATACAGAAGCAGAGATCCTGAAATCTAACAAACCCGACACTAGGATACATACATTTTCTCTATATCGAGAATCAGAGAAGATCAGGGCATTCCTGGCCAACCAGATGGCCCAAACAATGGCCACCGGCTGCAGCAAACTCCTCCTCAGCTGATGCCCAGCCACCAACAAAGATCCGCAAAAAGAAGCAAGGGACCCCGTCTTAACCCACTCCTGGGCGGGGTCCATCCACAAAGGTGCCGTCTCCCGACATAAGAAGAAAATGTGCTCAACAGATTCGATGCCAACCCCACATAAAGGGCAATTGTTCGAAATCGACCCAAGCAGCCTAGCACATCGGTCGCGGGTCATCAGCCTCTTCCTTGTAAACAACCACAAGAAAAAACCGATCCTCTCGGGGAGGCCAAACCCCCAAAAGAAACTGCAATCCCTTTCCAACTTAGCTGACCGCAACGGGGAGGACGGCAAATGGCCCTGTATGCCTTACCAACCGAGAAGCCGTCCCCACACCACGCCCAATGTTCTCTATCACCAGAGGGTCCCTCGAAGACCCTCAGCGAATCAAGTAAATATAAGAACTCCTCCAAGCGGGGAACCAAGAAGTTAGAGCAAACCAACGGCATCCAGTTCCCCTCCGCTCAACAGGAAGCAACCCGAGCCTCCTGGTCCGAAGCCAAAGCAAATAAACGGAGGAAACAGTCGCAAAGTGCACCACCATCCGTCCAGTCATCCCTCCAGAAGGTGAAAGACCCCCCATTCCCAAGCACTTTTCTAAAAAGAGCACGAATCTTGGGGAGGACCGACATGATCCCCTTCCAAAAGGGCGAAGGACGAAACCGAAGACCGGCGCTCTCCGGATCCGAGGCCGAGACGTTGTAGATCCGACGAACCAACGTAGTGCAGAGGTCCTCGGAGCACCCCCGGATCATACTCACCCACTTCAACAGAAGAGCTTCATGAAACGCATCTAAATGCCTGATCCCGAGACCTCCGTCGCTCTTCGGGAGGGTGATGGTGCCCCAGTCCACCAGATGAATGCCGAGGGCCCCCTAACCGCTCTTGGCCCACAAAAATCTACGCATCAGGCTCTCCAACCGCCTTCTAATTCCCGCTGGCATGAGCCTCGACGAGGCGAAGTAGACCAGAATGGCCAAGAGGACCGCCTTCAAAAGAATCAGGCGCCCACCTTTGGAGAGGATCAATGACTTCCAACCAGCGAGTTTCCTTTCCAGCTTCTCAACAAACGGAAGCCAATTCGCCAACTTCGCCCTGCCAACCGAGAGAGGAATGCCCATGTAGTGCAGAGGCAGCTGGGCGCAAGGAGTTCTCATCACATCGCTGCACAGCCGCGCCTCCTCATCGGAAATGATGAACGTAACCACCTTGGACTTGCTGGCGTTCATGGCCACCCCCGACATCTCCCCAAAGAGCTCGAGAGTGATCACCATGCCACTAGCCTTCACGTTGCCACCTTCCACGAAAAAAATGGTGTCATCCGCATACTGTAAAAGGGGAATCCGCAGACCATCCCTCTCATAGCCACGAGTCAAGCCAGCGTCTTGTACCCGAGAAATCATACAAGCCAAAACGTCAGAGGCGATGATGAAAAGCAAAGGAGCTAGCGGGCAGCCCTGTCTGACGCCCCGCTGCGGCTGAAAAAGCCGCTCTCAGGATGTCCATTAACGAGCACAAACATCGACGTAGTAATAACACAACACTTCATCCATGAAATCCAGAGCTCGAGGAACCCCCTTCTATGCAAAGCCGCCAAGAGAAAACGCCAGTCAAGAGCATCGTAAGCCTTCGCGAAGTCAACCTTCCAAAGAAGAGCCTTCCTACCTGTTCTCTTCCAGTCCGCAATGATCGTAGTGGCCAAAACTAAGCTCTCTGCAATCTGTCTCCCAGGAACGAAGGCCGACTGAAAAGGAGATATAATGTGCTCGAGAACTCTACTGAGACGAACTGCGAAAACCTTCGCCACGATCAAGTACAAAGCATTGGAAAGAGCGATAGGCGTAAAATCTTCAATCTTGTCCGCTCCCTCCCGCTTAGGGAGGAGGACAATGAGGGCCCTATTGATGCGATCGAACCCCGCACTGCAGCGGCAACACTCTTGCATTACTGCCAACACCTCCACATCAACAAGATCCCAAAAGTCCTTGTAAAAAGAAACTAGGAAACCATCAGGGCCAGGAGCCCCGTCGCCATTTAGACTCCACACAACAACCCACAACTCCTCCATGGTGACCTCTTGGATCAAACTATCGGCGTGCGCAGCCGAAAGCCTCTCAGCCCCCAACCCCGACCATCTCCACATCCTTTCGTGCCATGTGAGGAAAACTCAAGAAAGTGATCAGCAATTGCAAGCCCAAGTTCCCTGTTTCCTTCCACTCTAACTCCGCCAAAAAGCAACGATCTGATAGCGTTACCACGACGCCGCCCACAAGCCATCCTGTGAAAGAAGGCTGTGTTCGCGTCACCCTCCCTGAGCCAGGTGCTTCTGGAACGCTGCTCCATTCAGTCACGCACTTCTTGTCCTCGCAAGCAATCCTCCTAAGGGCCTCCAGACGCTGGAGCAACTCAGGCCCAGAGAGAGGCCCCAAGTCCCCAGCAGCGTCTAGGACACGGACCTCCTCCTCAGCCGCCAACCTGGATGCACGACGAGCCTCCCTGGTTTCCCGCTTGAAGTCGCACAGGCGCACCCGCAAGGACGACAACTTCTGCACAAAGCGCGAAGCTGCGGAACCGGTAGCAGGCACCGAGGTCCAATGAGACACCACCAGGTCCCGAAAGGAATCCTCAAGCAACCAAGCCTTCTCGTAGCGGAAGAACCCCTGTGGAGGGGGGGGGAGTAAGTCACCCGAGTCCCACAGGATCGGGGTGTGGTCCGACCTCGTCTGTGGCTTGGAGGAAACAAAGGAAAGAGCTTCAGCAACTCCGACGAAGCCAGAAACCAGTCAAGGCGAGAGCGAGAGCCCGAGTTCCTCCAGGTGTACTTGGTCCCAGCCGCATGCAGAACCTCCAGCTCCAAATAATCCACCGTCTCAACAAAATCCGAAGAACCATGGTCCTAGCTACCTCGCAACCGTGGCCTATCGAAAGAGAGCAGAGTAACATTGAAGTCCTCGCCTATCAGCCAAGGATACCCACAAAAAGCCTCCCGAGCAGCGCGCAAGTCCGCCCAAAGTTGATTCCATGACTGCGGAAGACAAGGCCCATAAACGCAGGAAAGAGCGAGCAAAGAGCTTGAGCCAAGACACTCCAAAAGCACGGTCAGAACATGAGTGCCTCTCAGCTCCGAACGTAAAACAAACACGGAGCTCTTTCAGCCCACCAAGAGACCCCCCGCAGACCTAGCAACCCTGATAGAACAGAACTCTGAAAGCGAGCCCGTACCAAAGGAGTTCCAGGTCAACGTCGAGACAGACTCCAGCTTAGTTTCCTGCAAGAAGACAACGTCGCAACCCCATTCCACAAATCGCGACCCTAGTGTACGCCTCTTATCCGGGTCACTCATGTTTATTTAATGGCAGGTCCGATGAGGTTTGGATTCATAGGAGAAGGGGCATTCAACAAAGTTGCTTGTTAGCAATAATGCTCTTTGTTATTTGCATGGGGCATTATCCTGGGGGCCTACAAGGTCATTTGATGGAGGACTCCTAGGAGGTGGGGATGTATTTCATGTTCGGATGTTGTAGTATGCTGATGAACCATCTTTTTTATTGAGGGGTAAATGCTATGATTCATCTCATAGTATTGGTGGACATTTTTGGGATTCGTTGGGATCGAAGGTGAGAAAAAACAAGTCCTCTAATGCGGTGGTGGTGTGGTGTGAGTGAGAAGGCTTTGGGGACTCATTCT
Source organism: Ottelia alismoides (assembly GCA_037367405.1). Lineage (NCBI taxonomy): Eukaryota > Viridiplantae > Streptophyta > Magnoliopsida > Alismatales > Hydrocharitaceae > Ottelia > Ottelia alismoides. The sequence goes on along the minus strand of JAZKJV010011682.1, from coordinate 433,563 downwards.
TCTCTACATATGAGGTACATGGAGCTACCTATGGTTGGTATGTGGGTGCAAAGATTTGGTTGGGATCCAATGGTGGAGTGTCTGGTGAAATGATTGGAGGTATGGTCTCCAAGCAACTGTCAGGGAAAGGGTGGGGGAATTGGTTCTTTGGAAAATTGGTCTTAACAACTCCGCCAATTTCTCTCTCTTGATTTTCTCCTGTCGATGGAAGTGGCGAAGTATATAGACACACGAAGAAGATCCTATTTGGTTGAGCTTGAGGAGGTGGGAGCTATGGGGTTTCACTGGTTACTTCGGAGGAAGTGCATCATGACATGAGAAATAAGGGACTAGAATCCATGATCTGCACAATATGAACGGTGCTTGCCAGGCGGCTGGTTCGGCTAATGCGGAATGGTGATGACCTTTGTACACACATTTTGCAAGCTTGCTACAGGAGGACCCTCAACTGGGTGATAGGCTTCATCTTTCTAGAGGAGCATTGATTTTTTTCGAGAGGAGTCATGTTGGTGCTGCCTTTTGGTTGATGCTGCCTTTTGGTTGATGCCATTTGACTTTAGTGCTTAGGCAAAGGGGATGAGACTAGATTTTGGTTGGATAACTAGACATGTGCTAGAATCTTGGAGACATGATTCCTGACGTTGGTAGCTCTGGCGCAGGACAAGGATGTTGTAGTGTCTCATTGTTGGAGGAAGGATGGTGGTGATTTTGGGATGTGGTACATTCCATTCGCTGCTATTGGACCTTAGATTTGAGGAGTTGGTGTCTTTGGTGGAGTCAACTGGAGGGTTTCTTTTTGGACTCAGTCTCTTAACATGTCGCTCATTGAGGATGAGGTCCATTTTCAATGGCGAGGGCTTACAAAGAAATGTGTCAGGCATTGATGGTTTGTTGTCATGGAGTTGCCATTGCAGGTCCATTTGGAAGATAAAGATCCAGTTTAAGATGCGGTTCTTTTGGCGGTTGCTGAGGAGGTTGGTGACCAAGGTTTATCGGTCAAGATGGTGGCCTGAGGAGGCTACTGTCTGTTTTTTCCGCTCCATGAACCTGAGGATATTAATCACTGTTGGAGTATTTGGTTGTGCGCCTATTAAGTTGTAGTCGGTAAATGGATACCTCTAGGATCCATTTACCCCATCCTAGTGTTTAGTCCCACATCTACCAGTGGTGGGACTTGGAGGCTCCGTGGAGGCTATATAAGGAGCCCTAGACCTCCTGTAACCATTGAGAAAAAGTAATGAAGCATATGCCCCTTTGAGGGCTTCTCCCGTGGTTTCATCCCGCTCCTCATGGAGTAGGGTTCCACGTAAAAATCATGGTGTTCCATGTTTATCTTTCTGTTCTTTTGCTCTGTTTATCATTTCGCTTCCTCTTCCTATTTTCTAACATGGTATCAGAGGGGTTGATTCTCGTGGATATTTTTTTGGTTTATTCGAGATTCGAGATTATTTGTAATTTGCTGTTCATGATTCAATTTTCGGAAGAAGGGCTACAACATCACGTTTTTTTTTCTAAAGTGTGCGCATCTCCGTGAAACCCTAAGTGCCCTCTGATGATCATCACGAAGATACGACGCCTTCCCTCTGATCGTGTATCCAGGCGAGCCCTCACGGCTCCTTGCACGACTTCCAGGCGGCGAATGCCCTCCTCCATCATCTAGATCACGCGCATTCCCAAATCCATGCTCAGGCGGAGCAAAGGGGGCTCCCAGGTGACACATCCTTGCCTCTCCTACCATACATGGCGGCGCAAAGCCATCCAGCCCTTGCCGCGCCCTCCCTCCAGCGGTGGCAGCACACCGCAGGCGGCACCATTGAACTCGACAGATGAGGAGTGCACGGCGGAAAGCACCCCAGGAGGAGAACAGAGAGTTCTCCCTCGAAGCCTCGATCGAGCCCTCTAGGGATCGCTCAGGTGTGCAAGGCTCGCGCAGCCTCGCTCTCCCTCCAACCGCGAGCCCTCGCGCTCCGAAGCGGCGCACCCCCTGCACGTTCATCGATTCCAGGCGCGACCCATCGCGACCCATTGTGATTCCAGCGATCTCCCAACATCGCGCACACCCGCGCGAGCTCGGCAGGCGGCCCCGTTTCCTGTCATGCTCCCCCAGGCGGCGTCGCTCCACTCGACCCCAGGAGGCAGCAGGCGCATATCAGAGAAGCCCCGAAGAGGGGCGGTATCGTTTTTTACAGAAAGGGTTCCTAAGTGGAACCCTAAAGGCTGCCCATTAAAAAACAATTTTTTTTGTAATGTAAAATGCCCATGTGGGCTGACGGTTGATTCCATTAAAAAAAGTTAAGGGCCCAAGTGGGCCTTGCTCGATTATAAAAAAGGGGTGTGCCCAATTTTTTGGGCTGCGGCAATAAAAAAAGAAAAAAAAGAAAAGGCCGCATATTTCTAGCCAATTGGGCCTTGTTCAAAAAAAGGGAGAGAGAGAGAGAAAGAAAGACACATAGAAAGAAAAGTCGTACGCACATTTAAAAAAAGGCGCATACAAATACAAAAGCCGTACGCATTATAAAAAATGTGTTTAAAAAATTGATGATTTGAATAACTGTTAAAAAAAGTAAACGGCTTAAAAAAGATGCTTCGAAAATGATTTGTTATTTTTTTAAACAAAAGCCGAAAAAAATTGATGTAATCGGCTCATTTGGTTTCATGTTGTTTTCCCCCATTTTATGTCTTCTCCCAACTTTGTCGATGTTCATTTTCCGACCAGTATGGCAGAAAAGGGGAGTATTATGTAGAGTCACAGGTCTTGTTCTAGATTCAGAGGTCAGTTTCAGATATTCTCCAGACCGGCCGATTTCCAGACTCTACAGAGATTTTGTCAGCTTCGACGTCAGATTCTGAGTCAGTTTCAGACACGCACGAGTATGCGGTCTTTCCGATGTGCAGATGTTTGTCATCTTTTGTAGTGGTCCCCATCTTTCTTCTTGTTGTTTCGGCCAGAGTTTTCATGTGAGCCATAGGGACTCCAGAGTAGAGGACTATTCCCTATACCATGTTGGCAAGGGTTTTCATGTGGTATCATAGGTACTCTAGAGTAGTGTACCATTCTCTGAGCCAGATGGGAGAGACCCAGTTTTCCGACGAGGAGACTCCATGCGCAGTTTCAGACTCGATGGTCAGATTCCGAGTCTTCAGTTGACTCACACTCCAGCCCGTTCGTCCTCCTCACCTGCACGGCATGAGAAGCAACGTCCTCGACTGCAGCAGTGTGCACGTTGAGTTGATATTGTCCGTAGTGTCATGTAGCGTGAGTTGAGTTTCTTTCTGTTTGTTTGTCCAAGCTGAGCATTGCATGCTCCATCTTGAGGGGGAGTATTGGAGTATTTGGTTATGCACCTATTGAGTTGTAGATGGGTAAATGGATACCTCCAGGATCCATTTACCCCATCCCAGTGTTTAGTCCCACATCTACCAGTGGTGGGACTTGGAGGCTCTGTGGATGCTATATAAGGAGCCCTAGACCTCCTGTAACCATTGAGAAAAAGCAATGAAGCATATGCCCCTTTGAGGGCTTCTCCCGTGGTTTCATCCCGCTCCTCACGGAGTAGGGTTCCACGTAAAAATCATGATGTTCCGTGTTTATCTTTCTGTTCTTTTGCTCTGTTTATCATTCCGCTTCCGCTTCCTATTTTCTAACAATCACCTATTTTTTGAGTTTCAGTTCGTGCATCAGGGTTGGGTCCTCTTTCTCTTTGCTGTGAATCACTACTTGTACTTTGATGTATTCTGGTCCTTCAGGAGGTCTTGCGGTCCGGGCCATCTCATCCAGGAGGGATGCGGAGTATAAGAGGTGCATGTTGAGATGCAATGTTTTGGGTGTCTTGTGGGCAATTCAGAATGAAAGAAACTTTGTGGTCTTCAAGGGTAGTAGATGCCAGAATGTGGTGTTTGGTGTGGCCGATATATGGTCTGCTTGGTCATCATCTATGATGAGTTCAATTGGCATATGTATTGTACTTCTTACAATGATTAATGAAAATAGTGGATGGCAACCACCTCAGGTAGTTCTCCTTTGTCCTTAAAAAATCCTGTTCATCAAAGAATTTTTTTAAAAATCTCTGGAAGATTAAAACCCAGTGGAACACATAGAATGACTTCAAAGTCATTGCTTTTTCCAGCAATGTACCTGAACTATCGATATGTTGGTGCAATATACATCTTAGTATCTATTAAACAGCAAGGAACTCAAATGACTGAATGAGGGAAATGCTCTCTGTTTTAAACCGATGCTTGCCGTCCCACTCCAAATCCATAAGTGGAAATTGGATAAGCTTACAGTTATATTCTATTCTTTTCATTCTTAGTTCTCCTGTTTTTAATCTTGCTCCCAAGAGCAGGAAAAATTCGAAAGGTGATTTTTTCCCCACAAACACAAGCAAAAACGTGTGGTGCTCGATGTTTGTTGGCTTATGATCTTATGAAGTTCTTTTCTCATTTAGGGTGCTTTTTCGTCAAGAAACCACACTAACATATATGTCCTTCATGTGCATTCTTACTATTTATCAATGTTAGAAATCGAGAATGCGGAAGTATAATATTAGAGATAAAAAGATAAGAACGATAAAGAACACCAGGATTTTACGTGGAATCCTACTCCGTGAGGAGCGCGATGAAATCACAGGAAAATGTCTCAAAGGGCTGATTCTTCTATAGAAGTTTCTCACCTGATACACTGGATGTAGGACTTCTTATATAGCCCACACTGAGTCTCCAAGTCCCACAAATAATAGATGTGGGACTAAACCACTGGATGTTGTAATTGTACCTTGTAAGGATCCAATTACCCATCACTACAGTGACGTATACTCCAACACTCCCGCTCCATCTGGAGCATGCAATGCTCAGCTTGGACAAATAGGATGAAATCTCAAACTCACAATACAAGGTACTACCAATATCAGCTCAACGCACACTCTGCTATCAGTTGTTATCAAGGACGTTGCTTCTCATGCCATGCTGGTGAGGAGGAACTAAAGGATTGTAGTGTGAGTTGATCTGGGTCTACTCGTCGGAGAACATGTACTGTGTACTACGTCTGTCAAAGTTATTGAAACTGGAATGAGTCTCCATCTGGAGAACTCTGGCCCGCAACTACTCCATCTCTCTGAAGGGTCAATCTAGAAAAAAGCTGTGGAAACATCTTCGTCGGAGTCCACGGTCATTGGAGAATGGAGTTTGAAAGTCTCCTCATCGTAGAAATGGGTCTCTCCCATACTGGCTCAGAGAATGGGATCTTTATTCTGGAGTCCCTATGAAACCACATGAAAATCCTAGCCCACAATGGCATCGAGAATGTGATCTCTATTATGGAATCCCTATAGATCACATGAAAATCCTGAGTCCAAACCAAAGATGGGGACCTCTCAAATAATGATCGCACATCTGCAATCGTACTGAAGACTTTTAAACCAATCTGAATGTAGAGTCTGAATATGAACTATAGAGTCTGACATGTGGCCTGAAATCTGATCTGGAGACCTATAAAACTCTACACATACCCTCCCTTTCTTCCATACTGGTCAGAAAACAACGACATCAACCAAGTTGGGAGAAGACATGAAGATGGGGAAAAACACATAAGGAGATCTTTTTTTGTTTTTTTTAAATTAATTTTTTCGGCTATTTCTCCCTCTCTTTTTTAGCCATCTCCCTTTTTTCACGCAAGGTTTTTTTGTACGTACCTTTTCTAACAAAAAACAATCTCCTTTTTTTGTGAGATCACAACCCAAATAGGATTAAAAAAACTGTAGCAATAACCCAACTTGGGCACTCTCCCTTACGCCCCTTTTTTTTTTTATAATTTCTCATGACCCAGTTGGGGTATAACCCTTTATTTTTGCTTACTTCCATTAATCATGTAAGATAATAGCGAACCCTCCTATTTAGTGTTCCCATTGGGGAAACCTTCTTTCACGCCACCACTGTTGAACTGGAGCATCAACCAGGGGTGCTTGGAGAGCTTCAACTCGTGTGAAGAAGCGCCACCGCCAGAGTAAGAAGAGGGCTCACCACCATGCACGCGTTGAGGCAGTGCTGCAGCGAGGAGGGAGTTGGGCGACATCGAGACTTGATGGAGTTTTGGCGAGGAGACCTGCCGTCCGATGAAGCTTTGCCTTTTCGAGGGCTTTATTCCCCGATCGTCGCCACCAAGAATCGAGAGGAGGGGCGATGGGGTCGTCTTGCACTTTGGCGACGTTGGAGATGAGGGCCTCGTGCCCTTGGAGCTGGAGAAGAGGCGCCCCTGGCGCATGAGAAGGGCATGATTGTGCCCGGATCCACCTGATGCTCGTGTCACTACCTTGGTCCTACTAGAGTTGTGCAACAATGAATTGTCGCCTTTAATTTCTCGTGTGGCTGGAGGCATAGTTGCGGTGGAGGTTGCTTCGAGAATAAAGTTCTCAAGAACCCATCATCGATCTTGAGATGCTGCTGCCATGAAGACTTAGGGTTCCTGATGGAGCCCTAGATCTTCTTTTCGAACAAATCCCAAAGATCAATGAACCAGAATCAAACTGTCTTCAAATCATCGTTGGTTGCTGCGCCACTAGAATTAGGGTTCATGCAACCCTAGAATTTTCTCGATCATGGTAATGTGATCTCCAAAATGCCTAAATACGAATCCGCTCTGATAGTCGAATCTCGAACAAAATATGAACATAAAAATAAAATTTTAAGAATAAATCCTAGAAAATCGAACCCACTCTGATACCATGTTAGAAATCGAGAATACGAAAGCGTAGTATCGGAGATAAACAGAAAAGAACGATAAAGAACAATGAGATTTTATGTAGAACTCTACTCTGTGAGGAGCAAGATGAAACCACTGGAGAACGCCTTAAATGGTTGATTCTTCTATTGAAGTTTCTCATTTGATACAATGGGTGTGTGGTTTCTTATATAACCCCCACAAAGTCTCCAAGTCCCACAAATAGTAAATGGGTGTGGATGTTCGCGGCGTTCCATTCCTTTCTCGCTCGGTTCATTGTCTATCTAAGATTATCGGCGGTTGGGGTCAGGTGATGGCTATTCTGGACGACGGCCTGACCCCCGGATCTGATTGGTCTTGCACGAGGATTCTGGTGGAATGCTCTTCTACCCTTTGCCACTCCATGACTGGCAAGGTTCTCTTCGAGAAGATGTGTATTGGCAGTTGGTCATTCAGGCTCGAGTTCTACTTCCCGTCGCCGGACGCTCCGGCGCAGCCTTCACCGATCGCCGTTGGCGGCTCCTTCTCCGATGCTGGCTTCGGCGGTCGTCTTCCAAGGAACACGTGTCACTTTGCAGGGATATTATCGAAGCGTCGCGCATGCATGGCGAACTTTCTGAATCGTCGCCTTGGCTTCGTTTCGTGTGGGAAGCTGGAAGGGCGCCTTCTCACGTGCCTGGGGGCCTTTTCGAGAACGATTCGCTGTCGGGAGATTTATCTGCTGTTCCTGATCCTCTGGACAACGGGCTGGTCTCGGGTTGTGCGGTGGCGGTTCCTATTCCTTTATCCGGGTCGGATCTTCTTCATTCGCGGAGCCTGACGCGGGCGGCACCTGACTCGGTTACTATTAGCGGTCCACTTATTTGCTATTCAGATTATCCTTGTCCTCTTCCGGTCTCAGCGGTGCCCTTGTATCAGACGCTCTCCTCCGAAGACTTTTCCTCATCTTCATCCAGTTCCGCGCCTCTTCTGATTTCGCTGGGCTCGGAGCCCTCGGGGGCTGTTTCCCCGGCCGTTACTGGTATGTTCTCTCAGCCCATTAGCCGACCCTCTTTCTCTAATTGGACTTCTAGGTCTGATGGCGAGCCATTGGCTTCATCGTCGAACGCTCCGGCGGATTCACCGTCCCGCTGTGCTACTTCTTGGGGTGCTTGGAATGCTATGTTTGCTTCCCCGACAAGATATGGAATTGTTTATTCTCGACGCATGGAGCCGTCCTTCGAGGGCCTCTCTTCTTTGCCGGTTCGCGAGGCTGTGGCGGAGGCGGCAGGGCTTCGCCGGGCGGGTCAGCGCCGTGCTCAAATGTAGCTGTGCTTTGGTCCGCGGTCACTTTTTGAGGCCCTTTTTGTATTATTTAATGAAGTTACTTTCTTGGAATGTTCGTGGGCTGGGTGACCCGTTTCGTCGCCAGGCTTTGGGCTCGCGTTTGCGCGATTGGGACTGTGATGTCGTATTCCTACAAGAATCAAAACTCTCTGGTGTCGATGACGCCCTGTGGAAATCTTTTGGCGCGGGGCCTGTCGACGCTTTTTGCTCCTTGGACGCGGTTGGCGCTTCTGGTGGTGTTATTGTTGCTTGGCGATCTTCAAGATTCTCTTTCGCATGTTCTCGTTTGGGTCGTCACTCTATCACTGTCATCCTTGTTCATGCGGACTCTAATGTTTCTATGGCTTTCACTTGCGTTTATGCGCCTTTATGCCACCTTGCCCGTCGTTTCTTATGGGAGGATCTACATGGTGATGCTGCGGCTTTGGGGGAAATTCCTTGGATTCTGGGGGGGGGGGGATTTTAATGTTACTTTGCTCTCAAGTGACCGCCCTCGTGGTAGGGGGGGAAGGGATCCCGGCTCAGGCGAATTTTTGGACTTCATCCATGACTTGGCTCTTGAAGATCTGGTGGCAAGAGATATTATCTACACATGGCGTAATAACTCATCTCGATCCCGCCTTGACAGGTTCTTTGCAAACTCTGGTTGGATGGATGCTTTCCCCCTGTGTTCGGTTTCCTCTCGACTGAGGTCTTTTTCAGATCATACTCCCAGTATTTGGGAAGCTGGCGATTCCTCCCGCCTGCGTGGTATTTTTCGATATGAGAGGAGTTGGTTGCTGGAGCCTGATTTTAATGATATGGTGCGGAATCATTGGTCCCAGACTTCATTTCCTGGTGATGCGGCTCGCCGCTTTGATCTTAAGCTCTCGTCCCTTCGTCGCGTTCTCGCCTCCTTTAAAATTAACACTCGTCAGGCTAGACTCTCTACTCGCAATGAGGCTGAAGCGGTTATTCTTCGCTTGGATCGTATTGAGAACGATAGGGAGCTATCCCGGGGGGAACTATCTGAACGTTCTTCAGCCATGCATCTTGTCTCGGAGGATGACAGGAAAAAGGCCATTGAGTGGAGGCAGCGTTCACGGATTCGTTGGATCAAGGATGGGGACGCTAATACTTCATTCTTCCATCGGGTCGCCAGCGCGCGTAGGCGTGCTAATTGTATTTCTTCCCTTGAAATTGGGGGCGTTTTTATTCAGGGCGATCGCGAGCTGGGCTCGGCTTTGGTTAACCATTTCAAAAATTTCTTCGATCGTCAGCCTTCTTCCTCCTGGTGCTGGACGGCCAGAGGGGTCCCCTCGCTCGCCAGTTCGGATGCGACTCTTTTAACTCGGCCTTTCACGCTTGATGAGCTTAAGGGGGCGGTATGGGACCTTAACGTTGACGCCTCCCCTGGTCCCGATGGTTTCCCCATCTCCTTTTATAGGGACTTCTGGGATATTATCGCCAAGGATGTTTTGGATGTGGCGCTCGAATTTTGCGAGGGAAACCGGGGCTTCAACAGGATTAATCGTGCCAACATGGTCCTCATTCCGAAGTCCCATGGGGCTACCCGTATTGAGGACTTCCGCCCAATTGCTATCTCCAATGGCATCTATTTAATCATTGCTAAGGCTTTGGCTAGGCGGCTTGCTCCCCTTCTTGGCTCTCTCATTTCTCCCGCCCAGGCCGCTTTTGTCCAAGGGAGGCAAATCTCGGATTGCTTCGCGCTTGCCTCCACGATTATTGATAGATGGCACAGAAATGGTACGAAGGGGATTCTATGGAAAATTGATTTTGCTAAGGCTTATGATTCCTTGGACTGACGTTTCTTATGGTCGGTTTTGAAGTCCCGGGGCTTCCCCCCGCTATGGATTTCATGGGTTAGACGATGTGTTACTACCGTCTCCTTCTCCATATCTCTTAACGGCAGGCCGGCTGGGGGCCTTTTCCAGCCTCGCAGGGGGGTTCGTCAGGGCTGCCCCCTTGCCCCTCTTCTATTCGTTTTGGCGGCCGACGTGATGCCTCGTGTGATCTAGGGTGTGGCCAATGCTGGGCTTACTCGCGGTTGTTCTATGGGTAACTTTCATATTCCCCTACTTCAATTTGCGGACGACACCCTTTGCTTTATTGAGGGGGACCGGACTCAGGCCTTGGGGATGGCCACTACGATACAACTTTTTTGCGAGATGTCGGGGCTCCGCATCAATGGAGCCAAATCGAAGTTTGTGCCTTTTGCTCTGTCTCCATTGGAGGCTGGGGATTGCTCCTCTATCTTGGGGGCATCCCTCGGGGATCTGCCGCTGGAGTATCTGGGATTACCGCTCTCGTTGGGCCGTGCGCGCTTGCGAGATTATCAGAGGGTGGTGGAGAAGGTGGAGTCCAGGTTGGCAGGTTGGCGTGCGTCGCTGCTCTCCAAAGGTGGTCGTTTGGTTCTTATTAAATCTGTCCTCTCGGCTATTCCCATCTACTTCTTATCGGCTCGCGGCTTGCCGAAGGGGATCCGGCTGCGCTTAGAGAAATGTATGAGGGGCTTTCTATGGGGTAAGAATGGAATTGGTAGAAGAGGGATGCATTTGGTGGGGTGGGATGACATTTCGCGTCCAAAACGCGACGGGGGTCTGGGCGTTCGGCGGTTGGAGGTGGTGCGTGATGCTTTGCTTCTCAAATGGGCGATGAGGCTTTTAGGTCGGGATGAGAGTTTGCTGGTGCAATGCCTTCGCGTGGCGGCTGGGAATGCCTTTGATTCCATTTTTGGCGGGCACTCCCATGGAATCTTTCCCTCCTTTTGGCGCGATGTCTTCTCTGTCTTCAACTGTAACCGATCCCTGTTTAGGCCAGCTCTCGGCGATGGGAACTCTTTCAGATTCTGGTCGGTGGATTGGTCTGGTAAAGGTATATTCATGAATCTCTTTCCTCGTCTTTTTGCGTTGGCCGGGGATAAACTTGCATCGGTGGCTTCGTGCTGGTGCGATGGCGCCTGGTGCCCTATTTTGATGGACAATCTTTCTGATCAGCGGCTGCTTGACTTCTCCGCTATGATGGCTCTCCTTGTGGATGCTCCTACACCATCAAGGGGCCGTGATCACTTTGAATGTAAGGAAGGGACCTTCAGCTCACGGAAGGCTTATTTCTCTATTCTTCCCACCGTCGTGCCTTCGGATGCGGCTTTTCTAAGCCATTGCAAGCTCATTTAGGATCTCAAGCTACCAGAAAGGATTGGCATTTTTCTGTGGATTCTTAGGCGTGGAAGATTGCTTACTCGCGATCGCTGTGCCTCGATTTTCCCGAATCTCACGGCCTTGTGTGGTCTCTGCGGTTCCGATGTTGAGACGCCCAGCCATCTTTTCCTTCACTGCAACCTCGTGCGGCCCATTTGGGATGACGTGGGATGGGTGAATCGTTCCGCGATTGAGGATTTCTAGGAGAGCTTATCTACCGCTGCTAATCGCCCGAGGGAGGAAAGACTTATTCCCATTGCGCGTATCTGGAGTATTTGGCTGTGAAGAAACAAATTGCTTTTTGCGGGGCAGAGATTTTATAAGGAAAATATTTGTATCGCTGCAAATCGCTTTTGTATTGATTGGTCATCCGTGTAGCGTCTTTGGGGAGGCGGATGGTATCCTTTTTGATATCATCTACCTTTACTTTTTGTTTTCTTTCCCACTGTAAGTATTTTCTATCTTCTTCCTTAATAATATGGGGCGAACACCTATGAGTGTCTCCCCCTCTTTTGAGTGTCAAAAAAAAAATAGTAAATGTGGGACTAAACCACTGGATGTGGTAATGACCCTGGAGAGATCCAATTACCCATCATTACAATGATACATAATCCAACAAACAATATTAAACTGCATGCAATCCTTTATACCGATGACTTTTCTTGTTTAGATTAGTATTTCCTCTTAGGTATATGCAAATTCTTCTAATACTTTGACGGAGATATTTGTCTTACCGTAATTTTTTGGTATATTTTATGGAGATTAAGTTTTTTTTGTTATTTTCATAAACTTGGGAGATCATCTCTAACTTCTTGTGGTTGTGCTGCCTCAGTCTTGGGACACAACTTCCATATCTTTGTCAGCTGGATGCGACCTGTTTATGAGATATGTAACCAGAACCTCTGCATTGGAATTTGAGGACTTTGATGCTGCAAAAGCACGCTTAATTGAGCGTGGGGGGAAGTTTGGAGAGATATCTCTCAAGGCACAGTTTGTGTACCTATGTTCCTTTGTCCACAGCAAGGCGATATCTATTGGAGACTAATGAGCTTTGTGCTTTCAGGCTAGAAGGACCATTGCAATGCTTTGTCAAGATTTTATATTTGACGGTTGTACCATTCTAGTTCATGGCTTCTCTAGAGTTGTTCTCGAGGTGTTGAAAACGGCAGCATCAAATAGGAAACTTTTTCGAGTTCTCTGCACAGGTTGGTAAAGTATCATATCGATATATGCATTTTCCCGTTCTTGTCTGCAGATTTTCTGTTTAAAATTCTGTTGGGAAATGTTGGGAAATGACTGTTTTATGGATCAATCGAAATATTTAAATTAGAACCGACCATCAATTTAGGAATTTGGTCTACTAGGATTAATTATCTTCATTGTCAGGATTTGCGTGGTTTAAATTTGGTTTGATCATTATCTTTTTCATATAATTTCACCTCTTTTGACAAAAAGGGGTTAGTGTGTTTAACTATAGACTAGCTATGAAATAGAAAAAAGTGGACTTTAACTCTCATCCCCTCTTGTCTTATTTCTCTCATCTTCCTCATAGGACTCCATACTTATGGGCCATAACATCTCATGATATGCGTACTCACTCTCTATCACTTTGTTAACCTCTATTCTTCTGTACTACATCAATACAATTGATGCCAATGCAAAGAAGCAACCAAATGAAGAAGAGATCATTGATTCTTACCTTGCATGTTTGATACAAAAAAGGTACATAAATGCCTCTTGGAGGTTTCTTCTCATGAAGGCACACAAATGCCTCTTGGAGGTTTCTTCTCATGATCGAGAAGTGAAGACTCTTGTTAAAACACTATTATCCTAGAGATTAAGTAGAATGATTTTTTTAAATATTTGTACCCCTCTTAACTTTTGCAATATCAGTTATGCCCCTCCCTTTTTTGGAATATCAATTGTACCCCTGACTTCTTGCTATGTTATCGCTTGTGCCCTCCCTTCAAATTGGTTGTCAAAGAGTTATATGAAACCATGGCTTATTCAAACCATTGTGTGGTTTAGAGGGGTATAATGGTTAAAACTGAATACTACTTGTCTTCTCCCTGACCAACAATCGATAGAAGCACCCCTATGCCTCTGCCTCCCTTCCAGTCAGCTCATGCCACATGACCTTATCAAATTGACCAGGCAATCAATTTGATCCTTCTTCTCTGCAGAAGTCATCCTCTCCGTGAGATCTCATCTCCACTTCGAACCCATTCACAATTATCATCCACATCTTCTTCTCCAATCACTACACGATCCCCATCGTCCTTAGGATACCTCCCAGTTGTCGTCCCTCCGATTCCCTCTCCTCGTCTGAATTACATCTTGAGAGCATGGCAACAACACCTCACCTACAGTTATCTCCTCCTCCAGTCAAGTAATCTGACATCGCGGCCCGCTCTATGCTATTCCAGAATCGCACCTTTCATACCCATCTCTGATTATGTCAAGCACAAGACGGTAACCACCGCTGATCTCACCCAAATCTGAATCCATAATCTTCTCCCAAACCCCAAATCCTCCATTGCTAGCCCACTTCGCGTGTTCTTCTCTTAGCCCGCAAACATCGTGAGTCCCGGTCCTTAAAGCCAAAGCGCCACCCTTGCCGAACCCTCATCCGCCATTTTTGGAGACAAAACCAGTAGCATTGGTTCCCCTGTAGGTGACAATGTCAGGGGTCAATGGGAGGCCATGACGGTTTGAGCAAGCCATGCGACGTGATCCAAAGGTTTATACCCCTATGCTGCAGCCATCTGTGCTATGCTACGTATCCTCATGACTCTTCTGCCAAGTTTTTGGTGGATTGTTGTGCATGAAGCTATAAATGTGGGATTTTGCTAAGGCGACGATGTCGATTTGAGGTGGAGGAATGGATGGGAATGGAGGATTGTCATAGCTATGAGGAGGATCTCGCAGTGGTTCGATTGGAGGGTACTTGGCATTCGATCATGAGGAGGAGGGGGTCGGATGAGGTAGGTGGTGGAGGAGGCGAGGGGCGGTAGAGGAAGGGGTTGGATGGGGAGGGGGTCAAAGGAGAAGGGGGCTTGAGGAGGAGCTTGGTTGAGGTGGTGCTGGGTTTAGACAGGAGGAAGGGTAGGAAGATAAAGGACACCTACCCTAGCTATTTAATCTAATAACCTTGCGTGCAAAAATTAACATATGTTTGGGATGCATATGGATGATAACTAACTCGAGGGGCACAAGTGATAAAACTGCAATAAGTCAGGGGCATGACTAATATTCCAAAAAGGAAGGAGCATAATTGATATCGCAGAAGTTAAGAGGGGCACGAATGTAAAAAAACCATAAGTAGAAAGTCACATTTTATGAAACCACTTTCATTTTAAAGCTTATTTTATTTTAAATACAATGAAAATGAGTTTGATTCATTTTGAGTTCATATGAAGTAGATAATGATCTTTCAATTCTGGCTTTATAACTTTTTCAGAGTGTCGTCCCTTTTATTCCGTACATAGTTTATTTTTGCAATTATTTTTATTATTTGAAACACATTTTTATATACACCTTTTAGGAAGAAAACATTTTTATTTGAGATTAAATTAGTGATAAATAAAATAGTACAGGATATGCATATAATTAATATTGATGAATATGTACAATATGAATTGATTTTCCGATATTTTTATAAATTAATGACTCTATCTCCCCATACTTTATTCCTTATCGATTAGGTCAAGTCTTGACCTACTCTCAGGGTTAGGATCGGTCTATATTTATTTCATATATACGACATTCTTTTCTTTCTTTTTTCCTTTATTTCTTTCTTTATTTATTTTAAATTAAAATAATGATAATAATACACTATTAACAGATGAAGTTAGACTGTTAATAAATGAGAATTAATGCTATTTACATGTATTTTGTAAGGGATTTTAAGCCAAAATAGATGAATAAAGTTGATGAATTGGTGATTCATCACGCCCTATACTTTACCTGTGCTAGTCCCTTAGCAAACACTTATTAAAAGAATAAGTGATTAAAAAATAAAAAAGAAAAGGAAAAAGAAAGAGCTCAGAATGATTTTGAATTTTAAACTAATCTTCATAAAATCAAAGTATGGAGCTCGATCGGACCTTTAGTTTATTAGTTTGTCGGAACCTTATTGGGAATAGGATTTACGACTCAATCGCCTTTAAGTTCCACAAGTCTCTATTCAGTTCGCCTCGGTAGTCAGGTCAGAACAAGTCTTCATACACAAACTCTTATGACTATAAATCTTACTTGTATGGGGAATGTGAAGTATAGCTCCCCACATATGAAATGACAAAGAACATCCTTCTCTAGAAAGGTGACCTTGATTCCCCAGTCTAGTTACTCTTTCCTCGAGGAGCAGGGTATTCCCTTCTAAGTTCAAATTCAATTGGCCCAAGAAGAGGAGGTAGAGAAGAGAATGGATTGTAACCAGTGTAGCCACATATCCTTTGGAGCTTGGCCACTGTAGCCAAGTCTCCAGCTGCACGCTTCCTTGAAAACTTTGACTTCGAAATATATGCCTTGCTTATTGATATTTTTCTCTGCTGGGAATGATTTTTTATTTATTTTCCCTTTTTGTTTTTTGGAGACTTTATTTCATATTTTGTACCTACATCATTGCTGCATTTACATAAGGAGTTTTTCTTTTTGGACTAGTAGATTTCCCTCTTTTGAAGCTTTATTGCAACCTACAACATCCTGTCTTTAGACGTCTGCACCACTAGACTAGGTTGGGTGTCACTAGCCTCCAATTGGGGCTACGCATATTTCCATTCATGTGCGTCTCAAGCTAGCAGATTCTGCCCCTCGCCACCTCATCTGTGTTGTGCTATGAGCAAAGTGCTTGTCCAAGTTAAGCCACTGTTTAAAAGAATCATGCGTGTGTCATGAAATATTCTACTTAGACTAATCAAGATGACACAATCTTATGTACTCAAAGAATTAAGTCACTCGACCTGAAAAGTCTCAACTCCGGTTCTTATAAGGTTCCTCTGAAATTAAGTGGAGTAAGGTCTTAATCAAGCTCTATTCTTCAGACTTTATTCTAGAGTAGTTTAATTATCAACATCATGCTGAAAAATACTAATGCAAATGGAACAATTTTTTTATTGAAGTGTATTTTTTGGTTTGAACTTTTTATGTGGATTCTAAAGAGATTTGCAGATTTTTGAGTTTTAAACTTTTTCAATTTTTACGTGTTTTTGAAAGAGTTAGTGGATTGAATGTATTTACAAGAATTTAAAAATGATTATGTATACATTCACAATAGATTTTATTCAAAAGTGTATACAAGAATTATACAAGTTTTACACAAGATTTTATTTACAAAAGAAGTTAATTTTACAAGTTTTATGTATAATTTTTACAAAAGGATTTTATTTACAAGTTTTAAATACGGCTTTTATTATGAAAGAATGTTATTTAAAAAAGAGTTTTATATACATAAATTACAATTAATTATGGGTTTTATTTATATAAGTTTATATACATATTTTGCACAATATAATTTATATACATTTTTTAAAAATAATTTTACAAAACAAGTTTACACAAGATATTTACAAACAATTTTACACAAAATTTTCAAAATATTTTACAAAACTTTTACAAAAACTTTTTACAACAGATCTCAACTAATGAATGAAATAGAATCTATGGTTACACAAATCGCTGAGGACAATTCTAGGTCTGGACCAAAGTGAATTGTTGTAGGGGATTTATTAAAATGTTGAATTCGGAATATGGTAAAGTAGCTCCGAGATGGGGGGACTACTCAATTTGTGGGGTTGCAATGGCTTTATTTGAATACTCATATCTATTATTTTATAAATTTGCATTTTTTCAGTTTTATTGGATGGCATTTCAATGAATTAGATTTGATTAGTAAGAATTATGAAGTACTATTTTTTCGACAAAAAAATCTTAGAACTCGAATTTCTAAGGCATTTTGGTAGTTCAACCGTCAAATTCCTTTGTATTAGAATTTCCAAAATATGAATGCATGACTTGTTATAATTGATCCTGTTGATAACTATTTTACAAATATTTTTCAAAATATTTTCTTTTCAAACATTTTACATATTTTACACAATAATAATTATGTTACAAAAATAATTTTATGAAATATTTTACAAACAAAATGATTTTAAAAATATCTTACAATAATCTTTACAAAAATAATTTACAAAAGTTTTACTAGAATTTTTACAAATATATTTACAAAGAAGTTTACAAGATGCGACGTCGAATTCCTACCTCGTGGTACTGGACCTCTGTCAAGCGGTGTCAGCTTGCCACATGATGCTATGCAAGACCTTGCAACACAGTTTGTGGGGTTGCACATGCCACTGACACTGATCAACGGTATTAGTGTTCTCGATGAAGTTGCTGAGACCCTTCCAAACCCTGTCTTAGTTGAAGATGATAAGAAAAAGGAATATTTACACCCATAACCCTGAGTAATTTCATAATTACCCAAGGTACCCAAGATAATCACGAATTACATACAAGACCCTGAATAATCACTCCGTTTTACATCCATAACCTTCCGTTAGTTTACTTCGTTAACTCAACCACATGGCTGAGTTAATCTAACCCAATCCATGATATAACGGTTGAGATTAGTAAAACAAAGAAAAACATGTATTCGGTCCTGGAGCTTGATGCCGATGAGGTCTTCAATGGAGTGGGGGGTAGGCGGAGGCGGGCGGGCGGGGGACGCACGACGTGGACCTGCAGGAGGGTTCGTAGAGGGGGGGGGGGTGAGGTGCGACCGACCTGGGGGGGAGGGGGAGCAGGGCCTGGACCTGCAGGCGGATTCGCAGGCGGAGGTGCGCACGGGGGGAGGGGGGGGCGGATTCGCAGGCGGGCGGTGGTGCGGTGGCTTTCCAGGCGATGGTGCCGCAGATGCAGGGGACGACGGTCTACCAGGCGGGTGTTGCGGGCGGCCTTCCAGGGGGGAGGGGGGAGCAGGCGATGGAGAAGAAGCGGGCCCTTCCGGGGGGTTGGGGGGGGTGTTGCGGGGATTCAGAATAATGGGGATGGAATTGGGAGGGCCGAAGAGGGTGCGGGGGAGGGGGCGGGACAGGTGCGGGGGCGCGAGAGGATGGGGGAGGGCTTGCGGGTGCGGGGACACCGGGGAGGGGCGGGACAGGTGCGGGGGCGCAGGAGGATGGGGGAGGGCTTGCAGGTGCGGGGACGCCAGGGAGGGGCAGGACATGTGCGGGAGGATGGGCGAAGGCTTGCAGGTGCGGGGACGCGGGGGAGGGACAGGTGTGGGGGCACGGGAGGCCTTCCAGGGAAAGGGGGAGCAGGTGATGGCGGGGCGGGGGTGTTGCGGGCGGCCTTCCGGGGAAGGGGGGAGCAGGTGATGGCGGGGCAGGGGTGTTGCGGGCGGCCTTTCGGGGGGGTGGGGGGGGGGAGGGTGGGGCGGTGGGGGGAGGGGGGGGGGTGCGGGAGGACCTTCCAGGCGGGGGAGGGAGGGGGGGGGGGCTGATGGAGAAGAAGCCGTCGAGGGTGCGGGGGACCTTCCAGGCGGGGGAGGGGGGGAGCGGGTGATGGAGAAGAAGCCGGCCGGGGGGTGCGGGGGAGGGGAGGAGCAAGTGATGGAGAAGAAGCCGGCGCAGGTGATGGAGAAGAACGAGGGTTGCCCTGGAGCTCCATCCCGGGAGGCGCGACGGGGAGGCGGCCGGCGGGAGGCCTCGACCTGGGTGGGGGTGATGCTTGGAGGACGAAGGGAGGAAGGAGGAGGAAGGAGGAAGGGGACAATGGTCATGTTGTAAATAACTCAAAGTTAAAGGGTATAAAATATTAAATTCTTGACGGATATCGTTATAGTTGACGGGAAATTGGATGGAAATTAACACAGGATTCTGGGTGTAAGAGTTAAGCATTACTCAAGGTCTTATATGTAATTCGTGATTATCTTGGGTACCTGGGGTAATTATGGTATTACTCAGGGTTATGGGTGTAAATATCCCTAAGAAAAAACGATCGACTATGTTGATGAAGAAGATCAGGAAGTGGTGCATTGATGTGTTCCTCGATGAGAGGCTGTGACACCTCTGATCCATGAGTTCCGATGTTTTGAGTTTGGTGAACGTGGCCACCGACGTAGAGATTGCAAGCTTCGTAGGGTCTGGTAGCCTCGAGTGATTCCCATCTCAAGGTCAAAGGGGTCCACGATGCAACATTACGATGTCAGATGTTACATTGAGTTCCCTCCAAAGTTGCACTCTACATAGGAGATTCGTCCGTGTCAGCAATAGACTATTGATGCCTTGATGAATCAACACCTTTATGTTTAGACTATTGATGCCTTGATGAATCAACACCTTTATGTTTTGATCGCTTCTGTGGTCTGTGGTGATTTGATGGAGATAGTTGGGAGGTGCCTTAAACTTTTCTTCTCAGACAACTTTGGAGACATGGTCTCGTTGGATTCCATGTCAGTCTCTATGCACGGTCTTTCTGCCTACCAGGTGTCTGTTCTGCTGAAAACAGATGTAGAGGAATCTGGTGTTGTTTGGAGGTGTCTTCATTTCAAGGATGTGGCGGTGGCTATGGTCCATGTAGGTTGTTTTGTGTTATTGGCATACTGTTCATGTCTGGTTTTCTGGAGCGTTTTTATAGTGCGATGGCTACTATTGCGAGGGCGATAGAGATCACCTCCGATGATCTGCGACCGGGAGATGGCATTCATGCTGCGATTGCGGTAGAGGTTTCTTCTGTCGGTCATCTGTTTGAAGCGACACATATGGTTGGTAGATTGGTGTTTTAGCTACAACTAGTCAAATGCTTGTCGCCACCGTCCCTCCCATGACCTCCTTCCACTTTTGGTTTCCTTTTGGATGATGATCCAAAAGAAGATTTTTCAGCCTCTCCGACACATGTCCTGATGGATGCGTTCTTTGACATGATTGGGGATACACATACACTATTAGTAGATCCTTTGTTTGGATCAAACTGCTCATGTTGCTCGATCCCAATGGACGCCAGCTTCCTTTTAGACTATGATCACGGGCTTTGGTTTTGTCAGTCTCGGTCATCTGCTGTGCTGTTGGGCAATGAGTCTTGTGGTAATTCGATGGAGATTGTGATATGCCACTCTAGGAATCCTGAAATTGTTGTTGCACGTCTCATAGAGCGCAAGAAACATGCTTTTAGATTTCTAGGACCAAGACCTCTTGTCCATGACATCTCCAAGAATGGCTGGTGGAATATTTTTGTTCATCGACGATGGCGATGATCACTAGATTCATGATCGCATGTGGTGAGATCTTTAATTGTGAAAGTGACTGTTGATGATGTGCCTGCAATGGTGCAACTGGTTGAGAACTATGGAGTGAGTAGAGACCTTGAGAGGTCTGTAAACCATGAAAGGGCACTGGAGAAGCGAGGTGTGGTACCAAGCTGCATATTGTTGTTGTTGGCGTGGGTTCCCCTTCTGTTTCCAAATAAAGATTATTCCCTGGAATATTCGGGGCCTCGACTAGCCGGACAAGAGGAGGGCGGTGGGGCTACTTCTAGAGGCTTGGAAGGCAAATATTATGTGCTTGCAGGAGATGGTACTGGAAGAATGGGACAGATTCATTTAGTGTGGGTGGCTGGATCCCGTTTCTCTGAATATAAAATGATGCCATCTGTTGGTGCCTTGGGTTGAATGCTTGTTGAATGGAAATGTGATATGATGGAGTTGGTGGATTCTGTCTGTGACACCTGGGTCCTATATATTGTGCTTTTAAGGATCTTAGATGATTTCCTATTGTTGATCTCCATGGTGTATGGGGGGTGGGTCCAGGTATAGATTGATATGTGATAAACTTTGATTAGTGCACATCAATTTTCCGAATTTGACTTGGATTGTTGCTGGTGACTTCAATTTCACTTAGCATGCTGTTGACCGTTCGCGTGATAGGGGTGGACTTGGAAGTTCTTCTTTTGCCTCATTTGTGTGAGATATGCCGATGGAGGTATTAGATGCTATGGATATGAGATATACCTAGAGGAACATCTCATCTTAGCCCCCGTTGGATGCTTTCTTAGTTCGATTGGCCTTCTGGAGAGTTTCCCTTTAGGTTATGTAATGGCCTTGTCGAGGTCACACTTGGATTATACGTCGATCTGTTGGGACTCGGGTGATGGCCAACATCCATGCATCATTTCTCATTTTTAGCCATCCTAGATGTAGGAGGGGTTTTTTTGGAAGAAGGTTACGTGGCACTAGCATGAGTAGGAGGTGATGGGTCCGCATCAAAGAGAATGACAGAGAAATTCAGAGCCATGCCTAACTTGTTGATTCAGTTTAGAAGGGAGTCCCATGAACTCCGAGGCCATTACATATTTTACACAGGTAGATGTTGTACATCTTGATCACCTAGAGGATTCCACGGAGTTGTAGAAAGAAGAGAAGGCAGTGAGGTGCCCACAAAAAAATTCTTCTGGAGGACATGAAGAGGAAGATCACATAGAATCATCGCTTAAGGCATAAGTGACTGAAAAAGAGAGTCATGAGCACAAGGATCTTTCATGCGGTGACCAATAGACGTGGAAGGCACAATCTCGAGTTAAGATTTCATGGTAACTATTAGAAAATGAGAATGCAGAAGCGTAATATCAGATATAAAGAATAAACATGAAAGAACACCATGATTTTTATGTGGAACCCTACTTCGTAAGGAGCGGGATGAAACCACGGGAGAATGCCTCAAAGAGTTGATTCTTCTATTGAAGTTTCTCTCATCTGATAGAGATGGTGTAGTGCTTCTTATATAGCCACCATTGACTCTCCAAGTCCCATAACTGGTAGATGTGGGACTAAACCACTGGATGTGGTAATTGGACCATGGAGGGATCCAATTACCCATCTACACATATGACGCCTATGCTTCAATAATCCCCCTCATGCTGGAGCATGCAATGCTCAACTTGGACAAATAGAAAGAAATCTCAAACTCACAATACAAGGCACTGCGTGCAATATCAACTCAATGCATACACACATATCGGTTGCTGTCGAGGACGTTGCTTTTCTTGCCGTGCAGGTGAGGAGGAACAAACGAGCTGGAGTATGAGTCGAATTGGGTCTCCTCGTCGGAGAACGTGTGCTCTGTATTACGCCTGTCAGAATCATTGAAACTGGAATGAGTTTCCTTGTCGAAGTACTGTGGACCGCCACATGTAGACTGAATCATTTGGACAACTGCTCCAGAGGTTCAAACTGAAAAAGCCATGGAAACATTCTTGTCGGAGTCCACGGTCGCTGGAGAATGGAGTCTGAAAGTCTTCTCATCAGAGAACTGGGTCTCTCCTATACTGGCTCAGAGAATGGGATCTCTACTCTAGAGTACCTATGAAACCACATGAAGACCCTAGCCCATAATGGCATAGAGAATGAGATCTCTACTATGGAGTCCTATGGATCACATGAAAACTCTGAGACTAAGCAACAAAGATGTGGACCACACAAATGATGATCGCATACACGTACGCATTATACTGAAGATTCGAAAACCAATCTGGACGTCGAGTCTAAATCTGCACCATAGAGTATGACAATTTGGCCTGGAGAATCTGAATCCAAGTCATAGAACTCTACACAATACTCCTCCTTTCTCCCATACTGGTCGGAAAATAATGACATCGACAAAGTTAGGAGAAGACAAGGAAATGAGGAAAACAAAAATCTAGATAAGTCGATATTGAAAATTCGACCTTTTCTTCTCAAAAAAAGTTTTTTAAACATTTTTTCTCGGCTCTTCCTCTTCCTTTTTTTTAAAGCATATGGTTTTTTGTATGCACTCTTTTTTTTCTCAAAATAGCTGACTTTGTGCTTGAAAGCTCTTATTTTTTTGAAATATGTTTGGCCCAATTCTGGGACGAAACATCTTACCCCCTCTTTTCTTTTCTCTCTCTATTTTTTTAACTTGGCATACTTGGGCCCACAATCATGGCCCCTTTTTTTCTTTATTTAGGGTTCCTGGTGGGAACTGTCCTCACGAAAGACACCACCCCCTCTCGTTGGGGACCTTGCTGTAGAGTGTCGCCGCCTGGAGATTGGCGGTGGGGGCTCCATATCGTGATGCCATTGGAGCTCACTGCCTGGAGGATGAGTGACATCGCTGCTTGGGAGGAGCAGCACCGCTGCCGCCTGGAAGCTGGAGGGCGACGCAAGGAGAGGTACAAGAGGAGCTCATAGCCTCTTGGAGAGAGATGGTGACACGAGGGGATTGGGTCATGCTGGAAGGAGGTCTACGCTGTTTGTAGCTTGGGGGAGAAGGGCCTGCCCAGCGCGGAGCTGGAGATCTTATGAGATGGGTTGCTACAACGCATGGGATGTGGCTAAAATGCTGCAGCATCGCCTATTGATGGCATGGAGATTAAAGGAGCAACCACTGGAAGATCGCCTCCACCTGGAGGATCTTCTTCTTCTTCTTCTTCAAAAGGGATTTGTGCCACCACCTGGAGCCGCCCAACGATGTGGGCGCCACCGCCTGGAAGAAGAGGGCTTACAATTGCTTGCTGGGAGCATGAGGACGATGATGCGTCGGAGATGCGCCGCCTCCCTTTTTTTCGATCTGCTTCTGTGCTGTGTGTAACAATGGCGTGTCGTTGCTGCTGATGCTTCGAACTGGAGCGATAGCACATGAGGGTCTCGGAGCTTGCTGGAGATTTAAGGTTCCTTGAAGGAACCTATTGCACCACCATCGCCTACGCCGGGAGCCTGATGGCGCTCATGCGAGGTACCTGGAGGCCTTGCGATGAAGAATAGCAAAATCCAATGCTGTTGATGAACATTTTCTTGACCTCGATGCGCATGCAGGGAAGATGTATGCACTGCGATTTCTTTGATTGAACTTCTAAACTTGAGTATAGACATGAATTTGGATCGAACAATAATACATCCGCGTGAATTGATCTTTCGGAAATTTGTGATGTCGGAAATAAGGGTTTCGAGAAACACTAAAAACTAAAAAAAATGAACTTGAACGATCTTGAACAATGAGTAAATAATATCCAAGAATAAATCTTAAAAATCAACCAAGAATGACCCGCTTTGATACCATGTTAGAAATCGAGAATGCATAAGTGTAATATTAGAGTTAAAGAATAAACATAAAAGAACACCTGGATTTTTACGTCGAACCGTACTCCATAAGGAGCATGATGAAAGTACAGGAGAACGCCTCAAATGGCTGATTCTTCTATTGAAGTTTCTCTCATCTGATACATGTGGTGTGGGGCTTCTTATATAGCCCCTACTGACTCTCCAAGCTCCACAACTAGTAGATGTGAGACTAAACCACTGGTGACGCCCATGCTCTAACAGTAACTATGCCATGAGTGATGATGTGAGGCATCATTACCTTGAGCTCAGGAGACATGTGCTTAATAACGGTGCTAGATGTATGGGAAGAGATGTCCCACGTTTGATTAACTTGCAGTCTAAGGAGTTGATGAGGCCTTTCTTGCTTATGGAAGTCAAGCATGCAAATTTTGATTTATATGTGAATGCCTTCCTGAGCCCGGATGGTTTTTCGATCTTCTTCAGGAAGTTTTAGGACATAGTATGTTAAGAATTTGGATGTGGTGGAGGAGCAGCTTCGGACGAACCGTGGGTTCGAGCATCTGAATTGATCCCTTATGTTCCTTCTGCCTAAGAAGGATGTGGTGCAACACATGTAGAACTTGTGCGTTATTGCTTTATCTAATACTATTCATCTCATTGTGGCTAAGGTGCTGGCCAACAGATTGTGAGAGGTACTTGGCTCTATTATTGATCGATCTCGATGATATTCATCTCGGGCTATCACATGGTGAACGGGTTGTATTGACATCTGAGATAGTTGAAAGTTGCGAAGAAAGAGGAAGAAGGGCTTTGTGGAAGGTGGATTTTTCAAAGACCTATGACTGCTTTGACTGAAGATTCATTTGACAAGTGAGTGGATAGATTTGGATAAAGAGATGTGCGATGACATCTTTCTATGCAGTTTTGGTGAATAGTAGGCGGAAGGGTGGCTTCTTTCAGCCGCAACATGGGGTTAGGAAATGTTGCCTACTGACACCGTTACACTTTGTTGGGTGGCAGATGCTCTAGTTAGAATGGCGATGAAGGCAGGTGAGTGAGTTTTTCTAGCAGGTTTCTATATGAGAGAGATTTGTGTTCCCATTCTCCAATATGTTGGTGATACTATCTTTTTTATGAAGGGAGAGATTACTTCTGCGGAAGGGACGACCATTGTTCTTGAGCTGTTTGGATTGATCCCTGATCTGAAGAATAATCATTCCGAGCCTGATTTTCGTCCCTTTTGGGATGAACGAGGAGGCGATGGAGGTTGTGAGGTTGCTTTGCAGATACTGTATGGGGGAGGGGTCCCACTGTCCTTTATCTTGGGATGCCTTTGATGGGAGGAAAAACTATGCTAGTTTAATTGGTTACTTGTTATTGGGATGGTGGAGAGGAAATTGGCTAGCTGGCATCACTATTGTAAAAGTCGGTCGATTAGTCGAGTCAGAAGGGGGGGACTCGACTAGCCTAGTCGGCCATTAGTCAGTGAACTCGACTAATCGGGCCGACTACTCAACAGACTTTTACATAGTTTTTAGTTTTTAGTTTTTTAGTTTTCTAAAAGCAAACTTATTCTATATTCTAATATGTTTAATGTTATATTTAAAGTCAATTACTTCTTTTGTTTCATTATTATAGTATAGAAAATGTATAAATCTATGCAAATATATATGAATATATGTATAAAAAAACAATTTATATATTTAAAATAATTAAAAAAATTCAAAATCGACCAATGATCGACTTAATCCGATTAGTTGCCCGACTGCCAATTAATCCTTAGTCAACAACCCCACCGATCGAGTACCGACTACCGATTTATGCAACCTTGGCTAGCGCATGACTTGTTTTTGGAGAGGTGGTTGCATAGTGCCGTTGAAGGCAGTTCTCTCGGCTATCTCATTGTTTTTACCACGTGCATGTTGCATCTCAGGATGAAGGGGAAACTGGAGGCACTTCTTTTGAACCTCTTCTGGGGAGTCGTCGGTGATACCTTTGATGGGGTGGAGACCCTGATACTCAAGGAGGATGGTGGGATGAGGATACCGAGTTGAGATGTGATGACTAATGCTTTATCGACGAAGTGGGTGGTCTGAATTTGGGGTAGACGGTCTGATTTGTTATGCAGGCTCTTACTCTTGATTAATGGTGTTTCTTTGGATCCTTCTTCACAGGATGTTGCTGTATATGTGCATTCCAATTTCTGCAAGGGGGTCTGTTCGATGCTGCCTCATGTGATTCCTCTTGAGACATGTTTTGGACGATGTATATTGGTTCATTTTTGTGGACTGATTATTGGACATGGTAGGGGATATTTCAAGCTCATTTCCCTAGCCTTTTTGCTTTAGCAACTGATGCATGTTGTTTTGTGAGGGGTTGTTGGGAGGACGACATATGGTTCCCACTTTGATTGTTAATCGAATCAAATACCTTCGAACCCACCTAGATTTAGATTCAATTCATTATAAAAGTTTCGACTCCGATCTTGAATTAAATTTCAAACAAAATCCCTAATCTGGATTCAAATTCAATTAATTATGAGTTTCGAACTGTTGACGCATATTGAGTTATTGTGTATCTTCGTTATTTTATTTTCTTGTTATTCTCTTTATGTAATTTACCCATAGGCTACTCTCCTATATAAGAGAGCCTAGGGCTATGGAATAGACATCTCATTCACGTTTCCCAACATGGTATCAGAGCGACGGTCCTAGACCGGAGTTCTCGAAACCTAACCCTTACCCTAACCCCACCCGCCGGCCTCTCTTCTCTCTCTCTCTCTCTCGAATCGGCGCCGCCTAGCCGATCGGCGACGCACTTCGCCCATCGTCTCTCGCCTGGGCATCTGGGCGCATCGCTCCTCGCACGCCCCTTGCGCCTCTTGCGCGCTCCTCGCGCCTGTGCGCATCGTGCGCAGGTGCGTGCATCATCGTGCTCCTGTGCCGCACGCCTGCGCACAGCCCAGGACATCAATTGCGCGCATAATCACGCGCGCCTGTTGTGCGCATAACCTCCTGCGCGCATAGGCCCCCTGTTCGCGCGCATAGGCCCCCTGTCACGCGAGTGTGCGCACTGTCACGCGCACAGTTGCGTGCGTTTGTGCGCGTGAGATCCTCCAGTTGAAGCACTCCAGTTGCGTGCGTGTTTCTAACACGTGCGTGCGTGCCCTAAGTCTCAAAAAACCCTAGGGCACAGCCCCAGATCTACATGGGGTTAGTTGCTTGAGGTCTACACAAGCAACTAATCCTGTCTATGTCAGTGTAGACAAAGATTATCTTCTCTCGGTCACTCCAGTCTTCCGTCTCCAGTATGTCAGAAAGCAAGGCAGATATCCCATCTATGGGCGCATTTCGTGGTCCAGCGCCAATTGTCAAGATGGATGGTACGAACTATGAACTGTGGGCAATGCAGTTCATGAGTATGATGAAGTCTACGGGTAATAAGCATATTCTTACCGAACCCGAGCCTGCAGAGAAGACTGGAGTTCATGCCTCATGGGAGGCTGACGATGCTTATGCCAAGGTGTGGCTATCTGGCACATTGGCTATTGAAATCGCCAATGACATTTTACATCAACCTACAGCCAAAGACATGTGGGATATCCTGGCAGCAACGTATTCACAAGCGAAGAACGAGACGAAAATTCTGCAACTGCAACATGATATCTTCACGATAAAGCAGAATGGTCGTCCTTTACATTCTCTCTATACATCATTGAGAGGGATGTTCGAGAAGCTCTATAGCTTCATGCCTCTTACTGCCACACCAGAACAGCAGAAGACATACAGAAATGCGACGATGGTGGGTGTGTTTCTTGCTGCACTCGACCCAGAGTATGAGGCAGCACGTTCACAGATTCTGGCGGACTCGACTATTCCTCCCATGGAGGAAGCTTTTCACAGACTGAGCAGGATCACAGTACCTTCAGCAGCAGCGAATCAGAATCCCTCAGCTATGGCGGCCAACAGAGGCCGCGGATTTCATCATCAGGGCCGTGGACGTACTCCTCGTGGGAGAGGTGGCCGCACTAGGCCAACATGCTCATATTGTCACCGTGTCGGACATACTGAAGATACATGCTACTCGAAGCATGGGTTTCCTGCATCCGCACGAGCCGCTGAACAGATAGAGCCCCCGTCTGCTGCTTCACTGGATCAGCGCTTTGATGACCTGGTTGCCCGCCTCAGGGGCATTATCCCACCATCTGGCCCAGCACCGACTACAGAGAGTCATACTGATGCTGCTGCTTCTGCCTCTGCTTCCACTAGTACTTCAGGTAGTCCACTTGCACTTCACAGTAGTAGATCTGATACACTGCCATGGATCATGGACTCCGGCGCTACACATCATCTATGTGGCGACCAGAGCCTACTTACAGGATACACACAGATTCCTCCAGGACGGACAGTAGTTATTGCCAATGGCACGCATTCTCCTATCACTGGTCAGGGGGAGATTAGATTGACGTCGTCTATGCAGCTCAAGAATGTTTTGCATGCACCGCATTTTTCCATGAATCTGTTGTCAATTAGTCAGATTACGAAGGATCTTCATTGTCGAGCTATTTTTGATTCATCTTCATTGATTTTTCAGGACATCCGTACGGGCAACGTGATTGGTCATGGCTATGAGCATGGAGGCCTTTATCGTCTGAACCAGACCCCGTTTGCCGGAATCACTGCTTCTCCCGCAGACCAAGTATCTCCTTTCCTGTGGCATCTGCGTTTTGGTCATCTACCGCTTCAGAAGTTGCGTCTAGTCTTACCTTATAGTCTTTCTCACACACCTATCCAGTGTGAGGCGTGTCAGTTGGGAAAACATCACAGGTCATCTTTTCCCAGTAGTCAAGGTCGGAGTAGTAACTCCAAGTTTGAGTTGTTTCATGTCGACGTCTGGGGTCCAAGTCGTGTTCCCGATCATCAGGGGCACAGGTTTTATATTGTATTTGTGGATGACTTCTCTAGAGCATCATGGGTATTTCTAATGAAAAATAAATCTGAAGCTGGAAATATTATTATTCACTTTCTAAATGAAATTCAGAATGTTTTTTCCACAACTGTCAAAATTCTGAGAAGTGACAATGCATTAGAGTTGTGTACCAACAGTCTAGCCAACTACTACTCCTCTAAAGGAATTGTTCACCAAACATCCTGCGCTCATACGTCTCAACAAAATGGGGTTGCAGAAAGAAAACACCGTCACCTACTTGATGTCACAAGGTCACTTCTCATTCAGAGTCATGTTCCGTATTCCTACTGGGGTGATGCAGTCCTCACTGCATGTTATCTTATAAATCGTATGCCCTCGTCTGTCTTGAATGAACAGATTCCTTTCTCACTTGTTTATCCTGACAAGGATCTGTTCACTCTTACCCCTCGTGTGTTTGGGTCTGTCGCATTTGTCCATCAGTTGTCGCCTGGTTCTGACAAGCTCTCTCCTAGGGCTGTCAAGTGCGTATTTGTGGGGTACTCCAGAACTCAAAAGGGGTACAAGTGTTTTGACCCTGTGCGTCGGCGGTATATGATCAGTGCAGATGTTACATTCTTTGAATCCGTTATGTATTTTTCAGAATCCGGGAACATGCAGTCACCACCTATATCTCCTGAGACCGTATTCATGGCACCACCAACAACATCACCGTCACCACCATCTCTACCATCATCACCACCACCACCACCACCACCACCACTGCCACCAAAAGTTTCCCCGTTACCATTCCACTACACCCGCAGGCCGCCTCAAGCTCATGGTCCTGACCAGTCAACTAGCTCGCCTATGGTATGCGATGAAAATGTTAATGTTGATGGATCTAACGACATTTCTGAGCAGGATGCATTACAGGAGCATGGTGATACCACAGAGGATTTGGATGTTCCAATCGCCCTACGCAAGCCGAAGAGAAGCTGTGCCAAATATCCAGTATCAACAGCTATATCTTTTGAGAGGCTATCTGGACACTTCAGGACGTTTGCATTGTCACTTTCAGCTACAGACATTCCACGGAACCACCATGAGGCTTTGCAGGATTCTAGATGGCGGCTAGCGATGGAGGAAGAGATGGCGGCTCTTCAGTCTCGAGGTACATGGAGCTTGGTTACTATACCTCCAGATGTCAGCCCAGTAAGTTGCAGATGGGTGTTTACAGTGAAACATAATGCAGATGGCACTATTGACAGGTACAAGGCACGCTTAGTTGCAAGGGGATTCACACAGACATATGGGGTAGATTACCTTGACACGTTCTCCCCTGTAGCTCGTCATTCCACTCTGCGGATACTCTTATCAGTTGCAGTTACTAGAGACTGGCCGCTCTATCAACTGGATGTGAAGAATTCTTTTCTGTATGGTGATCTGCAGGAGGAAGTTTATATGCAACAGCCACCAGGTTTTGCTGTTGAGGGGGAGTGTTCCAAGGTTTGCAGGTTACATAAGGCCATCTACGGCCTTAAGCAGAGCCCCAGAGCATGGTTTCAGAAGCTGTCAGACCTCTTTGAGAAACAAGGATATAAACGCTCCAATGCTGATCATTCCTTGTTTGTACAGAAGACGGCAAGAGGTATTGTTGTAATCATGGTTTATGTTGACGATATCTTGATTACATGTGATGATGACCAGGGAATTAAGTAGGCAAAGGAAAGGCTGGGGACCGAGTTTGTCACCAAGGACCTGGGAGTCCTTAGATATTTTCTGGGGCTGGAATTCGCCAGAAATCCGTATGGATTGGTTATGTCACAGAGGAAGTATGTCACAGATCTACTGAGTGAGACAGGTATGTTAGGGTGTCGACCTGCTACGACACCAATGGACCCCAGCATGAAGCTGTTTGATGATGACACAGAGGAGGTTGACAGGAGAAGATACAGAGAACTGGTAGGAAAATTGTTATATGTCACGATCACTAGGCCAGATATATTATTTGCAGTGAGCCGGGTGAGCCAGTTCATGGAGCAGCCACGTCAGGTGCATATGGATGCAATACACATGATACTTAGATATCTCAAATCTTCTCCAGGTAAAGGTCTGCTATTCAAGAAAGCAAAGGGAATTTCTGTCTCAGCATGCGCAGATGCAGACTATGCAGGATGTCCTAAGGATAGGAAGTCTACCTCAGGGTATGCTGTCTATGTTGGAGATGCACTAGTCTCATGGAGGAGCAAGAAACAAACTGTGGTAGCTAGATCCAGTGCTGAATCTGAATATCGGGCTATGGCCCAGGCTACTACAGAGATGATGTGGGTGAAAGCGGTGCTGACAGATTTATGCTTAGATGTACCACTTCCTATGAACTTGGAGTGTGATAATCAGGCTGCTTTGTTCATTGCAAACAATCCTGCATTCCATGAACGGACCAAGCATATTGAGGTGGATTGTCATTTCATACGTGATATGATTCAGAAAGGATTCATTGCCACATCTCATGTTACTTCAGAAAACCAGACTGCAGATATATTCACCAAGGCATTGTTACGAGGTCCATTCCAGAAGTGTGCTTCCAAGCTGAGCATGATTGACATCTATGCTCCATCTTGAGGGGGAGTGTTGACGCATATTGAGTTATTGTGTATCTTCGTTATTTTATTTTCTTGTTATTCTCTTTATGTAATTTACCCATAGGCTACTCTCCTATATAAGAGAGCCTAGGGCTATGGAATAGACATCTCATTCACGTTTCCCAACACGAACATTTAAATCCGGTTCATTTTATTTCGGATGTTAATTAATAATTTAACGAATATAAAAATAAATTTATATAAAGAATATTCTAAATTCCAAAAATAGATTAGACTTAATGATTATATTTTGTGAAAAAAATAACAAAATAGACTTAAGGTAGAGGGAAAATTCTATAGATAAGTATGAAATGCATTAAATTACCTAACTTTTGTCATTCTCATATCAGTGTATGCCTACGTCATTTGCTCTTTTTTACCTATGATGAATTAAATATAAAAAAATAACGAAGCTTTCTCTCACTTTAAATAGGATCGGATATATGGATTTTTGCTCAAATCCATGTTGAAAGATTTGATTATTTTTACGCTGGATGTCGGCTACCTAACACAACCCCTATAAGGAGGGAGATGATGAATTAAATATTTAAAGAAAAAATAATTAGATTGGGCTTATTAAAGAGGATAGATATATTATTGATGAAATAATGAAATTGTAAATTTCTTTTGCATTTTGGTGAACGACAAGGCCAAACTCATGGAAAATTCTACGAATTAACGATGTTATATGAAGAAAAAATACTAGCTAATAAATATGTTGACAAGCTAAACCAAATGGCCAAAAACACGTGTGTAACATTAGTCCAACTTATATAAAGAGTATAAGACTTTGTGATTTTTCAAATAACATCATTGTTACCAATTTTGTTACAGGATGCAATAGTATTGGGCAACATACACCGTGAGTAAATAAGTATATTGTATACAACCACAAAAAACAAGTAAATGATAAATGCAACAATAAAAAAGAAAGCGTGCATAAAATCAACGATGAACCAAAATAAGAATATCAGCACAATAAGGCAAATGCTTTTTTTTGAAAGAATAATAAGGCAAGTTTTGAATTAAAAACAGATGGAGTGGAGAAATAAGAAGACAAGGAAAACACGGAATAAAAAAATCAAATAATAAAGAACTTAAAATATTAATTACTTGAAAATCAAAAGCCAAGAGAGATACGCACTAGAAACCCGTTCTACTATTCTCATCTATTGTTGCAAGGAAGAAGGTTGATGACGAGAAGCCAGAACCATGTCCAATATGGGAAGATGCATTCTATAAGAGAATGGGCATTAGACACCCAGGTATACACTAGAACCTCTCAATAAAAAGGCTGCAAGATGCGCCTTAGCTAAGAAATGAGTAGCAGAGGCTTGGATGCGCCTTAAAAGAGACAAGTCATTGCTCTAACCCTTAAAGGATGTAAAATAATGCTCGAAGAACCATCCAAAGATAAATCCAGAGACACGAGTACCGAACAACTCTCATTACAGTAGGGGGAGACAAAGAGGAGGCGCCAACAACTAGGACCCTGATCGAGCGTGGTGGAGGTGATGAGCAATGTTGGAGTCGAGCTACATGGTGAGGGAGAGGTGGTTGCAGCATTGTGGAACTGGAGCTGGTGGTGGGGTTGGCGGCAACGAGTTGGGGAGATGGGAGGGTGGTGGTGCATGTGGGGAGCTATGAGGTGAGGGAGAGGTGGCATGACGACGACGTGGTGGGGGGAGCGGGTGCTGGTCGTTGGAGTTGGCAGCGACGAGTTGGGGAGATGGAGGCAAGTGGGGTTGGTGGTGGCTGCGAGAAGGGAGAGGTGGAAAATCGAATATTTGGGTTCTCACGAGGGAAGAGGGAATTAGAGGGAAAAAGGGTGGGGGTGGTAGTGGGAAGTTTGGAGTTAGATAATTAAAAAATATTAAAAATAATATAATTTAATATGTGTATTGCGGATAATATGTGGGCATTGCAAAATTTACCCCATATTTACTTGCATATAATAGCTCTACAAACTATATTGTGTGCGTGTATGTATGTATGTATATATATATGTATGTATCGAATCGAATTATTATCGAACAAATCCAAGACAATTCAGATTAAATTCATTTGGAAATCGAATCCACGAATGAAATTCATATTCTGTTCATTTAACTTCGAGTCAATTTTCGAATTATTTTCAAATGAATCCTATTCAAATTCGAACGATTCAATTCAGTTATCAACGTTACTCCCACTATTCCATAGCGAATGATTTAATCAATGTTTTGATGAGTTTTTGCATCTATTGGAGATATTGTCGGGCTGTGAGGGACTTTTTGACACTATAGATCACTGGTCGTGGGCTGATGGTGTGGAAGCAGTGGCGAAAGCAGGATTATACACTAGACAAGGTACACTAATAAGAAAGAAATAATAAATAAGATTGCATTATTCAAAAAATTAAATCATTATAAATATCCATATGCATGAGAATACACAATTAAAGTAGGAAATCATATAATTATATTCATCCCTCAAAATTCAAACAAACCTTGAAAAAATAGATAGGATTATATTGATAAATGTAACGATACTATATCACTGGCAGTTAGGGATGAAAACGAATACAAATATATTCGCATCCGTTCGTATCCGCATTCGTCAAATAGAGGATATGGATGCCATTTTCTTGTATCTGGCAAATACGAATGCGAGTACGAATGCAAATGTCCAACATTCGTCGAATACGAATATGAATATAATATCCTCAACTTTAACGAATACGAATGTGAATATGAACGTTGAAAATTTTGAGGATACGAATACGAATATTCGTTTTTTGAAGGATACGAATACGAATACGAATGTTCAGATTCTGGATGATACCAATATTTACATGGTATACAAATAAGTAAGTTTGGTAAGTTTTCTTTTATTATTTAGTTATATCTTTATGTTTTCTTTTTATGTACATATTCATTATTAAAATATTTAATATACTTTTTTACAATTATGAACCTAAATTGTTTATAGCTTTTAAGTAAATTTGAACATGTATAACATTCGTATATTAATTCGTATTCGTTTGTCAAATATCCGTATCCGAAATACCAATATTCGTTTTGCATTCGTATTCGTATTTTGAGGATGTGATTTTACATTTTACACATTCATGTGATATTCGTATTCGTATCTGGATTTTAAAAAGGATGAGGATATGGTAACACCTATATTCGTATCCGCATCCGACCGTTTTCATCCCTACTGGCATTGGTGTGCAATGTGCCTACCACTCAAAAGACTAGGGTTCAAATCCCCCTGTGTTGGTTGTTGTATTAGGTAATCGACAACCAGTGTAAAATACAATCGAATTTTTCAACATGGTGAGCAAGAATCTATGTAGCTGACCTTATTTGTAGTGGGAGAAGGATTTGCCATTTTTTTCTACCCACTTAAATGGTCTGGTGGTAGTGCAATGTGCCTACCACCCAAAAGACCATGATTCAAATCCCCCCTTATGGGGGTTGCGTTAGGTAGTTGATACCGGCGTAAAAGATAGTCGAATCTTTCAACATGAATTTGAGTAAGAATCCATGTAGCCGACCCTAATTATAGTGGGGGAATGCTTCACCATTTTTTTATATCAAAACTTGTACTAATAGTTGATGTTCTTAACGCCAATTAATGCAAATTTGATGACAAAGACAATACATAATCATTCTTATATAAAAAAACAATAGAAAACTAGCAATTAATGCATTATTCTTCACTAATTTTAGGTTTATTGTTATATAACTGATAAATCACAGATTTATCATCATTAATCATCAACATTATCTCTCTTGCTTAAATAAATCTACAAAGATTCATTGACAATTGACTCTAATTACTAATTTGTGTGTTGTGTATAATTTACATTAATTAATGTATATAGTATTACACCTATTATTGTGATTTTATCAACAACTTAGATATCTATAATGACAACTCTAGCCAATCCCTTTTAGATAAAATTTTTAATGATAGTTATATTGATTGGGTAGAAATTTAGTAGAAGGGTTTATGGCATTGAGTCATTGGCATATCCTTTTTTCATGTTCTTATCTTCATAATATCATCATATAATACATTGTTATATACTATATGTTTGTCAGATTATATTATTCACCAATAAATATATTTATTAATAATTTATAATTATTTTTCTATACAAACTGACGCTTACGCCTTGACTGCCTCGAGGCTACGCCTCGCTCGCTTCCAGGGAAAACGCCTCGTTTCGCCTTTCATTTTTTCGAACCTTGCAGATGATTCAAATCTCCCTTTGACGTACATACTGATTGGCAAAATAAAAATAAAAATTGTGTTGAGTATTGGCACTTGAGAGAATCCTGTTCCAATGAGAGGAAGTGAAAATAAGTACACAATCCTATATCGTCCATATATGGCTTTCCATCTATACCTTTGAAGTCCGACGAACTAAAGAGACAACGGATTGAAGCAAAACTAGATTTATTCTCCAGAGTTGTTAAGGGTTGGGTCCTTAGGTGAGCTTCTGAGATTGGAATTTTTTGTGATATTGAGAATCTACTCTCATGATTGCAGTCAACACTATATCATACATCTTATATATGTATTCATTGAGAGTCTGACAATTAAAGGAGTTGAATTCCTTTTAATTAATACTTGGATCAACTTAGAGTTTTAGGATTCTTAAAACCTAGTGTTCTAAGTCAAATCAAGCCTTGTATCCTCACTTACACATGTCAGGGATCTCACTAATTAAACTAACTCTTTAACAAATTCTTTTAGCTCGAGGATGAGCTTAGCTTAAGTATAGGGAGGTAATAAATCCCATTTTTATCATTAATCATCACTATCATCTCTCTTGCTTAGGTAAATTACAAAGATTCTTTGACAATTACTTTAATTACTAATTTGTGTGTTGTATATAGTTTACATTAAAGCCTCCGACCTTCAAAGCTTCCGATCTTCGCCAACCTCCAGTGGAGCCGCTCCGACCTTCAAAGCTCGAGTAGAAGCACAGAAGAGATCCCGGAGGCTCGTCGGAGATCAACCATCACCACCGCCAGAGAGGAGGTCGATGGAGGAACAACGAGCTACAATTATCGTTCGATTGATCTGATCGAACGACTCTGAGGGCATTCCAACCTTGGTACTAGCCAGGAGGTTCAGTGGAACCGAACCGCTTCGAAGCACGGAGGCCGCCCACATGGCCTCCTAACCTGCGACCGAGCCACCGCTCGCCCGAGCCTGGTCGCACGTTTTTTGCATGTGCGTGTCTGGGTAATTTTGCAAATTTGCTCGTCGATTTTCCATATTTGCAAAAAGGGATGGTATTTCATAAATTCGCCAGCCATTTTTTATTATTTGCATTTACGTCCTTGTAGGGACCTATGTGTAAGGATTATTTGGGGGGGAAGATGGCGTTTCACGGGGCGACTCGCGAGGCGCGTCTCAGGGCAGTTTCGAGGGTTCCTGGTCCTCCGAGGGTTCCGCCTCGTGGGCGGCGCGGTGGAGATCTCGCGACGACTCCCAGAGAAGCTTCGTGGGCGGCGCGGTGGGGATCTAACGGCGGGTTCGATGCCTTGCGGTGCCAGGGGCGGTCCACTCTCGACGCGTCGCCTCTGGCTCCGCGTTACCGAGGCGGGTTCGGGGGGCCTTCGCGGCATCGGGTGCCTTCTGACTCTCTGGCGGCTCGTTATGGCGTAGGGAGTGCGCCTCTGCGGGATGGTTTTCGTCCTAGGGCTGGCACGCGTGAGTTCCTTATCGGGAGGAGCGAATCTCGCTTCCAGGGGCATGCGGGGCTGCTCGAGCAGGGGGGCGTGGCTGGCAACACCTGTGTGGCGGGCACACGGTTCGAAAAAACGAAAGGCGGAACGAGGCGTTTTCCCTGGAAGCGAGGCGAGGCGTAGCCTCGAGGCGGTCGAGGCGTAAGCCTCAGTTTGTATAGAAAAATAATTATAAAATATATAATAAATATATTTATTGGTGAAATAATATAATCTGACAAACATATAGTATGTAACAATGTAATATATGATGATATTACGAAGATAAGAGCATGAAAAAAGAATATGTCAATGCCATAAACCTTTCTACTGAATTTCTACCCAATCAGAAGGAAATCATTGGCTGTAACTATTGCTAAAATTTTTATCTAAAGAGGATTGGCTATAGTTGTCATTATAGATATCCAAGTTGTTGATATGAATCATATGATTTGAATACTAACTATATGTTTTACTGCACTCAAATGAAGAATGGTTTGATATCCTTCCTGTGCCACCATACCCGTCCCAAAATTTTTTCTTATATGAGTATTCAAATTCGTATACAGTTTTTTATATGTTTAAGGATGTAATAGTAAGAGTTCACTGAAATAATTTGGCATGTTAATGGTAAATATGAATGTGAAAGAGGTCAAAGAGGTCAAATTTAAGCATTCATCTTGCATAAATATATACTCAACAACAAGACCTTTATAAACATATGAAAATATGAATAGGTATAATTTTTTCCTTTAAAAAAATACTTGAAAAAGCCCTCACGCCTCACCTAGCGCCTTGCCCCGCCTCAGCGCTTCGCCTCGCCTCGACCGCCTCAGGCATCTGAGGCACACGCCTCAGCCAGGGGGTCTGAGGCGGTCGCCTCAGGGCGTTTTCTCAATGCCTCGTTTCGCCTCGACCGCCTCAGCGCCTCGAGGCACGTTTTTTTACGGGCAGCGGAGATGCAGTCGTCGCCGGGGGGTGGCGCCTTGTTGAGAAGCGTCGCAGGAGGCGCCTTGCTGGGCTTTCTCCACGGGGCCGTGGTGCGCCGCGGCTATCTCCTTTCGGCCGGGGTTGCTACCGTTGTGGTGGCTTGGATCACTGGGCGAGGGCGTGCCGCAGTCCCCTTCGTTGTTTCTCGTGCAGGGGTTATGGTCATTCTATGCGATCTTGCCCGTTGGAAGAGCACCGGGATTCGATCTTGATCGGTGAGGGAGCTGGTGGGGAGGCTCTCTTCCTCGCAACATCTGACGTGGGGTTTGTGTCCAAGGCCTCCTTCAAAGGGGATGTGGCGTGCCTTTCTCCGTGGAGGGTGATGGCGAGGGGGCTTCAGGAAACCGAGGTGCGAAGTTTGGTGGGAGGATCGGAGGTTGGGCCTTTGTGTCTGCATTGGCGAAGGCCGAAAGATTCGGATATTGCAGTGAAGCCTGCGGTGGTGGAGAGAGTCATTGTCAGGGGGTTGCCGTTGAGGGCGAGGACGAAGGCGCGCATTTCACGCTTGCTGCAGAATGTTGTTGTGGTCGAATCTGTCGAGTTCTCGGGATGTCAACCGGGACAACCTCTGGATGTTCTTCTTCGAGTGGAGCCAGTCGGAGCTGAGAAAATGGGTTGATGGGAGCTGTGGTTGGATGGCAAGAAGGTTCTGTTAGAACTGGTGGCCGCGGATGTCTGGGCGGCTATCCGGGCGGCAGGGAAGTGCAGGGGGGAGATTCAGGTGGTAGAGAACTCTTCGGGAGGTGGAGAGGGAAGGTCGGAGACGTTGCAGCCCTGTGCGGGGGTTCGGCCTTCGAGCGCGACTCACTCTCCAGCGTTGGCAATTCAGTTCGGCACCATCTCCGCGGCGGGTGCTTCGAGGTCATTGGCGGTTCCTATTTCTTGTGGACCGGCGGTTGACGTGGGAGGAGGTGAGGCGGCTGGTGGATCTCTGCCTGTTGTTTCTCGTGAGTTGTTGTACCATGTGGGGTCGGTTCCTGAGCGGACGTGGGTTGAAGGCACGGGTCGGCGAGGATCGGTTATCTCTTCCTCCCTTTTGGCTGGTGGGATGGCGCCTGCTCTGCTGGGGTTGGAGGAAGTGGTTGGGGGTGCGCCTGAGCCGAGGAGGGCTGGTTCTGTGGGGGAGCAGCCTGTGGGGAAGGGCTCCACATTGCAGGGAGAGGGGATGACCTGCAGAGAGGGGATGCGGAAGTGGTTGGGTCGGAACTAAGGCTTGTGAGCTCGGCTTGTGGTGGGGCCGACTTGGCTGGAGTGGAAGGGGCGGCAGGGGACTCTCCTTTGGTTGGTCTTGGGATCCTTGTTCCGGGGATGTGTTCTGGGCAGCCTCTTCCGGAGGGGGCGGAGCCGGGGCAGCGGCGCTTCGGTGTCACATATGAGAGGGAGGAAGGTAGGGGGAGAAGGGCCAGGAAGATGGCGAGGGCGTCGTTGAGGGTCGCTTTAGCGTCGGGTGATGAGGCTGAGCTTGTGACTCCGGGGGTGACAAGTCCAATT
Organism: Ottelia alismoides; assembly: GCA_037367405.1. Classification (NCBI taxonomy): domain Eukaryota; kingdom Viridiplantae; phylum Streptophyta; class Magnoliopsida; order Alismatales; family Hydrocharitaceae; genus Ottelia; species Ottelia alismoides. The sequence continues at coordinate 393,490 of JAZKJV010011682.1, read as the reverse complement.
GTGGTGCAGAATCGCTTTGCTGCACTCGACCGGGGGATGGCGCGCCGCTTGGGAGTTATTCCCCCTTCTAAGATGGATGCTCAGTTGTTGAAATGAAGTTACTATCTTTGAATGTGAGGAGCTTGGGCCGGTCCGAAAAAAGGCTCGGGGTGCAAAATTTGGTGAGGGAGGCAGGCGCAGATATCTTTTTTATACAGGAGACAAAGCTGCAGACGATGGATGAGTAGTTGCGGTGGGAGATGAGTAGTGGGGAGTCTTTTGCGTTGGCAGAGAAAGAGGCTGCAGGTGCATCTGGTGGGCTTATAACTGGCTGGCGGTCCGCTTATTTCGACCTGTTGGGGACTTTTGTTTCTCTCTTCACCCTCTCAGTGAGGCTGCTTCGGAGAGCGGATGGTGTGTGCCTGTTCATCACTAATGTATACGGCCCGTGCCGCCGGGAGGATGGTACTCTGGCCGCGGGCTTAGACTCTATAGTGCCTGAGGTGGGCGATGGAGTTTGGAATCTTTGGATCATCGGTGGGGACCTGAATGTCACTCTGTTCCCAGAGGATCGACCAAGGGGGGGAGGTGGTTCAGATTCGGGGTCTGCAGATATGAGGGAAGTGGTTCGTTCTCTGGGTTTGTCAGTTGTGGATGCGACCGGTTGCAGGTACACTTGGAGGAACATGAGGTCGAAGTCCAGGCTAGACAGGTTTCTGATGTCCGTTGAGGCGAGTGAGGCTTTCCCGCTGGCGAGGGCTTGGGCTCTCCCAAGGACGCTCTCTGATCATACTCCGGTTTTATGGTTCTCTTGGGAGGAGCGACTGAATCGGTTCTAAAGGATTTCGGGACCTGGTGAGCCAGCATTGGCGGGGATTCTCGGTGGCGGGTTCGGCAGTGTCGCGCTTCGTGGCCAAGCTGGACGCTCTTAGGCGGTTGCTGTTGTCTTTTGGGAAGGATGTTGCCAGGAGGCGGAGGGCCACCAAGGCCGAGGCAGAGGTGGGGATAAGCAGGTTAGGCGGGCTCGATGATGACCGGGGGCTGACTCCGGAGGAGGTGGAGGAGAGGGCAGCTTGGTTGGAAGTGGCTTATCAGGAGGACAGGAAAGAAGAGGTCCATTGGAGGCAAAGATCGAGGCAGAAGTGGCTAAGGGAAGGTGATGCCAACACTCGCTTTTTCCATTCGGTGGCGTCTGGTAGGAGGAGAAGGAGCTTCTTGCATGAGGTTGAGGTGGGGGGTCAAAGGGTATCGGGAGAAAGGGACATTGGGGCCGCCTTGCGGGAGCACTTTATTGGGGCGTCGAGGAGAGTGAGTGAGGGGGAGGGCTGGGGTTGGACGGGTCGTGGAGCAGGGTCCCTGATTGGACCCCAGGGGGACTTGCTGGCGTAGGGCCGTTTGGGGGTTGAATGCGGACGGGGCTTCGGGCCCAGATGGCTTCTCTGTCTCTTTTTACAGGGAGTTTTGGGACCTGCTGAAGGGCGACATTTTGGAGGTTCTGAACGAATTCAGGGATGGAAACAGGGGTTTTGAGAAGGTGAACAGGGCCTTGATCTTTCTACTGTCGAAGAAAGAGAACCCTGTACAGGTTGGGGATTACACGCCTATTTCGATCTCTAATGGCATTTATCTCATTGTGGCCAAGGTGTTGGCGAGCAGGCTTAGAGATGTTTTGTCTTTCGTGATCTTACCGGCTCAATCTGCGTTCATTCCTGGCAGATGTATGGCAGATGGTATAATGACCGCCTCGGAAGTAACTCTTGAATGGAAAAGGTCTAGGAAGAAAGGGGCTATTTGGAAGATTGATTATGCTAAGGCCTATGATTGTGTCAGTTGGAAGTTCTTATGGGTATCGTTCCAGAAAAGAGGATTTCCAGAAAAGTGGATTGCTTGGGTTAAGAGATGTGTCACTACTTGCTCCTGCACTGTCTTGGTTAATGGCAGACCTGAGGGGGGGTGGTTTCAACCACAGAGGGGGGTGCGTCAAGGCTGCCCCCTAGCTCCCCTGCTCTTTGTGTTGGTGGCGGATTGCCTGGCAGTACTGTTTCAATGGGCGGGTGAAGAGAGCTGGTGTGAGGGATTCAGATCGGGGGACATCTCCGTTCCGCTGCTGCAATATGCGGATGACACGTTGATCTTTTTGGGGGGACGGAGGAGCAAAACCAAAATGCATTTGTTTTGGTGGACATGTTTGGATGCCTTTCTGGCTTGCAGATTAACAGGCAGAAGTCGACTCTGGTTACCCTTGGGATGTAGGATGAGGAGAGTAACAGGTTAGCCGTTTGGGCAGGTTGCCCTCTGGGGCGCTTGCTAATCACTTATTTGGGGTTGCCTTTGGTTGACGGCAGGCTGAGGAAGTCTGATTGGGACTGCGTGCTTCGGAGAATGGAGGAGCGGCTGCAGGGATGGAAGGCTACAACTTTGTCCAAGGGCGGAAAACTTACTTTGCTTAAGCACGTCCTCTTTGACATTCCGATCTTTTTCTTCTCGACCCCTCTAATGCCTGTTGGGGTCAAAAGGAAGGTGGAGTCATTGATGAGATCCTTTTTCTGGTCAGATGGGAGGCAGGCAAGGAGGGGATTGCACTTGGTGGCTTGGAAGGATCTGGTTGTACCGGTTTCCGACGGTGGCCTGGGAGTCAGGGATGTGGAAGCAATGAACAAGGCTTTGTTGGCCAAATGGGTGGTGCGTATTTGGGGCTCTTCCGACTCGCTGGTGTTGCGGTTGTTGAGGGCGATCTATGGGGTCTCGGGAGAGTTGGTGGCTGCGAGCAAGCGTCATGAGTATTCGTTGTGGAGCGGGATCCCTGCCGTGATTCCGAGGCTCCGAGCTTGCCTTCGGCCGAGGTTGGGGAATGGACTCCGGTTCAGATTTTGGATGAATGATTGGACGGGAGGGGGTGCTGGCGATCCGCTTCCCTAGGTTGATGGCGCTTGCCGTTGACAAGGGGGCACTGGTGGCGGACGTGGTGGACTCTGGCTCGTGGGCTCCGAGGTTTCTGACGGCTCTCTCGGATCAGAGACTGCAGGACTATTTGCGGATGCTTGAGGAGATACCCTCTGCCGGGGAGTTATCGGCCGAGCCTGATCACTTTGATTGGGCAGATGGTAAGTTCTCGGTAAAGATTGCATATAGGAAGTTGAGTGGAAGTGTGGTGGACCAAGACGAGGCCCTATGTGCCGATATGAAGATGATCTGGGCAGCAAAGGTACCTAATCAGGTTAAGGTCTTCCTATGGTGCTTAAGAAGAGATCGGCTCTGTGATAAAATGAGAAGGGGTAAACTGCTGGGCGTGACGGACATCGCATGCGACAGATGTGAGGGTGGTGTGGAGGATGCGGATCACATCTTCTTCGGCTGCAGGACTTCGGCGAATGTGTGGGCCTCTTTGGGGCTGCCATGGGTGCACGCTTCATGTGCATATCAGTTTTGGAGTTCTATTCGGGCAGTGGGGCTTGGATCCTCCGCTGATGTCTCCAGAACTTTTACCGTGCTGTGGGCTATTTGGCTTGGCAGGAATGATGCCATCTTCAAGGGGCAGCGTTTTATTATGAAAATGTATTAGCTCAGTGTAACGCTCTTTACAATTTCTGGGTATCCAGCTGATGTAATTTCACCCGGTTTTTAATGAAATTTTGGTTTGGTGTGGAGACTCCCATCTTGGGAGGGCTCCCCCTCGTTATTATTCAAAAACAAATGTGTAAGGACTTTTATATATTTTATCTCATTTATGCCCCTGGACTAAATCATGGATATCTTAAGCATCCTTTATCCTATTAAGATGATTTCAGTGCCATATTGTTCCTTATTTAATTATCTTTAATATGGCTATATTTATTCTCTGATTTGATGTTTATTGTCTTATTAAATAATTAGAGAAGAAGTAGACACTTTCATTCATATTAAAATGAACCTGGGCTTAGAATCATTCGCTCAATTGGATCTTGATCAAATAGATAAGTTGCTTAAGTATGATAAATCATTTTAGGGCAATTTCGATGTGTATACTTGCATGTGTAATCTCATTTTGTTCATCAAAGCATCATTTTCTAACATGCATCTAAATATTTACAAAACTCATTTCACTTCATGCATGCATTTGTGATGTGCATCACCTTGTATTGTATTGTTTTGTTAGTTTTAACTTAGATAATTTATTAGTCACTTAACTTATATGATTTAACACCTGAATAATCGTATTATGGCTCGTGTCCTTGTGTTCGATCCTGTACTTCCCAGGTTATAAATTCAAACCGAATCCTCCTCGCGGAGATCTTTTTATTCAGTTCTGTATGATACGCTAAGTGCTCGTGCTACAACGGATACATTTTAATACATGCATTTAACGATTCATCAATAACAACAGATGAATACGTACCAAAAAATTACTACATCTCATTAATTGTAGTGCCAGTGTAATTAAATTGGGGAATATAAGAATACATGCCTTATGCTAACTTAACATTATATAGGGTGCCATATGAATTATATCTTTTAATTAATAATTAACATTTTAATTAAATAGTTGAAAGCTTATTTTTTAAATTGGGGAATATAAGAATACATGCCTTATGCTAACTTAACATTATATAGGGTGCCATATGAATTATATCTTTTAATTAATAATTAACATTTTAATTAAATAGTTGAAAGCTTATTTTTACAATTAAATGCTTGATGTCCGGTCATTAATTGCTAAAAATAACTGAAATATCAATTTCATCTGCTTACTGTTCTTACCCTACCTAATCATATATGATATATGCACACTCACTACATAAACAAATCTATGCAGCAAAACATGTATAAATAAACTATATTTGCTTTACCTACATAAACCATGGAAGGCCACATCGGTATCGATATCGATATCAGAACTGTGTCCGATATGATATATCGTCGATATATCGACACCATATCGCTGATATCGAACCTATTTCATGAAGAAAGTGGCCTTCCAAGTCCAAATATCGGCCATATTGGCGATATATCGGTCACCTGTCGATACCGATATATCGCTGATGTATTACGATATGGCCTTCCATGACATAAACAATCAACTCATTTTTTTCGTTTTTCCTCTATTATATCAATTGGTCATCTAAATTTTATTGGATATTGTTGTTGTAGAGATCTTTTTATATTGTATGTATTGTTTTCTCTATTTATTTTTTCTTATGTATGTCGTATGTAATTTACCCGTAGGTCTCTCCCTCTATATAAGAGAGCCTAGTGTTATCAGGAATAAACAACGCTTTCATTTTTCCTAACATGGTATCAGAGCAGTAGTCCTAGACCGGAGCTTTCGTATTCTAACCCTTACCCTAATCACACCTGCCACCCCTTTCTCTCCTCCTTCTCCAAGCGGCCACCGCCAGTCTCTCCTTTCCGTCGAGCTGCTGCCGCCGTCGGCCTCCTTTCGACGAGTCGTCACCACCCCTCCTATCAGCGAACCGTCGCTGCCGCCGATCTCTTCTTGGCAAACCGCCGGTGACCCTCCGCTGTCGTTGCCGGGCTAGCCTCTCTATCTTTCTCGTCATCAGCCTCGCTGCAGTCAGTCCACGACCCCTTCTGCTTGTATCTAGGCTTCGTTTGTGTCGATGGATTTGGTTGCATAAGTCTACGTATGCAATCAAATCCTCATATGTCTGTGTAGACACATATCTATTGGTCTACAAAACCCTAGTTTTCTTCATCCGGCATTATATCAGAGAGCAAGGTCGATGTTTCTACCACTAACTCTTTCAGAGGTCCAATACCGATTATCAATATGGACGGGACGAACTACGAGCTCTGGCCAGTACACGAGCCTCATGAAATCTATGGGTATGAAGCATATTCTTACCGAAGAGGAGCCATTTGAGAAAGCATGGATCAATGCTTCACGAGAGGCAGATGATGCATATGCCCAAGTCTGGCTGTCTGGTACATTGGCGATTGAGATTTCCAATGATGTGTTACATCAGCCCACCGCTAAGGCGATGTGGGATATTCTCGCCGTAACTTATTCCCATGTGAGGAATGGGACCAAGATATTGCAGCTGCAACATGATATATTCACCATTAAGCAGAATGGACAACCCCTCCATTCGCTATACACGTCCCTGTGTGGGATGCTTGAGAAGTTGCACCGTTTCATATCCCTCACGTCTACTCCTGAGCAGAAGAAGACATAGGAATGCTACTATGGTTGGTGTCTTCCTTGCAATACTAGACCCTGAATATGAGGCAGTTCGTTCACAGATTCTAGCAGATGCTACCTCATATGGAGGAAGCTTTTAGAAGACTCAATAGGATCACTGTCCCATCTACTACCACGAGCCAGACTTCCTCTGTGATGTTAGCCTCCCGTAGTAGGGGGGGCTCTTCTCAGGTCCGTGGACCTCGTGGTTGAGGAGGTTGTATTCCCCAGCAGTGCACTTATTGCCATCGTATTGGTCACACAGAAGATACATGCTATTCCGAGCATGGCTTTCCTGTTTCAGTTCGTGTATCAGAGCAAGTAGATTCTCGTGTTAAAGTAGATTCTCGTGTTACTGCTTCGTCGGATCAGAGGTATGATGACCTTGTTGCTCGACTAAGGATATTATGCCTTCGGGGAGTTCCCTTGACTAGTTGCCTACTCCAGGAGGTCATTCAGATGTTGCAGCTTCCACCTCCTCCAGTACCTCAGGTATCACCTATGCTTTCACTACTTATCATAGTTCCGATCTTATTGAATGGATTATGGACTCTTGCGCGACACCACATATGCGGCGATAGAGATCAACTTGCAGTTTACAGACAGGTACCTCCAGGAAGGACTGTTGTCATAGCAGATAGGACTCATTCCCGATCACAGGATAGGGGGAGATCCGTTTGACACCGTCAATGCGTTTGCAGAACGTGTTGCATGCACCTTACTTCTCTATGATTTATTATCTATTAGTCAGATTACAAAGGATTTACATTGTCGGGCTATTTTTATCCATCGTCTCTTGTTTTTCAGGACATACTCACGGGCAGGGTGATTGGTTGTGGTCGTGAGTAGGGCGGCCTCGATCGTCTGTTCCGAACACCTTATGCTAGCCTATCTTCTCAGTGTCATGGATCTGTCTCTCGTTTCATGTGGCACCTGCGCTTTGGTCATCTTCCACTCCAGAAGATGTGTCATGTCATGCCTCAGATCTCTCCCCGTTCTTCCTTCTAGTGTGAAAAGCATCATCGATCTGTTTTTCCTAGTTGTCAGAGTTAGAGCAGTCGCTCCCTTTTTGAATTGTATCATATTGATATTTGTGGTCCAAATCATGTTCCCGATCACCAAGGACACATGTTTTATCTTGTCGCAATTGATGATTTCTCTTGTTTGTCATGGGTGTTTCTGTTGAAGAATAAATTTGAAGCAGGGGATGTTATCAAAACTTTTTTAATGAAGCACAAAATATTTTCTCTTTGTCTATGAAATTTGTGAGATCTGATAATGCTTTGGAATTCTGTACTCACTCTCTCTCATTTTTTTCTCATCCTGTGGTATTATTCATCAAACATGGTGTGCCTATACTTCTCAACATAATGTTGTTGCAGAGAGGAAGCATCGCCACTTACTCGATGTCACCCGTACTTTTTTGATTCAGAATCGTGCCCCACATTCGTTTTGAGGCGATGCTGTTCTTACGACATGTTATCTTGTGAACCGCATGTCCTTTGCTGTTCTTGATGAGAAAATTCCTTTCTGTAGCATTTCCATTGAAGGAGTTGTACTCCCTCACTCCTCGTGTTTTTGTCTATGTTGCGTTGGTCCACCAGTTGTCTCTAGGTATAGACAAGCTCTCTCCTAGAGCTGTCAAATGTGTGTTTGTTGGGTACTCGAAGACACATAAGGGATATAGTTGCTATGATCCATTGAGCATGAAATATTATGTGAGTGCCGATGTTACATTTTTTGAGTCGGTTATGTACTTTTCTGCTACAGGTGATAGGTTAACTTCATCAACTTCAAATGATGAGGTCTACATGCCATCTCCTCCTATGAGCCCACCACCAGCCCAGCCTGTGCCTATTCCAACCCGACCACCGCCACCTCCTCCACCTACGTCACCCTCCCCTCTTCCGCCGTCGATGCCTATTGTTTCACCATTCCCTCATTTCTATACTCGTCGGCCATCTTCTGCTCATGGTTAACGCCCGTCATCCAGCACACCTCAGATATGTATTGATTACAGGGTTTCTAACGATGGTTCTGGAGGTGTGTCTGAGCAGACATCTTTGCAAGAGGATGTTACTCCACCCGAGGATTTGTCTATTGATCTGGATGTTCCTATTGCTATTAAAAAGCAGAAGTGTACCTGTGCCTCATATCCATTAGCTTTACAGGGTTCTTTTGATCGCTTAACAGGGGATTTCAAGAGGTTTGTTGTTGCCTTATCTACCGTGGCTACTTCACGGAATTATCAGGAGGCATTGAGAGACAGTCAGTGGCGTCTAGCTATGGAAGAGGAGATGGATATGCAACAATCTCGTGGTACTTGGAGTTTGGTTCCTGCTCCCATTGTGGTATCAATTGTTAGTTGCAAATGGGTGCTTACAGTAAAACACAATGCGAATGGTACCATTGATCGTTACAAGGCTAGATTAGTTGCACGAGGCTTTACTCAGATGTATGGTGTTGATTATATGGACACTTTTTCTCCTGTTGCTCGCCATTCTACTCTACGGATTCTTCTTTCAGTTGCAGTGGTACGTGATTGGTCTTTTATTCAGCTTGATGTAAAAATGCCTTCTTGTATGGTGATCTTCAGGAAGAAGTCTACATGCAGCAACCTCCAGGGTTTGCTGCTGAGGGGGGGGGGATGCCAACAGGTTTGTAGACTTCACAAGGCAATTTATGGCCTGAAACAGAGTCCGAGAGCAAGGTTTCAGAAGCTCTCATATTTTTTTGAGAAGCATATATTTAAAAGGCCAGATGTAGATCATTCACCATTTGTTCAGAGAATGCCTACTGGTACTGCCATTATTAGATCTATGTTGATGACATACTCGTTACAGGAGATGATGTGCAAGGGATAAAAAGAGCAAAGGAGTTTCTGAAACACCAATTTGTCACCAAGGATCTTGGAACTTTATGGTATTTCTTGGGATTAGAGTTTGTCAGGAATCAGCATTGTCTTGTCATGACCCAGAGGAAATATGTCACATATATGCTTGTTGAGACATGAATGATTGGGTGTGTAGATCTGCCACTAGTCCTATGGATCCTAGTATGAGATTATATGATGAGGATACATATGAAGTAGATAAGGGAAGATATAGAGAATTGGTGAGAAATCTTCTCTATGTTACTATCACTAGGCCTGATATCTTTTTTGCTGTTAGTTGAGTAAGTCAGTTCATGGAGCAACCCCTACAGGTACATATGGATGGTGTTCATATGCTACTGAGATACCTAAAGTCATCTCCAGGTGCAGGATTGTTATTCAGAAAAGGGACAAATCTTACCATTTCAGCATGCACAGATGCAAACTATGCAGGGTGACCCAAGGACAGAAAGTCCACTACAAGGTTTGATGTATTCCTTGGCAGCTCTTTTGTATCTTGAAAGAGTAAGAAGCAAACTGTAGTTGCCAGGTCAAGCGTTGAATCTGAATATAGGGCTATGGCACAAACAAGCACATAAATGACGTGGGTTCGAGCAGTTCTTGTAGATTTACATATAGACGTTCCTCTTCCTATGTAGTTACAATGTGATAACCAAACTGGACTATTCATTGCCAACAACCATGTGTTTCATGAGAGAACAAAACATATTGAAGTGGACTACCACTATACACAAGATATGATCCAGAAAGATTTTCTCTCTACCTCTCATGTCAGCTCAGGAGATCAAACTGCAAATATCTTTACTAAGGCCCTGCTCAGAGGATCTTTCCAGAAGTGTTCATCCAATATAAGCATGATTGGCATCTATGCTCCATCTTGATGGGGACTGTAGAGATCTTTTTATACCTTATGTATTGTTTCTCTATCTGTTTTTTCTTATGTATGTCTTATGTAATTTACCCATATGTCCCGCCTCTATATAAGTGAGCCTAGGATTCCCAGGAATAAACCACGCTTTCATTTTTCCCAACAATTACCTATACTTTGAGTTGGGGCATGCGATGAAGGCGGGGATGGTGGGAGCCAAGTCGATGCACGAGGGAGATAGGTAGCGGGTCTGTGAGGGAGACAGGGGTGTGTTGGGTCAATTCCTCCTGTCATGAGAAATGTCAGGATTGGTAGTGCTGTGAGGAGCTGAGCGAGGGACACATGCAACAGATCATCAAGAGAGGCGGGGACAAGGTGGAAACAGAAGTGTCTCTTCTCGTAAGGGGTGTTGAGTCTCGGGATGGCATGGTTGAGAGCAAGGTAGTTAGTGCACAAAGAGGAACGTGGGTTACTCATGAATGTTTTTATGGGAAAGGAGCACAAAGGACATCCCATGAGAGTTGAAAAAGGCAACATATGGGGCAGTTGAAGGTTTGAAAAAACCCAGGGGGAAGCACGTGCCCCACTTGGCTCTAACTTAGGTTTGCTCATGTGTGGAAGGCATATACGACCTTTTATTTGACATCAATATTTGATCCAACGAGTGCCTTAGACCATTTCAAGGAAATTTATAGGCGGAAAATCCCTCAAGTTCAGATTTTTATTTGGTTGTTGAGAACACATCATTTAATGACTCATGAATGAAGAACTAGGTTTTTCCTTGGGACTGTTGTCCCGCATCAAAGCTGTTTGGCAACGAAGGAGGATGTTGAGCATCTCTTCTTTAGTTGCTCTATTGCAAGGGAGGTATAGACAACTTCTTTTCTTGAGTTGGTATCGACTTCTGATTGGGTTAGTTTTCGAGAATTTTTGGACGAAATGGACATGGGAGCAGTTCCACCAAGGCTTAAGTGGCAGCTATTTCTATATTCCGAGGAGAAAGAATGTACATAGAGAATGTAATAGAGCATGCAAAAATCCTAAGGACCTTTTGGATTTGTGTTTATTTTTTGGATAATGTGAATATTTAGAAGTTTACGGGTGGACGTCTCCTTGAAGTCACATCTCTTTTTCCTCAATCCCTCTCCTTGTTGTCGTCATCGTCATCTCTATTATAGGGTTTTTAATAATCTTACCATGGTCTCTTCATGCACGATCTCGATGTTTGTCAAATATCAATTATTTGATTTTTGAAACTTGTCGCAGGAACATTGAAACATATAACTTGAATCAACTTATATCAATGCATGACATCTCCAATCAAACGAACAAAAGAGCTACAACAAAAAAAATCATGGACAATATATTGGAACCATGTATCGAAATATCCCGATATATCATTGATATATCGACAACCTGGATATCGATATTGTTAGAGTATTTGGAGCATGCGTCACTTATGTAATAGGTGGGTAAATGGATCCCTCCAAGATCCATTTACCCCACCACTGAGTTTAGTCCCATACCGCCTAGTGGTGGGACTTGGAGGCCCTGTGGAAGCTATATAAGGAGCCCCAGGCCTCCTGTAACAGATGAGAAAGTGCAATGCATAACACGCCCCTTTGAGGGCTTCTCCCGTGGTTTCATCCCGCTCCTCACGGAGTAGGGTTCCACGTTAAATCCCGTTCTTCATTGATGTTTATGTTTATCCATGTTTACGCTTCCGCTTTCGATTTTCTAACATGGTATCAGAGCGGGTCGATTCTCGAGGATTTCATGTTCATTATTGTTCGAGATTCGGGTTTATATTCTTGTTTTTATATGGTTCAAGATTCTAGGGTTTCTTGTTTGAAACCCTAATCCATGGTTCAAGTTCTGCAGTTTTTAATGAGTTTTTAGAAACCCTAATCCTTCAAGTTCCTAATCACGAAGAAGAGTCGTGGGTTTTTTTTTGCTTCAGTTCATGTATCACGCGCATCCCATGCGGATGCAGTTCCCAGGAGGGGAACCCTAGCCCATTTGTTCCAGATCCCGCAAGATGCCGCATGCGCTCCTTTCATCACGAGATGCCCCATATCAGACTGCGTGTCTGACCAAATCTGCAGCCAGCAACTTCTTCGCGCACATCATCATGGCGAGGTCACCGACCCCATCTCGCTCCTCTGAACGAACCTTCTCCATATCTCCAGCGTGCTGGGGGCTGGGTTGAGGTCTTTCCCGAGCCGATGGCAAGACCGCAACGTACAGGCCTCCAGATCCAGGCGTTTTTTCTTCAGCAAGGCGGCGAAACGCATCAGCAAGAGATGGCGCAGGCGGCTCGCGGTTGGCGACGATGCCGCTTCGTCTTCAGCAAGTCGCACAAGCCAGGCGCGCGGGAACCCCCTCGCGCATCTCCAGTGTCTCCTCTCTGGCCCCAACACGTCGCCTTCTCCTCTCGAGGCGGCAGCACTCGACGAAGCAGCAGATCGAGACCCCCCGCCATCATTCCATCGCGCAGCCGCACCTCCCCCTGGAGCGCACCTACAGGCGCAACCCCGCACACCTCCGACTCCACACATCCAGCGCGCACCTCGCAGGCACGAGCCTCCAGGCGGCGAGCTGGAACCATCCCAGGCGAGCCTCCAACTCCAGGCGGCGGCATATATCCATGAAGAGAGAGGGTTTTTCCATCGGGGAACCCTAATGAGAGGGGGGCGCATATTTCTTCCAGGGCCGAATGGGCCCAATAGCAATTGTAAAAAAAAGGGTGAGTATAGTGTCGCATAAAAAAAAAGAAGAAGGTGGTTGATTTGGCCCTATGGGCCGTATAAAAAAAATGATAAAAAAAAAGAAGAGAGAGAGAGGAGGGGCCCTTTGGGCCGTATGTTTTCTTTAAAAAAAAGAAAAAAAAAGAAAAAAAAGAGGCGCGTACAATTGAAAAGCCGTACGCATTCAAAAAAAAAAAGAAGAAAAGGAAAAAAAAGGGAAAGAAAAAAATGTTACAAAAATGTCAGTTTACAAAAAAAATGATGATAAAAAAAGCCGCAAGTTCATGGTTTGTTTTCCCCATATTTATGTATTATCTTATCTTCTCCCAATGTGGTCAACAACGTCATTCCGACCAGTATGGGAGAAAGGGGGAGTATATGTAGAGTCACAGGTCTTGTTCTAAGATTCAGATATCAGATTTTGCATACCGGTCAGATATTCAGACTCTACAAATTTCAGATTCAGACTCGACGATGACGCATGCCAATCATTTGTCATTCTTGTTGGTCGGCCAGAGCTTTCATGTGAGCCATAGGGACTCCAGAGTAGAGGACTATTCCCTATGCCATTAAGGGCAAGGGTTTTCATGTGGTATCATAGGGACTCCACAGTAGAGTACCATTCTCTGAGCCAGATAGACCCTCCAGCCCCGTTCGTCCTCCTCACGTGCACGCCATGAGAAGCAACGTCCTCGACTGCAGCAGTTGTGCGCGTTGGGTTGATATTGTCTGTAGTGTCATGTATTGTGAGTTGAGTTTCTTTCTGTTTGTCCAAGCTGAGCATTGCATGCTCCAGCTTGAGGGGGAGTGTTAGAGTATTTGGAGCATGCGTCACTTATGTAATAGGTGGGTAAATGGATCCCTCCAAGATCCATTTACCCCACCACTGAGTTTAGTCCCATACCGCCTAGTGGTGGGACTTGGAGGCCCTGTGGAAGCTATATAAGGAGCCCCAGGCCTCCTGTAACAGATGAGAAAGTGCAATGCATAACACGCCCCTTTGAGGGCTTCTCCCGTGGTTTCATCCCGCTCCTCACGGAGTAGGGTTCCACGTTAAATCCCGTTCTTCATTGATGTTTATGTTTATCCATGTTTACGCTTCCGCTTTCGATTTTCTAACAGATATTGATTGATATCGAGTGATATATCGGCGATATGCCATATTGTATCATCAGTATTGATGGAATTTTAAGTATTTATTGCAAACTTTTCATCATTTGAGTTATATCATCGACATTGTGTCGATATCGATGCTCTATAATCGATATCAATCATGTTAGTTGACCTCTCTTCTTTTATAACTCCATATACCACTACATTTGGAAACAAACTCTATGCGATAAATACTCAAAATTTTGATTTATTGCATGGTTCTAAATATCGTGATATATCTTGTATCGCTAAATGAAGAGTTTCGATATTCGGATGTATGCATAATTTCATTATATCGCCTGATATCTCACGAGATATCAATGAAATATAGATAATTCATCTCGTATCAGTCAAAATTGAAGATTTCAGTACAAATTTAGATTCAATTCATTATAAAAGTTTCGACTCCGATCTTGAATTAAATTTCAAACAAAATCCCTAATCTGGATTCAAATTCAATTAATTATGAGTTTCGAACTGTTGACGCATATTGAGTTATTGTGTATCTTCGTTATTTTATTTTCTTGTTATTCTCTTTATGTAATTTACCCATAGGCTACTCTCCTATATAAGAGAGCCTAGGGCTATGGAATAGACATCTCATTCACGTTTCCCAACATGGTATCAGAGCGACGGTCCTAGACCGGAGTTCTCGAAACCTAACCCTTACCCTAACCCCACCCGCCGGCCTCTCTTCTCTCTCTCTCTCTCTCGAATCGGCGCCGCCTAGCCGATCGGCGACGCACTTCGCCCATCGTCTCTCGCCTGGGCATCTGGGCGCATCGCTCCTCGCACGCCCCTTGCGCCTCTTGCGCGCTCCTCGCGCCTGTGCGCATCGTGCGCAGGTGCGTGCATCATCGTGCTCCTGTGCCGCACGCCTGCGCACAGCCCAGGACATCAATTGCGCGCATAATCACGCGCGCCTGTTGTGCGCATAACCTCCTGCGCGCATAGGCCCCCTGTTCGCGCGCATAGGCCCCCTGTCACGCGAGTGTGCGCACTGTCACGCGCACAGTTGCGTGCGTTTGTGCGCGTGAGATCCTCCAGTTGAAGCACTCCAGTTGCGTGCGTGTTTCTAACACGTGCGTGCGTGCCCTAAGTCTCAAAAAACCCTAGGGCACAGCCCCAGATCTACATGGGGTTAGTTGCTTGAGGTCTACACAAGCAACTAATCCTGTCTATGTCAGTGTAGACAAAGATTATCTTCTCTCGGTCACTCCAGTCTTCCGTCTCCAGTATGTCAGAAAGCAAGGCAGATATCCCATCTATGGGCGCATTTCGTGGTCCAGCGCCAATTGTCAAGATGGATGGTACGAACTATGAACTGTGGGCAATGCAGTTCATGAGTATGATGAAGTCTACGGGTAATAAGCATATTCTTACCGAACCCGAGCCTGCAGAGAAGACTGGAGTTCATGCCTCATGGGAGGCTGACGATGCTTATGCCAAGGTGTGGCTATCTGGCACATTGGCTATTGAAATCGCCAATGACATTTTACATCAACCTACAGCCAAAGACATGTGGGATATCCTGGCAGCAACGTATTCACAAGCGAAGAACGAGACGAAAATTCTGCAACTGCAACATGATATCTTCACGATAAAGCAGAATGGTCGTCCTTTACATTCTCTCTATACATCATTGAGAGGGATGTTCGAGAAGCTCTATAGCTTCATGCCTCTTACTGCCACACCAGAACAGCAGAAGACATACAGAAATGCGACGATGGTGGGTGTGTTTCTTGCTGCACTCGACCCAGAGTATGAGGCAGCACGTTCACAGATTCTGGCGGACTCGACTATTCCTCCCATGGAGGAAGCTTTTCACAGACTGAGCAGGATCACAGTACCTTCAGCAGCAGCGAATCAGAATCCCTCAGCTATGGCGGCCAACAGAGGCCGCGGATTTCATCATCAGGGCCGTGGACGTACTCCTCGTGGGAGAGGTGGCCGCACTAGGCCAACATGCTCATATTGTCACCGTGTCGGACATACTGAAGATACATGCTACTCGAAGCATGGGTTTCCTGCATCCGCACGAGCCGCTGAACAGATAGAGCCCCCGTCTGCTGCTTCACTGGATCAGCGCTTTGATGACCTGGTTGCCCGCCTCAGGGGCATTATCCCACCATCTGGCCCAGCACCGACTACAGAGAGTCATACTGATGCTGCTGCTTCTGCCTCTGCTTCCACTAGTACTTCAGGTAGTCCACTTGCACTTCACAGTAGTAGATCTGATACACTGCCATGGATCATGGACTCCGGCGCTACACATCATCTATGTGGCGACCAGAGCCTACTTACAGGATACACACAGATTCCTCCAGGACGGACAGTAGTTATTGCCAATGGCACGCATTCTCCTATCACTGGTCAGGGGGAGATTAGATTGACGTCGTCTATGCAGCTCAAGAATGTTTTGCATGCACCGCATTTTTCCATGAATCTGTTGTCAATTAGTCAGATTACGAAGGATCTTCATTGTCGAGCTATTTTTGATTCATCTTCATTGATTTTTCAGGACATCCGTACGGGCAACGTGATTGGTCATGGCTATGAGCATGGAGGCCTTTATCGTCTGAACCAGACCCCGTTTGCCGGAATCACTGCTTCTCCCGCAGACCAAGTATCTCCTTTCCTGTGGCATCTGCGTTTTGGTCATCTACCGCTTCAGAAGTTGCGTCTAGTCTTACCTTATAGTCTTTCTCACACACCTATCCAGTGTGAGGCGTGTCAGTTGGGAAAACATCACAGGTCATCTTTTCCCAGTAGTCAAGGTCGGAGTAGTAACTCCAAGTTTGAGTTGTTTCATGTCGACGTCTGGGGTCCAAGTCGTGTTCCCGATCATCAGGGGCACAGGTTTTATATTGTATTTGTGGATGACTTCTCTAGAGCATCATGGGTATTTCTAATGAAAAATAAATCTGAAGCTGGAAATATTATTATTCACTTTCTAAATGAAATTCAGAATGTTTTTTCCACAACTGTCAAAATTCTGAGAAGTGACAATGCATTAGAGTTGTGTACCAACAGTCTAGCCAACTACTACTCCTCTAAAGGAATTGTTCACCAAACATCCTGCGCTCATACGTCTCAACAAAATGGGGTTGCAGAAAGAAAACACCGTCACCTACTTGATGTCACAAGGTCACTTCTCATTCAGAGTCATGTTCCGTATTCCTACTGGGGTGATGCAGTCCTCACTGCATGTTATCTTATAAATCGTATGCCCTCGTCTGTCTTGAATGAACAGATTCCTTTCTCACTTGTTTATCCTGACAAGGATCTGTTCACTCTTACCCCTCGTGTGTTTGGGTCTGTCGCATTTGTCCATCAGTTGTCGCCTGGTTCTGACAAGCTCTCTCCTAGGGCTGTCAAGTGCGTATTTGTGGGGTACTCCAGAACTCAAAAGGGGTACAAGTGTTTTGACCCTGTGCGTCGGCGGTATATGATCAGTGCAGATGTTACATTCTTTGAATCCGTTATGTATTTTTCAGAATCCGGGAACATGCAGTCACCACCTATATCTCCTGAGACCGTATTCATGGCACCACCAACAACATCACCGTCACCACCATCTCTACCATCATCACCACCACCACCACCACCACCACCACTGCCACCAAAAGTTTCCCCGTTACCATTCCACTACACCCGCAGGCCGCCTCAAGCTCATGGTCCTGACCAGTCAACTAGCTCGCCTATGGTATGCGATGAAAATGTTAATGTTGATGGATCTAACGACATTTCTGAGCAGGATGCATTACAGGAGCATGGTGATACCACAGAGGATTTGGATGTTCCAATCGCCCTACGCAAGCCGAAGAGAAGCTGTGCCAAATATCCAGTATCAACAGCTATATCTTTTGAGAGGCTATCTGGACACTTCAGGACGTTTGCATTGTCACTTTCAGCTACAGACATTCCACGGAACCACCATGAGGCTTTGCAGGATTCTAGATGGCGGCTAGCGATGGAGGAAGAGATGGCGGCTCTTCAGTCTCGAGGTACATGGAGCTTGGTTACTATACCTCCAGATGTCAGCCCAGTAAGTTGCAGATGGGTGTTTACAGTGAAACATAATGCAGATGGCACTATTGACAGGTACAAGGCACGCTTAGTTGCAAGGGGATTCACACAGACATATGGGGTAGATTACCTTGACACGTTCTCCCCTGTAGCTCGTCATTCCACTCTGCGGATACTCTTATCAGTTGCAGTTACTAGAGACTGGCCGCTCTATCAACTGGATGTGAAGAATTCTTTTCTGTATGGTGATCTGCAGGAGGAAGTTTATATGCAACAGCCACCAGGTTTTGCTGTTGAGGGGGAGTGTTCCAAGGTTTGCAGGTTACATAAGGCCATCTACGGCCTTAAGCAGAGCCCCAGAGCATGGTTTCAGAAGCTGTCAGACCTCTTTGAGAAACAAGGATATAAACGCTCCAATGCTGATCATTCCTTGTTTGTACAGAAGACGGCAAGAGGTATTGTTGTAATCATGGTTTATGTTGACGATATCTTGATTACATGTGATGATGACCAGGGAATTAAGTAGGCAAAGGAAAGGCTGGGGACCGAGTTTGTCACCAAGGACCTGGGAGTCCTTAGATATTTTCTGGGGCTGGAATTCGCCAGAAATCCGTATGGATTGGTTATGTCACAGAGGAAGTATGTCACAGATCTACTGAGTGAGACAGGTATGTTAGGGTGTCGACCTGCTACGACACCAATGGACCCCAGCATGAAGCTGTTTGATGATGACACAGAGGAGGTTGACAGGAGAAGATACAGAGAACTGGTAGGAAAATTGTTATATGTCACGATCACTAGGCCAGATATATTATTTGCAGTGAGCCGGGTGAGCCAGTTCATGGAGCAGCCACGTCAGGTGCATATGGATGCAATACACATGATACTTAGATATCTCAAATCTTCTCCAGGTAAAGGTCTGCTATTCAAGAAAGCAAAGGGAATTTCTGTCTCAGCATGCGCAGATGCAGACTATGCAGGATGTCCTAAGGATAGGAAGTCTACCTCAGGGTATGCTGTCTATGTTGGAGATGCACTAGTCTCATGGAGGAGCAAGAAACAAACTGTGGTAGCTAGATCCAGTGCTGAATCTGAATATCGGGCTATGGCCCAGGCTACTACAGAGATGATGTGGGTGAAAGCGGTGCTGACAGATTTATGCTTAGATGTACCACTTCCTATGAACTTGGAGTGTGATAATCAGGCTGCTTTGTTCATTGCAAACAATCCTGCATTCCATGAACGGACCAAGCATATTGAGGTGGATTGTCATTTCATACGTGATATGATTCAGAAAGGATTCATTGCCACATCTCATGTTACTTCAGAAAACCAGACTGCAGATATATTCACCAAGGCATTGTTACGAGGTCCATTCCAGAAGTGTGCTTCCAAGCTGAGCATGATTGACATCTATGCTCCATCTTGAGGGGGAGTGTTGACGCATATTGAGTTATTGTGTATCTTCGTTATTTTATTTTCTTGTTATTCTCTTTATGTAATTTACCCATAGGCTACTCTCCTATATAAGAGAGCCTAGGGCTATGGAATAGACATCTCATTCACGTTTCCCAACACGAACATTTAAATCCGGTTCATTTTATTTCGGATGTTAATTAATAATTTAACGAATATAAAATAAATTTATATAAAGAATATTCTAAATTCCAAAAATAGATTAGACTTAATGATTATATTTTGTGAAAAAAATAACAAAATAGACTTAAGGTAGAGGGAAAATTCTATAGATAAGTATGAAATGCATTAAATTACCTAACTTTTGTCATTCTCATATCAGTGTATGCCTACGTCATTTGCTCTTTTTTACCTATGATGAATTAAATATAAAAAAATAACGAAGCTTTCTCTCACTTTAAATAGGATCGGATATATGGATTTTTGCTCAAATCCATGTTGAAAGATTTGATTATTTTTACGCTGGATGTCGGCTACCTAACACAACCCCTATAAGGAGGGAGATGATGAATTAAATATTTAAAGAAAAAATAATTAGATTGGGCTTATTAAAGAGGATAGATATATTATTGATGAAATAATGAAATTGTAATTTCTTTTGCATTTTGGTGAACGACAAGGCCAAACTCATGGAAAATTCTACGAATTAACGATGTTATATGAAGAAAAAATACTAGCTAATAAATATGTTGACAAGCTAAACCAAATGGCCAAAAACACGTGTGTAAACATTAGTCCAACTTATATAAAGAGTATAAGACTTTGTGATTTTTCAAATAACATCATTGTTACCAATTTTGTTACAGGATGCAATAGTATTGGGCAACATACACCGTGAGTAAATAAGTATATTGTATACAACCACAAAAAACAAGTAAATGATAAATGCAACAATAAAAAAGAAAGCGTGCATAAAATCAACGATGAACCAAAATAAGAATATCAGCACAATAAGGCAAATGCTTTTTTTTGAAAGAATAATAAGGCAAGTTTTGAATTAAAAACAGATGGAGTGGAGAAATAAGAAGACAAGGAAAACACGGAATAAAAAAATCAAATAATAAAGAACTTAAAATATTAATTACTTGAAAATCAAAAGCCAAGAGAGATACGCACTAGAAACCCGTTCTACTATTCTCATCTATTGTTGCAAGGAAGAAGGTTGATGACGAGAAGCCAGAACCATGTCCAATATGGGAAGATGCATTCTATAAGAGAATGGGCATTAGACACCCAGGTATACACTAGAACCTCTCAATAAAAAGGCTGCAAGATGCGCCTTAGCTAAGAAATGAGTAGCAGAGGCTTGGATGCGCCTTAAAAGAGACAAGTCATTGCTCTAACCCTTAAAGGATGTAAAATAATGCTCGAAGAACCATCCAAAGATAAATCCAGAGACACGAGTACCGAACAACTCTCATTACAGTAGGGGGAGACAAAGAGGAGGCGCCAACAACTAGGACCCTGATCGAGCGTGGTGGAGGTGATGAGCAATGTTGGAGTCGAGCTACATGGTGAGGGAGAGGTGGTTGCAGCATTGGTGGAACTGGAGCTGGTGGTGGGGTTGGCGGCAACGAGTTGGGGAGATGGGAGGGTGGTGGTGCATGTGGGGAGCTATGAGGTGAGGGAGAGGTGGCATGACGACGACGTGGTGGGGGGAGCGGGTGCTGGTCGTTGGAGTTGGCAGCGACGAGTTGGGGAGATGGAGGCAAGTGGGGTTGGTGGTGGCTGCGAGAAGGGAGAGGTGGAAAATCGAATATTTGGGTTCTCACGAGGGAAGAGGGAATTAGAGGGAAAAAGGGTGGGGGTGGTAGTGGGAAGTTTGGAGTTAGATAATTAAAAATATTAAAAATAATATAATTTAATATGTGTATTGCGGATAATATGTGGGCATTGCAAAATTTACCCCATATTTACTTGCATATAATAGCTCTACAAACTATATTGTGTGCGTGTATGTATGTATGTATATATATATGTATGTATCGAATCGAATTATTATCGAACAAATCCAAGACAATTCAGATTAAATTCATTTGGAAATCGAATCCACGAATGAAATTCATATTCTGTTCATTTAACTTCGAGTCAATTTTCGAATTATTTTCAAATGAATCCTATTCAAATTCGAACGATTCAATTCAGTTATCAACGTTACTCCCACTATTCCATAGCGAATGATTTAATCAATGTTTTGATGAGTTTTTGCATCTATTGGAGATATTGTCGGGCTGTGAGGGACTTTTTGACACTATAGATCACTGGTCGTGGGCTGATGGTGTGGAAGCAGTGGCGAAAGCAGGATTATACACTAGACAAGGTACACTAATAAGAAAGAAATAATAAATAAGATTGCATTATTCAAAAAATTAAATCATTATAAATATCCATATGCATGAGAATACACAATTAAAGTAGGAAATCATATAATTATATTCATCCCTCAAAATTCAAACAAACCTTGAAAAAATAGATAGGATTATATTGATAAATGTAACGATACTATATCACTGGCAGTTAGGGATGAAAACGAATACAAATATATTCGCATCCGTTCGTATCCGCATTCGTCAAATAGAGGATATGGATGCCATTTTCTTGTATCTGGCAAATACGAATGCGAGTACGAATGCAAATGTCCAACATTCGTCGAATACGAATATGAATATAATATCCTCAACTTTAACGAATACGAATGTGAATATGAACGTTGAAAATTTTGAGGATACGAATACGAATATTCGTTTTTTGAAGGATACGAATACGAATACGAATGTTCAGATTCTGGATGATACCAATATTTACATGGTATACAAATAAGTAAGTTTGGTAAGTTTTCTTTTATTATTTAGTTATATCTTTATGTTTTCTTTTTATGTACATATTCATTATTAAAATATTTAATATACTTTTTTACAATTATGAACCTAAATTGTTTATAGCTTTTAAGTAAATTTGAACATGTATAACATTCGTATATTAATTCGTATTCGTTTGTCAAATATCCGTATCCGAAATACCAATATTCGTTTTGCATTCGTATTCGTATTTTGAGGATGTGATTTTACATTTTACACATTCATGTGATATTCGTATTCGTATCTGGATTTTAAAAAGGATGAGGATATGGTAACACCTATATTCGTATCCGCATCCGACCGTTTTCATCCCTACTGGCATTGGTGTGCAATGTGCCTACCACTCAAAAGACTAGGGTTCAAATCCCCCTGTGTTGGTTGTTGTATTAGGTAATCGACAACCAGTGTAAAATACAATCGAATTTTTCAACATGGTGAGCAAGAATCTATGTAGCTGACCTTATTTGTAGTGGGAGAAGGATTTGCCATTTTTTCTACCCACTTAAATGGTCTGGTGGTAGTGCAATGTGCCTACCACCCAAAAGACCATGATTCAAATCCCCCCTTATGGGGGTTGCGTTAGGTAGTTGATACCGGCGTAAAAGATAGTCGAATCTTTCAACATGAATTTGAGTAAGAATCCATGTAGCCGACCCTAATTATAGTGGGGGAATGCTTCACCATTTTTTTATATCAAAACTTGTACTAATAGTTGATGTTCTTAACGCCAATTAATGCAAATTTGATGACAAAGACAATACATAATCATTCTTATATAAAAAAACAATAGAAAACTAGCAATTAATGCATTATTCTTCACTAATTTTAGGTTTATTGTTATATAACTGATAAATCACAGATTTATCATCATTAATCATCAACATTATCTCTCTTGCTTAAATAAATCTACAAAGATTCATTGACAATTGACTCTAATTACTAATTTGTGTGTTGTGTATAATTTACATTAATTAATGTATATAGTATAAACCTATTATTGTGATTTTATCAACAACTTAGATATCTATAATGACAACTCTAGCCAATCCCTTTTAGATAAAATTTTTAATGATAGTTATATTGATTGGGTAGAAATTTAGTAGAAGGGTTTATGGCATTGAGTCATTGGCATATCCTTTTTTCATGTTCTTATCTTCATAATATCATCATATAATACATTGTTATATACTATATGTTTGTCAGATTATATTATTTCACCAATAAATATATTTATTAATAATTTATAATTATTTTTCTATACAAACTGACGCTTACGCCTTGACTGCCTCGAGGCTACGCCTCGCTCGCTTCCAGGGAAAACGCCTCGTTTCGCCTTTCATTTTTTCGAACCTTGCAGATGATTCAAATCTCCCTTTGACGTACATACTGATTGGCAAAATAAAAATAAAAATTGTGTTGAGTATTGGCACTTGAGAGAATCCTGTTCCAATGAGAGGAAGTGAAAATAAGTACACAATCCTATATCGTCCATAATATGGCTTTCCATCTATACCTTTGAAGTCCGACGAACTAAAGAGACAACGGATTGAAGCAAAACTAGATTTATTCTCCAGAGTTGTTAAGGGTTGGGTCCTTAGGTGAGCTTCTGAGATTGGAATTTTTTGTGATATTGAGAATCTACTCTCATGATTGCAGTCAACACTATATCATACATCTTATATATGTATTCATTGAGAGTCTGACAATTAAAGGAGTTGAATTCCTTTTAATTAATACTTGGATCAACTTAGAGTTTTAGGATTCTTAAAACCTAGTGTTCTAAGTCAAATCAAGCCTTGTATCCTCACTTACACATGTCAGGGATCTCACTAATTAAACTAACTCTTTAACAAATTCTTTTAGCTCGAGGATGAGCTTAGCTTAAGTATAGGGAGGTAATAAATCCCATTTTTATCATTAATCATCACTATCATCTCTCTTGCTTAGGTAAATCTACAAAGATTCTTTGACAATTACTTTAATTACTAATTTGTGTGTTGTATATAGTTTACATTAAAGCCTCCGACCTTCAAAGCTTCCGATCTTCGCCAACCTCCAGTGGAGCCGCTCCGACCTTCAAAGCTCGAGTAGAAGCACAGAAGAGATCCCGGAGGCTCGTCGGAGATCAACCATCACCACCGCCAGAGAGGAGGTCGATGGAGGAACAACGAGCTACAATTATCATTCGATTGATCTGATCGAACGACTCTGAGGGCATTCCAACCTTGGTACCAGCCAGGAGGTTCAGTGGAACCGAACCGCTTCGAAGCACGGAGGCCGCCCACATGGCCTCCTAACCTGCGACCGAGCCACCGCTCGCCCGAGCCTGATCGCACGTTTTTTGCATGTGCGTGTCTGGGTAATTTGCAAATTTGCTCGTCGATTTTCCATATTTGCAAAAAGGGATGGTATTTCATAAATTCGCCAGCCATTTTTTATTATTTGCATTTACGTCCTTGTAGGGACCTATGTGTAAGGATTATTTGGGGGGGAAGATGGCGTTTCACGGGGCGACTCGCGAGGCGCGTCTCAGGGCAGTTTCGAGGGTTCCTGGTCCTCCGAGGGTTCCGCCTCGTGGGCGGCGCGGTGGAGATCTCGCGGCGACTCCCAGAGAAGCTTCGTGGGCGGCGCGGTGGGGATCTAACGGCGGGTTCGATGCCTTGCGGTGCCAGGGGCGGTCCACTCTCGACGCGTCGCCTCTGGCTCCGCGTTACCGAGGCGGGTTCGGGGGGCCTTCGCGGCATCGGGTGCCTTCTGACTCTCTGGCGGCTCGTTATGGCGTAGGGAGTGCGCCTCTGCGGGATGGTTTTCGTCCTAGGGCTGGCACGCGTGAGTTCCTTATCGGGAGGAGCGAATCTCGCTTCCAGGGGCATGCGGGGCTGCTCGAGCAGGGGGGCGTGGCTGGCAACACCTGTGTGGCGGGCACACGGTTCGAAAAAACGAAAGGCGGAACGAGGCGTTTTCCCTGGAAGCGAGGCGAGGCGTAGCCTCGAGGCGGTCGAGGCGTAAGCCTCAGTTTGTATAGAAAAATAATTATAAAATATATAATAAATATATTTATTGGTGAAATAATATAATCTGACAAACATATAGTATGTAACAATGTAATATATGATGATATTACGAAGATAAGAGCATGAAAAAAGAATATGTCAATGCCATAAACCTTTCTACTGAATTTCTACCCAATCAGAAGGAAATCATTGGCTGTAACTATTGTTAAAATTTTTATCTAAAGAGGATTGGCTATAGTTGTCATTATAGATATCCAAGTTGTTGATATGAATCATATGATTTGAATACTAACTATATGTTTTACTGCACTCAAATGAAGAATGGTCTGATATCCTTCCTGTGCCACCATACCCGTCCCAAAATTTTTTCTTATATGAGTATTCAAATTCGTATACAGTTTTTTATATGTTTAAGGATGTAATAGTAAGAGTTCACTGAAATAATTTGGCATGTTAATGGTAAATATGAATGTGAAAGAGGTCAAAGAGGTCAAATTTAAGCATTCATCTTGCATAAATATATACTCAACAACAAGACCTTTATAAACATATGAAAATATGAATAGGTATAATTTTTTCCTTTAAAAAAATACTTGAAAAAGCCCTCACGCCTCACCTAGCGCCTTGCCCCGCCTCAGCGCTTCGCCTCGCCTCGACCGCCTCAGGCATCTGAGGCACACGCCTCAGCCAGGGGGTCTGAGGCGGTCGCCTCAGGGCGTTTTCTCAATGCCTCGTTTCGCCTCGACCGCCTCAGCGCCTCGAGGCACGTTTTTTTACAGGCAGCGGAGATGCAGTCATCGCCGGGGGGTGGCGCCTTGTTGAGAAGCGTCGCAGGAGGCGCCTTGCTGGGCTTTCTCCACGGGGCCGTGGTGCGCCGCGGCTATCTCCTTTCGGCCGGGGTTGCTACCGTTGTGGTGGCTTGGATCACTGGGCGAGGGCGTGCCGCAGTCCCCTTCGTTGTTTCTCGTGCAGGGGTTATGGTCATTCTATGCGATCTTGCCCGTTGGAAGAGCACCGGGATTCGATCTTGATCGGTGAGGGAGCTGGTGGGGAGGCTCTCTTCCTCGCAACATCTGACGTGGGGTTTGTGTCCAAGGCCTCCTTCAAAGGGGATGTGGCGTGCCTTTCTCCGTGGAGGGTGATGGCGAGGGGGCTTCAGGAAACCGAGGTGCGAAGTTTGGTGGGAGGATCGGAGGTTGGGCCTTTGTGTCTGCATTGGCGAAGGCCGAAAGATTCGGATATTGCAGTGAAGCCTGCGGTGGTGGAGAGAGTCATTGTCAGGGGGTTGCCGTTGAGGGCGAGGACGAAGGCGCGCATTTCACGCTTGCTGCAGAATGTTGTTGTGGTCGAATCTGTCGAGTTCTCGGGATGTCAACCGGGACAACCTCTGGATGTTCTTCTTCGAGTGGAGCCAGTCGGAGCTGAGAAAATGGGTTGATGGGAGCTGTGGTTGGATGGCAAGAAGGTTCTGTTAGAACTGGTGGCCGCGGATGTCTGGGCGGCTATCCGGGCGGCAGGGAAGTGCAGGGGGGAGATTCAGGTGGTAGAGAACTCTTCGGGAGGTGGAGAGGGAAGGTCGGAGACGTTGCAGCCCTGTGCGGGGGTTCGGCCTTCGAGCGCGACTCACTCTCCAGCGTTGGCAATTCAGTTCGGCACCATCTCCGCGGCGGGTGCTTCGAGGTCATTGGCGGTTCCTATTTCTTGTGGACCGGCGGTTGACGTGGGAGGAGGTGAGGCGGCTGGTGGATCTCTGCCTGTTGTTTCTCGTGAGTTGTTGTACCATGTGGGGTCGGTTCCTGAGCGGACGTGGGTTGAAGGCACGGGTCGGCGAGGATCGGTTATCTCTTCCTCCTTTTTGGCTGGTGGGATGGCGCCTGCTCTGCTGGGGTTGGAGGAAGTGGTTGGGGGTGCGCCTGAGCCGAGGAGGGCTGGTTCTGTGGGGGAGCAGCCTGTGGGGAAGGGCTCCACATTGCAGGGAGAGGGGATGACCTGCAGAGAGGGGATGCGGAAGTGGTTGGGTCGGAACTAAGGCTTGTGAGCTCGGCTTGTGGTGGGGCCGACTTGGCTGGAGTGGAAGGGGCGGCAGGGGACTCTCCTTTGGTTGGTCTTGGGATCCTTGTTCCGGGGATGTGTTCTGGGCAGCCTCTTCCGGAGGGGGCGGAGCCGGGGCAGCGGCGCTTCGGTGTCACATATGAGAGGGAGGAAGGTAGGGGGAGAAGGGCCAGGAAGATGGCGAGGGCGTCGTTGAGGGTCGCTTTAGCGTCGGGTGATGAGGCTGAGCTTGTGACTCCGGGGGTGACAAGTCCAATTGTGGTGCAGAATCGCTTTGCTGCACTCGACCGGGGGATGGCGCGCCGCTTGGGAGTTATTCCCCCTTCTAAGATGGATGCTCAGTTGTTGAAATGAAGTTACTATCTTTGAATGTGAGGAGCTTGGGCCGGTCCGAAAAAAGGCTCGGGGTGCAAAATTTGGTGAGGGAGGCAGGCGCAGATATCTTTTTTATACAGGAGACAAAGCTGCAGACGATGGATGAGTAGTTGCGGTGGGAGATGAGTAGTGGGGAGTCTTTTGCGTTGGCAGAGAAAGAGGCTGCAGGTGCATCTGGTGGGCTTATAACTGGCTGGCGGTCCGCTTATTTCGACCTGTTGGGGACTTTTGTTTCTCTCTTCACCCTCTCAGTGAGGCTGCTTCGGAGAGCGGATGGTGTGTGCCTGTTCATCACTAATGTATACGGCCCGTGCCGCCGGGAGGATGGTACTCTGGCCGCGGGCTTAGACTCTATAGTGCCTGAGGTGGGCGATGGAGTTTGGAATCTTTGGATCATCGGTGGGGACCTGAATGTCACTCTGTTCCCAGAGGATCGACCAAGGGGGGGAGGTGGTTCAGATTCGGGGTCTGCAGATATGAGGGAAGTGGTTCGTTCTCTGGGTTTGTCAGTTGTGGATGCGACCGGTTGCAGGTACACTTGGAGGAACATGAGGTCGAAGTCCAGGCTAGACAGGTTTCTGATGTCCGTTGAGGCGGGTGAGGCTTTCCCGCTGGCGAGGGCTTGGGCTCTCCCAAGGACGCTCTCTGATCATACTCCGGTTTTATGGTTCTCTTGGGAGGAGCGACTAAATCGGTTCTAAAGGATTTCGGGACCTGGTGAGCCAGCATTGGCGGGGATTCTCGGTGGCGGGTTCGGCAGTGTCGCGCTTCGTGGCCAAGCTGGACGCTCTTAGGCGGTTGCTGTTGTCTTTTGGGAAGGATGTTGCCAGGAGGCGGAGGGCCACCAAGGCCGAGGCAGAGGTGAGGATAAGCAGGTTAGGCGGGCTCGATGATGACCGGGGGCTGACTCCGGAGGAGGTGGAGGAGAGGGCAGCTTGGTTGGAAGTGGCTTATCAGGAGGACAGGAAAGAAGAGGTCCATTGGAGGCAAAGATCGAGGCAGAAGTGGCTAAGGGAAGGTGATGCCAACACTCGCTTTTTCCATTCGGTGGCGTCTGGTAGGAGGAGAAGGAGCTTCTTGCATGAGGTTGAGGTGGGGGGTCAAAGGGTATCGGGAGAAAGGGACATTGGGGCCGCCTTGCGGGAGCACTTTATTGGGGCGTCGAGGAGAGTGAGTGAGGGGGAGGGCTGGGGTTGGACGGGTCGTGGAGCAGGGTCCCTGATTGGACCCCAGGGGGACTTGCTGGCGTAGGGCCGTTTGGGGGTTGAATGCGGACGGGGCTTCGGGCCCAGATGGCTTCTCTGTCTCTTTTTACAGGGAGTTTTGGGACCTGCTGAAGGGCGACATTTTGGAGGTTCTGAACGAATTCAGGGATGGAAACAGGGGTTTTGAGAAGGTGAACAGGGCCTTGATCTTTCTACTGTCGAAGAAAGAGAACCCTGTACAGGTTGGGGATTACACGCCTATTTCGATCTCTAATGGCATTTATCTCATTGTGGCCAAGGTGTTGGCGAGCAGGCTTAGAGATGTTTTGTCTTTCGTGATCTTACCGGCTCAATCTGCGTTCATTCCTGGCAGATGTATGGCAGATGGTATAATGACCGCCTCGGAAGTAACTCTTGAATGGAAAAGGTCTAGGAAGAAAGGGGCTATTTGGAAGATTGATTATGCTAAGGCCTATGATTGTGTCAGTTGGAAGTTCTTATGGGTATCGTTCCAGAAAAGAGGATTTCCAGAAAAGTGGATTGCTTGGGTTAAGAGATGTGTCACTACTTGCTCCTGCACTGTCTTGGTTAATGGCAGACCTGAGGGGGGGTGGTTTCAACCACAGAGGGGGGTGCGTCAAGGCTGCCCCCTAGCTCCCCTGCTCTTTGTGTTGGTGGCGGATTGCCTGGCAGTACTGTTTCAATGGGCGGGTGAAGAGAGCTGGTGTGAGGGATTCAGATCGGGGGACATCTCCGTTCCGCTGCTGCAATATGCGGATGACACGTTGATCTTTTTGGGGGGACGGAGGAGCAAAACCAAAATGCATTTGTTTTGGTGGACATGTTTGGATGCCTTTCTGGCTTGCAGATTAACAGGCAGAAGTCGACTCTGGTTACCCTTGGGATGTAGGATGAGGAGAGTAACAGGTTAGCCGTTTGGGCAGGTTGCCCTCTGGGGCGCTTGCTAATCACTTATTTGGGGTTGCCTTTGGTTGACGGCAGGCTGAGGAAGTCTGATTGGGACTGCGTGCTTCGGAGAATGGAGGAGCGGCTGCAGGGATGGAAGGCTACAACTTTGTCCAAGGGCGGAAAACTTACTTTGCTTAAGCACGTCCTCTTTGACATTCCGATCTTTTTCTTCTCGACCCCTCTAATGCCTGTTGGGGTCAAAAGGAAGGTGGAGTCATTGATGAGATCCTTTTTCTGGTCAGATGGGAGGCAGGCAAGGAGGGGATTGCACTTGGTGGCTTGGAAGGATCTGGTTGTACCGGTTTCCGACGGTGGCCTGGGAGTCAGGGATGTGGAAGCAATGAACAAGGCTTTGTTGGCCAAATGGGTGGTGCGTATTTGGGGCTCTTCCGACTCGCTGGTGTTGCGGTTGTTGAGGGCGATCTATGGGGTCTCGGGAGAGTTGGTGGCTGCGAGCAAGCGTCATGAGTATTCGTTGTGGAGCGGGATCCCTGCCGTGATTCCGAGGCTCCGAGCTTGCCTTCGGCCGAGGTTGGGGAATGGACTCCGGTTCAGATTTTGGATGAATGATTGGACGGGAGGGGGTGCTGGCGATCCGCTTCCCTAGGTTGATGGCGCTTGCCGTTGACAAGGGGGCACTGGTGGCGGACGTGGTGGACTCTGGCTCGTGGGCTCCGAGGTTTCTGACGGCTCTCTCGGATCAGAGACTGCAGGACTATTTGCGGATGCTTGAGGAGATACCCTCTGCCGGGGAGTTATCGGCCGAGCCTGATCACTTTGATTGGGCAGATGGTAAGTTCTCGGTAAAGATTGCATATAGGAAGTTGAGTGGAAGTGTGGTGGACCAAGACGAGGCCCTATGTGCCGATATGAAGATGATCTGGGCAGCAAAGGTACCTAATCAGGTTAAGGTCTTCCTATGGTGCTTAAGAAGAGATCGGCTCTGTGATAAAATGAGAAGGGGTAAACTGCTGGGCGTGACGGACATCGCATGCGACAGATGTGAGGGTGGTGTGGAGGATGCGGATCACATCTTCTTCGGCTGCAGGACTTCGGCGAATGTGTGGGCCTCTTTGGGGCTGCCATGGGTGCACGCTTCATGTGCATATCAGTTTTGGAGTTCTATTCGGGCAGTGGGGCTTGGATCCTCCGCTGATGTCTCCAGAACTTTTACCGTGCTGTGGGCTATTTGGCTTGGCAGGAATGATGCCATCTTCAAGGGGCAGCGTTTTATTATGAAAATGTATTAGCTCAGTGTAACGCTCTTTACAATTTCTGGGTATCCAGCTGATGTAATTTCACCCGGTTTTTAATGAAATTTTGGTTTGGTGTGGAGACTCCCATCTTGGGAGGGCTCCCCCTCGTTATTATTCAAAAACAAATGTGTAAGGACTTTTATATATTTTATCTCATTTATGCCCCTGGACTAAATCATGGATATCTTAAGCATCCTTTATCCTATTAAGATGATTTCAGTGCCATATTGTTCCTTATTTAATTATCTTTAATATGGCTATATTTATTCTCTGATTTGATGTTTATTGTCTTATTAAATAATTAGAGAAGAAGTAGACACTTTCATTCATATTAAAATGAACCTGGGCTTAGAATCATTCGCTCAATTGGATCTTGATCAAATAGATAAGTTGCTTAAGTATGATAAATCATTTTAGGGCAATTTCGATGTGTATACTTGCATGTGTAATCTCATTTTGTTCATCAAAGCATCATTTTCTAACATGCATCTAAATATTTACAAAACTCATTTCACTTCATGCATGCATTTGTGATGTGCATCACCTTGTATTGATTGCCTGTATTGTTTTGTTAGTTTTAACTTAGATAATTTATTAGTCACTTAACTTATATGATTTAACACCTGAATAATCGTATTATGGCTCGTGTCCTTGTGTTCGATCCTGTACTTCCCAGGTTATAAATTCAAACCGAATCCTCCTCGCGGAGATCTTTTTATTCAGTTCTGTATGATACGCTAAGTGCTCGTGCTACAACGGATACATTTTAATACATGCATTTAACGATTCATCAATAACAACAGATGAATACGTACCAAAAAATTACTACATCTCATTAATTGTAGTGCCAGTGTAATTAAATTGGGGAATATAAGAATACATGCCTTATGCTAACTTAACATTATATAGGGTGCCATATGAATTATATCTTTTAATTAATAATTAACATTTTAATTAAATAGTTGAAAGCTTATTTTTTAAATTGGGGAATATAAGAATACATGCCTTATGCTAACTTAACATTATATAGGGTGCCATATGAATTATATCTTTTAATTAATAATTAACATTTTAATTAAATAGTTGAAAGCTTATTTTTACAATTAAATGCTTGATGTCCGGTCATTAATTGCTAAAAATAACTGAAATATCAATTTCATCTGCTTACTGTTCTTACCCTACCTAATCATATATGATATATGCACACTCACTACATAAACAAATCTATGCAGCAAAACATGTATAAATAAACTATATTTGCTTTACCTACATAAACCATGGAAGGCCACATCGGTATCGATATCGATATCAGAACTGTGTCGATATGATATATCGTCGATATATCGACACCATATCGCTGATATCGAACCTATTTCATGAAGAAAGTGGCCTTCCAAGTCCAAATATCGGCCATATTGGCGATATATCGGTCACCTGTCGATACCGATATATCGCTGATGTATTACGATATGGCCTTCCATGACATAAACAATCAACTCATTTTTTTTCGTTTTTCCTCTATTATATCAATTTGGTCATCTAAATTTTATTGGATATTGTTGTTGTAGAGATCTTTTTATATTGTATGTATTGTTTCTCTATTTATTTTTTCTTATGTATGTCGTATGTAATTTACCCGTAGGTCTCTCCTCTATATAAGAGAGCCTAGTGTTATCAGGAATAAACAACGCTTTCATTTTTCCTAACATGGTATCAGAGCAGTAGTCCTAGACCGGAGCTTTCGTATTCTAACCCTTACCCTAATCACACCTGCCACCCCTTTCTCTCCTCCTTCTCCAAGCGGCCACCGCCAGTCTCTCCTTTCCGCCGAGCTGCTGCCGCCGTCGGCCTCCTTTCGACGAGTCGTCACCACCCCTCCTATCAGCGAACCGTCGCTGCCGCCGATCTCTTCTTGGCAAACCGCCGGTGACCCTCCGCTGTCGTTGCCGGGCTAGCCTCTCTATCTTTCTCGTCATCAGCCTCGCTGCAGTCAGTCCACGACCCCTTCTGCTTGTATCTAGGCTTCGTTTGTGTCGATGGATTTGGTTGCATAAGTCTACGTATGCAATCAAATCCTCATATGTCTGTGTAGACACATATCTATTGGTCTACAAAACCCTAGTTTTCTTCATCCGGCATTATATCAGAGAGCAAGGTCGATGTTTCTACCACTAACTCTTTCAGAGGTCCAATACCGATTATCAATATGGACGGGACGAACTACGAGCTCTGGCCAGTACACGAGCCTCATGAAATCTATGGGTATGAAGCATATTCTTACCGAAGAGGAGCCATTTGAGAAAGCATGGATCAATGCTTCACGAGAGGCAGATGATGCATATGCCCAAGTCTGGCTGTCTGGTACATTGGCGATTGAGATTTCCAATGATGTGTTACATCAGCCCACCGCTAAGGCGATGTGGGATATTCTCGCCGTAACTTATTCCCATGTGAGGAATGGGACCAAGATATTGCAGCTGCAACATGATATATTCACCATTAAGCAGAATGGACAACCCCTCCATTCGCTATACACGTCCCTGTGTGGGATGCTTGAGAAGTTGCACCGTTTCATATCCCTCACGTCTACTCCTGAGCAGAAGAAGACATAGGAATGCTACTATGGTTGGTGTCTTCCTTGCAATACTAGACCCTGAATATGAGGCAGTTCGTTCACAGATTCTAGCAGATGCTACCTCATATGGAGGAAGCTTTTAGAAGACTCAATAGGATCACTGTCCCATCTACTACCACGAGCCAGACTTCCTCTGTGATGTTAGCCTCCCGTAGTAGGGGGGGCTCTTCTCAGGTCCGTGGACCTCGTGGTTGAGGAGGTTGTATTCCCCAGCAGTGCACTTATTGCCATCGTATTGGTCACACAGAAGATACATGCTATTCCGAGCATGGCTTTCCTGTTTCAGTTCGTGTATCAGAGCAAGTAGATTCTCGTGTTAAAGTAGATTCTCGTGTTACTGCTTCGTCGGATCAGAGGTATGATGACCTTGTTGCTCGACTAAGGATATTATGCCTTCGGGGAGTTCCCTTGACTAGTTGCCTACTCCAGGAGGTCATTCAGATGTTGCAGCTTCCACCTCCTCCAGTACCTCAGGTATCACCTATGCTTTCACTACTTATCATAGTTCCGATCTTATTGAATGGATTATGGACTCTTGCGCGACACCACATATGCGGCGATAGAGATCAACTTGCAGTTTACAGACAGGTACCTCCAGGAAGGACTGTTGTCATAGCAGATAGGACTCATTCCCGATCACAGGATAGGGGGAGATCCGTTTGACACCGTCAATGCGTTTGCAGAACGTGTTGCATGCACCTTACTTCTCTATGATTTATTATCTATTAGTCAGATTACAAAGGATTTACATTGTCGGGCTATTTTTATCCATCGTCTCTTGTTTTTCAGGACATACTCACGGGCAGGGTGATTGGTTGTGGTCGTGAGTAGGGCGGCCTCGATCGTCTGTTCCGAACACCTTATGCTAGCCTATCTTCTCAGTGTCATGGATCTGTCTCTCGTTTCATGTGGCACCTGCGCTTTGGTCATCTTCCACTCCAGAAGATGTGTCATGTCATGCCTCAGATCTCTCCCCGTTCTTCCTTCTAGTGTGAAAAGCATCATCGATCTGTTTTTCCTAGTTGTCAGAGTTAGAGCAGTCGCTCCCTTTTTGAATTGTATCATATTGATATTTGTGGTCCAAATCATGTTCCCGATCACCAAGGACACATGTTTTATCTTGTCGCAATTGATGATTTCTCTTGTTTGTCATGGGTGTTTCTGTTGAAGAATAAATTTGAAGCAGGGGATGTTATCAAAACTTTTTTTAATGAAGCACAGAATATTTTCTCTTTGTCTATGAAATTTGTGAGATCTGATAATGCTTTGGAATTCTGTACTCACTCTCTCTCATTTTTTTCTCATCCTGTGGTATTATTCATCAAACATGGTGTGCCTATACTTCTCAACATAATGTTGTTGCAGAGAGGAAGCATCGCCACTTACTCGATGTCACCCGTACTTTTTTGATTCAGAATCGTGCCCCACATTCGTTTTGAGGCGATGCTGTTCTTACGACATGTTATCTTGTGAACCGCATGTCCTTTGCTGTTCTTGATGAGAAAATTCCTTTCTGTAGCATTTCCATTGAAGGAGTTGTACTCCCTCACTCCTCGTGTTTTTGTCTATGTTGCGTTGGTCCACCAGTTGTCTCTAGGTATAGACAAGCTCTCTCCTAGAGCTGTCAAATGTGTGTTTGTTGGGTACTCGAAGACACATAAGGGATATAGTTGCTATGATCCATTGAGCATGAAATATTATGTGAGTGCCGATGTTACATTTTTTGAGTCGGTTATGTACTTTTCTGCTACAGGTGATAGGTTAACTTCATCAACTTCAAATGATGAGGTCTACATGCCATCTCCTCCTATGAGCCCACCACCAGCCCAGCCTGTGCCTATTCCAACCCGACCACCGCCACCTCCTCCACCTACGTCACCCTCCCCTCTTCCGCCGTCGATGCCTATTGTTTCACCATTCCCTCATTTCTATACTCGTCGGCCATCTTCTGCTCATGGATAACGCCCGTCATCCAGCACACCTCAGATATGTATTGATTACAGGGTTTCTAACGATGGTTCTGGAGGTGTGTCTGAGCAGACATCTTTGCAAGAGGATGTTACTCCACCCGAGGATTTGTCTATTGATCTGGATGTTCCTATTGCTATTAAAAAGCAGAAGTGTACCTGTGCCTCATATCCATTAGCTTTACAGGGTTCTTTTGATCGCTTAACAGGGGATTTCAAGAGGTTTGTTGTTGCCTTATCTACCGTGGCTACTTCACGGAATTATCAGGAGGCATTGAGAGACAGTCAGTGGCGTCTAGCTATGGAAGAGGAGATGGATATGCAACAATCTCGTGGTACTTGGAGTTTGGTTCCTGCTCCCATTGTGGTATCAATTGTTAGTTGCAAATGGGTGCTTACAGTAAAACACAATGCGAATGGTACCATTGATCGTTACAAGGCTAGATTAGTTGCACGAGGCTTTACTCAGATGTATGGTGTTGATTATATGGACACTTTTTCTCCTGTTGCTCGCCATTCTACTCTACGGATTCTTCTTTCAGTTGCAGTGGTACGTGATTGGTCTTTTATTCAGCTTGATGTAAAAATGCCTTCTTGTATGGTGATCTTCAGGAAGAAGTCTACATGCAGCAACCTCCAGGGTTTGCTGCTGAGGGGGGGGGGGATGCCAACAGGTTTGTAGACTTCACAAGGCAATTTATGGCCTGAAACAGAGTCCGAGAGCAAGGTTTCAGAAGCTCTCATATTTTTTTGAGAAGCATATATTTAAAAGGCCAGATGTAGATCATTCACCATTTGTTCAGAGAATGCCTACTGGTACTGCCATTATTAGATCTATGTTGATGACATACTCGTTACAGGAGATGATGTGCAAGGGATAAAAAGAGCAAAGGAGTTTCTGAAACACCAATTTGTCACCAAGGATCTTGGAACTTTATGGTATTTCTTGGGATTAGAGTTTGTCAGGAATCAGCATTGTCTTGTCATGACCCAGAGGAAATATGTCACATATATGCTTGTTGAGACATGAATGATTGGGTGTGTAGATCTGCCACTAGTCCTATGGATCCTAGTATGAGATTATATGATGAGGATACATATGAAGTAGATAAGGGAAGATATAGAGAATTGGTGAGAAATCTTCTCTATGTTACTATCACTAGGCCTGATATCTTTTTTGCTGTTAGTTGAGTAAGTCAGTTCATGGAGCAACCCCTACAGGTACATATGGATGGTGTTCATATGCTACTGAGATACCTAAAGTCATCTCCAGGTGCAGGATTGTTATTCAGAAAAGGGACAGATCTTACCATTTCAGCATGCACAGATGCAAACTATGCAGGGTGACCCAAGGACAGAAAGTCCACTACAAGGTTTGATGTATTCCTTGGCAGCTCTTTTGTATCTTGAAAGAGTAAGAAGCAAACTGTAGTTGCCAGGTCAAGCGTTGAATCTGAATATAGGGCTATGGCACAAACAAGCACATAAATGACGTGGGTTCGAGCAGTTCTTGTAGATTTACATATAGACGTTCCTCTTCCTATGTAGTTACAATGTGATAACCAAACTGGACTATTCATTGCCAACAACCATGTGTTTCATGAGAGAACAAAACATATTGAAGTGGACTACCACTATACACAAGATATGATCCAGAAAGATTTTCTCTCTACCTCTCATGTCAGCTCAGGAGATCAAACTGCAAATATCTTTACTAAGGCCCTGCTCAGAGGATCTTTCCAGAAGTGTTCATCCAAGATAAGCATGATTGGCATCTATGCTCCATCTTGATGGGGACTGTAGAGATCTTTTTATACCTTATGTATTGTTTCTCTATCTGTTTTTTCTTATGTATGTCTTATGTAATTTACCCATATGTCCCGCCTCTATATAACTGAGCCTAGGATTCCCAGGAATAAACCACGCTTTCATTTTTCCCAACAATTACCTATACTTTGAGTTGGGGCATGCGATGAAGGCGGGGATGGTGGGAGCCAAGTCGATGCACGAGGGAGATAGGTAGCGGGTCTGTGAGGGAGACAGGGGTGTGTTGGGTCAATTCCTCCTGTCATGAGAAATGTCAGGATTGGTAGTGCTGTGAGGAGCTGAGCGAGGGACACATGCAACAGATCATCAAGAGAGGCGGGGACAAGGTGGAAACAGAAGTGTCTCTTCTCGTAAGGGGTGTTGAGTCTCGGGATGGCATGGTTGAGAGCAAGGTAGTTAGTGCACAAAGAGGAACGTGGGTTACTCATGAATGTTTTTATGGGAAAGGAGCACAAAGGACATCCCATGAGAGTTGAAAAAGGCAACATATGGGGCAGTTGAAGGTTTGAAAAAACCCAGGGGGAAGCACGTGCCCCACTTGGCTCTAACTTAGGTTTGCTCATGTGTGGAAGGCATATACGACCTTTTATTTGACATCAATATTTGATCCAACGAGTGCCTTAGACCATTTCAAGGAAATTTATAGGCGGAAAATCCCTCAAGTTCAGATTTTTATTTGGTTGTTGAGAACACATCATTTAATGACTCATGAATGAAGAACTAGGTTTTTCCTTGGGACTGTTGTCCCGCATCAAAGCTGTTTGGCAACGAAGGAGGATGTTGAGCATCTCTTCTTTAGTTGCTCTATTGCAAGGGAGGTATAGACAACTTCTTTTCTTGAGTTGGTATCGACTTCTGATTGGGTTAGTTTTCGAGAATTTTTGGACGAAATGGACATGGGAGCAGTTCCACCAAGGCTTAAGTGGCAGCTATTTCTATATTCCGAGGAGAAAGAATGTACATAGAGAATGTAATAGAGCATGCAAAAATCCTAAGGACCTTTTGGATTTGTGTTTATTTTTTGGATAATGTGAATATTTAGAAGTTTACGGGTGGACGTCTCCTTGAAGTCACATCTCTTTTTCCTCAATCCCTCTCCTTGTTGTCGTCATCGTCATCTCTATTATAGGGTTTTTAATAATCTTACCATGGTCTCTTCATGCACGATCTCGATGTTTGTCAAATATCAATTATTTGATTTTTGAAACTTGTCGCAGGAACATTGAAACATATAACTTGAATCAACTTATATCAATGCATGACATCTCCAATCAAACGAACAAAAGAGCTACAACAAAAAAAATCATGGACAATATATTGGAACCATGTATCGAAATATCCCGATATATCATTGATATATCGACAACCTGGATATCGATATTGTTAGAGTATTTGGAGCATGCGTCACTTATGTAATAGGTGGGTAAATGGATCCCTCCAAGATCCATTTACCCCACCACTGAGTTTAGTCCCATACCGCCTAGTGGTGGGACTTGGAGGCCCTGTGGAAGCTATATAAGGAGCCCCAGGCCTCCTGTAACAGATGAGAAAGTGCAATGCATAACACGCCCCTTTGAGGGCTTCTCCCGTGGTTTCATCCCGCTCCTCACGGAGTAGGGTTCCACGTTAAATCCCGTTCTTCATTGATGTTTATATTTATCCATGTTTACGCTTCCGCTTTCGATTTTCTAACATGGTATCAGAGCGGGTCGATTCTCGAGGATTTCATGTTCATTATTGTTCGAGATTCGGGTTTATATTCTTGTTTTTATATGGTTCAAGATTCTAGGGTTTCTTGTTTGAAACCCTAATCCATGGTTCAAGTTCTGCAGTTTTTAATGAGTTTTTAGAAACCCTAATCCTTCAAGTTCCTAATCACGAAGAAGAGTCGTGGGTTTTTTTTGCTTCAGTTCATGTATCACGCGCATCCCATGCGGATGCAGTTCCCAGGAGGGGAACCCTAGCCCATTTGTTCCAGATCCCGCAAGATGCCGCATGCGCTCCTTTCATCACGAGATGCCCCATATCAGACTGCGTGTCTGACCAAATCTGCAGCCAGCAACTTCTTCGCGCACATCATCATGGCGAGGTCACCGACCCCATCTCGCTCCTCTGAGCGAACCTTCTCCATATCTCCAGCGTGCTGGGGGCTGGGTTGAGGTCTTTCCCGAGCCGATGGCAAGACCGCAACGTACAGGCCTCCAGATCCAGGCGTTTTTTCTTCAGCAAGGCGGCGAAACGCATCAGCAAGAGATGGCGCAGGCGGCTCGCGGTTGGCGACGATGCCGCTTCGTCTTCAGCAAGTCGCACAAGCCAGGCGCGCGGGAACCACCTCGCGCATCTCCAGTGTCTCCTCTCTGGCCCCAACACGTCGCCTTCTCCTCTCGAGGCGGCAGCACTCGACGAAGCAGCAGATCGAGACCCCCCGCCATCATTCCATCGCGCAGCCGCACCTCCCCCTGGAGCGCACCTACAGGCGCAACCCCGCACACCTCCGACTCCACACATCCAGCGCGCACCTCGCAGGCACGAGCCTCCAGGCGGCGAGCTGGAACCATCCCAGGCGAGCCTCCAACTCCAGGCGGCGGCATATATCCATGAAGAGAGAGGGTTTTTCCATCGGGGAACCCTAATGAGAGGGGGGCGCATATTTCTTCCAGGGCCGAATGGGCCCAATAGCAATTGTAAAAAAAAGGGTGAGTATAGTGTCGCATAAAAAAAAAGAAGAAGGTGGTTGATTTGGCCCTATGGGCCGTATAAAAAAAATGATAAAAAAAAAGAAAAAAAAAGAAGAGAGAGAGAGAGGAGGGGCCCTTTGGGCCGTATGTTTTCTTTAAAAAAAAGAAAAAAAAGAGGCGCGTACAATTGAAAAGCCGTACGCATTCAAAAAAAAAAGAAGAAAAAGAAAAAAAAAGGGAAAGAAAAAAATGTTACAAAAATGTCAGTTTACAAAAAAAATGATAATAAAAAAAGCCGCAAGTTCATGGTTTGTTTTCCCCATATTTATGTATTATCTTATCTTCTCCCAATGTGGTCAACAACGTCATTCCGACCAGTATGGGAGAAAGGGGGAGTATATGTAGAGTCACAGGTCTTGTTCTAAGATTCAGATATCAGATTTTGCATACCGGTCAGATATTCAGACTCTACAAATTTCAGATTCAGACTCGACGATGACGCATGCCAATCATTTGTCATTCTTGTTGGTCGGCCAGAGCTTTCATGTGAGCCATAGGGACTCCAGAGTAGAGGACTATTCCCTATGCCATTAAGGGCAAGGGTTTTCATGTGGTATCATAGGGACTCCACAGTAGAGTACCATTCTCTGAGCCAGATAGACACTCCAGCCCCGTTCGTCCTCCTCACGTGCACGCCATGAGAAGCAACGTCCTCGACTGCAGCAGTTGTGCGCGTTGGGTTGATATTGTCTGTAGTGTCATGTATTGTGAGTTGAGTTTCTTTCTGTTTGTCCAAGCTGAGCATTGCATGCTCCAGCTTGAGGGGGAGTGTTAGAGTATTTGGAGCATGCGTCACTTATGTAATAGGTGGGTAAATGGATCCCTCCAAGATCCATTTACCCCACCACTGAGTTTAGTCCCATACCGCCTAGTGGTGGGACTTGGAGGCCCTGTGGAAGCTATATAAGGAGCCCCAGGCCTCCTGTAACAGATGAGAAAGTGCATTGCATAACACGCCCCTTTGAGGGCTTCTCCCGTGGTTTCATCCCGCTCCTCACGGAGTAGGGTTCCACGTTAAATCCCGTTCTTCATTGATGTTTATGTTTATCCATGTTTACGCTTCCGCTTTCGATTTTCTAACAGATATCGATTGATATCGAGTGATATATCGGCGATATGCCATATTGTATCATCAGTATTGATGGAATTTTAAGTATTTATTGCAAACTTTTCATCATTTGAGTTATATCATCGACATTGTGTCGATATCGATGCTCTATAATCGATATCAATCATGTTAGTTGACCTCTCTTCTTTTATAACTCCATATACCACTACATTTGGAAACAAACTCTATGCGATAAATACTCAAAATTTTGATTTATTGCATGGTTCTAAATATCGTGATATATCTTGTATCGCTAAATGAAGAGTTTCGATATTCGGATGTATGCATAATTTCATTATATCGCCTGATATCTCACGAGATATCAATGAAATATAGATAATTCATCTCGTATCAGTCAAAATTGAAGATTTCAGTACAAATTTTCCCAGATATCGGTCAATATCATAGAAGGTCATATCACAATTTATCGCCGATATATCAGTATCGATAGGAAGGGGATATCGATATCATGGTGTATATTTATTTACTAGGATATTGGCCACATATGACCGATATATTGGCAATATATCGCCATATCGACCCATATCGGTCAAAAATGACTGGATTCCGTACAAAAAATCCTAGATATCGACCGATATCATCGAAATTTCGTCGATATATATTGATGAATAATACTCTTCTAAGCTTGATTTCACTAATTATTTTGCTACTCCTAGTATTAAAACACATCATGTTTTATATATTTTGTTAAGGTGTGTCAACCAGCCCCCCAGCCCCCTAGGCTCGTTGATCAGGCAACGAGACCCCCGTTTGTTAGATATGGTGCGACAGGAGGGTGCATACAATGGTTCTTCAACTTGGGGTGTCCAATCGATTTTAATTCACCTTCTTTTTTATTCGAAAAATATTATTATGAATCATGTCTTTAAAAAATGCTATTATTTTTTCAAAAAATGCTATTATGCTCCTTATTTGTTTGGTTCCAAAAATATCTCAAACATTTTGTTTATACATAATATGTGATGCAATATTAGTCTTCGATGAACTCCATTTCTAATATCTAAGTCAACAATCAACATTAACAAATGATATGCTCAATTTGACAGATATGCGCAATATAAGGGTCATAAATGATCGATATGTGTGATATAAGTGTATATTTGTAAGTTATTTAGTGTTATAAGAACTTGGATGGACTACATTTCCAATATCCACAAGTTAGCAATCAACAATAACAACGATATGTTCGATAT
The DNA here is from genome assembly GCA_037367405.1 of Ottelia alismoides. NCBI lineage: Eukaryota > Viridiplantae > Streptophyta > Magnoliopsida > Alismatales > Hydrocharitaceae > Ottelia > Ottelia alismoides. Next base: position 350,950 of record JAZKJV010011682.1, on the reverse strand, counting down.
GACCGATATATGCGATATGAGGGTCATATATGATCAATATGTGTAATATAAGTGTATATTTGTAGGTTATTTAGTGTTCTAAGAACTTGGACGAATTCCATTTCCAATATATATAGGTCAACAATTTACAGTACCAGCAATATGTTCGATATGACCGATATGTTGGATATAAGGGTCATAGATGATCGATATGTGTGATCTAAGAGTATCATTGTAAGTTATTTAGTGTTCTAAGAAGTAATAACTTGGATGAACTCTATTTCCAATATCTATAAGTCATGACTCAACATTAACATCGATATATTCGAAATGGCCGGTATGTGCGATATATGGGGGTATAAATGACCAATATGTGTGATATAAGTGTGTATTTGTAGGTTATTTGCTGTTTAATATCTTGGATGATCTTAATTTCTGAAAAAAACGACAAAAATTTCATTTTTGAGCCGTTTCTGACATTTCCACCAATATCGTTGATATATCGATGATATATCTCGATATATTCTTTTCTGGGCAGACCAATACGATATCCATATCAATATGGATTTCTATGGTCAATATCGACCCATACAATCGATGGTGCCAATATTGCACAATATTACCTTTTTATTTTTAATCTATTTTTGGGATTTTGCTTATGTAACTATTCATGGTATTAAAAACAAAATATGATTTATATATTTTTTCGGGCTAGGAGCGCTTGAATGCGGGAACTTTGCCTCCTTTTGCGATGGAGATGAAACGACTCCAGAGCTGATTAAGGAATGCCTGCATACATATACTTATTATACTCATTAGCTTGTTCGTATGATGTCTGATATAGCTTGGTAATTTATTTATATATAATATGCGATGCGATGTAGAGTTAATGTGATAAATACACCTCCTTGATGTCGCTAAGTTATTATTTGAATTTCATGACTTCCTTTCTAATATCTCTCAGCAGTCAATAGTCAGCTTTGATAATAGCGATATGTGTTATATAATGTATACTCATGTGTTATTACACTTCGTTCTTGCATATAAGCATGTATTTGTATGTTATTAATTTTTTTAAGAACTAACATAATCTTAATTTACGAAAAAGTCACTTTTTACCTCATTTTTGAGTTTTCCATCGATATCATTAATATATTCCGGTATACCACCGACATATCCCTTTTCATGTTAACCGGTGCGATATCGATATCAATATTTCAAACCTTGATTGAAACAATCTCAAGTCTTGAAAACGATTGATGCATGGATCAACTTGCTTCAAAGGGACTTGAATAGGAATAGTGCCTGTCGACCCTCTCACCCGTAGTATCTACTTTTCTTGGGCAAGCAAGGAACCATGACATTTTAGAATTCAAACATCCGTTTTTATACCATCTTATATACTACTTGGGGGGATTTTTCCTATACAACTCTACCTTCAATCATTCAACAACCGAGCAAATCGACGAATCAATGACTCCCTGATCAAAGAAAGAAAAGAAAATCGGGGCCTGGTCTGTCATAAGTAAAAGACAATGTCAGGTAGCCCCCCAAAGGAAGGGATCCCGTGGAAATATGTAAAAGAAAATGCCGAATCAAAGATCAATAGACGAAACATGATTTGCGTGGGACCCTACTCCCTAAGGAGTGGGATTAAGGTTTAAAAAAGAGTGAGGCGGTCCGAGGTGTTTTCCTACAATATGAGGCGAGGCGTAAGCCTCAAGGCGGTCGAGGCGTAAGCCTCAATTTTTTGGAAAGAAAAAGTAAAACTAATGCAAATTATACTGGAATAAATCACAACAACACAATCTATTGCAACATATTGTCCAAAAGTGCAATACAAAGTACAAACTACTATATGATTGTTCAAAGTTCAACTACAATTTCGAAATTATAAAAGAAAACATAAAGCAGGAAAAAAAGTCAACTTAAGCATAAGTCTAATGCAACATATTATCCATCACGTTCATGTGATCCATCAAAAATCACTAATCACCAACAATAATTCAACGAATCAATATTAGTCATCTCGCTCCTCAGCATTGTCGCTGCCATCATCGGCACTGCTGCTAGTACACATCGGATCATCATCAGAATTATCCATGTAATTCGAATGCACACCATCACCGTCCTCATCGTCGCTTCCATCCTCAGAATCGGGGAACTCCTCCTCAACATTAATTGGACTTTTACCTTTACCTAATCAAGAAAGTAATATGCAGTCATTTATTTATTTGAAAAATTGATTGCAACAAAGTACTAAATATTCTTTTAGTATTGCACCTTTCTCATACTTTTTCCCCTTCCTTTTAAGTCGAGCGACTCAAGATCCTTCACCTCCTTCCTCCTCAATAGGATCATCCTCAAGGGGTATGTTTACACCAAGCTTCTGATAGGCCTTGAGTCCATCTTGGGCTTCCAAAATCCATTCATCACCAGAGTCAATGTCATCCAAATATTTTATTTTCTTCCTTAATTCCATATGTTTCTGTTGGAGCATAAGTTGTATGCGCCCATTGAGTTGTAACAGGGTAAATGGATCATGGAGAAGATCCATTTACCCCATCCAGTGTTTAGTCCCATACCGCCTAGTGGTGGGACTTGGAGGCTCTGGAGAGGCTATATAAGGAGCCCCAGACCTCCTGTACTCATTGAGAAAAAGTAATGCATAGCATGCCCCTTTGAGGGCTTCTCCCGTGGTTTCATCCCGCTCCTCACGGAGTAGGGTTCCACATAAAATCCCGCGTTCTTATTCTTATTTATCTTTTTCCATGTTCGCTTCCGCATGATTATTTTCTAACATAGTATCAGAGCGGGTTCGATTTTTGGGTTATAAAGTTTTGAAGATTTATTTTGATTATTGTTCTTGTTCGTCGTATGTGATTGAGGGCTAGAATTTTGGGGTTTTGTTTCAACCCTTATTTTATCAATATGTCATGCTCCTCCGATCTGCAATGCCTCCCATGACGGCGACGAGTTCATTGGCGGTGTTGCACGCACTTTCACGCATCGCTACCTCCGCTCGAGGCCATATGCTCCATACGAAGCCTCGTTACAGTCCCAGACAAGCCCCAGGTGGTGGTGCTCTCATTCCAGTTGGCATTCAAAGAAGCTCCCTTGAAGTTCCAGACCGCAAGGGCAATGCGTGTGTCCAGGGAGCATCACAAGGCCCTCGCGCGCGTCCATCGCAGGCAATACCCTAACCCTAGCCACTCCAGATCGCGTTGGAGGAAGAGTCCTGCTCAGCCTTGCGCGCCGCCTGCAGTACATGTGCGCAGATCGCGCTTCATACTTCGCGCGATGGCCCTCCTGGTCTTGCTGATCCCCGCACAGGCGCAGTCCCAGCCTCGGCGGCGACTTGCACCTGCGCGAACCCCTTTCTCACGCGCTCCTATCTGCCAGACCTCCTGGCGGCGCACAGCAACCTCCTGGCGCACAACAACACCCAGGCGTGCAGGCGATTTTTCTCTCTCGCGCAAACCCTGCGCACGAAGCCCAGAGACGCAGGCGGCCTCCTCTCTCTCCCGATCTCTGCGACGGCGCCCTCCTGGCGGCGCTGATGTTACGGCGGCGCAGGACCATCGCTAGGTTGAAACGAAAGACCCCCCAGTGGGGGCGGCGTGGTTTTGAAAATAAAAAGGGTGTCCCCCGTGGGAACCCTAATGTCTAAGGGAGCCGATGGGCCTCTATGGTTTAAAAAAATATACATATTGTGGGGTTATTTGCATGAGCTGAGATGGGCTCAAAGAAAATGTAAAAAAATGGAAGAGAGAGATTGTGCCCCTTTTGGGCCGAGATTCAAGTTTAAAAAAAAAGAAAAAGGGAAAAAAAGAGAAAAAAAAGGAGAGGTGGATTGATTAAAAAAAGAGAAAAAAAGGGCGCGTACAATAAAAAGCCGTACGCAAAGTTTTGAGGAAAAGAGGCGTGTACAATAAAAAAAAGAAGCCGTACGCATAGTAAAAAAAAGTTTCCTTTGAAAGAGTCGCATACAAAGAAAAGCCGTATGCAATTTTCCAAAAAAAAGAGTATAGCCGAGAAAATGTAACGGCTTATTTGGTATTATGTCCCCATTTATCTTGTCTTCTCCCAACTTGGTCACCAATGTTATTTCGACCAGTATGGGAGAAAGGGGGAGTATATATGTAGAGCCGCAGGTCTTGAGCCAGATCCAGATTCAGATGTCAGACCAACCATTCGTTCAGACTCTACAACAGATTATTCAGACTCGACGATCATTTTTTCTGAGTCTCCAGTTTCAGACACGCACAAGTGTGCGGTCAATTTTCAGATGAGCATATGTTGCCATCATCAGTTCGAGGTCCCCATCATTCTTGTTGTTGTTCGGCCAGAGTTTTCATGTGAGCCATAGGGACTCCAGAGCAGAGGACCATTCCCTTGAGGGCAAGGGTTTTCATGTGGTATCATAGGCATGGTTTTAAAAAACGTGAGGCGGATCGAGGCGGTTTTCCCTTCACGAGGCGAGGCGTAAGCCTCGAGGCGGTCGAGGTGTAAGCCTCGATTTATATAGGAAAATATACATAAAATATAATTAAGCATAGTTATATAATTTATAAAATCACAAATTTAGATATTCCCAACATATTCACCATATATGCTATGAGCATGAGAATATATAATATTCTTTGCATGATTTTCTTTGGATCCTAATCAGTATTATCATCCATATAAAATGCAAAGCTTATTAATGACCTCCATTAATGTTGGTGGGTGAAGTTCATGTCGATATATAACACTTTCTTTATGTTAATGGGTGAAGCAAACTTATGTGACTACCATATATTATTAACATACACAATATATAATATGTCTATGTTGTTTTATACGTGTTATATGTTTAGCATATATATTAATGTCTTGAATTCTAACCATTCGATTTGCTAAACTCAATTGAAGAATCATTGTATGCCCCTTTGTCGCACCATACCCTACCCGAAATGAATTTTTTATATGATGATGCATAATTTTTAAATATATAATAAATATATATATGACTATATAACAAATTAAATTGTTAACAGTTAATATTATACTTAAGATGTCAAAAAATCAATATAAAAATATAAAATATTGGGTAGCAAACCTTTGCAGCCCGAGGCAGCGCCTCGAGACCGCCTAAGCGCCTTGACGCCTCGAGGACCGCCTCAGCGCCTCGAGGCGCACGCTTCACATGGACTACTTGAGGCGGGCGCCTCGAGGCGCGTTTTTTAAAACCATGATCATAGGTACACCAGAGCAGTGCACCATTCTCTGAGCCAGATGGGAGAGACCCAGTTCTCCGACGAGGAGACTTAAGGCGCAAGTTCAGACTCGATGGTCAGGTTCCGAGTCTTCAGTTGACTCACACTCCAGCCCGTTCGTCCTCCTCACCTGCACGGCATGAGAAGCAACGTCCTCGACTGCAGCAATGTGCGCGTTGGGTTGATATTGTCCGTAGTGTCCTCTGGCGTTGAGTTGAGTTTATTTCTGTTTGTCCAAGCTGAGCATTGCATGCTCCAGCTTGATGGGGAGTGTTGGAGCATAAGTTGTATGCGCCCATTGAGTTGTAACAGGGTAAATGGATCATGAAGAAGATCCATTTACCCCATCCAGTGTTTAGTCCCATACCGCCTAGTGGTGGGACTTGGAGGTTCTGGAGAGGCTATATAAGGAGCCCCAGACCTCCTGTACTCATTAAGAAAAAGTAATGCATAGCATGCCCCTTTGAGGGCTTCTCCCGTGGTTTCATCCCGCTCCTCACGGAGTAGGGTTCCACGTAAAATTCCGCGTTCTTATTCTTATTTATCTTTTTCCATGTTCGCTTCCGCATGATTATTTTCTAACAGTTTCAATTTGAAATTGAACATGATGTAAATCAAATCGTTGAGCTTCGCTTGTGTTGAGCGATTTCTTCTCTTTGTATGGACCTATATAGAAATATGTAAGGTTTAGCATGAAAGGAAATCAATATCATAGAAATACATAATACTTAACCACTTACTTGATTGAACGAGCTCCAATTACATTCACACCCAGAAGCACTACAAGTCAAGCTCAATATCCTAATACCAAATGATGCCAATTCAGATGTTTCACTTCCAAACAACCTCCACCAATAAACTGAAAATTGTCAACACATTTTAGTAATAATGTTAAAGAATATGCAAAGTTCTTTAAAATTTTTTATATTGCTTACCATGACATTTTGTTATCCTTGAATTGACTACATTTGCCCATCCAAAAAATCCTCTCGCATTCATAAAAGAATCAAGTTGAAAATCTGTTTTTGCCCTCGCGACTTGATCAACGATCAATCTCTCCATGAACGAAACAATCCCATTTTAACTTCTAGGTGATTCGAGAATGTTGGTTCATAATGAAAGCGGGGATTGAGGAAATAAGAACTAGCATGTAAAGGCATGTGTAGTTGACGATCCCAATGACTATCCACAATTATATTTGGTCTTATCGTTTTCTAGATTTCGAGCTATCTCTTCCTTGGCCCTCCCTGTACATGGCTTCATAAATAAATCCCATTGGTAGATATTTGTCAGAATCCACCAATCTCAAAATGGTGACCAAGGGTCTCGTGGTGTTGAAAACATATGCAACACTAGACCAGAAAAACTTGCTCTTCAGAATTATCTATGTTCAACACACTTTGCCCCAAGGGTCGATTCACATAAGAATTGTTCTTCCATGCTCTTGAAGTGAAGAAGGAATCAAGTGGACTCTTGGCTCTAATCAAGCTTTGCAATGTAAGAAATGCAACGGCAAATCGAGTAACGACGTATTTCACCAAATCACAATCCACAAATTTTTTCACTATCGCTAAAATCCAAGCATGAGTATAAATAAAATTAATTATTTTCTTTACTTTTTTGAATACTGGCGTATGAAGAGGTAATTTGAGGATATCCTCCACCATCAAATCTTTGCAATGCACTTTACGAGGTGTCCAATAATGATTCTTCCTTTTTTCCATCAACATTTTCCCAACTGCTTTATAAGCTTGGACAACATTCTTCTCTCCAACCTCTTCAATAACTTTATCAAGCACTTTAAAAAGTATTTGGTCATCTTTAACTTGATCAGATGCATCAATTGACTTCTAGAATAAATTTCTTCGGGATTTTTCATCAAAAAAATGGTCAATATACGTCATTTCGTGTCAGTCCAACCGTCAGACATGATACTGCAATCGATGACAATCCAAGAAGCCTCTGCTTCATCAACAGGGATGATTATGACCTACTTCTCTTCTTTCAAAATCCAAGTTTGTAGTTCATGCATTGTCGTGGTTTGAAACCCTTACCATACCTGCATACATTGGTCATCATCGTTAGACATGAAGGACTATTAGCTATGTTGAATGACAATGAATTCTAATAAAAAATTCTCAATGCTCCTGCAAATCCTCCTTCTCTCATCTTTCTTCCAACTTGCATTCAAAGTGAGTTATTGTGTGGGAGGATCCTAAGTACCTGCACCCCTATCCCTTGTGCAATAAAAAATACATCGGTCTTTGAGCTTGCTTAAAACCGCTAGAATCGATCAATGCTCTCTGCGATGGTTGATTTTCATCACCTCCTGCTGACACTTGTATCCCAACTCGACAAACCTCTTTCATTTCTTCAAATCTTCTCTTCTCATTACACTTGCTTTTCATGAATATTTTCATCTCTTGTTGAACCTTAATGGGAACGTTTGGACACACTCTCACATTTTTGCTTGTCTTTGCAAGATAATCTTTCAGTCGCTTTACCCCCCAATGATCTTCATCAAAAAAAATTACATTCAACATAAACATAGCATTTCCCTTTGTGATGCTCGTCCATTTGAAGTTCTCGGCAATATCTCCATCCGTGAACCGATCATTCTCCCACTTTGTCCTTTCTTTCCCATATATGCAAGTTAGGAAATAACATACTTAGCGTTACAAGCACTTTTACAACTGTAAATAGTTGTATAGAAATTAACAAGAAACTACAAAAATAAGCACTGCTGCATTGCATTCCAAAATGCATGGGCATCCATCTTGAGCAAGATAAATCCAGCAAACCATCTAGATGCACAATATAAACTAAACAATGCAGCTTCAAAAATGCACAAACATACAGTATCACGAATCAAGATGCACAATATACACCTAAACAAACAACTAAACATACAACATACACCAAAACACCTAGGCAACGAACCATCTAGTTGCACAGATTCTTTTTTATGCATTTAAATAAAGGTAAAATACTTCAGAATTCAATACCTTACTGTCACGAATCATACAATATATACCTAAATTAGTAAGACAAGATTATATTAACTATTAGAAAAAGAAATAAAAAATAGAAAAACCTAAAATACAAGCAAAAAACTTGATTGGGAGGTATGTGGGAGGCGGCAACACCTCTCGTTGGACGGCAGCATGTGGAGGAGATGCATGCTGGACGACAGCAAGCGGTGGTGTTGGGACTTGGAAGATTGATTGGTAGCTGGCGGTAGTGGTGGCGAGTAATGTTAAGCGGTGGAGCCGTGGAGGCGACATGAATGGGGTAGGAGTCGTGCGACTCTTTTAGGGAATGAAGAGAGGCATGTGCTTTACATGTGATCGAAATGTTAAAAAAAAGAGGTGTAAGGCGTGCGCCTCAGTGTCGCCTCGAGCGCTTCACACCTCAAGCGCCTCACGAAGAGGCAAGGCATACAGACTAGCAACATGACTCGAGGCATGCGCCTCGGGGCGCTTTTGGCTTGCCTCGCCTCGAGGCATACGCCTCAAGGCGGTGTTTTTTAAAACCATGAGCGAGATAAACCGGTCGGGAGAAAGCCGTCACCGGGCTACAGTTTCTATTTGCTTTTTCTTAATGAGTACAATGGATGTGGGGATCTATATATAGTCATACTAACTCAACCACAGTCCACGTCCTGCCACTTAACAGTATGGAATTAAACAAATCTACACATATATCCCGCTTGCACACTTCTTTGAACAAGCTAAAATGTTGGTAGTTCACGGAGACCCCCAACTTGTCTGCCCATCCTGGATCTGACAACCAGAAACCTCAATTGAGTTAATGTAGTTTGTCCTCCCTCCAATGCTGGCAGAAGACTGCAAAGTTGTATTGTCATTCCCCTCAAGTTATGCCTGCTTGGAACATTGTCTCATTTCCACCTCTTGCTTATTGTCCCTTTCACAACAACCTTCTGCTGCACCAACTTCTCTACGGTCTCATCACAAAGAGGAAAAGTTCACCTTGTGCAATTTGTCAACAATTACTTCGACAACAGTCCTATTTTTTGCACTATCTGTTATATGATAGTCTCATATAGCCCTAAGATGCTTTCTCAAACACCTAGCTTTGAGAATAACCCATACTTCAAGAACTCTTAGGTCTTAAGCTCTCCAGATTCCACCACCATCTCATTAGATCATGACTCAAGCATGCATGAGCTCTTAAGTTTGAAGTAATAAAGGGGCAGAACCCTTCCCTGTAATCCCAAACCAAAGACACGTGTCATATGAGAACACGGGAAGCCTCTCATTGAGGACAATTGGTATTGCTGTAATATCTTGTAGAAAGGAGGAACCTGTCCGGACGTGAACTACCTTAGGAGCTTCTCCATGTTAACTTAATTAAAGGAATCAAGTACCTTCAACTGTAACTCCCCAAACAACATCCAGAACTTTAACTAACTATGATCTTGACCCCCAAAATCTCTTGGTCGATCCATTGTCAACAGGGTGAGATTGAAGTCCCCACCAATCACTTATGGCATGTGCGGAAGCTTCAGCCTTACCTCCTGCAGCTCCAACTATAAATCCTCCTACGCCACCGTGTCGGTCAACTTGTAAACCACAGTGACTACATAGCCAAACTCATGTCCTCGTAATCATAATCATCTTGATTTGGCCAACCCTGTGAGAACTCTCTTTTTTTAAAAAAATCCACGTGCCTCCTAAGTATGATACCTTGAAAACTTCTTACTGAATCCATAACTACTTATTCAATCAATCTGGCTCCTGTAAGCTCCTCCATAAACAAATATCCCAATTCCCTGTAAGCTCGTGCCTCCTTTGTCAAAACAGAGGCGTTGCCTCGGAATACCCTACACTCAACCTCGAGGAAGTGCCACTGTGCTTTCCGATGTCGACCCGATGCCGCTTTACTATGAAAGGCCTCCCACATTGTCTTGTGTCTATCGGAAGAAGAAAGGAGAATGAGGATTACACTCTTCCTCGAGACGCGCATCCATTATACATGTTGAGATATTTATATCTTGTTATAGTTATTTCGTATTTCTCTTTCTTTCATGTACCTCTCGTGTAATTTACCCATGGCTATTCTCCTATATAAAAGAGCCCTAGGTCTCAATAATAGAACACAATTCTCTATTTTTTCCACCAGGCACCAACATGGTATCGGAGCAACGGTCCTAGATCGGGGTTCTTGTATCCCACCAAAACCCTAACCCTACCTGCCTTCCCCCTCCCACTCCTTCCTTTCCTCCGACGTCAGCCGCCACTTTGGCGCCCTCGCCAGCCACTGCAGGGCCCTCGCCAGCTGCCTTCGACTACCTCTCATCCGGCAGCGGCGCCCAACAAACCGCTACCTTCCTGCATGCCGGCACCACCACCCAGCAGGCTGCCGCCTGTTGCATCTTCCGCCGGTTGCAACCTGCAACCACCTTCCTACGGGCTGTAGGGTGCTGCACATCATCCGACAGGCCGTCGTTGCACCTTCGTAGACTACCTAAGCTACAGGTCGACCTGTGTTGCAGCCAAATAAGGTCTACTTCAACCGGAAATTGTGATTTCGACCATCTAAATCACATTTTCTGACCCTAGACTAAATCGGGGATTGAAGTGGATGGTTATATGATTTTACACGTACAATCACTCATCCATATGATTATGTAGACTCAATCAGAATAGTTTATTACCCAGTCTTGTTCCAGATTTGATTTGCTCGGCATTCTTTTCATCATGCCAGACAACAAGGGTGCCATTTTTTCATTGTCTCGTGCATTCAAGCGTCCGGCTCCCATTGTCAAGATGGATGGGACCAACTACGAGTTGTTGTTCATGCAGTTTCGCACTCTCATACAATGTCATAACAAGGAGCACATTCTGACGGATTCCGATCCAACAAACAAGACTGGGGCAAATGCTTCCTGGAAGCAAGATGATGCCTATGCAACGATTTGGCTCTCTGGGACGCTCACCACGGAAATTGCGAACGACATAGTCAATCAACCTACGACCAAGGCCATGTGGAATATCTTAGCTGCCATGTATGTGCAAGCCAAAAATGAGAGCATGATTCTACAGCTACAGTATGACATCTTCTCGACCAAGCAGAATGGTAGACCTCTTCATGCTCACTTCTCGCATCTCAGAGGCATGTTTGAGTGTTTGCATAGCTTTATGCCCATTACTACCAACACGGAGCAACAACAGATATACCAGAATGCCACAATGACATGTATCTTTCTGTCATTTCTTGACTCCGAGTACGATGCCGTACATACTCAACTTCTTACAGGAGAGACGATACCTCCTATGGAGGAGGTCTACAAGAGGTTGAGCATGATTACTACATCACTACCGCCACAACATAGACCCCCTCTGCTATGGCTGCTTCTCGCGACAGAGGGTATACTTCTCAGTTTCGTGGGCGAGGACCTCGGGGTCGAGGAGGAGGACCTCAGCGTGGCCCATGCTCACACTGCCACCGTCCAGGTCATTCGGAGGAGACATGCTATCTCAAGCATGAGTATCCTGCGACTGCTCGTGTAGCTGAGCAGACATAACATTCTCCATCCCCGTCTGAGGATGCAAGGTTTGATGACATTGTTACTAGATTGAGAGAGATGATGACTATACTGCCAGCCCCAGCAGCAGGATCTTCAGATGTTGCAGCTGCTGCCAGAGCTTCTACGAGTTCATCAGGTATTTCTTATGCACTTACCAGTTGTAGCAGTATAGATTTGACTGATTGGATCATGGACTCCGGAGCTTCTCATCATATGTGTGGAGATCGGGCCCAATTTACTTCTTACATATATATATATATCCCTCCTTGTAGATCAGTGGTACTTGCTAATAAGGTTCATCTACCCATTGTTAGTCAGGAGGATATTGTTCTATCCCCGTCTATGCGCCTGCAGAATGTCTTACATGCTCCTGCATTTCAGATGAATCTTTTGTCTATTAGTCAGATTACAAAAGATTTACATTGCCGTACCATATTTCATCCGTCTTCTCTTGTGTTTTAGAAAATACTCACAGGCAGAGTGATTGGATGTGTTCGTGAACATAGTGGGCTTTACAGACTGGTCCAACCTCCGTGTGCTGGTGCTGCTACTCTTCCATCTGGATCTGTTATTCCTTTCATATGTCATCTTCGTTTTGGACACCTTCCTCTCTTCGTTTCGTACTACCTTGGAGTGTGAGGCATGTCAGCTTGAGAAGTACCGTTGGTCTTCTTTTTCGAGTCGTCAAAGTTGTCACAGTAGTCGGTTGTTTGAGTTGTTTCATTTTGATATCTGGGCTCCTAGTCGTGTTCCCGGTCATCAGAGACATCGGTACTATATGGTTGCCGTGGATGATTTCTCTATATTATCTCTGGTTTTCTTAATTAAAGTAAGTTTGAAGCTGGTTATGTTATTAAATCATTTCTTATTGAGATCAAGAATATTTTTTCTGCTGATGTGAAGTTTATTCCCACTGACAATGCCTTGGGATTTTCTACTTTACAGTTGTCTGACTTTCTCAGATCTCTTGGTATAGTTCATTAGACTTCCTGTGCTTATATTTCACAACAGAATGGTGTTGCTGAACGCAAACACCATCATCTTTTGGATGTCACGAGGACTGTTTTGATTCAGAGTCGAGCTCCTCATTCTTTCTGGGGTGTTCTCACTGTATGTTACTTAGTAAATCACATGCCTTCCACTGTCCTTGGAGAAAAGGTTCCTTTCTTGATTGTGTTTCCCAAGAAAGACCTATTCTCTCTTACTCCCAGGGTCTTTGGGTCTGTGGCGTTTGTCTACGATTTTACTCCTGGTAGGAACAAACTCTCTCCTAGAGCTGTCAAATGTGTGTTCGTCAGTTATTCTCGCACCCAAAAAAGGTATAGATGTTTTGATCCTGTAAGGAGAAAATATTATGTGAGTACTGATGTCACATTTTTTGAGTCTATTATGTACTTTTCTCCTACAGGTGACATGTTGTCTACTGCTGACTCTGGCGAGGATGTCTTTGTTCCACCACCTCCTTTATCTCCACCAACAACACCCAATGTTGTGTCTCAGTCATCTCCACCTCCACCTACTCCACCACCTCCACCTCCGTCTACCCTGGTGCAGTTCCTACAACGGTTTTACATTTGCATGTCTTCTAATCGCCCCTCTGCTCTTGCGCCTTCCCCGTCATCCAGCATGCCTAAGGTATGTAATGAACACATTGTTTCTACTGATGGCAATGGTGATATGCTTGTTACTTAGGATACTATACATGAGGAGATGATATCAGAGAACAGAGAGGTTGATGACCTCGATGTACCTATTGCCTTGAGGAAGCCGCACGGTAACTGTGTCACTTATCCTCTTGTTGTGCATGTTTCATTGGACCATCTTTCAGAGGAGGACAAGAGATTTATTTTGGGTCTCTCTGCTGTTACTATTCCACAATCATATCAGGAGGCCATGCAGGATAGTAGTTGACAACTTGCCATGGAGGAGGAGATGACCGCTTTGCAGTCTCGTGGTACATGGAGTGTTGTTTTTGCTCCTCCAAGTGCCTCTGTTGTGAGGTGTAAATGGATCTTTACAGCAAAGCAACAACCAGACGACAGTATGGATCTCTACAAGGCAAGGCTTGTAGCACGAGAGTTTACCTAGACTTATGAGGTGGACTATCAGGATACATTCTCTCCAGTGGCTAGACATTCGGCATTACACATTCTTCTATCTGTTGTTGTTTCACAGGAGTGGTCTCTTTACCAACTTGATGTGAAGAATGCGTTTGTGTATGGAGATCTACAGGAGGTATATATGTAGCAACCACCAGGGTTTGTTGCTGAGGGGGAGTCTCAGAAAGTGTGTAGGCTCCGTAAGACGATTTACAGATTGAAGCAGAGTCCGAGAGCTTGCTTCCAGAAGTTTTCAGAGTTGATAGAGCACCATGGGTTTGTGTAATCCACTTCGGACCACTCGCTTTTTGTTCAGAGGACACAGAGTGGTAATGTTGCTATCCTAGTCTATATTGATGATATTATTGTCATGGGTGATAATGAGCAGGGTATTCGGGCTGCCAAGGAGTTCCTAGGTCAGCAGTTTGTCACCAAGGACCTTGGCAATCTTCGATACTTCCTTGGATTAGAGTTTGCCAGGAACCAACGTGGTCTTGTGATGACACAGAGGAAGTTTGTGATTGATCTTACTCGAGACATGTATGATAGGGTGCAAGCCTGCTACTATTCCTATAGACCCGAGTATGAGATTATACGATGATGACACTGAGGAGGTAGATAAGAGGAGATACAACATACAAGGAGCTTGTTGGGAAGCTCCTGTATGCTACCATCACCAGGCCAAACATATCCTTTGCTGTGAGCAAAATGAGCCAGTTCATGGAGCAACCCAGGAGGTTCATATGGATGCAGTTTATATGATTTTGAGATACTTGAAGACTTCACCTGGTACTAGTCTTACATTCAACATAGACACGTCTCTTGAGGTGACAGCTTGTGCAGATGAAGATTATGCAGGACGCCCTAGACACAGGAAGTCGACGTCTAGCTTTGCTATTTTTGTTGGTAGTTCTCTCGTGTCATGGAAGAGCAAGAAGCAGACAATGGTTACTAGATCCAGTGCAAAATCAGAGTACAGGGTCATGGCACAAGGGAGCACTGAGATGATGTGGGTTAGATCGGTTTTGACTGATCTTGCTGTTGCGGTTCCTCTTCCCATGCACCTTTTATGTGACAATCAAGCATCTCTATTTATTACCAATAATTCTACATTTCATGAGCGAACTAAGCACATAGAGGTAGGTTGCCATTATACCCGAGACATGACCTAGAAATGTCTCAAATCCACTTCCCAGGTTTCTACTGGAGATCAGACAATTGATATTTTCACCAAGGCCCTTGCTAGAGGTCAATTTCAGATATGATGTTGGAAGCTGAGCTTGATAGACATATATGCTCCAGCTTAAGGGGGAGTGTTGATATATTTATATCTTGTTATTATTTCTTATTTCTCTTTCTTTCATGTACCTCTCGTGTAATTTACCCAGGACTATTCTCCTATATAAGAGAGGGGTCTCGATAATAGAACACTATTCTCTATTTTTTCCACCAACAATATACGTTGCTGTCGAAGAAATATTTCTTCCCATTTCAACTACAGACCCCACCAGGAGTTTGCTTTTGGAATCCACTGTAGATGAAAATAGGACTTGAATACCCGACAACATTGTACCCACCATAGGTGGTGTTAAAGACTTGAGCGCACCGAACCCATGTGATGTTGAACCAAAAGGCCCATCAAGGTTGAAGGCCTCGAAGATTATAGGATCCTCATGTCCGAACCTTGCGTAATCAGGTCTGGAGCATGAAACCTCAGCTTCCTGATCAAGATATGTCCCAATGCCTATCGCATTCATTGAAAGTTGAGTCTCTACATGGTAACTGAAGACCCCTCAATCCTTGTCCTTAGGATATAAAATTGTTGGTATTATCTCTTGTTCGTCCCCTCGAATTTCGCAAAAAGCTACACGAATGATGCCCTCAATGGTGGCCATTCCACTACCATGGGGGTTGGTGTACGTTGGGTCCCCTAGATTGTCAGAGGGCCACTAATAACTGTCTCAGTTTTGACATTCTCTATCTCCACTTCCAGCGTTGCTATCACGATCTTTAAACCCCTCGACATCCTCGATTGTGATCAAGAAGCTCAACCTTTCAATTCGAATGGTATCATCACCTGGAAGATGGCATGCAAGATATCGGTGACTGTGTTTGACGGTTCTCCTTGGGAGAGATCAGATGAAAAAGGGCCACCATCTTTCCCATTGGTGAGAGGACACAAGCCACAAAGTGAGTATCAATATCTCACGGGCATCCCCTTTAGAAAAGTACATCAACATTGCCATATAGGGATGGTTCCATCCTTGAGTTGGGGGTGATGTCAGTGAACTGCAACAACATTAGCTCTCGACAACTTAGATCCAACAATGAAGAAGGCTCCACTGGATTGAAAATTTGAAATGTTTATACAATTTTGATAGAAAGGGAAAATAAAGGGGAGGATTCCTAAAATGCTTAACAACCCTCATGCGTAAATCAAGTCATGTCCTTGTGGGTTGAAAATGCGACTAGATGAGAACAAGTCATGAATGGTTGAGTAGGTGGGTATCTGTTAAGAAGCCTATACAATGAACGAGTAACAGTGATTGCATTTACATGTGACAATTTGCAAAAAAATGATTTGTGTCGAAATGCTTTTCAACAACACTGCCTTTTTTTACCCCTAGTTGGGCATACGAGTAAGAGATAACTTGTATCCTTATTCGGTATGGCGTCTGTGTTGGAAATCTGCGTCAATGCTTCGCGTTGATCGCTTGCGATCTAGGGGTAAAAATGATTGTCATTATAGTCGGAATATGCATGAAGTGAAAAATAATGTGCAAAATCTGACTTGGAGTTTGAGAGGAACACTGGAATGAGGAACCTAAGATGTATTCTTTTTTCTACTAATTCGACTAATAAAATAAGATCCCAACTTTATAGGAAGAATAAACGAGCGCTGCCTCATGATGTTTTGCTTATTGCTCACCATGATCTCTTGACACTAACTTTGGGCTGCCTCTGCACCCAATGAGCATCATTGGTCTGGCCATCACAAAAACTGTTGCTGGCCGTCACTACTGGAGTTACCCACCGCACTGCCCTTGTAGAAATCTAGACCAAGTATGCTTAGTCACCATCTCTGCCAAGATACCACCTCAAGTACAATGCACCATACCTCAGCCCAGTATCACCTTCACCTCCATATGTTAGCTGAGCTTCCGCTTTCACTGCCATTGCCATAATCTCCATCCAGTATGTCCCAACTGCCACTGCTGGAGCATGCAAGCATCCGCTTCATTGAGAGAACCCTAATGGGGTTTTCCTCTTCCCTTAAGTCAGTTATTTGTATAGTTTCTGCCATTTGGATTTCAAAAAGAAAAAAAAGTCTGGCATTTGCTATATTAAAAAAAAATAATGCAGAAGTTGCAGCAGGTCTTCCACTGAATTTATCTTAAATCCAGGGTCAGAAAAGGGTGAAAAAGAGGGGTTCCAGTAGTTAGAAGTATCACAGAAGTCTATAGGAGCAGGAACTGCACTTGCTTTGAAATTTTGCGACTGAATGCTACACGAGATAAGAAGTGAATGAGGTTCTTACATTTTTTGCTTGAAGATATATACGTCACATGTGGATAAGTCTATAGTGTTACTTCAATGATAATAGATAATTATCACAATGATGTAAATGGTTTTAGTGTACTTGTAGACAATTTTTTTGGAATCATTGCCACATCAAGCAAAGTTAAACTTGTTCCACCTAAAGGTTGGAACAAGTTTGTTCCAAAAATGAAAATGAGCTCCCTATTATCGATAATCATATCCCTTTTTCTTATAGAAATGCTTCTCTTCAATGGTGTTATAACGGTCAACTGTATTATTACCTACTGCTGTTTCTTTTTTATAAATCATGTATGAAAACTTCATTGCTTTTTCCTTTTGATAAATCATGAATCATTATTTCACTGACATATTTCCTTGCTTATGTAAAAAATCAGATTGCTCTCTTATTAAAACTGTCTGGTCCATCTGCCGATCATTGCTATTGAGAATGAATTTCTTCGCAGATGTCAATGTGCATCTCTCCAGCAATAGTACAATATAATAGTAATTTATTATTGTTGACGCATATGTTCTACTTGTCCCATTTTGTTATTTTATTTTCTTGTCATTCTCTTTATGTAATTTACCCATAGGCTACTCTCCTATATAAGAGAGCCTAGGGCTATGGAATAGACACTCTCTCATTTCACGTTTCCCAACATGGTATCAGAGCGACGGTCCTAGACCGGAGTTCTCGAAACCCTAACCCTAGACCCCACCCGCCGGCCCTCTTCTTCTCCCTCTCTCGATCGGGGCGTCTCCATCGCCATCGCCCCGTGCTGTGCGCTCCTCCAACGCCATAGCACAGCGCCTCCGCGGCGATCTGTGCGCATCTGCAGTCCACGCGCCTGTGCGTGAACTGTGCCCTAGCATCCGCGCGCACACCTTGGCGCGTGTGCGCTACAACTCCAGCGCCTAGTGCCTGCGCCCCTGTGCGCTAGAACCGTGCGCATCTGTGCGCATCTGAGCGCACTGGTGCGCTAGATCTGCACACATTGGTGCGCGTTGAAGCAGCGCATCTGGGCGCAGTACAGTGACGTACTGTGCGCTCGTTTGCTCCAGTCGCACACGCGGGTAGCGGCTCTGTGTTGCCCTTGCGTGTGATCTTTGTGCTCGTGTATCCAAAACATATCCAGAGCGTAGCGCGCACATATTCATGGGGATAGTTGCTTGACGTCTACACATGCAACTAATCCCGTCTATGTCATTGTAGACAAAGATTATCTTCTCTTAGTCATTCCAGTCTTCTATCTCCAGTATGTCAGACAACAAGGCAGATATCCCGTCTATGGGCGCATTTCGTGGTCCAGCACCCGTTGTCAAGATGGATGGTACGAACTATGAACTGTGGGCAATGCAGTTCATGAGTATGATGAAGTCTACAGGTAAGAAGCACATTCTTACCGAGCCCGAGCCTGCAGAGAAGACTGGAGTCCATGCCTCATGGGAGGCTGATGATGCATATGCCAAGGTTTGGCTATCCGGCACATTGGCTATTGAAATTGCCAATGACATTCTACATCAACCCACAGCGAAAGACATGTGGGACATCCTGGCAGCGACATATTCTCAGGCGAAGAATGAGACGAAGATCCTGCAACTACAACATGATATTTTCACAATAAAGCAGAATGGCCGTCCTTTACATTCTCTCTATACATCATTGAGAGGGATGTTTGAGAAGCTTTATAGCTTCATGCCTCTTACCGCCACGCCAGAACAACAGAAGACATACAGGAATGCGACGATGGTGGGTGTCTTTCTCGCTGCACTTGATCCAGAGTATGAGGCAGCACGTTCACAGATTTTGGCAGACTCGACTATTCCTCCCATGGAGGAAGCTTTTCACAGACTGAGCAGGATCACAGTACCTTCAGCAGCTGCGAGTCAGAATCCCTCAGCTATGGCGGCCAACAGAGGCCGTGGTTTCCATCACCAGGGCCGTGGACGTACTCCTCGTGGAAGGGGTGGCCGCACTAGGCCAACATGCTCATATTGTCACCGAGTCGGACATACTGAAGACACATGCTACTCAAAGCATGGATTTCCTGCATCTGCACGAGCAGCTGAGCAGATAGAGCCCCCATCTGCCGCTGCACTGGACCAACGATTTGATGATCTTGTTGCCCGCCTCAGGGGCATTATTCCGCCATCTGGCCCAGCACCTCCGACAGAGAATCATAATGATGCCGCTGCTTCAGCTTCTGCCTCTACGAGTACTTCAGGTAGTACACTTGCTCTTCACAGTAGTAGATCAGATACATTGCCGTGGATCATGGACTCGGGCGCTACACATCACCTATGTGGCGACCAGAGTCTAATTACAGGATATACTCAGATTCCTCCAGGACGGACAGTAGTGATCGCCAATGGCACTCATTCCCCTATCACGGGTCAGGGGGAGATTACATTGACATCCTCGATGCAGCTCAAGAATGTTTTGCATGCACCACATTTTTTACATGAATCTGTTGTCGATTAGTCAGATTACGAAGGATCTTCATTGTCGAGCTATTTTTGATTCATCTTCTTTGATTTTTCAGGACATCCGTACGGGCAACGTGATTGGTCATGGCTATGAGCAAGGAGGCCTTTATCGTCTGAACCAGACTCTGTTTGCCGGAATCACAGCTCCCTCCGCAGAACAAGTATCTCCTCTCCTGTGGCATCTGCGCTTCGGTCATTTACCGCTTCAGAAGTTGCGTCTAGTCCTACCCTATAGTATGTCTCACACAACTGTTCAGTGTGAGGCGTGTCAGTTGGGAAAACATCACAGGTCTTCTTTTCCCAGTAGTCAAGGTCGGAGTACTAACTCCAAGTTTGAGTTGTTTCATGTCGACGTCTGGGGTCCGAGTCGTGTTCCCGATCATCAGGGGCACAGGTTTTATATTGTTTTTGTGGATGATTTTTCTAGAGCATCATGGGTATTTCTAATGAAAAATAAGTCTGAAGCTGGAGATATTATTATTCACTTTCTAAATGAGATTCAGAATGTTTTTTCCACAACAGTCAAAATTATGAGAACTGACAATGCCTTAGAGTTGTGCACCAACAATCTAGCCAAATACTACTCCTCGAAAGGGATTGTTCACCAAACATCCTGTGCTCATACGTCTCAACAAAATGGGGTTGCAGAAAGAAAACACCGTCATCTTCTTGACGTTACAAGGTCCCTTCTCATTCAGAGTCATGTCCCGTATACCTACTGGGGTGATGCAGTTCTTACTGCATGTTATCTTATAAATCGTATGCCCTCATCTGTCTTGAATGAACAGGTTCCTTTCTCACTTATATATCCTGACAAGGATCTGTTCACTCTTACACCTCGTGTCTTTGGGTGTGTCGCATTTGTCCATCAGTTGTCGCCCGGTTCGGACAAGCTCTCTCCTAGGGCTGTCAAGTGCATCTTTGTGGGGTACTCCAGAACTCAAAAGGGGTACAAGTGTTTTGACCCTGTGCGTCGGCGGTATATGATCAGTGCAGATGTTACATTCTTTGAATCTATCATGTATTTTTCAGAATCCGGGAACATGCAGCCACCACCATTGTCTCCTGATACCGTTTTCATGGCACCACCAACATCACAGCCGTCACCTCCAGAACTACCACCACCACCACCACCACCACCACAGCCACCAACAATATCCCCGTTACCATTCCATTACACCCGACGGCCGAATCAAGCTCATGGCTCTGACCAGTCAACTAGCTCGCCTATGGTATGTAATGAGAATATTAATGTTGATGAATCTGACGACACTTCTCAGCAGGATGCAGTACAGGAGCAGGGTGCAACTTCAGAGGATCTGGATGTCCCAATTGCTCTACGAAAGCAGAAGAGAAGCTGTGCCAAGTATCCAGTATCAGCTGCGGTCTCGTTTGAGAGGCTATCTGGACCATTCAGGACGTTTGCATTGGCACTCTCAGCTACAGATATTCCACGGAACCACCATGAGGCTTTGCAGGATTCTAGATGGCGGCTAGCAATGGAGGATGAGATGGCGGCTCTTCTGTCTCGAGGTACATGGAGCTTGGTTACCATACCTCCAGATGTTACCCCAGTGAGTTGCAAATGGGTGTTTACAGTGAAACACAATGCAGATGGTTCTATTGACAGGTACAAGGCACGCTTAGTTGCAAGAGGATTCACACAGACATATGGGGTAGATTACCTTGACACGTTCTCCCCTGTAGCTCGTCATTCCACTCTGCGGATACTCTTATCAGTTGCAATTACTAGAGATTGGCCGCTCTATCAACTGGATGTGAAGAATGCTTTTCTGTATGGTGATCTGCAAGAGGAAGTATATATGCAACAGCCACCAGGGTTTGCTGTTGAGGGGGAGTGTTCCAAGGTTTGCAGATTACATAAGGCCATCTACGGCCTTAAGCAGAGCCCCAGAGCATGGTTCCAGAAGCTGTCAGACCTCTTTGAGAAACAAGGATATAAACGCTCCAATGCTGATCATTCCTTGTTCGTGCAGAAGACGGCGAGAGGTATTACTGTAATCATGGTTTATGTTGATGATATCTTGATTACAGGTGATGATGACCAGGGCATTAAGCAGGCAAAGGAAAAGCTGGGGACTGAGTTTGTCACCAAGGACTTGGGAGTCCTTAGATATTTTCTGGGGCTGGAATTTGCTAGAAATCCATATGGGCTAGTCATGACACAGAGGAAGTATGTCACAGATCTACTGAATGAGACAGGTATGCTAGGATGTCGGCCTGCTACGACACCAATGGATCCTAGCATGAAGTTATATGATGATGACACAGAAGAGGTCGACAAGCGAAGGTACAGAGAACTGGTAGGCAAACTGTTGTATGTCACGATCACTAGACCTGATATATCGTTTGCAGTGAGTCGTGTGAGCCAGTTCATGGAGCAACCACGCCAGGTCCATATGGATGCAATATACATGATTCTGAGATTTTTAAAATCATCTCCAGGTGCAGGCTTGCTATTTAAGAAAGGAAAGGAGATTTCTGTCACAGCATGTGCGGATGCAGACTATGCAGGATGCCCCAAGGACAGGAAGTCAACGTCAGGGTTTGCAGTCTATGTTGGAGATGCTATAGTTTCATGGAAGAGCAAGAAGCAGACAGTAGTGGCCAGATCCAGTGCTGAATCAGAATATAGGGCTATGGCCCAGGCTAGCACAGAAATGATGTGGGTGAACTCCTTACTTGCAGATCTATGCCTTGACATACCTCTTCCTATGATGTTGGAATGCGACAATCATGCCGCCTTATTCATCGCAAATAATCCAGCGTTTCATGAAAGGACCAAGCATATTGAGGTCGATTGTCATTACATACGTGACATGATTCAGAAGGGGTTCATTGCTACATCTCACGTCACATCAGAGAATCAAACTGCTGATATCTTCACCAAGGCTCTACTTAGAGGTCCATTCCAGAAGTGCGCGTCCAAGCTGAGCATTGATATCTATGCTCCATCTTGAGGGGGAGTGTTGACGCATATGTTCTACTTGTCCCATTTTGTTATTTTATTTTCTTGTCATTCTCTTTATGTAATTTACCCATAGGCTACTCTCCTATATAAGAGAGCCTAGGGCTATGGAATAGACACTCTCTCATTTCACGTTTCCCAACAATTATATATTGGTTTCTGCAGAGGGTAGGCCAGACAGGACGGGCTTAAGATTCTCGAAGGAACTGGCAACTCTTGATGTGCCAGTGAAACTTCTCATTGACTCTGCTGCTGCATACGCTATGGACGAGGTTGACATGGTTTTTGTTGGGGCAGATGGGGTCCTTGAAAGTGGGGGAATAATTAACATGATGGGAACGTATCAGATAGCTCTGGTAGCTCACAGCATGAACAAACCTGTCTATGTTGCTGCAGAAAGTTACAAGGTACTATCTCCAGAAATAAATATAAAACAGTAGGCCTAGTTTTATGTCCCTCATCAATGTTATGACATGATTTGTTTATTGCAGTTTGCACGTTTATACCCATTAGACCAGAAGGACCTTACTCCAGCTCTTCGTCCCATTGATTTTGGTGTGCCGATCCCTTATGGTGTAGAGGTGGAAACATCTGCAAGGGACTATACACCTCCTCAGTACCTCACTCTTTTATTCACAGATCTGGGGGTTCTCACTCCATCCGTTGTGAGCGATGAGCTTATCCAGCTGTACTTGTAACAAACCAGGTAAACTGTCAGAAGTTCACAACCCTAGTTTTATTTTTGATCTTGTGTTCTTTCTTTTAAATTCTCACAAAATATTTGAAAATTTAAAATAGTTGACACTTTGACTGATGAATCTCAATGTTTTGAGGGCGATGTTGTCACGTTGATGCCTTCATTTATCAAGGTAGCACTTAAATGGAGTGCTTATATAGACTTTTTCTCTACGAAGGCATTTTCATATCAAGGAGATCAGACCATTAGTTTAGATCAATTTTAGATTCAGTGTGGATCCTAAACAAGGAGATTGAACCATTTCCTATAATTCTCATAGTCACCTTATCCTGGCCCTCATCTCCATTTGCATTCATTGTATTGATTCCTCCGGGTCATTCTTCGATATTCTACATCTACCTCATCCTATGGTTGTCGGTACACGATGACGTCCCTTTCCATTCTTTCCAGTATATGCATCTATCTGATTGGTTCTCGTTCTTCCACATGGTGTTGCCTATCTCGACCTTGATCGTGGGCACCCCAGTTGCATCCTTACCATTGAGCATCTGCAGCATTCTATCTGCATGTAAACCAAACTATGGCATATGAAAACTAATCGGGTCATTGTAGGAAGAAAGTCCATCCATCCCCTAGAAATAAACATACATAAGAGTAAGTCGAAGGAGTTGCTTCTCCATCACCAAGTTTGTATTGAGGAAATTTCATAATGAGAAAATTTTCTTCCTCGTTTACTGAGAATACTACGAAATAAAAATTATGTTCCACTAAAAAGAGATATTATGAACAAGTGAGTTTGTGAACACTAACGTATATCACATTGAAGCATAAGTTGTCGAAATCAATGAAGATCATCGAGAACCGATTGCTCATCAGTGCTGATAGAGGTTGAGTTCGAGGTCGAGTGCGACAATTGATCATGTATTCATTATGGGAGAAGTATGGATGGATAGTGGTGATGGAAAGGAAGCGATGTGGAAGGCGGAGTGTGAAGAGGACATGGAATGTAGTAGTTAGAGGAGGAGGAACCAGAGGTGATAAGGATAACATGAGCATGCACGGTGAAAGCAGAAGGGGGAATCCACGACTCCGAGAGAAAAGGAGAAGAGGAGCGGAGAGGATGGTCTGTTGTGTCCCGGGTAACCACAACATGCTTTGCTATGTCCATTGGGAACCAAGCGATGCCAAACCTTTGTGATTTGTCTTGATGATCACACCCGAGTTTGATTTCCCCACAGCAATTCATCCTCTCTCGTAAAAGAGACGAGAACTCGAGACTAGTCGATGTTCAAATATTGAATTTGATTTCTCATTCTATTCCTAATGCAGCGTTTGATGATTAAATCCAAGCTGTTATCGAGAAAATTGATCCTGACAATTTGTTGGATTTGGATCCAATTGGATACTTACACCATCAGTCAAAATGCTTAAATCCAGATTATCAAACATTCATCTTTTGATCTTAAAAATCACAATCACTTGTGAGTATTCGATGCTAAACTGTATTATTACAATCTTCCCTGCTTGTACTCGCAACATCATTGTTAGTTCATGGTTCATGTATTCCGTCGGTAATGGTGGCAGCTGCACACTATCGGTAATGTTTTCCTCCTAACTCTATGTTAGTATGGCTCCTCCCCTCGAGGGGTCCTTTCTGTTGTAAGAGAGAACTTGATTTTTTTATTATTTGCAATTTTTCTGGTCTAAAATCAACTTGTTATTGAAAAAACCCAGCCCTGACTTGTTGATTTTGTATCTATTTACAACTACCAAAATGCATAAATCCAAGTTGTCAAGCAATAATCTTCCGTTCCTACAATCCACAGAATTAATGGACTTTGTTTGCAGCACTTTAAATATAGTCTCATATGGAATATCTGTAATTAAAAAAGTGTTATAAGAATGGATGTTTGCTGATTGATAACTTAGGAGTAAGTACTGAACATGTTCATTTGTGTTCAAATCCAACAAATTCTTACGACCAGTTTTTCTCTACTTAGGTACGATGGTGAAATTGGGTCTATAATTTCTGGGAATTTTGTGTAATTATAGTGTAATTAATGATATCATTAGGGGTTTCCTCTGGCAACGTTAATAGCTCTTGGAGAGACAAAATCAATGCTTGTATTAATTATCGCTAATTTTTAGCACAGTGCAAATTTTGATGACTGATGCGACAATAAATCATCCCTATATAAACCTACGGTTTTCTCAAGAAAGGAATTTATCGAACTCCTATGTCTCAGTGCCTTGGCATAGAATGTCATGTCTTGGAGCATTCCATATGTCAACTCATTCAGACGAAAAAACTGAACCCACTCGGGGGATTCGGTTCGGGAATAAGCATGAATAAGGATGGGGAGTAAAGAGAATAAGGGTATATTCTCCATTCGGCTTGAGTATAAGAATAATGAGAATAAGCTGGAATAAGTGCTATTCTCTGTTCGACTGGTTATTGGGTGTTAAGAAACAAAGGATGAAAGTTAGTTAATGTTGTTGGTTATTATTAGTTTAGGTGAGTTCAAATATTCCGTAAATTAGTAACATATAATCGTCACTTACACCCATACGAATTTCTACCCGATAATTAAAAATCCAAAATCCACGAAGACAAAATTCAATGTACATTATTGATTACATTATCACATGCTTTTCTCATGCGTGGAAGTTGATCCGTCTATCATTTGCGCCATCAATCTCTGCTTCTCCCATAGCTGCCGTTGGGTTTCCTCCAGCTTCGCAACAAAGAATTCTTTTGAAAATTCCACCACGTTTATTAATTCCGCCAAGAAAACCTTCCTTCCAACCAAGGACTCTATCGTCAGGGTCAACGTTGATGCCCTTACCTTATATTCGCAGGATCTCTGTACTGTATGAAATGATGTGATAATTCTCCTTATTAGAATGCATAAATCGAACTATAATTTTATTAAAGCAAAAAATTACCTCTTTGGGGCAACTGTACCACAAACGAGCCTCGAAGTCCTTGTATCTGCACAAGTCCTCGAAGAGAAGGACGACATTGTCCGAGCATAAACATCTACGCCCATGAGTCTTTGTTCGATCACAATGAAGCATTTCCACAACTAGGTTTGTTTGCAGAAGAAAATGTGAATACCGTTATATCAAAAAAAGAGTCATGAAAATGTTTTTGCTAATGTTTGTCTAGAATCCAAGCGGTAAAATGTTATTGTGCAAAGCAGCCAAAAAATTAGCAAGAAATTTCCTTCAGTTTGCATCACATCAACGGCACAATAATAACATAGATGCATTAGAAATAGTGAGAGCAAATCATCACAACAACCAACAACAAGCAAGTCCAGATCAACATCCATCAACACAATGCATACAACATAGCTGCATCCACCAAAACTAGCCATGAAAACCAAATAAATCTTCTCCCAATAACAACATAGACACATTCGAAATATGGAGATCAAATCATCACAACAACCAACAATGACAAGCTCAAATCAACATCCATCAACACAATGCATACAACATATATGCATCCACCAAAATCAACCACGAAAATCCAATAAATCTTCTCGCAATGACAACATAAATGCATCCGAAATAGGGAAAGCTAATCATCACAACAACCAACAATGGTAAGTTCAGATCAACATCCATCAACACAATGCATACAACATAGATGCATCCACCAAAACCATCCATGAAAATCCAATAAATCTTCTCCCAATTAGAACATATTGCATCAGAAATAGGGAAAGCAAATCATCACAACAACCTACAACAAACAAGTCCAGATCAACATCCGTCAACACAATACATACAACATAGATGTATCCACCAACACCAGCCACGAAAATCAAATAAATCTTCTCCCATTGACAACATAGATGCATCAGAAATATGGAGAGCAAATCATCACAACAACCAACAACAAACAAGTCCAGATCAACATCCATCAGCACAATACATACAACATAGATGTATCCACCAATACTAGCCACGAAAATCCAATAAATCTTCTCCCAATGACAACATATATGCATCAAAAATAGAGAGAGCAAATCATCACAGCAGCCAACAATGACAAGCTTAGATCAACATCCATCAACACAATGCATACAACACAGATGCATCCACACAAAAAATGCCAAACCATTGATACAAAAACAGAACCAACCTTCCAAATCAATCAAAATTTATCTAACTTTACAATGAGCTCCATGAGGTTTTGGTTTGACAACAACCACAAGTGGCATGATCGATTAAAAATCATGTGCAATACATGCATCAATCCAGTACTAGGTTGGTAATAAACAACCAATCAAAAAATCTGGTCGTCTACAAAGATTCAAATTTTGTTTAACCTGCAGGTTGGCATATATCATTAGTTGATAGAATTTTCTCGCCGAAGAACATGAAAGTGGAGCAAACATCACATAACATGGAATCGAACAAGATCTCTAATCTAGGCATCTCAATGAAACATCGAACTACATAGCTGCAAGCAAGCAAATAAGGGATTCGGAGTCACAACAACAAGGACCATGCTCACATAAAAATTGTGCACAAAACATGCAACACATGCAAAAATCACAGAGTTATGCCATCCATCCCCAATATTAAGAACAAAAAAATGGCGCAACATAGGATAATGCAGTAATCAGAGACGAAGGTACCTCATAATCCAAAAAGCTCAAAGCATTGCAGAGAAAATACCTCAGATTCCAAATAGCTCACAATGCTGCCGAAATATGAACATACATGCACAATAAGATCAGCTCAACAACATATCAAGATGGACGTAAAGAGCGATCATTCCATACCATCTTATAGACATGTGTGTTCGAAACCCTAGATTCCATATCTGATGCCACGGTTGAGAAGACTACACAGAGTCAAGGACACCACACCACTATCACCAAGGCCTCAGATATGTTCAATATACAAGGGAAGACCACCACCCACCCCCATTGAAGGGGATTAAAGAGCTCTGTGACATGATTCGTGAGTCATATGGATCAAAGACAACCTGCAAAGCAAGGAGCAAAAACCGACAACAAGGTGTATCACAAGAGAGCATCACAACATAAGAGGATGGGAGATGAGAGGAGGACTGCACGGGAGGGAAGGGGAAGAGAGGCCTTGGCGGGAGAAGAGCACATGAGGGGAGTTGGGGGAGAGGGGGGAATAGAGGAGAGATCGAATGCTCGGGCAAACGCTCTGAAGGGGCAAGGACGGAGAATAGCCGTATCCTCGAGCTTGATGTCGAGAAGCGAATTGGTCCCTTATTTAAGGGCCAATTCTCCAACCTATCAGGCCCTCAAAGTCGCTCTTTCTCACACTGTATAGTTCTCATCAACATAAAAAATAATACTATATCTTGATGACACAAGACGATGCAGATTACCTAACATATGTGCCAACAATAAGACTTCAAAAAAAGGATATGCACCTAGAGCGGAAAGTCATAATAGGCTTAAACTATGCTCATAGTCACGACCAACATCACATCCTCCTCCCAAAGCCCAATTCGTTTTCATTCCAGACTAGCCCGTTCCAAAAAAGGTGTAAAAAGTGAATTATACACCAAGCAACTTTGAAAGAAAAGCCGTAGTAGAACCGTCGAGAGTTTTCTCGACGTTCTTCCTATCATGATTTACATAAAAGGATGAATCACACCGAGTCCGGTCGTACAATATCCATCCAAGCAAGATGTGCATGTCAACATGTTGATTGATGGAGTGATCAAGAGCTCCTTAGCAACATATATATATTATTCATCGCTAATTTTAAATACAAATAGTGATTTTGCGACATGTATTATTCATTATTATATTTGACAAGATGCGGTATAGTGAGAGGTTCAAAAATACATGTCGCTATAAACTCATTTTGTTGTAGCGGTACATGCTTATACTCACGATTTTTCTTTTTCGGAATGTACATGGTTACTATGTGTCCCTATATAAGTTGGTATTAACTGCATAGCAATAAATAATACTTTCTTATAGTATCACAATTTACAAGTTTTGTGCAAATGACATATCATTTCTTACCTTCCTTCCAACGGTTCATTTGACAATTATTATCATGGGAAAATGGAACTTATCCTTTTCTCATTTTTTTATTTTTTTGAATTGAATCCTTGAGATATTTAGATCACAATATATCACCGTAGAATCATTCAAATTTCAACTTATTTCGAGACTTCTAACTTATTCATCAAGAAAATCAAATTTTAATGGTCTTAGATTTGTTGAAAACAACATCTTCCGATGGACATGTTAAGAATGTATGTTTTACATGAAATTTGAAACACATACTACACATGATATTCTAAGTAAATCCCTAAGGTTATATTTCAAAAAAATTAAAAAAATAAAGGAAGAAGGGGTAGGTGTAGAAAAGTTACCTACACATGGGTGTAGGTTCTCCAATCCCAATTATCATATGCCCTTACAACTTGTAGTAGTCATAGTTGCTATTGCAATGGTTACTATATTGTTCTCTTAGTAAGAAAATGTATAATCACTAACTAAACATTAATTGTTATGAATTTTAAAGCATAAACGATAATTATACAATAACAAATTTTCATTGTCTATTACAATGACGACAATCAATTTCGGTGTCCTGAACACCATCTTCATGGTAATAGACGGTGTCAAATTGGCAATATGCATTTTAAAAGAGCAAATTGAAAACTTTATTCGTTAAAAGTTTGGTCAATGTGGGATTTTTTTAATTAAAAAAGAGCATAAGACATAATCAAACGTTAGAGTTATTGACAAGTTGTTAGCGTGAGTTGAACCACTTGGGAGATTAATATTGAAGCCTCCAACTTGTTCATTGCAATTGGCATTATTGAAAATTTATTGCTGTCCTATAGATTTCTAGACACCACTAGTCTTTGATGCAAAGCCCTATTTGATTCCTGAAATAAGAAATAAAAATGGTTATCCCAATTTGATTTGTATTTGAATGATAAAAATACGATAATGCATATGCTTAAACAACGTAAAATCCTCTTCTTTTTTGCCATTTTCCTTTCCCCTCTTCACCTTTGTATACAACCCATCCTTATATATTGTTCTTAATCAATATCTTACAATGAGGTCATTCGTTATTTAATAGCAATTTAAGCATCCGGTTTTGTGGATAAATTTCAACATATTTTGATTACAAGTGTACTAAAATTTCCAAAATATTATTTGAAAATAATAACTGGTCTATTTTAAAATCCAACCTTATTGATGTCATTTCAAAAATATCATTTAAAAATGCAACATGGATGCCATTTCAAATTGGCCACTAGACTTTAGTTGTCATTTTATAGGATTACAATTATGTGAGATTATTATATTTCAAATTATAGAAGAATATATGTATTTATTATATCTTTATTAACATTCTTTGGGGATCATGCACATCTTATATAATATTCTCTATCTTGAGATATTATAAGATATTTATTATTCACTTTTGTTATCATTTTATGTTATAGATTTCTATTTAAACATCCCTAGATATATAAATAGGATCTATAAATAGAGAGGTAAATTATTAATGACAGATATCAATTCATTATATTCCTTAACTCAGTATCGATTCTAGATCGGTGTTCCATATCTTCTTGACTTAATCCCAACAACTCCATCACCGAGCCTATTTGTTGGAGCCGTCTTAGGTGACAAGAGGCTATGACACTACTTGTCCCTTGCAGGTTTTCTTCAAGCTTTCCATTAGCTTGCTGCAAGCCTCCTACCGACTGTCGCCATCCCCGGTCATCCCTACATGTTGCTAGCTGCTAAAAACCTCCTTCAGCTTGGGAGGAAAACTCATTGGAGAAGAAACCCATCACCTCCACCTCGATTCTTTTCCATTTCTCATGCCTTGTGAGATTTATATGTGCTTTGATCTACATTATGTGGTGATTGAAAGGTAGAGTTTATGTTATTTGTTTATACCTATGCATAGTAACTACATGATATCCAACTCTCATTTTAGGGGTAAAATCTATAGTATCAACTATCTCACTCTACCTTCAAAAACCCTTATTTATTGAAGTTTATCATTGTTTTACGCAACGTCTAAAAAATGACTTTATGGCTCAACTGTATCAGATGGACTCACTACTACTATAGCTAATGTGCATCCACACCTACTCCTCAATGGATTATTGATTCAAGGTTTGAATTTATTTGATTGGTGATGATAGGTCTATTTCTTCTTCTCATCCATCTAATTTTGTGAGATCAGTTCGACTAATCTCTTTCTCTCATTACTCTTGTTGGCAAAATGTGTTTCTCCTTTAGACTTAATCTTTTTGGTATATATTTACTTCAGATTTCCCTCTAAGTTTTCTATCTTTTATTAGAATATGAGTGGAGCTGAAATGAATGGTATTTTTGATCAACAACACTTCTACCTACAAGATATATAGAATTTGCAAGTTTTTTTGTGTGGTAGTTATAAGAAGGGTGAATTCTATTATCTCAATATCTTTGACAACTCTTTGTTTGATGGTGCCATTTTTAAGTCTATCACAATTTTTATCTTTAGCGTCTGCACCTTAGACATCCTTCTGCTAGTGCTCTCTCAGATGTTTGTTTAAATCAGTTCTCTTAAGCCATTTGAAGAGGCTTGCTGGTTTAAGAAAGATCACCAGTAATTCTTTCTTCGAAGAATTGAGCCGTGAATGTTCTTTGTGTTTGATCTTGTTCATCACTGTGAAATTTGAGGGTTTTACAATGTGCAGTAATGCGTTATATAGATAATTTGTTACTTATGTTAGTTGCAATAGTATGACTTCATGGATTTACCTTATAAAAAACGATAAGAGATACACAATGTTGTCAATATTTTCTTTCTAGAGGTCAAGGCATCTTTTTCTACATGCATCAAAATATGTAGATTTGATTATTCTTTTAAGTTTACGCAAAAGAGATTTGGTTATTTTACGTGATTTCCAAAGAACTATAATCAACATTATGCCCCTACGCCTCATAGTAGAATGATATTGCATAAAGGGAACTTTGTCTTCTTCTTGACATAGCTCGTACTCTCCTTACTCAGATGATGGTTCTAAAATCTTTTTGTGGTGTTGTTCTTACTGCAACTTATTTGATTAATTGGGTATCATCATCCATATTAGGGGGTGTTATTCCATTTTCACTAGTTTACCCTGGCGACAGACATTTCTACTACCTATGCATATTTTTGGTTGCACTAATTTTGTTCATAACTTTCACGTCAAAGAGAAGCTTTCTTGTCCTGCAATTAAATGTATATTCTGGGCCAATATAGAATTTTAAAAGGATAAAGATGCAATGATCCATTTGACCATCGTTATTTTCTCTCACTAATTGTTACATTTATTAAGAAATCAAATTTCTTATTGAGGATGTTGGGGGACGTCCCATTGGAGTTCCTTCCTAAACTCCAAGTTTACTAATGTAAGCACAAATAAGTGATTGAAAGAACTTTTTACATATTCTGCATGACTTGTATGTTGATGATCGGGTAGATGATCCCTCACCCGATGTAACTGTGGATGGTCCATCTCTTTCCATTGAGCTTCCCATTGGCTTGAGGAAGTCCATCTGATAGTGTACATTATATCCTATGTCTCATTTCACTACTACTAATGGTTTGTGTAGTTCTCTACCAGATGGTTTACAGATACTCATATGACAATCTCAATTCCACGAGATTACCATACAATATATTCAACATGATGGAAACATGCTATAAACGAGACACTTTTCTTTCTAGGGGTGCATGAGATCTGGTACTATGCCGCTTACATATGTGTCTTTATGACCAAGCCTGCTCTTGATGGATCATTAGATAGAATGAAAGCCATGTTAGTTTTCAAAGGCTTCACTCTCAAACCTATTGGGTTGACTACTTTGAGGCATTTCATCATTATCTAGAATGGTCTCTATATGCAAGATCTTTTGTCTCACCTTTAGCAAAGATTGGTCAATCTACCTGCTTGATGGGAAAATGCTTTTCTTTATGCAGATTTTTCGGAAGCAGCCTACATGTCTTTGCAAGTTACAATGTTGAGAGGGGGTATATTTACAGATTTAGTAAGGATATCTATGACCTAAAGCAGAGTCCCTCATCCTGATTCGATAGATTCATTGTTAAGATCAAATCTTGTGACTTCACAGGACATCCCTTTTTCTTTTTGTATTTTCAGATGATAGGCTAGAGGTATTGTTATTCTTGTTGTCTAGAACATGAGGTGAGAACGGAATGAAAAGGTAAGGTAAGACAAAACAAAGAATTGTCTTACCATTGACTAGTGGCATGCAAGCTAATTCACCTGAGCTTTGTAGAGGCGAGCATTTATATAGACTCTTGGAGTTTTGCTAGTGTTTTTTTTAATTGTGAAGGTGCATAACATTATTCATTAATAAAAGCAAACTGTGCAAATGGATAAATGATTTTATTATATGGTTATCACTGGTGACAACAATTTAGGGATCTCGAAGACCAATGCTTTCCTGTAAAAGGTGTTTTTAGCATGATCTTGATATCTTCTCGTAAATTCCAGGTATTGAAGTGACTCTCATTCTGAAGGACTTCTTCTTGCTTAACGAAAGTATTGTCTTGATATTCATGAGGAAGAAAACTAACTTGTTTGTAATCCATCATCAATTCTAGTAGAGTCCCGATGCTATGCTACCATTAAAAACATGTTATTTGAAGACATCACGAAGTATAGAAGCTTAGTGAGTAAACTTTCGTATACCGTTGTCACCAGGACATGTATATCAAATGTCCTAAGCAAAGCCACCCAACATATAGGTAATTATATATACAATCATTGGCATGATGTTCTTCTTATCCTCAGAGTCCTAAAAAGTCCATCTAGGAGAAGACTTTCCTATGCTCCAACGATACACACTGATGTTATTTATTTTGCAGACACATACTATACTAGCTCCTTTGAGGATAGAAGATCTACCAAGGATTTCACTATGTTTTTTAGAGGTAATCTTGTTACATGGCTTACAAAGAAGCAGGGTGTGGTTTTTAGATCGTATAGAGGCGGAGTACATGCCGCTTGCAAAATTAGTTAGTTGTCTCTTTCCTAAAGGAACCTAGTATCACAAATAAAGTTTTAGTTCCCCTTTATTTTGGCAATAAATACATGACATATGTTGCATCTAATCTAGGTTTTCATGAATGAACCAAACACATGAAGTGTATTATCATATTATAAAAGTTGCAGTTTGAGAAGGAAAGATAGCTACTCATATTCCTACGGACTATTGTACCTCACATTTGCATCTCTTATTATATCAAAAAACCCATAGATGGCCTAGTTTACTTAATATACAACTATTATTATAGAGGAAAATGTTCAAAATATTTGAGTTACTCATTCCTCTCGACATTGGCCACTCACTTCTCATGCAACTTTAACGAAATAAGATCAGTTCTAGCTTATTATTAGGGCTTCATTGTGCACTGCAACATGTAACTAAATATATGGAAATCCTCAGCATTTTTCTTTCACATATCTATCCCTATCCATCGTCACATTTCATGCATCACAAGGCCTCAGTAAGTGCCCAAACAAACTATGGAATGTTTAAGAAATTTTCCAAATCAATGGAGAGGTTCTCTAAAGGGTTGAAAATCATTATGAAATTCGTGCTTCCCTAAAGAGCAACCATGGTACAAACACAACAAGAAACATGCGTCATCATTCTTGGATTTCCCTAATGATGTTTTCATTCTTCATCATGACACTAGTGCATGTAAACTTATAAAAGAAAAATACCACATTCTTGAGTAAGGAAACTAGTCACATCAAGAAACTACACTTAAGCTAAGTAGAATAGCTTATCTTCAAGCTCAAAATTGAGAATCCTTTTATGTTTTCCACGTTCTCCTCAAAAGAATGATGTAAAAAGTGGATTTTGGTGACCTCTAGCGAGTCCCCAACAATCAAGACGATAGAGAGGGAGATGGAGGATGATGGGACGAAGATAGAACTGTATGTCTCAAATAACCACCCAAATACCCTCTTAAAAGGGTTTGAACGATCCAAAATTCAAGTCCCATTCAAATTTCCCACTAAAAAATCAGACTCGATCAATTATATTAAAATGGCCTTATCAAACTTCTTTCTATATCAAAATTGAAAATTTTAAGTGTATCGAACTCCCGACAATGAGCCATTTCTATCGAGTACTATGACAGATATATTTGACCAACTTAAAAATTCAATCTGCAAATCGAAGATATTCAAATTAGATTATTCCTAAATTCTACCGTTAGTAGCCTACCTTGTTGGATGCCATGTACCCTAATAGCCCCCTTCCCATGCGATGAGCTTGTCAAAGAAGGTTACATGGGGTTATCATTGGGTTTACGGTCGGTGAGAGGAGATGCCATTGAGCTTGTAGAAGGGGCACGGGGCTACTGTTGTTCTGTTAGGAGGGGAAAGGATGGTGCTCTCGAGCTCATGGGTGGGGACGAGGAAAGAAAGTTCTACCATCGAGTTTGCACATAGGGGTATGGGTCATCTCGAAGCTCACTCTTGCCACTTTTCATTACCAAAGCTTTCCTCTTGCCACTTCTTGTCATCAGAGCTCCATCTTCCAACACATCAAAGTCAGAGTTACTCTCTCCCGAAGGTAGGTTGGATGGAAGGTAACCGTGAGAGAAGAAGATAACTATTTTTATTCGAAAAAGTCATAATTTAACGCTACTAGTAACAACATACCAGCACAAGGATATTGTTGTAAAAATATAGCTTTATATAGATATTTTTATTAATACAAATTTAAAAGCGTCGATGTCAAAATTACAAGTTTACATGAGTATTTAAATAAAACCCCCCTTTTTCTGGACGGAAATTACGTAGTATGGTCCAATTCTTGCCCGAACCATCGATGAGTCTTTTGATTGCTTTTGGCGAACTTCTTATCGCTTTGATGCGATGGCTATCTGTAAAGGCACTATTTGTGATTATTGGACACATTTCCTCCTTCGTTAATTTCTTTCTATTATGTATGGTCATGCCCATTCTAGGACAAGTTTGAAGAAGAATTCCAATTCTTATATAGAAAAAGAGTAAAGTAAAGGAACGACCTCTGACTTAGTGAGGGGAAGTTAAGAGTATTACATCAAAAATCGACAAGTATTTGACTTTCCATCTTCTTGATTAAGATCGGGAAAAGTTCTCCATAGGTTATAAGCCTGCCTGCGGGATAGTTTATGCGCGATCCCTTTAACTCAAAATCCAAACCACGATCCATATGCAGCCTTGCTTTGGCCAAACAATCGTATTTGGTTCGGGTTCAAAAGATAAAGATTGATGAGTTTTTTTGGGTATGGGCATGAAGATGAACAATTATAACAGATGTGATATTTGAGATTTCTACTTCTGTTAATCGAGATTATTCTTCACTAAGCACAACTCGAGAATCTTGTGAAAAGAAGAAAGGCACGTAGCTCAATAATGTCAATACATATCTAACTAGACTTTATTAGTGCCATAACAGTGCGGATAACCTCTCTTCCATTAAAGTAATCCGTTCATTGGACGGGGACGGATCGTTTGCAGGCAGGAGGGCAACAGAGTCTGTAGTAGGCGTGTGTGCCGCTCGATCTTGATGTAGCGGTTCGCACGATTTTACACTTTTTGTGGACCCGTATCGTGCAAAATCATGTGAACTGCTCGATCACGATCGAGCGGCTCACACGACCACATCAGACACAGCACGGACGGCATATAAAATCAAAGGGATGCAGCATATCTCCTTTTAAAAGTTATGGATAGATATCATGTGGATGTGAGACGTACGTACGTACGTAAGTGTTAAGATCTAAGGTCAAAACCAGAGGGGAGATGTATCCTATCCACGTAATGGCCGACGAAATATCTCTCCGTTTACACGAGACGAGACGAGACGAGACGTATGGTTTGTTTTAACCATCAAATTAGGAAAATCAGGAAAGTTGGCAATAGCATAATATTCCATTGCACAGTTCTCTGCACTGTTAACTATGACCCGATGACGCTTTTGTCGGCCTCTTAATCAAAGACGTCGCCTTCATATTTAACGTACTTTCAGGCATGGGATCTTTCGTATTTATATTTTATATAGAGAGAAAGGCAAATGGGTTCGTATACAGTTGTGTTTTTCCGTATAGAAAAATGAATATTTTTTTACTAAAAATATAAATGAAATCCATTGATCTTGATTTAAACCATAAAATGAAGACTATATTAAAATTTCAGGTGATTTGGAGCTCTTAACCCATCCATCGAGCAACGTTGGATTCGTTTCATCACGATCGTTTTAATTGCAAGATTATGTTCACACTGGAGCTTGGATATTTAAAACTTAGTGAGCACATAATAATGTACTCCTTGCCCTCATGTGTGTGTAGGGTTTAATGGGGCTACCCCCACCTTTATTTTTCTTATTTCTTAAGGCATTATATGAAAACACTTGCATGGATTTAATCAACTACATGACAGAATGTTATCATTCAAATTTCGTGTGAGACATACATTTCTATCCGTCTATCCAAAATGAGTTGATTTCAACAATTTTAAGACCGTTAAAATCTGACAGGCTTGATAGGTGGGATATGAGTCTCGAATAGAATCGAAATTTAAACGAGAACAAGTTATCATATGGTGATCTAAATACCTCGAGATATTTTCAGAAAAAATCTTAAGAAATAAGAAAAATAAGAGTTGGAGTAGCTAAGTTGACTACCTTCATTCTTTTGCCAAACTAGCTTTAAAGACAATTTACATAAATGTGATTTTGTAACACTCCAACCCCCAAACATACTCTCACATCGAAAACTTACAAAGTATAAGAGTTGTTATAAGTGGTAAAGATTATTACTTGACAATTTGGGCTTAAGCAGTTTGGATGGTTGCCAACGCGTGCAATTGGACTCCAACCCAACAAGTTGTTAAGGTCAGTTTTCTTGGTTAACGCATTGGTCGGGACCTAAATTGAGACACTATATATTTGATCCCTTCTTCTTCCTCATCTGATGCTCGTATTTTAATGGAGTAAAGTACATTCATGAAGGTATAGGTACATCTACTTAAAATTACCCTCAAGATTATAAATAGTCACTATCATCACTTGACATAATAAATATAAACTTATTAAATGCAAAAGTAGTTATATCGAATGAAATACTCATAGATGAGAGAGTATGTGCGCGTGCATGCGTGTATATAAATGCCTTTTTCAATGAGATCTAAGTTCATTA
Source organism: Ottelia alismoides (assembly GCA_037367405.1). Classification (NCBI taxonomy): domain Eukaryota; kingdom Viridiplantae; phylum Streptophyta; class Magnoliopsida; order Alismatales; family Hydrocharitaceae; genus Ottelia; species Ottelia alismoides. The sequence continues at coordinate 312,105 of JAZKJV010011682.1, read as the reverse complement.
GGATTGTAACGAACACCACCATTTTTGTAAATATCAACTATCATTTGAGCATAATATTTATTGATTTACAAATATTATATCGTGTTCTTATTATTAATGATCGTTTTCAAAAACAAACAAACCTTAGATTAATACAAAAAATTATTTTAACTTTATTAGTAGGGTTTTTATCATTTGTACCCCTTCGAGATATCACAATTTCAGTTATACCCCTATCTTTTAGGTAATATCAGTTGTGCCCTTCACTTCTTTCTCCGTTATCACTTGTGCCCTTCCGTCAGATTGACCGTCAAAAAATTAAAATAACCATGGTTTATTCAAACCATGGTGTGGTTAAGAAGGGTATTATGGTCATAATTCCATAGCGGAGCTCAAGGCTGCACCGTAGCTCGAGGTCGAACTCCAGCGAGAGCTTCTCCTCGTCTGAGTGGTCGGAGTCGCTCTCCTGTCTCGGAGCGGAGCTCGAGGCTGCACTGTAGCTTGAGGTCGAACTCCGGCGAGAGCTTCTCCTCCTCGAGTGGTCGAAGTCCCTCTCCTGTCCCGCAGGGGGAGGGGGTGTGGGCTGGGGGAGGAGGTGCGGCCTGGGCACATGGGGCGGTGGAGGCAAGGGGAGGTGCGGGCTGGGGGAGGACGTGCAGGCTGGGGGGGAGGGAGGAGGTGCGGCCTGGGCGCGGGGGGCAGCGGGGGCAGGAGGAGGCACGAGGGAGGAGGAGGCATAGAGAGGGGGAGGCGAGGGGACGACACGGGCCGGGGGAGGGGTAGGTCAGGGCGGAGGAGCCGCAGGGGGTGGGGGAAGGTCGGGGCGGCAGGGAGGTCGGGGCGGAGGGGCGACAGGGGGTGGTGATGAATCCATGATTCATCGCCTTTATTCTTTCATTTTGGCTAAAATCCTTGGTAAAATACATGTAAATATCCACTAATTCTAATTAATTATCACTTTAACTAAAAATATTAATATTATAGATTTAACACTTAAATTATCCAAAATAAAAGAATAAAGATAAAAAAAGAAAAATAACAACAACAACAACAAAGCCTTTTCCCACAATTAAGGGCTACATGGATTCTTCGCCTCCATTCAGATCTATCTTGGGTCAATCTCGGACTTATATAAAAAAAGGTTTTTTTTAAAAAAAAGAAAAATAAAAAGAAAATAAAAGAAGGATGTATATGTAATATACAGACTGATCCTAACCCCGAGACCAGGTCAATATTGACCGGGTCGACAAAGAAATAAGTAGGGGGAGATAAGGATCATAACTTATAAAAATATTCAGAAAATAAAGACCAAAAATGTAATTTACCCATTTTTCATAATGTAAATACTTCACCTATTTTATTTATCATCAAAACAACTTCAAATCAAAACACTTCTTTTACAAAAATTGTTCATAAAAATATCTAATATTTTATAAAAAATATTAGAAAAATATTTCGGCACAAAAATAAAATAACCGCATTGAACTGGAAAAAAACCGTAAAAGCCGACTTCCGAGCTTCATATCTATTTATAGAAAACTCTAAAATAACCAAACTCACTCTTAAAATCCGTTTTGTATATAATACTATTTATTAAAAATATCAGAAAAATAATCGGATAAAACCGGTGAGTTTCGGCTTTTTGGACCCGTTGTCTATATGTACTATATGTAGAAACTTCCGGGATTTCTAATTAAATAACTGTAAACGTATTAACTTAATTCTCTTTCCTAAAATCATCTAAAATTGTATATAAAAATATAAAAATAAAAATAAATTAAAATATCAAAAAAATCTGGAGGCCCGAAGCCGCTACTTTTTTCGTCCGGGCCTCATAACTCGGCCGTATGAACTCCGAATAGAGAAAACTCAGTGCCTAAAATTATATTTTTCAATTATCTACAAAATGAGATTAGTTTCGCTAAAATCGGAGTTAATGCGAAAAACGCGGTTTTCCGGGGCTGTATCGGTATAATTATACAACAAGTAACTTATACTATTATTTAATACATTAACCCTTTATTTTTACTTAAAAATAAATAATACTTTATTTATTTATTTAAATTATTTAATTTATTAATTTAATTAATTACTTAATTACATACTTAATTATTTACTTAATACTTAATTCTTTAATTATATCCTTAATTACTTAATTAACTATTTAATTAATTTAATATATTAATTATCTTTATTTATTAGTAATATATTAAATTTCAAAATTATTATAATTAATTTATATTATTAATTATTTAATTATATTAATTTTATTAATTTTTTTTCTCTTTTTCTCTCTCCCTCTTTCCCTTTCTCTCTCTTCCTTTCCCTTTCCCTTCTTCCTCCCCGTTGTCTTCTTTCCCAAGCCAACTCAACCGACCGACCGTTATTCCGGTATCCTACCGACCTCGACGGTGACGCCATCGCCGGCGGTGACCACATCCGGCGACGTGCTCCCCAAGGAAACTAATCTTCCCCTATTTCCAGGTGCATCCTCTCCTTCTTCTATAAATAGGGCTCCACCCCCCGCTGGAGCAACTATCCGTCATTTTTCATCTCTTCCGGCTCCGAGAGAGTGAGGTTTCGAGATAGTGACAGCTCTCGGTCCACGTCCGTCGAGCGAGGAAGAGGGATCAGGCACGATCTCCGCCGTGCGAGAGCTTCTCTCCGCCGCGCGCAAGCCTCCATCTCAGCCGGATGTCGAGGCGATCACCTGGAGCACCTTCATCGGAGCTCCTCCACCGGCACTTCATCCACAACCTCGCGGGGCTCCGTCGTACGTGAGCCTTCGCTTCCACAGGCATCAACTTCGTCCGCATCCATCCAGGTTAGCTCCTTCCTCATTCCTTCTCCTCTGTCCTCTCTTCTCCTCTCAACCCCTCCCGTTTTATCCTTCTGTTTCTATCTCTCTCTGATTTCTCCTTTCCACTCTGTCACATTCGCTTTCATCGATTGTTGCTTCGAATCAAATCCACAATCCATCTCACCTATCAAACTAGATCCAACTTCCGTCCAGAGCATATTCCACAACCATCCATTTGCTATTCCTACTTATGTTTCAATACTTCCATAAATCTACGATCTGAGCACGTAACCCGCATCTGTTTATTGTTCGATTTGAGATTTCTGGTCGAGGATTTCGTCCTCGAGCCGGGTTCGATATCGCAGGTTACTTGCATCCGTTTTGAGCCGAGCATCGAATGCTACTGCGTGCTGCATATGCCTCTGTAGACCTCAATCTCTCAATGGAATATACGAGCGGTGCCCGTCCTTCCGTAAGCTCCCATGTCGTCACGACGCCGTCACGACGCCGCTACACCACTGTCGTTCTCTACCTCTGCGAGAACCAGCCACCGTTGAAAAATAACCTCCAGGTCCAGAACTCATCGCCGCCCCACCGTTCAAAAGTTCTGTGGTTAAAAATCTCGCGTGACCTGCACGCGAGCGTTGAGAATTTTGCGCGAGTGATCCTGGTATTTCTAGCATTCGCAATCAGGTCCCGTTGCAGATTGTGCGCACATTTTTACAGGAACGCCCCCAAATTCCAAATCTATTTGAAGCCATCCGATCAGGGACGGATTGAGGATCGAAAATCCGCCACGCGTTAATGCCTTAGCACAGCAGCCCCGCCGCTTAACTATTGAATGGCGCATGTGCTTTGCGCACGGGGAGTCTGACAGTTTCGGCAAAATTATTATATGACCCCTGCTTTTTCTGATATTAGCATTGCAGGTGCAGGTGCTTTCACGACTCTGAAGGGGAACAACACGTGAGGTTTTAGCGGATTTACACAACACACCTTCGGCAATACAACGATTACCTACAGGACTAAACGGTTGAAAGAGCAAGTGCTTGCCCACGTGTAATCTGGACTAATTGCAAATTATCCCATCCAACTTCTGTTTTTTTTAATTACACCCACACACCTACATTTCCATAAAATTACATCTATACCCCCATTTTGGGTATAACTATCCTACTATATACTCTACTTAATAAAAAATACAAAATATAAAAATTCATTAAATACATAAAAATACTATATTTTACGTAATATACAGTATTAAATACGTTTTATATAAAATAAAACAAAACAAAATAAAAATTAAATAATAAAATCAATAAAAAATATAAAATGCCCAAAAACTTCAAAAAATCATAACTACCTCAAGAAAAATCCCCTCAAAACGTATAACCTATCATTTTGAAGGTATTTTCACGTAATTTCTACAGAAAATACAAGAAAAATATTTTCACATATTCTTCATTCTTAAAAATTCAAAATACGCCACAGTTCTTAAATACATAAGGGTTTTTCACATTAAAAATAATCCAAACCCATAAAAATCCTAAAAACCTTCTAAAAGTAAAACACATTAGAAATATAAAAAGAACAAAATAAAAATTAAATAAAAAAATTAAATATTTTCTAATAAAAAAATCACAAAATAATTAAAAATTACAAAAATAATATAAAATTCATAAAATTCAAATAAAAATCCAGAAAAATCCCTAAAAATAAAATAAAAATTAGGAAACCCTTAGCCTAAGTTTTTCCATCGATTCTCCCTAGTTTAATACAGTTTGCCTCCCTGAGTTCGACACTCCCGTACAGATCCACTATACACATTTGTTTAGGAGTATAAATAAAAATAAAGAAGATTAATCTAACCCTTAATCTCTTCTGACAAAACCCACTCGGTCGACAACGACCGTGATATTAATTTCTGTTTCTTTTTGCAGGAATAAAGAAGTGATCGAGTTGTGGTTTTTTCAGGTGGTGGGAGGTCGGGGCGGCAACAGGTGGGAGAGGAAGAAGATGGGAGAGGAGGAGGAGAAGGGAGGAAGAAGTCAGGGGAGGAGGATGACTTTTCAATCCTTTTTTTAAAATTTAATTCCATTTGTGTCTTTGAAGTTAACGACAGTTTGTGTTGATTATGGACAGTCACTAACCCGAGGGGCACAAGTGATAGATTAGCAAGAAGTGAGGGGCACAACTGATATTACCGAAAAGAAAGGGGTATAACTGAAATTGCGATATCTCGGAGGGGCACAAGTGATAAAAACCCTTATTAGTATTACATGTGCATTTTCTATTTACAATTGATTGATCATTTCATATAAATTTAAAGTCTACTTTTTTTATAAAATGATAATAAATAGTAAGAATATGATATAAAACTAGCAAAATAATAGTTTTTGCTTAAAATGACTGTAGATACTTGTAAAAATTAGGATGCTCATTGGAATTTTTTTTCATATGCGTGTGTATTTTGGCACACACGGATTGCACATGCATGTACATACATACACAAACAAGTAAACAAAATATATTCAAAAAATCAATCTTTTCCGTCTTGTCTTGAATGTAATATAAATCGAACAGCTATAGAATTTGGCTCGTTGTTCATCAAAATTCTTTTCTAATGGACGATGGTCAATTACACACACTATCAACTAGGCAAGAAGGGAAGAGAAGAATCCTCATGCAACATGTAAGTAGGCAGCGAGACTTTTTGCATATAGGTAGGGACATGATCAGTTCTCACCATAAATTATATATATATATATAGGATTTTTATCCAGAGGGCATTGTGCCCATTTGAGATAAAATGGGCCTCTAATTCCAGCCGTAAGATTTGTATCTCTCAATCCCTAAAAAATAGGAACCGTAACCAAAATGGAATTTCCTCTAATTGGATATATTAAGCAATTCTATAATTAGTATACGTTTATGGAAACGTGTATTGAGAGTTCAACGAGAGGAGATTGATCCGGCATTTTTGGATCTAGCGTTTTGCAAAGTGAGGCGATCAATCGTGTAAATAGAGGCGAACATTTTTATCTATTGCAAGGTATTATATTTCGATTAGATTTTTATTTTCGTATTTTGATTTGAATCTGATAGTATGTAGAAAGAATTAATTTTTTTGGACATTTTGATTTGAATCTGACTGTTTATAGACCAGATTTTGATTTTTTGTTATGTTTCTGGATCATGAGAAAGTGGGATTTGCAAAGATGAATTGCGATGTATGATTTCTCTTTCGATTTCAATTTTAAATGATATTGACTTGCGATTGGGTTTGTATCATGAAATCTCAGAAGGAATGATAATCAATGATTTGTGTTTGGATATTGAGTTTTAATTTGAGAACGTTTAAAAAAATCATAAGGATACTGATATTGTATCAAAAGTTACTGGAGTAACTCATCAAATTACTTATGCTTTGCACCGAGTTACTTTTATAAATATAATTCTTACTTTTCATGGATATAATTTTATCTTTCATGATTAATGGTTCATATTAGGGATATTACTGACAATTCATTAGATGTTACTTGTGTATGAATTTATTCTTACTGAAATAGATAAAGATATTACTTAAATAAATGTATCGTCTTCCAACATAATATGTTACTGATGTAATTCTTAATTTTCATGTATATATATTTCTCTTACATAGTTATTGATTCATCTTACAAATGCTACTGACAATTTATTATTTCAGGTTTGCCAGATGTCTGGACACTTATGTTTCGTGGAAGAAAAAAAACAAGAAGTGTTGATGATCGTTGCATACTTATTGACTAAAGAAGCAAGAAGAACATATTTGACAATAATATTAAGAACAAATCATTCTGTAACTAATAAAAGAGGTCATTAACAAATACATTTACTGAGTACATAATTGATGTGTAACTATAATTTCAGTAACTAATAACAATGAGTAAGTAACATGGACATGAATCTTCAGTAATTGTGCGTATAGCTTCAGTAATATTACAACTCAATTATCTAACAATTATTTAGAAGTACTAAGTAACTATTTCTTCGGTAACAATCAGAACGAGTTCAGTAATATGAACATTTGTAATTAGTAATTGTTGTATAGACATTAGTAATTTATCTATTCATTAATTATTGTATGGACAATAGTTACTACAACTTCAGTTATAATTTCATTGAGTTCAGTAATATGGTCAATTGTAATCAGTAATTGATGTATTGACATTAGTAACTTTGTACAAGTGTTATTAGTAAGAATGATTGAAAGACAAGTAACACCCAACAAATAGCAAGTAACTTATACATAAGTTATCAGTAATTTTTTATGAATAAAAAACATACATGAAAAGTAGCATTGTACTAAGTAACTATATCATCAGTAACAATCAGAATGAGTTCTGTAATATGAACATTTGTAATTAGTAATTGTTGTATGGACATTAGTAATTTATCTATTCAGTAATTATTGTATACAAAATAGTTAATACACTTCAGTAATAATTTCGTTGAGTTCAGTAATATGGACAATTGTAATCAGTAATTGATGTATTGACATTAGTAACTTTGTACAAGTGTTATTAGTAAGAATGAATGAAAGGCAAGTAACACCCAACAAATAGCAAGTAACTTATACAAACATTATCAGTAATTTTTTACGAATAAAAAACATACATGATAAGTAACATTGTACTAAGTAACTATATCATCAGTAAGAATCAGAATGAGTTCAGTAATATCAACATTTGTAATTAGTAATTGTTGTATGGACATTAGTAATTTATCTATTTAGTAATTATTGTATGGACAATAGTTACTACGAATAGCAAGTAACTTATACAAACGTAACAGTAATTTTTTAAGAATAAAAAACAACATAAAAAGTAACATTGTATTTATTTCAGTAATGTTTGCAATGGCATCAGTAACTTTGTATTACGAAAAATAACTTTGTATTTATTTCAGCAACTCAACATTAGTCGTATTTTGATTGTCATCGGAGGAAGGAGGAGATTCTCATGGTTATTTTTAGAAAAAACAATGCGGCAATTAATGAGTACTCAATTATAACTCAAAAAAGGGAATTAAATTGCGAGTTATATGCGGTGGGTGGTTATGGCAATTCATTCTTAGCGCTAAATTTAGAAACTAATCAATTTTACGCAGAACCACAGGATCATCATCACACGGATGATTACGCGTGCCTAAAAATTCTCAAATCGGCACAGTGCTCTCTGGATAAGCCCTATATATATATATATATATATATATATATATATATATATATATATGGATTTCTTTCAAATAGGACGCAATCCTTCCTAAGCTTAGGAAGGCCAACCCCTTTTTTGTATAAAATAGGATGACTTTAGTAGAATACATATACAGTTTTATATTATAATGTGCAGTTTTAATGTTTGTATTATAATGCGCAATTTTGTATGCAGCTTTGTATTTATAACATGCACCTATAATACAAACTGTATATGTATTCTACTAAAGTGCCCGTGTTTTATACAAAAAGGGGTGGCCTTCCTTAACTCAGGAAGGACTGCGTCCTATTTGAAAGGCCCCTATATATATATTAGAGAGAGAGAGAGAGATTAATAGGGATGTTCCCTTGGGGAAGCCAACATGACTACCCAACGTCATTTTCGTTTTTTTTTATTTTTTTGAAAAATATCGTCATGTATATTCATTCATATATCCATCCTATATGTAATTCGAATTTCGTCAGAAACATAGACTCCTATGCCATCCATATAGAACAGGTAATTTTAACGGTCTTAGAACTGTTGTAATCGTACATGTTCTAGATGGAGGGTATATGACTCTCTGTTTCTAATGAAATTCGAATGGCATATAGGAGGGATATAGAGATGAATATGCATGACGATGTTTTTCAAAAAAATAAAAAAACACCAAAAATAAGGGGTGGGACAGCCATGTTGGTTGCCCCATTAAATCTATATACATATATATATATATATATATGTATATGTATATATATGGATGTATATGTATATGTATGTATATATATGTATATATATGGATGTATATGTTCCTATGGAAGTTCAAATATCCCAAGGAGACGGTAGTGAGAAAATGGACGGCCATTTAACCACGATTTATACAAGGACTTCTACGTCGAATTGACTGCAACAAAATAGGTTTATACAAAATATATTTTATAGTAATGCTCTTTAATTAAAAAACCACAATTAATTATATTGTCCAATGTTATATTTATAATGATACTATTCATTATTCATTGGGAAATTATTCTTTATATTTTTAAATTAGAAGTGAATGGTATATATGTTCTTATATCATTAACGATGGTGCATATAGCAACATTTATCCGTCATTATTTTTCAAAATTATTTTAGATAATTATCATTGTTTTCTAATAAAATTTCAAAAAATAGTTGTAAATAAATATTATTATATGGATCATAGCTAATGATGTAATTAACCAATTTGATATTTATCGTTAATTTCAAGTATGAAAAATAATTTCATAATAAATAATAACACTGCTATATATTGAACAAAAAAATAATATAATGATGGGTTTAAAAAAAGCAGTCAGTATGAACCCATTTTACTGCAGTGATTTCATCACCTCTAGGTTTGTTGGAAAACCAGACAATGGAACTCTGATATTCCCAATCAATCACCGTCCTCTCGTTATCATCTGTGTCATCCCCGAATCCGAATACATCTGTAGAATAATATGATATATTACACGTCATGGACTTTGTATTTGCACTCTGTGTAAAAGGACCAACTTGACAGGAAGAAGCGGTAACGATCCGGAGGGCGAAAGATTTGACGTGGATGTGATGGAAGTGGACAGCAGCTACCAATAATGGAGTTGCATGGGGAAAGGAGCAGTGAGTCTGGACTGAAATGGATGTGACTGGATCCGTCTTCATGGCACTTGAACGGCCAGAGTTGGTTGCATGGTCGCACATCAACGCCCCCAGTTGCCATGTTATCATCAACTGCAAGAGAGGGAGGAGAGGAACCCATCAGGCAACAGGCCCTGCACTGTCCTGTGGGGACAATGGGTGTCCCCCCTAGGGCAACTATCTGCTCGCCCTTTTCCCTTTTTCGTCGTCGTGGTGGGAATCGTAAAAGTTTTTGTCATGTTTCCGTGATCTCGATAGGAACGGGATCAAAGTGAACGCAACACCCATTTGAAGGTGGGGAACACAACACATGTATGTGAATGTAGGTAAGGTGCGCAGTTGTGCTTTGCATTGATATTATGATCCGACTCCTCGCTTTGTTGGCATCGATCCTTTGTTGAACTTTCGACGCACTTAGGATTTGCCGAGAACTCATCATCATCCCCACTTTTACATGCTAGGCATTGTTTGAGCCGGAGACGTGGTGAGATGCTTCAGGCGAGGGTCTAATGTATCCTCATAAGGAGAGAATACAATCATTGTGGCGACTGCTCACGAGAAGCGAATCAAACAACAATTAAACCACGGATAGAGATAAAGAAATGCAATGTAAATGTGGAGTTGAAATGTATTATAACTCTACAAATTGTGTGTATAAGTGTAAGTAAGTAGAGTGTCAAACTCATTGAGCAAACATGATAGATTGGGCAAATGAATCCAAAAGTTATCCTTCTTCTTGTCTTGTTATTTTGTTTTTTTGTGGATTTTTAATTATTTGATTTTTTATTGATTTTTAATTTATACATATATTGTTTTTTATTTTTTATTTTTATTTTCTTTTTATATTTTCTAATTTTTAGTTTCTATTTCTTTTTAATAAGATAATATACCTATATATGATAATAAGTATAATATAGATACTATATAATAATATATGTATATAACAAATATAGAAAATCCGGAAAATACCCTAAGTTACATTCCTCTTATTTTTAAGGGTTTTAAAATATTTTTGACATTTTTAATAATAAAAAATTAAATATAGCTATATATAGAATGTATGCTTTTATATTTATAGATATAGCCATAAATACTCAAAATAAGTAAAATAAAATATTTTTATTTTTTTTATATTTTTCTCTATCTTTGCTAATCTTCTTAGAATTTTTGCTATTTTTTGTATTTTTAATTGATTAAAAACGTCAAAATAAACAACAACAACAAAGCCTTTTCCCACAATTAAGTATGGTCGACTACATGGATTCTTCGCCTCCATTCAGATCTATCTTGGGTCAATCCCAGGCTTATATCCACAAAACAAAGATCCCTTCGTATAGTCTCTTTCCAACACTTCTTGGGTTGTCCCCGCCCTCTCTTACCCGGCTCAACATCCCAACACCCGCATCTCCTAACCGGTGCATCAGTTGATCTTCTTTGCAAATGACCAAATCATCTTAAGCGGTTTTCTCGCATCTTATCCTCGATCGGAGCAACACCAACTTTCTTTCTGATTGCATCATTCCGAATCCGATCTTTACGTGTGTGTGTGTGTGTCCACACATCCACCTTAGCATTTTCATTTCTGCTACAGCCATTCTCTGCACATGTCTATGGTTCACAGGCCAACATTCAGATCCATAGAGCATAGCAGGTCTCACGACTGCTTTGTAAAACTTTCCTTTAATTTTTAAAGGAATTTTCTTATCACAGAGAACAGCAGAAGCTCCTCTCCACTTTAGCCAGTCTGCATTTATTCTATTAGTAACATTGATAATCTCGAAAATCGATCGGTCTTATGTTCCACACAAAGCGGGAACACAGTCGAAGTGTCGACCAAATCAACTCTGAAATTAATCAACAATCAACCCACACTAAAGATCAAAAAATTAGAACTAATGTGGAGTTAAAATTTATTTTTAACTCTACATAAAAGATGTATAGGTGCAAGTATGTAGAGAGTTCGAACACAAGGAGCAAACAAGGTAGTTCAAGCAAATGTGCTCAAATGAGTGTGCGTGATGTGTCTATACTAAGCAAGCAAATAAATTTTTGTGGGTTTTTAATTTTTAAATTTTTTATTCTTTTTTGATTTTTGATTTTGTATTTTGATTTTTAATTTTCTGATTTTTATAATTTTATATTTTATATTTTTTCTTTTTCTTTTTCAATATTGGAAAATAAAGACAAGGTAATGAAAAGGAAAAAGAGGTATTTATAAAAATAGATAAAAATATTCAAAAATATGAAAATAAAGTCTTTTTGGTCTTTTTTATACTTTTTACTGTTTTTGTGATTTTTGGGTAATTTTTAGAATGTTTTTGGTATTTTTAATGAAGAATGCACGAGCCTAACGAGGAATCGATTCCTTTGAGCACCTAGGTTGGCAAAATCAGAGGGAGAGTCGGAAAAGCAATGCAAGCGTCAAATCAATGATGGATGCTAAAGAGAAATGCTCACCTTGCCTCCAGCACTCTACATGCACGGATGCTCAGCAGAATTGAAACCTATCTATATGCAAATGCAAAAGCCGATGAAATCGCCCTAGGTTTTAGAAATTGCTATTATCATGAAGAACCACAAGCTGACCACCGACTCTCAATCCTAATGTCCGGTCTAGGCTCACCCCTCCTCTGCTCAACACACTTGAGTTTAGGAGAAAGCGCTTTGCGGGGAGAGCTCGCGGCGCGACGGATTGAAGGTGATGATCAACTATTTAAATTTGACTAAGTCCAAACAATACTATAGGAGCATGCAAAGGTATTAGGTGTTTGGCCTTAATCTATCGCAAGCAATCCTAAAAGCTAAGGGCTCAATCACACAAAAGAAATGAAAAATAAAACCGGAAAACAAAATAAAAAATGCGAAGAAAAGCCGACAAAACCGCGGCGAGCCCCCAAGTGAACAATCACTTGGAAATTAGGCTCGAAAGTCCAAGTCCGGGGGTACCTGTATTATTACAATAAAGGAGTCTCTCTCTCACTTAAATTATAAACTAAATGCAAGAGAATAAAGGAAATAGAACTGTCTTCAAAATTCTCTCCTAGCCCGCCTTCGTGCTAAGTCAAGTAGCCTCACGTGGGTGCGCAGGTGCTCCTGGAAGAGAGCTCCTCCCTCGATCCGCGTTCCTCGCAAGAAGTCAAACAAGAGAGAGGTTAGACAATTCAAAAAAATATCAAAAATAGGGAAAATGAAACAAGCAGAACTTAAAAGCCGCAAAGGTAGACAAATAGTCACAACACAAAACAAAACCCGAACTACGCGCTGTTGCTCCCCGGCAACGGCGCCATTTGATAATCTCAGAAATCGGTGTGGTTGTATCGACTCACAAGGCGAGTCAACAGTCGGTGTTTGACCACACAAATTCTGAAATTAATCAACAATTAACCCACACTAAAGATCAATAATTAGAACTAATGTGGAGTTAAAATTTATTTTTAACTCTGCACAAATGATGTAAAGGGCAAGTATGCAGAGAGTTCGAACACAGGGAGCAAGCAGGGTAATTCAAAAATGTGCTCAAGTGAGTGTGTGTGATATGTCTACACTAAGCGAGCAAGCAAATAAAATTTTTGTGGGTTTTTAATTTTTAATTTTTTTTATTCTTTTTTGATTTTTGATTTTGTATTTTGATTTTTAATTTTCTGATTTTTATAATTTTATATTTTATATTTTTTATTTTTCTTTTTCAATATTGGAAAATAAAGACAAGGTAATGAAAAGGAAAAAGAGGTATTTATAAAAATAGATAAAAATATTTAAAAATATGAAAATAAAGTCTTTTTGGTCTTTTTTATACTTTTTACTGTATTTGTGATTTTTGGGTAATTTTTAGAATGTTTTTGGTATTTTTAATGAAGAATGCACGAGCCTAACGAGGAATCGATTCCTTTGAGCACCTAGGTTGGCAAAATCAGAGGGAGAGCCTAACGAGGAATCGATTCATTTGTTTAACCCAAAAAGTCAAGCGGTCGTATTGATCCACAAGGCGGATCAACCGTCGATGCGGTGACCGCTCGAAATTCCGGATTAAAACAACAATTAACCCACGACAAATATATCAAGCAATGAAAGTAAATGTGCGGAGTTAAAATTTATTATAACTCTACAACAAAGATGTGTATAGTGCAAGTATGTGTAGAGGTCGAACACAGGGAGCAGAAAGGCTAGATCGGGGCAAAGTGCTCAAAATGTGTGTGTATGTGATCAAGTGTCTACTAAGCTAAAATTTTTGTGGGTTTTAATTTTTATATTTTTTTATTTAATTTTTAATTTTATAATTTTGTATTTTAATTTTTAATTTACTGATTTTATATTTTCTTTTTAGATTTTATATTTTTTTTATATTCTTTTTCAATATTGGAGAATAAGGAAAATGTAATAAAAAGGAGAAAGAGATATTTATAAAAATAGATAAAATGTTCAAAAATAAGCAAATAAAGTCTTTTTGGTCTTTTTATACTTTTTTACTGTTTTTGTGATTTTTGGGTAATTTTTAGAATGTTTTTGGTATTTTTAATTGTCAAAATAAAGGAAACAGTGGCAAAAATGCAAGGCTGAAGATAAAATGGAGAAATAAAATAGCAAACAGCAACAAAACTTCTCCAAATTAATTTTCACTTAAGGATAATAAAACAAAGAAAATTCAGGAAAAGAAAACACGATTTTTGGATTTTTTATGAAGTTTATAAATTTTTATGAAAGTTTTTAGAGTTTTGTGATTTTTAGGAGTTTGGTTTTATATTTTTTAGTGATTTTTGGCTGGGAGTTAAAACTCAATAAGAGAAACAAAATATATTTTTTTTTGGATTTTTCTGGAGTGTTTTTATATTTTTATGGATTTTATAATGCAAACAGTGCTGAAAATGGCTGTTTTTGATTTTTAATAAATATAAAAATGCAATAATTATGAAAAATAAAAATATGGCGAGATACTATGATGCAACAGGAGCTTAACTCTATTTTTGGAGATTTTTTAGTGATTTATAGATGCATGCAAAAATTAGAGATGACAGCAAGAAACTACATGCAAGCCAGGGGTATACGTGTAATAAAGGCAAAGTTCGAGGGCTGGCACGCAAATTTCCACAAAAATATCTACTGCAATTTAAATACGTGCTGGACTAAATATCAATAGCAAAAATTACGAGGTTATGCTTGCAAAAATGCCCAAGGCACGTGCGTTGCTCGCGCGCCTGGCGAGGCTATGTATGCAAAATGTGCCAACTTCAAGGGGCCATACGTAAAGTTCACAGAAAGTTATAAATGCTTCGGAAAATTTTGCGAACTGAATACAAATGCTAAATTAACCGAGGGTGTGTCCGCAAAACTGCCAAGCACCACGAGCAAAACTCGCGCCTGGCGGGGGCTGTTTTGTAATATTCTAAAGTTAGGGACTTAATTTTAAGAGTTACAAAAACATCCAAGGGGCAGATGAAAGTTTTATCAGTGATTACGAAATACAAAAATGGGCTGGGTACGACACAAAATTACCCAAGGCCTGGGGCGCATCCACGGCTGAGGGCGCGTCACTTAAGACACGTGTCAATGCAAGGAGCCGCGATACCCCTTCGCTTCTGGACGGTCCAGATTAGATGATGCAAACGGCGATCAACGGCTCGGGCTTGAAGGATCCGACGGTAGCTGTTCCACCTGGAGGATACGCGTGATCGAACGGCCCAGCGACTGGGAGGAAGAACGGCCGAAGATCCCGCGTGGGGCGAGGTTGAAATGCTCCTCCGGCGCCCCTCCGACGACCCCTTTCGTTTCCAAAAGTACGCAGAAGCAACTGGAGCACTTCTTTAGCAGGTGGCGGCATCCAAAATGGCGTGGAACATGCCGAAACGCCGCTGCGACGTAAGAGAACAGAAGCTGCTCCAGGCCGTTTGTTCTTCAGCGAACTTCGACAAAAATCGAGCCCCAGCGAGGCTCTCCAGCACCTGGACCTGCAGAGAAAGAACACGGCCAACAGAGAAGAGTTCCAGGGGCTAGCAAAAAGAGAATGGACGGCGGATGTAGGTGGTGCGTGGAGTCGAAAATGGCCGCCGGAGCTCTTGAGCTCCGGCAAGGTGTTCGATGGCAAAAGCGAGCGGATGATGTGATTAACAACCTAAGAAACACATGAACTAAATAGTACTACTGATATCTAACTAAACTACAAAGAAAAACATAGAAAATACAACCTCAAGCGGTTGTTCACCGCAAGGTGGACCTCACGGCCAAGTGGCCGGAGATGGGGTGGAATCCACTCCTCGACCCTCGCCTGGGCTTGCCTAGGCCAGCTGGAGACGCTCCTGTCACCAACGTCGATCCTGAACTGGAAGAAGAGCTCAAACATGGGCCAAAAGGGTTCAAATGAAAATGGAGGTTTTGGGTCTCCTTTGAAACATGGCTCTGGCGCGATGTTCGAGGGCGTGTCACGGGTGGCACAACGACCCAAAGGTCGAAAAAAATGCTTGGGCGAGTATGCCCTATGGTAGATCTTCAAAAGTCGTGAAGACTTCGACATCAAAGGATGAAAGGCGTGGTCTCCAAAAATCGGAGAAAAACGCCAAAAACGCATCTCTGACAATGAACAGGCTGGGGTCAGAGAGTTGACCGCGGGTCAACTCTCCGGCCCCCCTGGTTGGTCCACGTGGACCAACCAGGAAAAAGCCTGAAAAAATGATTTAAAAATTCATTTTAAAATAGTAAACGATTTTATTAATTTTAGGTTATAAAATAAAAAATATTTGTAATTTTATAAATTATTTTATTATGATTTTTATTTATTTTTATGGGACATATTTTTACAAGTTTGCATTTATACCCTTTATAGTATATATATCTGTATATTTAAGTATTCTATTTTTATTTAGGTATTTTTAATATTATTATTTTTATTTATGATTTTATAAAATTATAAAATACTTTTATCTACACAAATATATTTTTATTTTATTTTTCTGATTTATTTTGTATATTTAATAAAATACAAGTATGTTTTGTATAGGTATATCTATTGGTAGTGTACCTATGTATTCTATATATGTTCATTTTTATTTTTATTTTTCTTTGCATTTTTATTCTGATTTTAATACACATAATTATTATAAGTAATATTTAAAACATTATAAAAATATAAATTATAAAAATAATGAGTAATTAATAAATTGAATATTTTAATAAGTACAAGTATACAATGAGGGTCCAAAAGTCAACTTTCAAACCGTAGCTCCGCCAAATGCGAAACCACAGCCATTAATTAGCTTATTTTCTTCTATATACAATTAAAGGTGAGTATGCTGCATTTGGAGTTTTTATTTGTGAGATACGGGTCTGGGAAGTTGAGATTCTGGAATTTTATTCAGACCATAACTTTTTATCTGTACATTATTTTTCTGTGAAATCAATTTTGTATTTTTCTTTATAAAATTATCTACAACTTTCATGTACAAAGTTTCTTTATTTGATGTATAAAAAGTGGAACCAAAAATAGGTCCCAAAATGAATAAAGAATGAATTAATAATTATAGGTATTTGGCCCTTATCTCCCCCTACTTTATTCCTTGTCGACCTATTCATCAAGATGCCTAGGTCTCGGGGGTTTTGGGTCATAAAATATTTACAATATTTTATTCTTTTTCTTTTCTTTATTTATTCTATAATTTTGGCTTTAATTACAACATTTTATACACTAATTGAATGCTCATGCATGAATGCTAAGATGATGATTTTAAGGGTATTTACAGGCATTTGCTGGGGTTTTTAGTGCCAAAATGATAGAATAAAGATGATGAAATGTGGATTCATCATCCCCCTATACTTTACCTTTGCTAGTCCCTAGCAAACACTTATGCAATAAGTGCAAAGAGAAAGAAAGAAAAGAAAAAGAGGAACTTGGATTTTATTTGATTATCAAACTTGTCTTCGCAAAATCAAAGTTTGGAGCTTAAATCGGACCTTTGGAAATTTAGTGCGGGCGGAACCTTAGTGAGAACCGTGTTTGAAATCCAACAGTCCTTGAGAATCCCAAAACTCTATCCAAGTCTCCTCAATAGCCAGGTCAGAAATACTTCAATTCATACGCAAATTCTTACGACTATGAATCTGACTTGTACAGTGTAAGTGATGGTGGCCCTCCCCAACTAGAATGATAAAGAAACTGACTTCTCCAGTACGACAACCCAATGATTCCCCAATCCAATGACTCCATCCTCGAGGAGCGGGGTATTCCCTTCTAAGTTCAAGTGGCAACCAGCTCAAGAGGAGGGGGTGAAGAGAAGAATGGACGGTAGCCAGTGTAGCTACCTATCCTTGGATGCAAGACCAGTGTAGTCAAGTCATCCTGCTGCAGGCTCACATATTTGACTTTGGAACTCAAGCTTGCTTATTGACTTTGTACATACTTGCAGGCTTTTTATTTTTATACATGCCTGAACATTTTTTTTTGAATACTATATACAACAGCATTTTACATAAGGAGTTTTTCCTCTTGAGCCAGTAGACTATCCCTCTTTTGAAGCTTTATCGCAACCCACAGCCTCCTGTCTTTAGACTTCCTAATCACTGGACGGGTTGGGGTGCACTTCCCTCCCTAGAGGAGGACAAGTGTTTCCACTTGTGTGCGTCTCATACCAGCAAATCCAATCCCCTCACCACTCCAACTGAATTGAGCCATGTGAAAGGTGCAGGTGTCCAAGTTAGGTCATTATCAAAAAGAATCGTGCGTGTGCTCCGAAATACTCTACTTAGGCAGTCAAGAATCCATTGAACTAAATCTCGTGATCCTCAAAGAATTAAGTCAACTAGACCTGAAGTACCTCAAACCCAATTCCTATAAGGTTCCTGTTATTAGGTAGATTTTAAGGTCCAATCAAGCTCCAATCTCCAGATTTTACTTAGACTTGTTCAACTATCAAACTCAATCCGAAAAATGTGAATGCTATGCAAATGGTATGCAGAATGCAGGAAGTATTTTTGTGATGCAATTTTCAAAGATTTTGAACTTTTTATGGATTTTTGAAAATATGATGCATGCATATGCAGATGCATTTTTTTTTGTATTTTTCAAAAAGATTTATCAATTGATTTTGGATTTTAATTTTGCAAATGTTTTTGGGAATTTTTGAAAACAAAAAGATTTTGGCTGAAAACTAGGTTAAAATATGTACACGGGAGTGCTTCTTCATATATACAAGAGGTGGGTTTTAAGAATTTACAGGGTAAGTGGTCAATTTTATACATATGTACATATATAGTGGATTTGGGTGTGGTGTGTATATTCCTCAAACTTATTTGAAAACAATTTACACCCAATTTTTGAAAACTATAGTCCAAAATATTTTTTACAAACATTTTACACACATTTGAAAATCATTTTGCAAAGGCTTTCAAAACAGTATATATAGGTTTTTCAAATCATTTTTGCAACCATTTTCAAACCATTTGCAAATCATTTTTCAAACATTTTATTTCACACAAAGAAAAGAAATTTTACAAACCACACAATTTCACACAGGTTGAAAACATGTAACAAAATATTTTCAAAATAGTTTTCAATAGATGTTCACAAAGATTTTCAAACTATTTTTCAAACATTTTGCAAAAAATATTTTCACCTGATTTATTAATCAGTAAATACAAAAAGAAATTGAGGAATAACCACATCTTTTTATTAAGGATTTTTTTAATGAATTTTAAAGAATTTTTAGCCATATTTATAGGAAAATACGAAAGTACGAGTTATGGCTAAAGTATATACGTAGTTTGTACGACCCCCCTATACTTAGCTTGAGCTATGTCCTCATAGATCAGAGAGAAAAGAGAAGACATAACTCGTACTGAGTATAGGAAAATCGAAAGAATAAAAGAATGAATCAATGAGAAGTTGACCATCCCCCCTATACTTAGGATCAAATAATCCTAAGTATAGCAGACTGTACACAAAGCAGGGAGGGTCAAGGGCGGGAATGAACAGATCATGCTCCGATTGTCTCCCCCTATACTTAGGGTAAGATATCCCTAAGTATAGACAAGACGAGGAGACAATGGAGAGGATCGAAAAGAATGGATTGACTCGGGGTGCACACCCCCCTATACTTAGGACAAAGTACGTCCTAAGTATGGAAAACTGTCTACAAGGGTGGCACCTTTTTGATAGATGAAGAAGAGAGAAAAGGAAAAGAAGAAAAGAAGAAAAGAGACCTGAAGATGGATGGAGAGATCCTGAGTATATACACATCACTCCCCCTATACTTAGGGTAAAAGAAGCCCTAAGTATAGGCAACAACAGGAGTGATGACACGGACGAAGAAAGAACACTCAACTCGGGTACCCCTCCTATACGTAGGACAAAGTACGTCCTAAGCAAGGCAAACACGAGAAATGGGTAGACGAGCAAAAACGGGAGATAGAGAGAGAGTCACAAGAGAGAATCTACAACATAAAAGGGTGATCATTAGAAGGTGGAAAGCAAACCATCTTGCGGGACCGCTGAGGGATAGATCTGATATGATGTATGTCGACATCGGGGTCCACAGTGGACGGAGGCCGATCAGGGTCGACACGGTGAAGGCCCTCAGTGGAATCAAAACGGAAAGGGACGAACTGATCGATGGAAGCGGTATGGCTGGGTTCTCCCTTGGTGGTCCTATGGTGTGAAGGCACAGACGGGTGAGTGGAAGAAGTACGACTAGGTCCGGCCTTAGAAGTGTCGCTGATATCAAAATGAAATGGGACAAACTCATCATCCTCGGAAGAAGTGTAATCGGAGTCGTCCTGCGAGTCCTCGTCCAGGTCAAAATCAAAAGGAACGAAATCATCTGTGGAAGTATACGAACTCTGTTCGTCCTCTATAATCTCAACCGGATCTTCTTTCTCATCAAAAGGCCCAAATTTCTGAAGAAAAGCGATCAAATCAACTTCGGCCTCTGGCCCATCAGAATCAACATGGACAGGAGTGGACTCATCAGTGGAAGTAGTCAAAACAGGTCCGTCCTGTCTAGTCTTACATGGGTCATTTGTTTCCTTATGAGGTCTCTCAAAGTAATGGGCAACTTCATAAACATCCTCAATTATTTTGGTATCTGCCCCCTGCTCAAATGGTTCAATCACATAAATACTCTGTATCTCATCAACACATCGCCACACACCAGGAGGAGGATTAGTGAGGTCCATGCTTTCCGACTTCCTCCCCTTTCGGGGGATCCGTCGGGGCTCATCAGGGATCGCTAAGGAAGTATCTCTAGTAGCATCAGGTAGGTCACGGGCCTCAGAGTCAGCTATGATCGGTGAAGGTGCATCAGGCGCAGGTCTCTGGTCAACTGTGGGTGTGGTGATCAACACTTCGCTCTCGTCAACGGGACGGAAGCGAACCTCTCCTGATCCATAGTCAATAACGACCCTCTCAGAGGCGAGGAATGGTCGTCCCAGGATGATTGGAGATGGCTCCCCTGTGGAGCTCTCCATGGGCAACACGACAAAATCTACATGGTGGCTCGTGCCCTGAATAGAAATGACGGCGTTTTCAAGGATACCCTTCGGCCTCTTGATAGATCCATCAGCAAACTGAACGATCATCCTGGTCTTCTTGAGAGGCCCTAAGTGAAGAGACTGTACCAGCGAGAAGGGTAATATGCTAATCGAAGCACCGCCGTCCAGGAGAGTGCGATCACAAGTATGGTCAGAGATGGTGCAAGTGATGAAAGGTGTAGCTGTGTTCTTCTTCTTGGGAATGGGACGGTGTGTGATGGCGAGGGCAGTGGCCATGGTCAGAATGTGACGCTCAGATCTGCTCCTCCGCTTTCTCTTCTTGGGAAGAGGAGCAGACATGTAGGTCATGGCCAGCTGAAGTGGGGCACGGATAATCTCATGAATAGCATCCACCACTTCGGGTTCAAATAACATTTTTTTGAATTTTTGGACTTCCGCCATACAAGGGAGGAAGTCGGAATCAGCGTATACACGAGGCATGCCAAGAGCAATCTGTACAGCGGCATCCTCGGAGTCAAAGGTGGGACTGGGTGTGAATGCATGTGTGGTCCAGGGCTCTGGCAAGTGGACTCTCTCCTCATAATCTTGATCAACCAAGTGTCTCCCGAAATCTTTTTGGATTTTTAAATTTTTCTCATTTTTTTGTATTTTGGGCGATTGCAAGCTCCCATGATCACCTACAAGTGAAGCTGTATTCCCGACAAAAGGAGCATTAATCTGATTCTTCCTCAAGAAAGCAATATCATCATTCATCAAATCAATGCGCTTTGTTATCCTATTCAAGATATCACTCATAGAGATCGAGGGAGGTGACTCCATCAGGTCAAACTCGGGTGGATGTGAAGGTGGAGATGGATAATACACAGGTGGGGGTGGGGGTGGATAGAAGTCCGAGTCGTGATACTGTGGCTGAGGCGGGTATGTACAAAAATCAGAAAAAATAGGAGGAGGATCCTCCTGATAAAAGGGAGGTGGATCGGCTGGAGAGAGCGAGGGGTCCGCAAGGTCCGGATGAAATGCACTCCAGGGGTCCATCTTGAAAATAAAAGGAAGTGATTCGGGGGAGCATGAAGGTCAAGTCAAGAGAGTGAAGAAAAAGGCGCAAATGCGCAGAGGAGATCTAGGATACACAAAAACAATCACAGACAAAAATGAAACAAGACAAACCCTCAATTCACCTACTCAGCTCGGTAGAGACCGTAAAATGCGGTCTTTTTATCTTGTCGGTTTTAGAGTTAGGTGAGAAGTCAAAGAATTTCACACACACTTAGGGGCTTGATGGGATTTGGGCACTAATCCTTAAGGTGTGCGCGAGCAAATAAAAGCGAAGACAATGAGGGAATTACTCGCCCAAATACAAGATTTTCTTTTTGATTAGTTTTAGGGTCAAGTAAAATTAGCAGTCCCAATTTTATTTGGTTATCACTTTTTTTTGGATTTTTAATGAAGAATGCACGAGCCTAACGAGGAATCGATTCCTTTGAGCACCTAGGTTGGCAAAATCAGAGGGAGAGTCGGAAAAGCAATGCAAGCGTCAAATCAATGATGGATGCTAAAGAGAAATGCTCACCTTGCCTCCAGCACTCTACATGCACGGATGCTCAGCAGAATTGAAACCTATCTATATGCAAATGCAAAAGCCGATGAAATCGCCCTAGGTTTTAGAAATTGCTATTATCGTGAAGAACCACAAGCTGACCACCGACTCTCAATCCTAATGTCTGGTCTAGGCTCACCCCTCCTCTGCTCAACACACTTGAGTTTAGGAGAAAGCGCTTTGCGGGGAGAGCTCGCGGCGCGACGGATTGAAGGTGATGATCAACTGTTTAAATTTGACTAAGTCCAAACGATACTATAGGAGCATGCAAAGGTATTAGGTGTTTGGCCTTAATCTATCGCAAGCAATCCTAAAAGCTAAGGGCTCAATCACACAAAAGAAATGAAAATTAAAACCGGAAAACAAAATAAAAAATGCGAAGAAAAGCCGACAAAACCGCGGCAAGCCCCCAAGTGAACAATCACTTGGAAATTAGGCTCGAAAGTCCAAGTCCGGGGGTACCTGTATTATTACAATAAAGGAGTCTCTCTCTCACTTAAATTATAAACTAAATGCAAGAGAATAAAGGAAATAGAACTGTCTTCAAAATTCTCTCCTAGCCCGCCTTCGTGCTAAGTCAAGTAGCCTCACGTGGGTGCGCAGGTGCTCCTGGAAGAGAGCTCCTCCCTCGATCCGCGTTCCTCGCAAGAAGTCAAACAAGAGAGAGGTTAGACAATTCAAAAAAATATCAAAAATAGGGAAAATGAAACAAGCAGAACTTAAAAGCCGCAAAGGTAGACAAATAGTCACAACACAAAACAAAACCCGAACTACGCGTTGTTGCTCCCCGGCAACGGCGCCATTTGATAATCTCGAAAATCGATCGGTCTTATGTTCCACACAAAGCAGGAACACAGTCGAAGTGTCGACCAAATCAACTCTGAAATTAATCAACAATCAACCCACACTAAAGATCAATAAATTAGAACTAATGTGGAGTTAAAATTTATTTTTAACTCTACATAAAAGATGTATAGGTGCAAGTATGTAGAGAGTTCGAACACAGGGAGCAGAAAGGCTAGATCGGGGCAAAGTGCTCAAAATGTGTGTGTATGTGATCAAGTGTCTACTAAGCTAAAATTTTTGTGGGTTTTAATTTTTATATTTTTTTATTTAATTTTTAATTTTATAATTTTGTATTTTAATTTTTAATTTACTGATTTTATATTGTCTTTTTAGATTTTATATTTTTTTATATTCTTTTTCAATATTGGAGAATAAGGAAAATGTAATAAAAAGGAGAAAGAGATATTTATAAAAATAGATAAAAATGTTCAAAAATAAGCAAATAAAGTCTTTTTGGTCTTTTTATACTTTTTTACTGTTTTTGTGATTTTTGGGTAATTTTTAGAATGTTTTTGGTATTTTTAATTGTCAAAATAAAGGAAACAGTGGCAAAAATGCAAGGCTGAAGCTAAAATGGAGAAATAAAATAGCAAACTGCAACAAAACTTCTCCAAATTAATCTTCACTTAAGGATAATAAAACAAAGAAAATTCAGGAAAAGAAAACACGATTTTTGGATTTTTTATGAATTTTATAAATTTTTATGAAGGTTTTTAGAGTTTTGTGATTTTTAGGAGTTTGGTTTTATATTTTTTTAGTGATTTTTGGCTGGGAGTTAAAACTCAATAAGAGAAACAAAATATATTTTTTTGGATTTTTCTGGAGTATTTTTATATTTTTTATGGATTTTATAATGCAAACAGTGCTGAAAATGGCTGTTTTTGATTTTTAATAAATATAAAAATGCAATAATTATGAAAAATAAAAATATGGCGAGATACTATGATGCAACAGGAGCTTAACTCTATTTTTGGAGATTTTTTAGTGATTTATAGATGCATGCAAAAATTAGAGATGACAGCAAGAAACTACATGCAAGCCAGGGGTATACGTGTAATAAAGGCAAAGTTCGAGGGCTGGCACGCAAATTTCCACAAAAATATCTACTGCAATTTAAATATGTGCTGGACTAAATATCAATAGCAAAAATTATGAGGTTATGCTTGCAAAAATGCCCAAGGCACGTGCGTTGCTCGCGCGCCTGGCGAGGCTATGTATGCAAAATGTGCCAACTTCAAGGGGCCATACGTAAAGTTCACAGAAAGTTATAAATGCTTCGGAAAATTTTGCGAACTGAATACAAATGCTAAATTAACCGAGGGTGTGTCCGCAAAACTGCCAAGCACCACGTGCAAAACTCGCGCCTGGCGGGGGATGTTTTGTAATATTCTAAAGTTAGGGACTTAATTTTAAGAGTTACAAAAACATCCAAGGGGCAGATGAAAGTTTTATCAGTGATTACGAAATACAAAAATGGGCTGGGTACGACACAAAATTACCCAAGGCCTGGGGCGCATCCACGGCTGAGGGCGCGTCACTTAAGACACGTGTCAATGCAAGGAGCCGCGATACCCCTTCGCTTCTGGACGGTCCAGATTAGATGATGCAAACGGCGATCAACGGCTCGGGCTTGAAGGATCCAACGGTAGCTGTTCCACCTAGAGGATACGCGTGATCGAACGGCCCAGCGACTGGGAGGAAGAACGGCCGAAGATCCCGCGTGGGGCGAGGTTGAAATGCTCCTCCGACGCCCCTCCGACGACCCCTTTCGTTTCCAAAAGTACGCAGAAGCAACTGGAGCACTTCTTTAGCAGGTGGCGGCTTCCAAAATGGCGTGGAACATGCCGAAACGCCGCTGCGACGTAAGAGAACAGAAGCTGCTCCAGGCCGTTTGTTCTTCAGCGAACTTCGACAAAAATCGAGCCCCAGCGAGGCTCTCCAGCACCTGGACCTGCAGAGAAAGAACACGGCCAACAGAGAAGAGTTCCAGGGGCTAGCAAAAAGAGAATGGACGGCGGATGTAGGTGGTGCGTGGAGTCGAAAATGGCCGCCGGAGCTCTTGAGCTCCGGCAAGGTGTTCGATGGCAAAAGCGAGTGGATGATGTGATTAACAACCTAAGAAACACATGAACTAAATAGTACTACTGATATCTAACTAAACTACAAAGAAAAACATAGAAAATACAACCTCAAGCGGTTGTTCACCGCAAGGTGGACCTCACGGCCAAGTGGCCGGAGATGGGGTGGAATCCACTCCTTGACCCTCGCCTGGGCTTGCCTAGGCCAGCTGGAGACGCTCCTGTCACCAACGTCGATCCTGAACTGGAAGAAGAGCTCAAACAGGGGCCAAAAGGGTTCAAATGAAAATGGAGGTTTTGGGTCTCCTTTTAAACATGGCTCTGGCGCGATGTTCGAGGGCGTGTCACGGGTGGCACAACGACCCAAAGGTCGAAAAAATGCTTGGGCGAGTATGCCCTATGGTAGATCTTCAAAAGTCGTGAAGACTTCGACATCAAAGGATGAAAGGCGTGGTCTCCAAAAATCGGAGAAAAACGCCAAAAATGCATCTCTGACAATGAACAGGCTGGGGTCAGAGAGTTGACCGCGGGTCAACTCTCCGGCCCCCCTGGTTGGTCCACGTGGACCAACCAGGAAAAAGCCTGAAAAAATGATTTAAAAATTCATTTTAAAATAGTAAACGATTTTATTAATTTTAGGTTATAAAATAAAAAATATTTGTAATTTTATAAATTATTTTATTATGATTTTTATTTATTTTTATGGGACATATTTTTACAAGTTTGCATTTATACCCTTTATAGTATATATATCTGTATATTTAAGTATTCTATTTTTATTTAGGTATTTTTAATATTATTATTTTTATTTATGATTTTATAAAATTATAAAATACTTTTATCTACACAAATATATTTTTATTCTATTTTTCTGATTTGTTTTGTATATTTAATAAAATACAAGTATGTTTTGTATAGGTATATCTATTGGTAGTGTACCTATGTATTCTATATATGT
Source organism: Ottelia alismoides (assembly GCA_037367405.1). Taxonomy (NCBI): domain Eukaryota; kingdom Viridiplantae; phylum Streptophyta; class Magnoliopsida; order Alismatales; family Hydrocharitaceae; genus Ottelia; species Ottelia alismoides. Next base: position 285,479 of record JAZKJV010011682.1, on the reverse strand, counting down.
TCATTTTTATTTTTATTTTTCTTTGCATTTTTATTCTGATTTTAATACACATAATTATTATAAGTAATATTTACAACATTATAAAAATATAAAATTATAAAAATAATGAGTAATTAATAAATTGAATATTTTAATAAGTACAAGTATACAATGAGGGTCCAAAAGTCAACTTTCAAACCGTAGCTCCGCCAAATGCGAAACCACCGCCATTAATTAGCTTATTTTCTTCTATATACAATTAAAGGTGAGTATGATGCATTTGGAGTTTTTATTTGTGAGATACGGGTCTGGGAAGTTGAGATTCTGGAATTTTATTCAGACCATAACGTTTTATCTGTACATTATTTTTCTGTGAAATCAATTTTGTATTTTTCTTTATAAAATTATCTACAACTTTCATGTACAAAGTTTCTTTATTTGATGTATAAAAAGTGGAACCAAAAATAGGTCCCAAAATGAATAAAGAATGAATTAATAATTATAGGTATTTGGCCCTTATCTCCCCCTACTTTATTCCTTGTTGACCTATTGATCAAGATGCCTAGGTCTCGGGGGTTTTGGGTCATAAAATATTTACAATATTTTATTCTTTTTCTTTTCTTTATTTATTCTATAATTTTGGCTTTAATTACAGCATTTTATACACTAATTGAATGCTCATGCATGAATGTTAAGATGATGATTTTAAGGGTATTTACAGGCATTTGCTGGGGTTTTTAGTGCCAAAATGATAGAATAAAGATGATGAAATGTGGATTCATCAAACATCTCCATCAATTTCCCCATCATGTTGCAAAATAGATCCCAGATATCTAAAAGAATCTCTCTTCTGAATGTTATCATCACCAATTTTCACCTCAATTCCTTCACCTTTGCTTCCATCAAAAGTGCACTCCATATATTCTGTCTTAGCCCTACTTATACGAAATCCTTTACTCTCCAACTCATGTCTCCAAACCTCAAGCTTCTCATTTACTCCATCTCTAGTCTCGTCAATCAACACAATATCATCAACAAATAACATACACCAAGGTAACTCATCCTGAATGTGACTTGTCAACTCGTCCATAATCAAAGTAAAAAGAAATGGACTCAAAGCTGAACCTTGATGTAAACCAATGTTGATGTCAAAATAGCCAGTCTTCACAGACAGGGTCTTTACACAAGATAAAGCCCTATCATACATGTCCTTTATGAGGTTAATGTGTAGGACATGCACTTATCTCTTCTCCAAAACTCTCCACAATATCTCTCGTGGGACAGTCATAAACCTTCTCCAAATCAATAAAGATCATATAGAAGTTCTTCCTTTTAGCTCTATAAATCTCCATTATTCTCCTCAGCAAATAGATGACTTCAATAGTTGAGCGACCTGGCATGAATCCGAATTGGTTTTCGTTGACGTTGGAAACTTGCCTCAACCTTCTCTCGATCATACGTACCCAAATTTTCATAGTGTGGCTCATCAGCTTGATACCTCTAGCTATAATTTGAACAATTTTGAATGTCTCCTTTATTCTTATAAAGAGGCACCACGATACTCCTCCAATCTTCAGGCATTTTCTTGCTTCGCCAAATAACATAGAATAGATTCGTAAGACAAGTCAAATCGCGCTCACCTAAAACTTTCCATACTTCTACAGGGATGTCATCCGGTCCTACACCTTTCCCGGGTCTCATAACCTTCAAAGCCTCCTCTACTTCCTTTCTTTGTATCCATCTATAGCTTGCACGATTCAATTAACTTTCACTACTAGCTAGATCACCCAAAGTGATCTCTCTATTTCCTTCCCCAATGAAAAGTTTATGGAAGTACTGCTTCCATCTAGTCTCTATATCCTTTTGAGTAACAAGCGCGTGACCTTCCTCGTCCTTAATGCATCTCACTTGAGAAAGGTCTTTGGTCTTTCTCTCTCTTACTTTGGCCAACCTGAATATATCCTTCTGGCCCTCCTTAGAGTCGAGATTTTTATACAAAACTTCATAAGCTTTCGACTTAGCTTCACTTACAGCCTTCTTTGCTTCCTTCTTTGCTATTTTGTAGTTTTGATAGTTTCCTCTGTTCTATCCTTAGACATAGCTTTAAAGCATGCTCTTTTAATTTTTAGCTTCTCTTGCACCTCTTCACTCCACCACCAAGCCTCCTTTTGACATGAGACTCCTCCCTTTGACTTGCCTAGCATCTCTTTGACTACCTTTCGGATACAAGATGCTACTGCCTCCCACATCTCCTTTGCACTTCTACTACAATCCCAAGATAAATCTTCCTCGATTGCTTTAGTGGAAGATTCCACCATCTAGTTCTAGTGATCCTAGGAACCATCCTTTTCTTTACCAGCCCTTTTATTTGTACATCCAAGACTAACAAGTGATGTTGGGTTGTCAAACTCTCTCCTGGGATTACTTTGCAATCTTTACAACACAACCGCTCTCTTCTCCTCAATGCAAAGTAATCTATTTGTGTTCTCATTGGCCCATTCTTATAAGTAATTAAATGCTCCTCCCTCTTCTTAAAGACAGTGTTTGCTATGAAAAGATCATATGTCGTTACAAAATCCAGGATGACTTTTCCCTCTTCATTTCTATCCCCAAAACCATGTCCTCCCTGAACACTATCATGCCCTGAAGCATCTTTTCCCACATGTCCATTAAGATCTCCACCTATGCAAATCATCTCTCTTTGTGGGATTCCTTGTAAAATCTTATCTAGATTCTCTCAAAAAGCATGTTTAGTCCTTTCATCTAAACCAATTTGTGGTGCATAAACTGATATTATATTTATAATTTCTTCTTCAAGCACCAATTTTAGTAAAATAATCCGATCCCCGAATCTTTGCACCTCAACTACACAATCCTTCAAATCCTTATGAACAACCACTCCAACACTGTTTCTACCCTTATTTTACCTGAATACCAAAGTTTAAAGCTTGTCTTCTCGATCTCCCTTGCTTTCTCTCCAACCCATTTAGTCTCTTGAAGATATAGTATATGAATCTTCCTTCTTTCCATCGTATCCACTATCTCCATCAATTTTCCAGACAAAGTACCAATATTCCAACTACTATCCGCAAAATCCGTTGCAATCTCTTTTGAAATTACTGAATTGTTTTGGAATTTAAAAATAGATATTAATCTCAAAAAAATTCAAAACTATTTTCAATATATAACATATATTATAAATAAATTTCAGAGATAAAAATAAATATTATTTGGATTTTTCAAATTTTTACTGATTTTCATAAGGACTTTGGATTTTTTAATATTTATTGCTTTTCTTTTGTTATTTTTAGTGATTTTGAATTTGTTGTTGCAAAATAGGGTAATAATACCTAATTTTTTATAATTATTAAAGATGATTTTATATTTTTTTATTTTTAAATGTAAACTTGGCATAAATACTCTTTTTTTAAATTTTAATAAATAGAAAAATGAAGAAAATGCCTTAAATAAATATATGTGGAGAACAAATTTAAGGCATCTAACATAATTTTTCTAGGATTTTTATAGCATAAATGGCATTTAATAAAAAATACAAAAATAAAGTACAATGCTGGAAGATACCTTTTGTAGTTTCCTTAAAGTATCCCTTGTTCTGAATGCCCTAAAGAAATTCAGGGTCAATCATGCAAAATGCATTGAATATTCAATATAAAACACGTAGTTAGGGGTATTTTTGTAAATATAAATAAGTGCAAGGTCCAAATTGCAATTTATCCAAAAAGTATTACACAATAATTTAAAGTTATTGTACTAAAAAGAAATAAAAAGATCCAGAGAGGTCCCTTGCAAAATGCTCGCCCCTCACGTGTGTGTACAAGTGAGGTGACGTTGTAAGGGACCAATGTGCAAATAAAACAAACCTAAGGTTCAAAATATAAATTGTACAGAAGTTTTATAACTGTAGAGGAATGTTTTGGGATTAAAAAGAAATTAGAAAAATTGGTGGTATATGTTGCAAAATTACACCCTAAGGCGCACGAGGAGACGGTTGGATCTATCTTACTTATACATGTAACACGCTCCTGATGGATGATGATGGTTCACGGATCGACGGTAGAGATTAGATCTCAGCAAGAGATCTGACGGTGGAATGCGGCTCGATCCGACGGTCGAGATCCAGACTGGGGCGGAAGGAGGATCGGATGGCTGCTGCTCTCACTAAGAACATGTAAGAACAACTCCATGTAAGAGAATCGATCAGCGTTTCCTCCTTCCTCCAAGCTTCTCCGACGCTGCTCAGATGCTCGAATCTCTCCTCACAGTTGTACACAACTACTGGAGGCGTCAAAAGGCTCCAAGGACCACCGATGACGTCCCAGGAGGTCATATAGCTTAGGTGAACTGGGAACTAACTTCGGCTGCAAAATCGCCTCAAACTGGATTACGAGCTCCAAGTACCTGCATAGGAAGAAAAGGGGGTCTAGGGAAAACTACCTTGACAAGTTATTGGGAAGAATGGATGTGGATTTGCATCGGGGCGGCGCTCTATAACGAAGGGTGGTAGAGGAGAGTTGATCTCCTGACCTAGGTGGGGATCAAGGTGGATGAGGTGGCTCGAGGCATAGAGAAGCGAAGGGAAAAGAATATGGAGGCAAAATGAGCGGTGGAACACGGCTGAGGTACTGTGGAAGGATGGCCAGAGCAGGAGCTCCAGCGAATTGCGAAATTTAAAACCTAAGCTAATGCGATGAATTAAAACACAAAATAAAGACTCAAAATCGAAACTAAATCTAAAAGCTACCTAAAGTTTGCAAATGAGGGAGCCGTGTTGAACGCCAGGCGGAGCTCTACCAGCAATGGTGGATCACGCTCTTCCTACGCTCTCGGGCGTTGTAAATCGACATGGAGGTAGCTGGCACCATGTTCGACGTGTTAGACTAAGGATCTAAGGGTTTGAACGTGAGAAAAGGGATCAAAGAGTGACAGGAGCTCCGACGGGGGTATATATTGAGATGCAGCTCGATGCAGGACTCCTCAGATCGAGGAATGAGGCTGTCATGAAAGAGCAATGATCGAGGAGCAAAATTTGTAAAGGAATCGAACCAAAAATATGAAAGAATCGATGGCGATAAATCGAGGAATTTGGGAGTCTAGCACCTGACACACGCAGACCTAGGCAGTCCGGGGACTTGATCGAGGTCGACTAGGACCAGTTTTCCATTGGTCCACGTAGGCAAACTAGACAATAAAACATTATAAAAACCTTTATTGATTTGATTTAAAATATTAAATGATTTTACTAATTATTGTCAAAACATGAAAAAATATTTTATATAGTATTTTATGGTGATTTTTATTTATTTTTACAAGCTTATTTATTAGGTTTTTCTTTTTACATGTATAATTATAGGAATATATATCTGTATATAGTGTACTTTATTTTTATTTTCTATTTTAGATTTTATTATTTTATACACTAATCATATATATTTATAACTTAATTATATACACATGCCAAGAAATCTCCTATGTCAAGCATCATATTTGACTACCTTAATCAATACCTGAGTCAAGAAATCTTCTCTTCCTCTATCCCTCGGAATATATAGTCTATAGTAGCGATCATGTCCCTCTACCAAGAATGGAGAGAGTTTGACTCAGTAAACAGTTTCAGATTAGTGAAAATAGAACTACACGGGTGAAAAATCCATCTGACTTGATATATCTAGAAGGATAGACTATCGTCGTTGTATCAGTCAGATGAATTCTCAGAAAAAATTATTTTTTTATACTCCTAAATTAGATGTGTATAGCGTTAGTACGGGAGTGCCGAAATCAGGAGGCAAACTATGGAAAACTTGGGTAGAATACTAGAGAAACTAAAGTATAATGGTTCTCTAATTTTAATTTATTTTTAGGAATTTTTCTTAGATTTTTATTTGATTTTATGAATTTTCTATTATTCTTGTGATTTCAATATACCTATGTAAAATTATAAATATATGATTTATATTTTAATATTTGTTTTTATATTTTGAAGTTATTATGTGTTTTAAGTATTTTATAATTTTTATGAAATTTTAGAAAATGTTTTTTGTATTTTTTTTATTTTTAAAGTAAAAACAAGGTTTTTTTATTGAAAACTGTGAATTATTTTTTATTTTAAAATAGTAAACAATAAGAAAATATTTTTATTTTATTTTTATCAAAAATATGTGAAAATACCTTTCAAACGAGGTATTATATGTATTTTTGTGAGTTGTGATGAATTAGTTATTTATTTTTAAATTTTTTTATGTATTTTGATTTTTTATTGGTTTTAGTATTTGGTTCTTATTTTTTGGTTTAATATGTAAAATATAGTAAAATACTTGGTATAATTTTTGTAGATTTTTTAAAGCATTTTTATATTTTTTATGTATTTTAAAGTTTGTTATATATTTTCTATTTTTAAATAAGTTATTAAAAATAGAAAATAGTTCCAATTTTCAAAACTTGTGTAATACGGTATATAGTATAATACTAGGTATTTTTATGTATTTTTATTATGTTTTTATAGTAGTGTTTTATTTATTAAGTATATTATATGTGTAGTATAGTATAAAGTTATAGGGGTATATAGGTAATTATATAGAAATATAAGGAACGAGTGAAAATGACGGAAAATTACGGGGGGTATCATGCAAAATGTCCAGCAGTCACGTTATAGCTCACATAATGGGCTATCGACCTGGATTTGTATGTATTTAGAACAAAACGGGGAAGGTTTTTGCAAATGTTCCCAAATCACGTGTTGCTCGTGTGGTTGCTCAGCCACCTGGACCTGTTCAAGAATACCAAAAGTATGAAGGATGTCCCTATAAAAATTACAGAAAAAATATGATCGCACGTGAATCGTGTGTGCTAACCCTAAGTGGTGGGGCGGCGGGGTAGAGATGCGACTAACACGTGGTAAGGTGAGGTATGATCGATTGTTGGATGATCGTATAGTGAATGGAGCTTTGGGCCGTGCGTGTTTGTTATGAGACCGACGCGTGGGCACGTTGACGCACGTCCGATCCAATCCCTTAATCGAGTGGCTTTCATGTAATCTGGAGAGTCACCTATTCTTCTCCTTTTCGTTCTGACTGCTCCAGATAGAGATTCAGGCAGCGGTTCTTCGGCTTGGCTCATGGAGGTGGCGGTGATCTTCTCTAATAATCTCGATTGGTGATGCGGTTGTTCTTTCGATGGCGGCAAAGTCAAGTCCAGGTTCTAGATCATAAGTGGTTCGATGATATGTGGGTTCTCAAGCGATGCTGCGATCAGGATATGATGGTCTTCGACGATCTGATGTTGACGATGCTCCTGAAGAATCGCTCAGAGCTCAAACTCAGGTGATGATGTCGAGCTCTGATCGGAAGCAGCTATAGAATGAATCTTTAAGAGATGTTGCTATGAATCTCCAGATCTCATTGTTGCTAGACGATAATCCTCATTTGATGCTCCATAAATAGCTATGGCTTCCAAGTTCTTCGACGAATTGCAAGCGATGAGTTGACTTAAGCACCAGGGCTCAGTCCAGAAACAACAAAAATTCGTGAATGAGATGCCCATATCGGAGGTGGTAGAAAGGAGCGGATCTCCATTCACCGGTCGTGATCGGAGTTGGAAGATCACATGAGGTAGATGGGAAATGAAAAGAATCGAATATGAGGTGAGGTCGGATTGATGATCAGAGTGGGTTTTAGGATGAAAAAGAAAAAGGAAGCAGAGATATCGAGAGGAGAATGGATGAAGAGGGAGAAGGATCTAACCTGGGAGAGAAAACAGAGGTTGCGGACGGGGTTTGCCTATGGAAGCGGGAGCACGACAAGGACCTCATGATGGTTGTGGCCTCGACTTCAGCAACAGGGAGGCTTGGTGCAGCGGGGCAGTGCTCCACACCGGCGTAGTGATCTTGCCAGCATGTGACTCTCTCTCACTTGACGAAATCGAGGGCCTGTTGATGAATACCCATTCATCACTCTTTATTCTTTTATTTTAGCTACAAAACCTTTGCAAACCACATGTATATCTTTGTAAATACAAATAATTATCAAATTGCATGCATTGTATAAAAATAAATAATTAGCATGTTTTTGTGCATAAATAAAAGAATAAAGAATTAAAAGAAAAAGAGGGAGATATTTAGAATAAATATTGAGCGACCTAATCCCAAGGGAGGGCTCGGCATGGGCCTGACCGCATAAAATCCAAAGTAGAGGGAGATAAGGAAGCTCATGTGTGTAAATACACCTATAAATAAATAAAAATATTTTCCTCTAAATAAAAATAAAAATGGGTTGTATTTATTTGTAAATATTTGTAAATACAAAATCAAAATAAAAATAGAAAAATAAAAAGAAAATAAAAATGCCTTCACACTTGTATGTTCACCATGTACATAGACCCACTTATATATTTATTTACCCCTATAAATAAATAAATTAAAATCTCATAAAACTTGTATATATTTTACATTCCATTATGTAAATAAATAAAATAAAAACCATAAAAATAAAAATAAATAAAAATAAATAAAAATAAAATCAAAATAAATATTGTAAATATACCATGTACATACTTGTATATATCTATTTAATTACCCTATGTACATAAATAATAAAAATAAAATAAAAATACCAAAATATTCCAAATTTTATGCTATAAATAAATAAAATATAAAATTGGAATAAAAATGTACAAAAAAATAATTAAAAATCAAAATTAAAAATACAATATTGTATATACCTATGTATATTATATTATATTGTACATACCTTATTTTTATTTCAAAAAAATAAATAAAAATCACAAAAAATAATTTAAAAAAAAGAAACATTTTATGTTGTGACTATTGTGAAAATCGGCCATTTGCTATTTTATTCTTAATTTCTAAATCTTTTCGACGTGTCCTCTCCTGATTGGTCCACAGGGGATGTTGACCCATCGGTCAACTCCCCCCCCCCCCGGGCCACAGTCCTCCGGATCCGAGTTTTTGACCCGACTTCTCCTAATTATTGCACCTCGATCCGAGATCCAAATCCGCTAACCCCGGGTCCTAATCCGACCTTGATCAACCATGATCCACGCCCGGGGTGGGTTTTGGGGATCCTCGCTCCGATCAGCTCGCCCGAACTCCCTTTAGCCGGACCCCTAGATGTATATAGCATTAGCTCCGCCCACGCCTTCACTCATCTTTGGCTCCACATTCTCCACCCCAGGACCTCCATTGCTCTCGCTTGAGTGACAGCAAGCTGAGAGTAGTGTCGCAGCGAGGAGGGAGTGATTGGACCATCGATCCAGCGGCCTAGCGCCGCCGTGCGCCGCCCAGACGTGGTGATCGAGCCTCGGACATCGACGGCCCTCGAGGCAAGGACCTAGAGCTTCATCGGCTCGTCCCCAGTTGACATCGATCATCAGGTAACCTTAGTTCTCTCTAGTTTTCGCTAATTTCCATTTACCCCCAAATCGCCCCATCCCCGACGATCGTCGATTCCGACCATCTCCGACCCCCTTTCGATCATCGGACGACGCCATCACCTTCACCTCACTCCTCCGCACATTCTTCGCCCCTTCATCCAACCCAGTTCGCACAGGAACTGGGATTGGAGCTCCACCGTCGTCGCTTCGCCGGAGCTTCCCCATCTCGACGCACCGTCCACACACTTCGCACCTAACCGGGTCGAGGCAGTTTGCCCTCGACCCAGGAGTCTATCTATGCCACTTTGCAGGTCAGAGGAGGACCATCTGAGGTCCCCCACATTCAGCACAGGAGCTTGAGCTCTGTCGTCGTAGCCTGGGCTTCTCGGAGCCCCTTGGCGCCATCAGAAGGGCCCTTCAGATGCGGGAGGCTCCGACGATTCTTCTCCGACCATCAGCAGCCCCTGCAGACGTCCAGCGTGCCCACATTCCTCCAGCGAAGTTCGCCGGTGAGGAGTTCCTCCAGGTCCCTCCTCTGCCGTCCATTCGACCCCGGAGTGCCAGATTGAATCTAGACCGTCCACTGATACGAAGAGGCGTCCCGCCCTAGCACTGTTAGATCACCACGTGACGCCATATGCACCGTCTGTGGCAGAGGAGAGGCGGGCCTTGATCAGAGCTGCACGATCAGACAAGTAGCGAGCCCTCCACCGTTGGATCCGCACCGAGGTCTCTTCGTTGAGGCGCCACCACTTCCAGCCGTTCGATCAGCTACGTTGCAACCTCTCAGCCCTCGGATCAGAATAAGGGGTAATATCCCTTAGGCCCTTAGCTTTTTAGTTTTTGATATTTAGTCCTGTAAATATTTAGTTAAGTTGTTTTTATTTTGGACTTTTTGCATAGTGGACCTTGTCGTTTCTGTTATTTGCTTTTATACCCCTATATGTTGTGGTCACGTGCATAGACACGTGTATTTTTGGTGAAATTGCATGGATGGGCCTGTTGTTTATGATGGTGATTGATTGAAAAATCTTTTTAGATATTTGCACATATACCCATGTGAATGCTTTATTTCCACATGTGCCGAATTTCGTGGGCTTTTTATACTTTCGCCCCTGGACTTTTAGTACGTGTTACTAATAAGACCAGGGACTTAAGTTAATTACAGATAGGTCCCTGAGTGCCCCAGACACGTGCCTTGTGCGTGCCAACTTGGTATTTTTGCACCTGGACTCCTTGGGTTTCCTTGCTTGTTACTTTTAGGCCCTCCAAAGATACTTTCCTTACGATCAGGTCCCTATGACTGTGAGCTCTTGATTGTTTTGAATAAAATATCAAATCTAGTCCAAATCAAGTGACAATTTGATATATGGCTCCTGCCACTGTGTAGAATTTTTACTGAATTTTGGGATTTTTTTGGAGCCATTTTGTTATTTTTTAAAAAATCAAAAACCTCTCTTTTTGTCCTTGTCCAGTTATAAAATTCACACAAAAATATTAAAACATCTTCAAAAATTACAAAAAAAATCAGAGTTTGTTTATTTTAGTGTGTTTGATTTTCTGACTAATTTGGGTCGTCTTTGGACTTATAAAAATTTAAAAATTAAAAAACATTGATAATCTCATAAAAATTCTAATAAATCATAGAAAAATCAAAAATTAATAAATTCAGTCTCTGATTTTCCCTTTTTGTCTATATTTTACATGAAAAATACCTCCAGGCTCTGCTGAGACCATTTTAGATTTTATTTTGGTCTTAAGAGCTCGGTTGGACAGTGTCCCTTGTTTTCAATCTTGTTTTATTTTTATAAAATCCTACAAAATCAGAAAATTACCAAAAATTAACCAAAAACATAAAAAATATAAAAAAACCTAAAAATATTTTTGTTTGAATTTTCGGATTAATTTTGAGTGTTTAAATAATTGTAGAAAGTTGCTTGTTTTATTGGTTTTATTATTTTCTTTATAATTAAAATTTTCAAAAAAATATAAAAATATTAAAAACCCACCAAAAATAATTTTCTTTTATTTGTTTTTATTTTTGACTACTTCGTAGGCTGCAAGGACAACCTGTGCTCCTTGAGTTCGACCCTGGCCGTTATACTAGGTTAATCCAATAGCGAGACCGCTATCTTGAGTTTTCATCGATTTTTGCCTTTGTTTGGTGGTCTGAATTTTTCTTGTTGAACTCTGAGTCCCGAACGACTGAGGTCACAACGACCGCAGATATACCTGATTTACCTTGCTCGCTCGGCTCGCTCGATCAGAATGGCGCCGTTGCCGGGGAGCACGGCTTAGTAGTCAGTTCTGATTTTCTTTTTATTTTGTTTTCTTTTTCGCGGCTTTCCGCGGCTCTTTCTGAGTCTGCGGCTTTTCGTGGCTTTTTATTTTCCTTTTATTTTCATTCTATTTTATTTTCTTTTCTTTTATTTTGTTTTTGATTATTTTTGCTTGTTTATTTTTATTTTCATTTTTGCAGATATACCTTGTTTTCTTTATTTTATTTTATCTGTTTCATTTTTATCTGGTATTTGATACTCTTTTGTTTTCTTGCGAGGGTCCAAGGACCGAGGCGGTTACTTTCAAGGAGCCGGCGCAACCGCAGTGATCGGAGGTGGCTCCCTTCTATACGAAACCGCAGGAAAGCGCTAGGTAGCATCTGAGTGTGGGTGGATTAGTGTAGCTTTAGATTAGGTTTTATTTCAGTACCATTTGAATTATTGTAATAATACAGGGACAACAGGACTACCTCTTAGACTTAGACACTCTCGGGGTCTGTTTCGCCGAGCACCGGTGTGCTTGGGGGACCCCTTAGTTTTCTTTGCGGTTTTTCGCGGTTTTGATTTTTCACTGCCTTTTCCGGTTTCTCGCGGATTTTTCGAGCCCCTAGCAGCAGAACTTTCTGCTTGATTGTGACGTAACTAGTAGGATCCAAACACCCTAATATATTTGCATGTTCCTATAGTTCGGTAATTGGACCTATAATAAAAGATTAATAAAAATAGTTAACTCACTTCCTTCGAGCCTACGTGCCGCAGCCCGCCCTGCCAAACGCTGCTCCTGAACCCGATTTGTCGGGAGGAGTAGGAGGGGTGGACCTAGATCGGACTTTTTGGATCGGAGGCTGGTGGTTGACTAGTTGTTCTTTCGAGTAGAGATTGTTGTTTAGGGACTCATTTTTCCGCCTGCACCATTTAGGTAGTTTATTCTCTGTCTTTCAATTCTGCGCGGATCATTTTGCATGTAGACTGCTGGAGTCAGGTATGCATTTCTTACTCTGCATGCATCATTGATTTCATTGCGCATCGGCTTTTTCATCTTCTCCCCCTGTTTTGGACTTAATAACCAGGTGAACCGAAAAATTCGTTAGGCGAATTTGCTTTTTATTGAAAAATACCTAAAAAGAAAAATAATAAAATTTGGGACTGCTAACTCTATCGACCCTAAAAGACACCTCACCTAAAAATTTGTCTTGGGGAGAGCAACCCCCTCATTGTCTGGTTTGCTTGCACGAGAGAGTGACCCGAACACTATGATAAAGCCCTCCGATATTCTTCTCGACTAATTACCGGCTATTTATGTACGGGATAGTCGGTTGAGAAAATATCAGGTTACCCAACAGGTCACGTAATCGCTCTTCTATCCTCACTGATCACCAAATAAAATTGACAAGATAATTGACCGAGCCTTTACAGTCTTCAGCTCGCGTTGCGTTGCTGAATCGGGGGTTTGCTTGTGATCATAGTTGTTACCAGATCTCATCTTCACAACTCGCCAGATCAAGATGATGGGCAGACGGTCTCTTAGGCAGCCTCTGGCTGCACCGCTTTCCATCACGTCTACTCGCTCATCTAGGTTGGTTCGCGAGAGCCGAGACCCGCTCTCCGAACCCGAGTTCGACGCCACCCTGTTCCCCCTCGACCCCCCTTCTTTTGAGTCTGAGATACCAGTGCCAGATGAGAGACAGACAGATGATTTATCGGCACCTGAGTTTGGATGCTTTGGTTTTGCAGAGACTATGGCCGGCAGCAGTGACGACCGCACCATAGGTCCCCAGCACGATCAGACTTTCATTATGGACCAGGGTGCGATCAACTCCACCCTGATCACCTACCTCGAGACAGTTCAGCAGCAGTTGAGGAATCAGGGAGCATTCATGTTGGACATGAGGCGAGAGATGGAGCAGTTGAGAGCCGCTCGCGAGCAGCGCGAGCACCCGGGCCAAGGATACCCGACCACACGGCAGCTGTCGCAACAGCCACAGCAGCAGCTGCAGCCGCAGCAGCAGCAGCAGATCCACCGAGACCGATGGGGGAGTTACACAACCCCGGATCGACCTTGATGCATCACTGGGTTGTTCTACCAGCTATCGTGGGGGACTTCAAGTTCCCCCCGAACACTTTGCAGCTCCTCCCCCGGTTCCATGGGCTCGCCACAGAGGAGCCCCATCTCCACCTTCAGGAGTTTCTGATGATCTGCAGCACAGTCCACGACCGTCAGGTGGACCAGGATACCATACGGATGATTGCCTTCCCCTTCTCCTTAGCAGATAGAGCAGCCACTTGGCTGAAGCACTTGGGGAAGTTCGTCTACACCTGGGAGCAGCTCCGCATCGAGTACTTGCATAAGTACTATCCACTCGGGCGGACGAACGCCGCTAGAGCCCTGATCAGTAACTTCTCCATGCTCCCCAACGAGCAGTTTCATGAGGCATGGGAGAGGTTCAGAGAGCTGACCGACAGATGCCCGCACCATGATATTTCCAAGCCGAACCTTGTTCAGAGCTTTTTCAGCGGGCTGACACCAGAGCTTCAGGGCTTGGTGAACGCTTCTTGTGGCGGGTCCTATTTCGCCAAGGACCACGATCAGGTCTGGGCCATCTACGAGGAGATGGCCGAGAACTATATGGTGATGTCCCAGACCAGATTGTACTCACAGGGACGCCAGCAGCCACAGACCGTGCAGTACCAGAGGATAGCATGGGTCGACGCGGGTCCTTCCAGTTCGTCCGCGGCAGCAGCACAGGCAGAGAGTTCAGCTGCAGACATGGGGATCATCAGCGAGAAGCTGGACCGGATAAAGATTATCGAGAAGAAGCAGTGCCAGGGCATCACGCAGATGGAGCAGATGGCACAGACTCTGAGTGATCTGAAGACACAGCTCATGTGTCTCCAGGAGGCACAGACGGCTTCACAGCCTCGTCTTCAGGCACGAGGCGATCCGAGTAGCTGCAGGAACTCGTCTCAGTGCTCCAGCTCCCACCAGCAGCCTAGACAGGTCCATCTTGTACAGGCGGAGCCGTACCAGCAGCCGCAGCTAACCTACTAGCCACCTCCATCTCCGGACATGCAGATGGTGGTATACCAGCCGGATCAGCCTCTGGCAGTGCTCCCGCCACCCCAGTATGATTCGGAGCCGTTGATGGATGTCAACGGGATTTGGTACAACCGCCCCCAGCCCGGTATACGACGAGACCATCCCGGATTCTGTTGGGCGGCCAGAGGTGCCCAGCCCCAGCAACAGCCATCAGGACAGGTGGCCAGTACAACCATCAGAGGGATCACCAGTAGCAGCAGCCCCCAGCATACCCACAACAACAGTCACAGCAGTCACCGTCGTATGGCCCTTGTCCCTATCAGCAGGGATAGTCTTGGAGGCGTGATCAGCCTCATCAGCCAAAGCATCATCCACAGTCTTACCCCTCTCACTCACAGCAGCAGCAACAGCCTCACTTCCATAGAGGCTACCCGTCAGGTTCTCATGGGCCATCCTATGAGAACCCTGCCTTGGATGACATAGCCCGCCTCCTCACAGATCAGCAGGCTACATTCCGACAGGAGATGGATGAGTTCCGCCAGGAGATGCGGGACATAGTGAGAGGGAAGGCCGCCATCCCTGCCCAGATTGAGCCGAATCCCAACAACCTCAAGAGGAAATCTGAGCAGGTAGTTTGTACTGAGTATGCCACTCCTAGTGACACATTTGGAGATATGTCTGCATATTTGTTTGATACTTATTTTGTCACACTTAGGAGCGGTAGGATGCCAACAGGCGACGACTCATCTGAGCGATACCCCGAGGATACTTCCAGAGAACCAGGCGAGGAGGAGAGCGGTATTGAGGCCGCTAGAGATGATGGTGGTGGTACTGATGCCACCACGGATGCTGATCCCACCGGCGGTACTGAGGCCGTCGTTTCACTAGTTGGAGGAGGTGGTACTGAGGCCACCCATGTTGCCGAGCCAGAGAGCGGTACTGAGGCCGCTAGTCTTCCAGTCGAGGGTGGTGCTGATGCCACCATGTCTTCTGAGAGTCCTGTAATTTTTCCTTTTGCTGATGTATCTCGGAACACTTCTGGAAATAAAGGAAAGGGTTTGTTTTCTTCTGGTCCCACTATGGTGCATGATGTATGTGTGGATCCTGTCATCGAGCAGCTCAGACCTGTTCCTAGTCCTTCATCTGAGAAGGACCCTGTGATCCCCTTTCCTAGAGCTCTTCAGATGGGGAAGGGGGAGAAAATTGAAAATCCAAAAAAGAGGTAGCATGAAGAGTTCAGCCAGCAGATGATAGACTGTTTTCACATACAACTGACTCTTCAGGAGGCTTTGCAGCACATCCCTCTACTCCAGTATTCACTTAGAGACAGGACTACAGTTAGGAGGAAGAGGAGGAACCACCATTCAGAGATACATGTGCTGACCAGAGCTACTTGTTTCACGATCCAGAACCGTCTGCCGGCCAAGAGGCCAGATTTCGGAGCCCCGTATGTCAGATGCCACATCGGAGAGCAGAGGTTCGACCGTACTCTATTAGACAGCGGATCGTCGATCAACCTACTTCTGGCAGCCCTTCTCGACCGCTTCGAGTTGGGCACTCTTCGACAGAGCAGGACAGTCCTTCAATTCGCTGATCGATCTGTCAAGAGGCCGAAGGGGTTGCTGAGGGACGTTGTCGTCACGATTCAGGGCCTGCAATTCTCCGTGGACTTCGTAGTGTTGGACATGGAGATCCCTGAGTCAGTGACTGATACCGCCATCATTCTCGGTCGCCCGTTCTTGGCCACAGCCAAGGCAGTGATCGACCATGATAGCAGGAAGGTATACTTTCACGTCGAGGGAGAAAGTGTACAAATAGAGACGGTTGAGGACAGCATAGCCAAAGACAGAGCATGCTCAGAGACTACTTCCGATACAGAGCAGATGACAGATGCCGGGCCAGACATCCACGAGGACTGCGACTTTGTGATCACAGATGACGAGGCAGTTGATAACCGCAAATTATCGAGGGTCTAAATACGTCGTTGTGGCGACCCACAATAAAATGTGATTAATCAACAATGAACCCACAATCAAGTATCAAACAATGAAAAACAAGTGTGGAGTCAAATTTATTTTTAACTCTGCACAAATGGTGTATAGTGTCAAGTATGTAGAGAGTTCGAACACAGGGAGCAAGCAGGGCAGTTCAAACAAGTGTGCACAAGTATGTGTGTGATGTGTCTACACTAAGCAAGCAAGCAAATACAATTTTTGTGGGTTTTTAATTTTTAATTTTTTATTTTTAATTTAATTTTTAATTTTGTATTTTGATTTTTAATTTTCTGATTTTTATAATTTTATATTTTATATTTTTCTTTTTCTTTTTCAATATTGGAATTTAAAGACGATGGAATAAAAGACAAGGTAAAATATTTATAAAACTAAGTAAAAATTACCAAAAAATCAGAAATAAAGTGTTTTTGATATTTTTAGGATTTTTTACTGTTTTTGTGATTTTTGGGAATTTTTCAAGGTGTTTTTAGTATTTTTAATTACTGCAATAAGTCAAAACAGTGAAACAAGAGCTGGCTGTGAATAAAATAGGATTTAAAAATAGCAACCAGTACTCAAAATTTTTCACACTATTTTTCAAATAAAAGGAACAAAATAAGGAACAAACAGAACCTGAGTTTGTATTTTTTAGAGTTTTCCTTGATTTTATATATTTTTTTGAAGTTTTTGAGTTTTTTAATATTTCTAGTGTTTTTCTTTTGAGATTTTTAATGATTTTTGGACTGACACTAAATTAGGTAAAATAGACACTAGGTAATTTTTTTGGAATTTTTCGAAGTGTTTTAATATTTTTTTAGTATTTTCTAAGCTAGACAGTACACAAAAAGCATGTTTTTGATTTTTAATAAATATAAAAATAAAATAAAATCAAAAACTAAAATGATAGCGTGAAAGTACACGTGCACAGGAGCTAAACCCTATTTTTGTGGAATTTTTGGATTTAAAATGATAGGTTAAATAAATACAACAAGCATCCAATCAATACACTGGCCTGGCAGGGGTATTTATGCAATTTCTCAAACATCCAGGGGCATACATGCAAATTTCCACAAACATTTAAACTAAATAATAGATTTATAGCTCCAAAATCTAATTACCAAAACCGCTTGGGTCTCTTAGAAATTTTCCCACCAAGGCGCGTGACTTGCACACGCCTGGCAAGGACGAAAATGTAATATTCCAAACCCTGGGGGCTTACATGCAATTTTTCCAAAATTATAACACGTGAAAGTGAAGTTTTGGTACTACAACAAAATACAATAAAGGCCAAGGGTCCCTCTGCAAAGTGCCCACACCTCACGTGTACAGGTCACGTGAGGTGACGTGGCGAAGGACCTGGATGCAAATATAGAGAGTTTGGGGGTCTTTGTGCAAATATTACAAAAATATTACACTACAGACAAAAGTTTAAATACTAAATAATAAATACAAAAAGGCGCGAGGGTGTAGATGCAAAATACCCTCGACGCGTGATCCGACGGTGATGACGTTGCCACTTAGACACGTGGCGCTTGATGAACGGCCGATGACGCTTCGTGGATCTGCGGCTGAGATTAGATCTCCCAAGGAAGATCAACGGTCGAGTGGTGGCGCGATCCAACGGCAACTGTGCGATCTGGAGGAGACGCCCTGATCGGACGGCGGCGAAGGTGGCTAGAAGAACACGGCGGAGCCCCGGCTGGGCGAGATTCCTCGAGCTCCTCCGGCCGACTCCGGTGGCTTATGGGGTTCAAAAATGGGCTGGAGCCTCCTCTGGTCCTCCTCTATCTCCTGGGGGGTGTCAAAAAGCCACGGCGGTGGCCGTGGTGCTCGCTGGTGGCTGGCGGAGCTGGAGAGCTTCGTTAGCTCCAGCGAGCTTCAAAAATCGCCTCCAGGTGTCTTCCTGCGGCTTGGACCTGCAAAAATGGTCAAAGGGTCCAGGGCAAACTACCTGGACCCTTGGATGGTTGGGGAGAGATGCGAATCGCGATGTGGGTGCACGGCCGGAGGTGCGCTCCGGCCAACGTGCTTGATCGGGGGATATAGTCGATGAAACTTCAAATCTTTTTGGGGTTTTCGAAGCTAAGGCTAACAGGAGTCTAATGAGCTAAATAAAAAGGCGGGGGGAAGCCCTCGATGGCCGAAGCCAGAGGGAGGAGCAAACCTCAACCGACGACTTCGCGGGAGGTAGGAGAAGCACCTCCGACCTCGGGGGCCTTGGCTGAAGAGCCCACGACGGAGCTGTCACCTCCACGTAGCTCTGGAGCACGAAAGAGGCTCGAGGGGTGGCCCGAAGGGTGTTCCCATTCGAATCGAAAGGTGAGGAGTTGGTTTTAAGTGGGTTGACCCGAGGTTGCAGGGGTCCAAAGACCAACGATTCTGGAGCGTTTCAGTGATGCAATCTCCAAGGAAATCACAAGGCGGGCAAGGTGGTTGGTAGGGGAAGAAGATTGCAGGAGGGTGTGAGGCAAAATAGTGAAAGGGTTGGCTGGGAAAAAGCCAAGAAATCGGCTCAAAAACCAAGCCTCTGACGTCGCACATGGGGTAGGACGGCCAGTTGACCGGGGTCAACTGGGACCGTCTCCTGATTGGTCCACGTGGACCAATCAGGAAAAATCCCGGATAAATGTTTTATAAATTCAATAAGAAATAGAAAAAGGCCGAATTTAATAAAAGTCATAAAATAAAAAATGCTTAAAATTTTATGTAGTATTTTATTCTGATTTTTAGTTAATTTTATGACTTGTATTTTTACAAGTTACCTTTATAGCCTTATATAGGTATATTATCTATATAGTTTATTAATTTATTTTTGTTTTGTGTATTTTATCTTTATTATTTTTATGTATTATTTTCTAAAATTATGGAATATTTTTATACACTTAATTATATTTTTATTTTATTTAATTGAAGTATTTTGTATATCAAGTAAAATGTAAGGGTGTTTTGTACAGGTATAGGTCGAGGTAGTATACCTATGCATCAAATATGTTTGTATTTTATTTTGAGTTTTATTTTCATTTTTATTCTGATTTTAATATTCACATCTGTTATAAGTAATATTTACAACATTATAAAAATGTAATAAAAATAATAAATAATTAATAAATTGAATAGTTTAATATGTACACTTATACAATGTGGGTCCAAAACTCACTTTCAAACCGTAGCTCCGCCAAATGCGAAACCACCACCATTGGATAGATTATTTTATTCTATATACAATTAAAGTGAGTTTGCTACATTTGGAGTTTTCATTTGTGAGATACAGGTCTGGGAAGTTGGGATTCTGGAATTTTGTTCAGACCATAACTTTTTATCTGTACATTATTTTTCTGTGAAATCAATTTTGTATTTTTCTTTATTAATTTATCTACAACTTTCATATACAAAGTTTCTTTATTTGAGGTATAAAAAGTGGAACCAAAAATAGGTCCCAAAATGAATAAAGAATGAATAGAATGTATAAGTGTTTTATCTGTGTTTTTGACCTTATCTCCCCCTACTTTATTCCTTGTCGACCTATTCATCAAGATGCCTAGGTCTCGGGGGTTTTGAGTCATAAAATATTTACAATATTTTATTCTTTTTCTTTTCTTTCTTTATTCTATAATTTTGGCCTTAATTACAGTATTTTATACACTATTGTGATACACATGCATGGATGCTAAGATGGTGATTTTAATGCTATTTACAGGCATTTGCTAGGGTTTTTGGTGCCAAAATGATAGAATAAAGATGATGAAATGTGGATTCATCATCCCCCTATACTTTACCTTTGCTAGTCCCTAGCAAACACTTATGCAATAAGTGCAAAAAAAGAAAAGAAAGAAAAGAAAAAGAAGAACTTGGATTTAGTTTGGTAATCAAACTTGTCTTCACAAAATCAAAGTTTGGAGCTTAAGTCAGACCTTCGGACTTTTAGTGCGGGCGGAACCTTAGTGAGAACCGTGTTTGAAATCCAACAGTCCCTGAGAATCCCAAAACTCTGCTCAAGTCTCCTCAATAGCCAGGTCAGAAATACTTCAACCCATACGCAAATTCTTACGACTATGAATCTGACTTGTACAGTGTAAGTGATGGTGGCTCTCCCCAACTAGAATGACAAAGAAACTGACTTCTCCAGTATGACAATCCAATGATTCCCCAGTCCAATGACTCCATCCTCGAGGAGCGGGGTATTCCCTTCTAAGTTCAAGTGGCAACCAGCTCAAGAGGAGGGGGTGAAGAGAAGAACGGACGGTAGCCAGTGTAGCTACCTATCCCGGGATGCAAGACTAGTGTAGTCAAGTCATCCTGCTGTAGGCTCACATATTTGACTTTGGAACTCAAGCTTGCTTATTGACTTTGTACATACTTGCAGGCTTTTTATTTTTGTACATGCCTGAACTTTTTTTTTTGAATACTATATACAGCAGCATTTACATAAGGAGTTTTTTCCTCTTGAGCCAGTAGACTATCCCTCTTTTGAAGCTTTATCGCAACCCACAGCCTCCTGTCTTTAGACTTCCTAATCACTGGACGGGTTGGGGTGCACTTCCCTCCCTAGAGGAGGAAAAATGTTTCCACTTGTGTGCGTCTCATACCGGCAAATCCAATCCCCTCACCACTCCAACTGAGTTGAGCCATGTGAAAGGTGCAGGTGTCCAAGTTAGGTCATTATCAACAAGAATCGTGCGTGTGCTCCGAAATATTCTACTTAGGCAGTCAAGAATCCATTGAACCAAGTCCCGTGATCCTCAAAGAATTAAGTCAACTAGACCTGAAGTACCTCAAACCCAATTCCTATAAGGTTCCTGTTATTAGGTAGGTTTTAAGGTCCAATCAAGCTCCAATCTCCGGATTTTACTTAGACTCGTTCAACTATCAAACTCAATCTGAAAAATGCGAATGCTATGCAATGCAATGCAGAAAATATTTTTGTGATGTAATTTTCAAAGATTTTTGAACTTTTTATGGATTTTTGAAAAGATGATGAATGATGCATATGCATTTTTTTGTCTTTTTCAAAAAGATTTTTCAAATGTTTTTGGATTTTAATTTTGCAAATGTTTTTGGGCTTTTTGAAAACAAAAAGATTTTGGCTGAAAAATAGGTTAAAATATTTACACGGGAGTGCTTCTTTATATATACAAGAAGTAGATTTTAAGAATTTACAGGGTAAGTGGTCAATTTTATACATATGTATATATGGATTTTGGTGTGATGTATGTATTCCTCAAACTTATTTGACACAAGCTTTTCACACAATTTTTGAAAACTATAGTCCAAAATAATTTTTACAAACATTTCACAAACATGTACACACATTTGAAAATCATTTTGCAAAGGCTTTTCAAACAGTATATATAGGTTTTTCAAATATTTTTGCAACCATTTTTCAAACCATTTGCAAATCATTTTTCAAACATTTTATTTCACACAAAGAAAAGAAATTTTACAATCCACACACTTTCACACAGGTTGAAAACATGTAACAAAATATTTTCAAAATAGTTTTCAATAGATGTTCACAAAGATTTTCAAACTATTTTTCAAACATTTTGCAAAAAACATTTTCACATGTTTTATTAATCAGTAAATACAAAAAGAATTTGAGGAATAAGCACATCTTTTTATTAAGGATTTTAATGAATTTTAAAGAATTTTTAGCCATATTATTAGGAAAATATGAAAGTAAGAGTTATGGCTAAAGTATATACGTAGTATATACGACCCCCCTATACTTAGCTTGAGCTATGTCCTCATAGATCGGAGAGAAAAGAGAAGACATAACTCGTACTAAATATAGACAAGTCTAAAGAATAAAGAACTAATGAATGAGAAGTTGACCGTCCCCCCTATACTTAGGATCAAATAATCCTAAGTATAGCAGACTGTACACAACGCACGGAGGGTCAAGGGTGGGAATGAACAGATCGTACTCAGATTGTCTCCCCCTATACTTAGGGTAAGATATCCCTAAGTATAGACAAGAAGAGGAGACAATGGAGAGGATCGAAAAGAATAGAGATACTCGGGGTGCACACCCCCCTATACTTAGGACAAAGTAAGTCCTAAGTATAGAAAACTGTCTACAAGGGCGACACCTTTTTGATAGATAAAGAAGATAGAAAAGGAAAAGAAGAAAAGAAGAAAATAAAGTAACAGATGAAAGTGATATGAACAGATGGATCTGTACAGCGGAAGATGGAATTGATGACCATGTATGAGATGCATATGATGAGAGTCAAAGGGTACATCTCATACCAGAAGGATGGGGGCAACGTCAATGGTCGGCGGATCATGATCTAGATATAATTTCAGGCGTTGACCATTGACGCGGAAGGTAGAGGAAGATGACGGTTCGGATATGTCGATGCTGCCATTGTCATGTACCTTCCTGACCACATACGGGCCTTTCCACTTGCTCTGCAACTTCCCTGGGAATAATTTCAGCCTGGAATCAAACAACCATACTCTTTGATCTGGCTCAAACTGCTTATGGCTGATATGCGAATCGTGCCATGTCTTCACTTTCTCTTTGTACTGTAGGCTGTTCGAAAAGGCTGTATCTCTCAGTTCTTCCAGGGCTGCCAATTCAGCTCTTCTCTGGTCTCCTATACTCTCGGGATCTAAAAGCAACTCAGTAACTGCCCAAAAAGATTTGTGTTTGATCTCCACTGGCAAATGGCACGGCTTGCCATAGACGAGACGAAAGGGAGATGTCCCCAATGGATTTTTGAAAGAAGTCCGATAAGCCCACAAGATCGAGTCCAAAAGCTGTGACCAATCCTTTCGATCTGGGCGGACAACTTTCTGCAAGATAGTCTTTATCTCCCGATTCGATACTTCGGCAAGACCATTAGTCTGAGGGTGATAAGGAGTGGCAACCCGATGGTCAATGCCGAACTCGTCTGCAAGGGCCCTAACCTTGTCATTGATGAAGTGAGACCCCTCGTCTGAAATCAAGACTCTAGGTACCCCGAACCGTGAAATGATATTTCTCCTCAAAAATTTGCAAACGGTTTTAGCATCTGCGGCTCGGGCGGGGATGGCCTCAACCCATCGGCTGACATAATCCACAGCGAGCAAAATATGCTCGAATCCCTGACTCTTAGGAAATGGGCCCATGAAATCAATCCCCCATGCATCAAAAACCTCACAGAAGTGAATGGGTTGCATGGGCATCATGTCTCTCTGTCCGCAGGTTCCCATTTTCTGACAGTCAGTACATCTCTTCACGAACTCCTCAGAATCCTTGAAGAGAGTGATGAATCCACGTTTCGTCATCTTTATTCTATCATTTTGGCCTTAAAAACCCTAGTAAATGCGTGAAAATATGCATAATTCATGCATTTTAGCATCTATGTATATATGTGTAAATATTGTATAAAATGCGGTTTTTAAAGCCAAAATTATAGAATAAAGAAAAGAAAAGAAAAAGAATAAAATATTGTAAATATTTTATGACCCGAAACCCTGAGACCTAGGCATCTTGATGAATAGGTCGACCAGGAATAAAGTAGGGGGAGATAAGGGCCAAAAATACCAATAAAATCCCTTTCATTTTATTCATTCTTTATTCATTTTGGGACCTATTTTTGGTTCCACTTTTTATACATCAAATAAAGAAACTTTGTACATGAAAGTTGTAGATAATTAAATAAAGAAAAATACAAAATTGATTTCACAGAAAAATAATGTAAAGATAAAAAGTTATGGTCTGAATAAAAATCCAGAATCCCAACTTCCCAGACCCGTATCTCACAAATAAAAACTCCAAATGCAGCGTACTCACCTTTAATTGTATATAGAAGAAAATAAGCTAATTAATGGTGGTGGTTTCGCATTTGGCGGAGCTACGGTTTGAAAGTTGACTTTTGGACCCTCATTGTACATTGTACAGATTAAAATATTCAATTTATTATTTATTTATTATTTTTATAATTTTATATTTTTATAATGTTGTAAATATTACTTATAATAATTATGTGCATTAAAATTAGAATAAAAACATCATTAAAACTCAAAATAAAATACTTGTATACACAGGTAAAATACATACACATATACCTATACAATATATTACTTTATTTTATTAATTATACAAAGAACATCATAAAAATAAAATAAAAATATATTTATGTATATAAAAGTATTTTATAACTTTATAAAATAAGAAATAAAAATAATAAAATTAAAAATACCTAAGTAAAAATAGAATACTTAAATATATAAATATATATACTATAAAGGGTATAAATGCAAACTTGTAAAAATATACTTCATAAAAATAATTAAAAATCACAATAAAATAATTTATAAAATTATAAATACTTTTTATTTAGTGACCTAAAATTAATAAAATCGTTTACTATTTTAAAATGAATTTCTAAATAATTTTTTCAGGCTTTTTCCTGGTTGGTCCACGTGGACCAACCAGGGGGCTGGAGAGTTGACCCGCGGTCAACTCTCTGACCCCAGCCTGTTACTTGTCAGAAATGAGTTTTTCTTGATTTTCGCCCCTTTTTGGGGGCCGCACCTTGCATCTACGCATGATGAGTCCTAAACAACTTTTTCTCCTCGAGATGTCCTCTTACTCGCCCATTGATTTGCTCGGGGAATGGATCACTAACGCTCCTGTTACACCTCGATTTGCGGAGCCTCTCCACCATTGATTCAAAAACCCCCCAAAAGCCCCATTCGAATTTTGAACCCTTTTTGCCCTAGCTGAGCTCTTCCCCTTGGCGCCCTGGATCGAGTTAGGTGACAGCTACTCTCCGGCGAGCTCGCGGAGGCGTTTGGCCAGGCGAATCGTGGTATCCGTCCATCTCCGGCGGCAAGCTGCCGTGAGGTTCTACCTTGGGCTTTGCAGCCCTCGAGGTCATCTTTTCCATTTATTTTCTTTGTAGTTTAATAGCTGATAGTCATAGGTTTAGATACAAGCTGTTAGCTGGTTGATTCATCGAGTTTGTAGCACCCGATTTCGCGTCAAACACCCTGCCGGAGCCTCGAGCTCCGGCCACTACCTCCACCATCTCCCGCCATTACCTCCGCGTCTCCACCAACAAGACCGTGGGACCTTTTATTGTCGTTATTACGCTTTCTTTGCAGGTCCCAGGGCCGAAGGGAACCCATCTGGGTTCGATTTTGATGGAGCCAAAGCACCTGGAGCTGTCCCACTCTACCCACATCGTGGCGGTGAACCGGCGTCTCTCCCGCCATTTTGACATCGCCACGTGCTGAAGGGGGCTTCCAGGAATTGCGCCAGGCCATTTTGGAGATCCGAACGCCGCGGAGAAGGCGCTGCGCGGCCAGGGAAGTTCGCCCACCGCGGCGTTCTTCGTTGTTCTTCGTCAACATCTTTCCGCCGTCGATTTTGGGTGTGATCTTCACGAGTTACAGCAGGCGTTCGATCCACAGGAGCGGCCAGCCGTCTGATTTGCTCAAGGATCTAATCTCGGCCTTAGAAACGAAGGGGTATCGGGCGCTAGATCTCCGCCACGTGGCGTTAGTGACGCGCGCCTGGCCATCGGATCTGCCCCTTGAGTTGGGTATTTTGCTGAGACACCCAAGTATATTTTGTATTTGATAACTACTATTAAACTTTCACCGGCCCTCTTTAAAGTTTTGCGAAATTTGCAAGTTGGCCCTCGGAGTTGGGGGTATTAGCAGAACGACCTTATCTAGCGCGCGTGCTTGCGCGTGAAGCTAGGGTTTTTGCAGTAGGAGCTCGGTGACTTTAATTATTTCGTATTGCGCCTGAAACTTTAATATTCAGTATATAATTTGGGGACAAATTGCATTCCAGCCCTCAGATGTTTCTCATATTACCAGAATGCCCTTACCAGTATGACTTTTCCTTATGCTTCTAGTATTTTTGCATGCATCTATAAATTGCTAAAAAATTCCACAAAAATCAGATTAAGTTTCTGCTGCATTGTAGTTTATCACCATATTTTTATTTTTCATAATTATTGCATTTTATTATTTATAAAAATTCAAAAATAGCCATTTTCAGCACTGTTTGCATCCTAAAATACCAAAAAAATATAAAAACTCTCCAGAAAAATCCCAAAAAAATATATTTTGTTTCTCTTAGCATGTTCTAATTTCAGACCAAAAATCATTAAAAATTACAAAACCAAACCCCTAAAAATTGCAAAACCCTGAAAACCTTTATAAAAATATTAAAAATTCTTCAAAAACCCTAAAAATATAATCTTGGTGTCCAAATCTTCCTTATTTTATTATCTTTAAGTGAAAATTAAAGTGGAGAATTTTTGCTACTGTTTTCTATTTTATTTCCCCATTTTAGTTTCAGCCTTGCATTTTATTTACTGTTTTCTTTATTTTGCTAATTAAAAATACCAAAAACATTCTAAAAATTACCTAAAAATCACAAAAACAGTAAAAAAGCATAAAAAGACCAAAAAGACTTCATTTGCTAATTTTTGGATATTTTTATCCATTTTTATAAATATCTCTTTCCCTCTTTTATTACATTACTTTTATATTCCAATATTGAAAAAGAAAATATAAAAAATATAAAATATAAAAAGAAAATATAAAAATCAGTAAATTAAAAATCAAAATACAAAAATATAAAATTAAAAAAATTAAATAAAAAATATAAAAATTAAAAACCCACAAAAAAATAGCATAGTAGACACTTGATCACTTTCATACACATTTTGTGCACTTGTGCCCCGTTCTACCTGTCTGCTCCTTGTGTTCGACCTCTACAATACTTGCACCTATACACATCTTGTTGTAGAGTTATAATAAATTTTAACTCCGCACATTTACTTTTATTGCTTGATTTACTTGTTGTGGGTTAATTGTTGTTTGAATCGGGATTTTCGAGCGGTCACCGCATCGACTGCGGTTTCGCCTTGTGAAACCGTACGACCTTCGATCATCTCGGTTCAACAAATGGCGCCGTTGCCGGGGAGCAACAGCGCTTAGTTCGGGTCTTGTTTGTGTTTGTGATTGATTGTCTATTTCGCGGCTTTTATTTTTCGCTATTTTATTTTCTTTATTTTTGATATATCTCTAGATCGGTCTAACCTTCTCTTTTGTTGACTTTGTGCGAGGAACCGCGGATCGAGGGAGGCGCTCCACCCTAGGCGCCTACGCACCCACGTGAAGCCGGCATCTGCCCGCTTAGCACCGAGGAGACAAGGAGAGATTTTTGAAGACCGAGCTCCACCTTTAGTTGTAGAATTTATTTCCCGCATTTATTTTTGTAATTTAAGTGAGAGAGCGACCTATATTTGTAATAATATAGGTACTCGGACATTCAGGACTCTTGAGCCTAATTTCCAAGTGATTGTTCACTTGGGGGCTCACCGCGGTTTTGTCGGTTTTTCTTCGCATTTTTTATTTTGTTTTCCAGTTTTATTTTTCATTTCTTTTGTGTGATTGAGCCCCTAGTTTAGGATTGCTTGCGTAGCATTAGGTCCAAACACCTTAATCAACATTGCATGTACCTATAGTACATTTTGGACTTAGTCAAATTTCAAACAGTTGATCATCACCTTCAATCCATCGTGCCGCGAGCTCTCCCCGCAAAGCGCTTTCTCCTAAACTCAAGTGTGTTGAGCAGAGGAGGGGTGAGCCTAGACCGGACTCTAGGGTTGAGGATTGGCGGTCAACTTGTGGTGCTTCCCGCTAATAGCAGTTTCTGAACTTAGGGCGATTTCATCGGCTTTTGCATTTGCATATAGATAGGTTTCAATTCTGCTGAGCATCCTTGCATGTAGAGTGCTGGAGGCAAGGTGAGCATTTCTCTTTAGCATGCATCATTGATTTGACGCTTGCATTGCTTTTCCGACTCTACCTCTGATTTTGCCAACCTAGGATCTTAAAGGAATTGACTCCTCATTAGGCTCGTGCATTACTCACTAAAAATCCAAAAAAAGTGATAATCCATAAAATTGGGACTGCTAATTTTACTTGACCCTAAAACCGATCAAAAAGGAAAATCTTGTATTGGGGTGAGTAATCCCCTCATTGTCTTCGTTTTACTTGCTCGCGCACACACTAAGGTTAGTGCCCAAATCCCATATTCAGCCCCCTAAGTGATTGCGCAATATTTTGACTTCTCGCCTAACTCTAAAACAGACAAGATAAAAAGACCGCATTTGTGGTCTTCACCGAGTTGAGTAGGTGAATTGAGGGTCTGACTTGTTTTCATTTTTGCTTGTGATTGTTTTGTGTGTGTCCTAGATCATCCCTGCGCATTTGCGCCTTCTTTTCTACTCTCTTGACTTGACCATCGTGCTCTCCCGATCATTTTTCCTTTGTTTCGAGATGGCCGACTGGAGCGTATTTTATCCGGACTTTGCGGATCATTCGTTCACTCAAGCCGGTCCACCTCCTTTTTTCCAGGAGGACTTTGCTCCTGACTTTTGTACATATCCGCCTCAGCCACAGTATCAGACCTTGGATTTCTACCATCACCCTGTCGACCCTGATCGGTTTCCGTCTGCTGTGGACCCCGATGTCGACTTGCATCACACTAGATCTATCCCTCAGCGGTCTCGCAAGAAGGTTCGCTTTCAACCTTCTTGATCATATGTACATCCATCTCTGTTGTATATTCACTTTTGTGTACCTCTGTTCTCTCTACAGTATTGCTCGTTCGCCCATTCCTCGTGTTTGCCTAGCTTAGGACGTACTTTGTCCTAAGTATAGGGGGGTGGACGAGCCGAGTGTTCTTTCATCGTTCCGTGTCATCACTCCTGTCGTTGCCTATACTTAGGGCTTCTTTCACCCTAAGTATAGGGGGAGCGATGCATACATCCTCACAATCTCTTCTTCTATCTTCATCTCTTTTTCTTCTTTTCTTCTTTTCTTCTTTTCCTCTTCTATCTTCTTCATCTACTGAAAAGGTGCCGCCCCTTTTTGTCAGTCTTCTATACTTAGGACGTACTTTGTCCTAAGTATAGGGGGTGTGCACCCCGAGTTTCTCTATCCTTTTCGATCCTCTCCATTGTCTCTTCTTCTTGTCTATACTTAGGGATATTTTACCCTAAGTATAGGGGGGGACAATTTGAGTACGATCTGTTCATTCCCACCCTTGACCCTCCCTGCGTTGTGTACAGTCTGCTATACTTAGGATTATTTGATCCTAAGTATAGGGGGGACGGTCAACTTCTCATTCGTTGATTCATTCATTCTTTAGACTTGTCTATACTTAGTATGAGTTATGTCTTCTCTTTTCTCTCCGATCTATGAGGACATAGCTCAAGCTAAGTATAGGGGGGTCGTATATACTACGTATATACTTTAGCCATAACTCGTACTTTCGTATTTTCCTAATAAATATGGCTAATAATTCCTTAAAATTCATTAAAAATTCTAATAAAAAGATGTGGTTATTCCTCAAATTCTTTTTGTATTTACTGATTAATAAATCAGGTGAAAATGTTTTTTGCAAAATGTTTGAAAAATAGTTTGAAAATCTTTGTGAACATTTATTGAAAACTATTTTGAAATATTTTTTTACATGTTTTCAACCTGTGTAAATTGTGTGGTTTGTAAAATTTCTTTTCTTTGTGTGAAATAAAATGTTTGAAAAATGATTTGCAAATGGTTTGAAAATGGTTGCAAAAATGATTTGAAAAACCTATATATACTGTTTTGAAAGCCTTTGCAAAATGATTTTCAAATGTGTGTAAAATGTTTGTAAAAATTATTTTGGACTATAGTTTTCAAAAATTGGGTGTAAATTGTTTTCAAATAAGTTTGAGGAATATACACACCACACCAAAATCCACTATATCTATATGTATAAAATTGATCACTTACCCTGTAAATTTCTAAAATCCACTTCTTGTAAATATAAGAAGCACTCCCGTGTACATATTTTTCACCTAGTCTTTAGCCAAAACTTTTTGTTTTCAAAAATTCCCAAAAACATTTGCAAAATTAAAATCCAAGAACATTTTAAAAATTTCTTTGAAAAATACAAAAAAAATTGCATTTGCATGCATCATCTTTTCCAAAATCCATAAAAATTTCAAAATATTTGAAAATTGCATCACAAAAAAATTTTCTTCATATCATTTGCATAGCATGAGCATTTTTCGGATTGAGTTTGATAGTTGAACGAGTCTAAGTAAAATCTGAAGATTGGAGCTTGATTGGACCTTATAATTTACCTAATAACAGGAACCTTTATAGGAACTGGGTTTGAGGTACTTCAGGTCTAGTTGACTTAATTCTTTGAGGATCACGGGACTTGGTTCAAAGGATTCTTGACTGCCTAAGTAGAGTGTTTCGAAGCACACGCACGACTCTTGTTGATAATGACCTAACTTGGACACCTGCACCTTTCACATGGCTCAACTCAGTTGGAGTGGTGAGGGGATTGGATTTGCCGGTATGAGACGCACACAAGTGGAAACATTTGTCCTCCTCTAGGGAGGGAAGTGCACCCCAACCCGTCCAGTGATTAGGAAGTCTAAAGACAGGAGGCTGTGGGTTGCGATAAAGCTTCAAAAGAGGGATAGTCTACTGGCTCAAGAGGAAAAACTCCTTATGTAAATGCTGTTGTGAATAGTATTTCAAAAAAAAAAGTTCAGGCATGAACAAAAATAAAAAGCCTGCAAAGTATGTACATATGTTGTAAAGTCAATAAGCAAGCTTGAGTTCCAAAGTCATATCATGTGAGCCTGCAGCTGGATGACTTGACTACACTGGTCTTGCATCCAAGGATAGGTAGCTACACTGGCTACCGTCCATTCTTCTCTTCACCCCCTCCTCTTGAGCTGGTTGCCACTTGAACTTAGAAGGGAATACCTCGCTCCTCGAGGATGGAGTTGCTGGATTGGGGAATCATTGGGTTGTAGTACTGGGGAAGTCAGTTTCTTTGTCATTCTAGTTGGGGAGAGCCACCATCACTTACACTGTACGAGTCAGATTCATAGTCGTAAGGGTTTGCGTATGAATTGAGATATTTCTGACCTGGCTATTGAGGAGACTTGGACAGAGTTTTGAGATTCTCGGGGACTGTTGGATTTCAGATTCGGTTCTCAATAAGGTTCCGCCCGCACTCAAATTCCAAAGGTCCGACTTAAGCTCCAAACTTTGTTTTGTGAAGACAAGTTTGACAATTAAATTTAGTCCATCTTTCTTCTTTTTCTTTTCTTTATTTTTCTTTTTCTGCACTTATTGCATAAGTGTTTGCTAGGGACTAGCAAAGGCAAGTATAGAGGGATGATGAATCCACGTTTCATCATCTTTATTCTATCATTTTGGCCTTAAAAACCCTAGTAAATGCGTGAAAATATGCATAATTCATGCATTTTAGCATCTATGTATATATGTGTAAATATTGTATAAAATGCGGTTTTTAAAGCCAAAATTATAGAATAAAGAAAAGAAAAGAAAAAGAATAAAATATTGTAAATATTTTATGACCCGAAACCCCGAGACCTAGGCATCTTGATGAATAGGTCGACCAGGAATAAAGTAGGGGGAGATAAGGGCCAAAAATACCAATAAAATCCCTTTTATTTTATTCATTCTTTATTCATTTTGGGACCTATTTTTGGTTCCACTTTTTATACATCAAATAAAGAAACTTTGTACATGAAAGTTGTAGATAATTAAATAAAGAAAAATACAAAATTGATTTCACAGAAAAATAATGTACAGATAAAAAGTTATGGTCTGAATAAAAATCCAGAATCCCAACTTCCCAGACCCGTATCTCACAAATAAAAACTCCAAATGCAGCGTACTCACCTTTAATTGTATATAGAAGAAAATAAGCTAATTAATGGTGGTGGTTTCGCATTTGGCGGAGCTACGGTTTGAAAGTTGACTTTTGGACCCTCATTGTACATTGTACAGATTAAAATATTCAATTTATTATTTATTTATTATTTTTATAATTTTATATTTTTATAATGTTGTAAATATTACTTATAATAATTATGTGCATTAAAATTAGAATAAAAACATCATTAAAACTCAAAATAAAATACTTGTATACACAGGTAAAATACATACACATATACCTATACAATATATTACTTTATTTTATTAATTATACAAAGAACATCATAAAAATAAAATAAAAATATATTTATGTATATAAAAGTATTTTATAACTTTATAAAATAAGAAATAAAATTAATAAAATTAAAAATACCTAAATAAAAATAGAATACTTAAATATATAAATATATATACTATAAAGGGTATAAATGCAAACTTGTAAAAATATACTTCATAAAAATAATTAAAAATCACAATAAAATAATTTATAAAATTATAAATACTTTTTATTTAGTGACCTAAAATTAATAAAATCGTTTACTATTTTAAAATGAATTTCTAAATAATTTTTTCAGGCTTTTTCCTGGTTGGTCCACGTGGACCAACCAGGGGGGCTGGAGAGTTGACCCGCGGTCAACTCTCTGACCCCAGCCTGTTACTTGTCAGAAATGAGTTTTTCTTGATTTTCGCCCCTTTTTGGGGGCCGCACCTTGCATCTACGCATGATGAGTCCTAAACAACCTTTTTCTCCTCGAGATGTCCTCTTACTCGCCCATTGATTTGCTCGGGGAATGGATCACTAACGCTCCTGTTACACCTCGATTTGCGGAGCCTCTCCACCATTGTTTCAAAACCCCCCAAAAGCCCCATTCGAATTTTGAACCCTTTTTGCCCTAGCTGAGCTCTTCCCCTTGGCACCCTGGATCGAGTTAGGTGACAGCTACTCTCCGGCGAGCTCGCGGAGGCGTTTGACCAGGCGAATCGTGGTATCCGTCCATCTCCGGCGGCAAGCCGCCGTGAGGTTCTACCTTGGGCTTCGCAGCCCTCGAGGTCATCTTTTCCGTTTATTTTCTTTGTAGTTTAATAGCTGATAGTCATAGGTTTAGATACAAGCTGTTAGCTGGTTGATTCATCGAGTTTGTAGCACCCGATTTCGCGTCAAACACCCTGCCGGAGCCTCGAGCTCCGGCCACTACCTCCACCATCTCCCGCCATTACCTTCGCGTCTCCACCAACAAGACCGTGGGACCTTTTACTGTCGTTATTGCGCTTTCTTTGCAGGTCCCAGGGCCGAAGGGAACCCATCTGGGTTCGATTTTGAGGGAGCCAAAGCACCTGGAGTTGTCCCACTCTACCCACGTCGTGGCGGCGAACCGGCGTCTCTCCCGCCATTTTGACATCGCCACGTGCTGAAGGGGGCTTCCAGGAATTGCGCCAGGCCATTTTGGAGATCCGAACGCCGCGGAGAAGGCGTTGCGCGGCCAGGGAAGTTCGCCCACCGCGGCGTTCTTCGTTGTTCTTCGTCAGCATCTTTCCGCCGTCGATTTTGGGCGTGATCTTCACGAGTTACAGCAGGCGTTCGATCCACAGGAGCGGCCAGCCGTCTGATTTGCTCAAGGATCTAATCTCGGCCTTAGAAATGAAGGGGTATCGGGCGCTAGATCTCCGCCACGTGGTGTTAGTGACGCGCGCCTGGCCATCGGATCCGCCCCTTGAGTTGGGTATTTTGCTGAGACACCCAAGTATATTTTGTATTTGATAACTACTATTAAACTTTCACCGGCCCTCTTTAAAGTTTTGCGAAATTTGCAAGTTGGCCCTCAGAGTTGGGGGTATTAGCAGAACGACCTTATCTAGCGCGCGTGCATGCGCACGTGAGGCTAGGGTTTTTGCAGTAGGAGCTCGGTGACTTTAATTATTTCGTATTGCGCCTAAAACTTTAATATTCAGTATATAATTTGGGGACAAATTGCATTCCAGCCCTCAGATGTTTCTCATATTACTAGAATGCCCTTGCCAGTATGACTTTTCCTTATGCTTCTAGTATTTTTGCATGCATCTATAAATTGCTAAAAAATTCCACAAAAATCAGATTAAGTTTCTGCTGCATTGTAGTTTATCACCATATTTTTATTTTTCATAATTATTGCATTTTATTATTTATAAAAATTCAAAAATAGCCATTTTCAGCACTGTTTGCATCCTAAAATACCAAAAAAATATAAAAACTCTCCAGAAAAATCCCAAAAAAATATATTTTGTTTCTCTTAGCATGTTCTAATTTCAGACCAAAAATCATTAAAAATTACAAAACCAAACCCCTAAAAATTGCAAAACCCTGAAAACCTTTATAAAAATATTAAAAATTCTTCAAAAACCCTAAAAATATAATCTTGGTGTCCAAATCTTCCTTATTTTATTATCTTTAAGTGAAAATTAAAGTGGAGAATTTTTGCTACTGTTTTCTATTTTATTTCCCCATTTTAGTTTCAGCCTTGCATTTTATTCACTGTTTTCTTTATTTTGCTAATTAAAAATACCAAAAACATTCTAAAAATTACCTAAAAATCACAAAAACAGTAAAAAAAGCATAAAAAGACCAAAAAGACTTCATTTGCTAATTTTTGGATATTTTTATCCATTTTTATAAATATCTCTTTCCCTCTTTTATTACATTACTTTTATATTCCAATATTGAAAAAGAAAATATAAAAAATATAAAATATAAAAAGAAAATATAAAAATCAGTAAATTAAAAATCAAAATACAAAAATATAAAATTAAAAAATTAAATAAAAAATATAAAAATTAAAAACCCACAAAAAAATAGCATAGTAGACACTTGATCACTTTCATACACATTTTGTGCACTTGTGCCCCGTTCTACCTGTCTGCTCCCTGTGTTCGACCTCTACAATACTTGCACCTATACACATCTTGTTGTAGAGTTATAATAAATTTTAACTCCGCACATTTACTTTCATTGCTTGATTTACTTGTTGTGGGTTAATTGTTGTTTGAATCGGGATTTTCGAGCGGTCACCGCATCGACTGCGGTTTCGCCTTGTGAAACCGTACGACCTTCGATCATCTCGGTTCAACAGAGAGTAGGCCACCATAGACCGGATTGAAGCACCTTCTGTGCTGTCCTTTTTCCAGAATGATGTCCTCCTGCCTCAAGTTTGTGGCAGTACGTGAGGACGCTATGATGCTCTTCCTGAGGAATGCACCTCCTCCAGATACTGTCCCCTCCTTCATGATAAAGGACGGGATCCTCCCAATGGTAAAACTTGGCCTTCGCCAGGAAGGTCTCGAGTTTCTGCGTGGGCCAACCTTGTGGGATCGTCTTGGCAACAAGATAATTCACAATGTCGGCATACCATGGGAGTGAGGTGACAGCCAAGATCGCCTCATCTGGGAATGTGTCTGTGATAGGTGCGCTGGGCTCAGATTCCTCAAGATTCTCCAATCTGGAGAGATGATCCGCCACCACATTCTTGACTCCAGGCTTATCCTTAATTTCAATATCAAATTCCTGGAGTAGAAGGATCCGTCTGGTGAGACGTTCTTTGGCATCCTTCTTAGCCATTAAGTATCGGATGGCGGTGTGATCAGTATAGATGGTTACTCTAGATCCGAGAATATATGATCGATACTTATCAAGAGCAAAGACTACAGCCAGCATCTCTTTCTCAGTTACAGTGTAATTTCGCTGCGCGGCATCCAAAGTCCGGCTAGCGTAGTGAATGGCAAAGGGTAGTCCATCCCTCCTCTGTCCAAGCACAGCCCCAACGGCAAAATCGGAAGCATCCGTCATGATCTCGAATGGGAGAGACCAATCAGGTGGCTGTAGGACAGGAGCTGAAACAACCATATTTTTGAGAGTCTCAAATGATTCAAGACGCTTATCATTGACAATAAACTCGGTGTCTTTGGTGAGCAAGTCAGTGAGCGGTCGGGCAATTCGACTGAAGTCCTGAATGAACCGTCGGTAGAAACCGACATGCCCCAGAAAGGACCGTAACTGACGTAAGTTGGACGGTGGATTGAGTTTTCTGATGATATCCACCTTAGCCGGATCGACCTCCATGCCCCTGTTGGAGATGATATGACCAAGGACCGTCCCCTGAGTCATCATGAAATGACTCTTCTCCCAGGATAAAACAAGGTTGACCTCAATGCAGCGCTTGAGCACACGGTCTAGGCAGTCAAGACAAGCGTCGAACCCGTCGCCATAGACCGAGAAGTCATCCATGAAGACCTCTAAACAGTCACCCACCATGTCCGAGAAGATTGACAACATGCACCTTTGGAATGTCGCCGGAGCGTTACATAGACCAAAGGGCATCCGTCTGAAAGCATAAGTCCCAAACGGACAGGTGAATGTCGTTTTCTCCTGGTCTTCAGGCGCAATGGCCACTTGATTGTATCCAGAGTACCCGTCAAGAAAACAGTAATGACTCTTCCCAGCTAACCGCTCGATAATCTGATCAATGAAGGGTAGCGGGAAGTGATCCTTCTTGGTGGCCTCATTTAATCGTCTGTAGTCCACACAGACCCTCCAAGAAGTTGGTACTCTGGTAGCGATCTCCTCTCCAGACTCATTGACAACTGTAGTGATACCCGTCTTCTTGGGTACCACATGTAGCGGACTTACCCATTTGGAGTCGGAGATGGGATAGATGAAATCGGCGCTCCACCATCTTGAAATTTCTTTCATGACTACGTCTCGAAGATTCGGGTTCAGCCGTCGTTGGAACTCACGCGACGGCTTAGCGTTATCCTCAAGATAAATGTGGTGGGAGCAAAGATTTGGGCTCAGCCCCTGGAGATCAGCTATACTCCAACCGATTGCCTTGCAGTTTCTTTCAAGAACCACCATCAGACGAGATTCTTGTTCTCCAGTCAAATCTGCTAAGATAATGACTAGGTACATTTCTGGCTCACCCGCAAGGAATCTGTATGTCATCGACTGCGGCAGAGGTTTCCGTTCTGGACAACTGGGAGGTGGCAGATCTGGCTTCTGATATGTCTGTGTAAATGCTACCAGGTCTGCATGGGAGAACTCTCGCTCTGCATGAATTCCTGACGAAGGGCGGCCTGCTGAATCATCAATAAACTGCACTGGCTCGCACTCTGTCATGGCTGTTGGCTCAGAAGGCATCAGACACGGCAAATAATCATCAAAGTCGTCCCAGTCAATGTCTGAATCCGAGGGATCTGAAGAAGATGAGCATGATTGAAATTCCTCAGCACCACTCATCACAACTCTGTCAGCTTCAGATATATCCTCATCTAGGGATGTGCTCTCCCGACTCTCGACTGCCATGAGCTTGAGATATAGTGAATCTGTAGGCAAGGCGAGGGTCGGTGCTACGGGATCTTTCCAGTTGGATTCATCATCAGTCATTTCAAAATCACAAACCTGGTGGATGTCTAGCTCCTCCTCTGTCATCTGCTCGGCTTCGCTGGATTGTTCTGAGCACGCCAACTCTCTAGCTCTGGTCTGGTCGATCGTATCTATTTGTATGCTTTCGCCCTCTACGCGAAAACATACCATCCCACTGTCATGGTCGGATACCGCCTTGGCAGTGGCCAAGAATGGGCGTCCAAGTATGATAGGGGCATCGGTTACCGACTCAGGGATCTCCATGTCCAATACAACAAAGTCCACGGGGAATTTCAGGCCCTGAATGGTAACGACCACGTCCTTCAACAACCCCTTCGGCCTCTTAATCGACCTATCAGCAAACTGAAGGACCGTTCTGCTTCGAAGAAGAGGGCCAAACTCGAACTGCTTGAGTAAGGCTGCCGGAAGGAGGTTGATTGAAGACCCGCTGTCTAATAGAGTACGATCGAACCGCTGCTCCTGAATCTCGCATCTGACATAGGAAGCTCCTGTATCAGGTCGCTTGGCTGGCAATGTGTTCTGAATGGCGCAGCAAGTGTCGTGAGTGAGCA
This sequence comes from Ottelia alismoides, assembly GCA_037367405.1. Lineage (NCBI taxonomy): Eukaryota > Viridiplantae > Streptophyta > Magnoliopsida > Alismatales > Hydrocharitaceae > Ottelia > Ottelia alismoides. Next base: position 247,050 of record JAZKJV010011682.1, on the reverse strand, counting down.
TATGGATTTGATCTCTGTGCCTCTTCTTCCTTCGGACAGCAGTTGTCTCTTTCAAATTCTTCTTGAAGAAGGGGATATGCTCAAATGCTTCTCGTAGAGTCAGCTGAATGTGAAATCTGTCAATCATATCGTTGCCGAACTCTATCTGTTGGCTCTTTTTGGGATTTTCTATTTTATTTCCCTTCGTCCGGCGGAGTGCCTCGGGGAAGGGGATGGTAGGGGCCTCCTCAGATGGAGGACTAGGAATCGGTCCCTGTGCCTGTGAAGAAGGGGAACCCATACAATCATCATCATTCATCACATATGGATCCGCAATTTGAACAGAAACCTTTCCTTTATTCATATTTTTGTTTTTGTTTTTGTTCCCACAGTCTCTAGGTACAAAATGTGGCAACATCACAAATGGTGGCTCAACAAAAGTAGATGTGGTGGCCTCAGCACCACCACTAGCACCGGTCTTCGCGGTATCAGCACCGCGCTCTGGTTCATCATCCAAAATGGTGGCTTCAGCACCACCGTCTGCATCTGGTAACACGACGGCATCAGCACCGTCGTCCTGGACTCCATCATTGGTGGCATCAGCACCACCGTCTTCAACATCATCATGGGCGGCATCAGCACCGCTCCTCTGCTCCTCTGGCGCTCCTGATCCTGCATCTGGCTGTCGCTCAGAAGAGGCGCCGTCGGCTGGCATCCTACCGCTCCTAGTAGTAACAAAATCAGCATCATAATAGGAATAAGTCATGTCACTCAAATAGTCACTAGGAGAGGTATCCTCTGCATACTCTACCTGCTCAGATTTTCTTTTTAGGTTATTAGGGTTAGGTTCGATCTGAGCGGGTATGGCGGCCTTGCCTTTGATGATATCCCGCATTTCCTGCCGGAATTCATCCATTTCTTGCCTGAAAGATGCTCGCTGTTCAGATAGCAAGCGGGCAAGATCATCAAGGGCTGGGTTCTCAAAGGTGGGACCCTGAGAACTGGATGTTCGTCCCTGCTGGAAATGGGGCTGCTGATGCTGGTGTGGCTGCTGATACTGGGGGGGAAGCTGGGGATAAGACTGCTGAGGCGGCTGGCGCTGCCTCCACGACTGTCCCTGATAGGCGGGACGAGGACCACTGTGATATTGCTGCGGCTGGACATACTGGGGCTGCTGGTTATGCTGTTGTGGCTGGCTGTTCTGGTGTCCTTGGGCAGGGTTCTGCTGCTGGGAAGAGGATCCACCATTGCCCCAACGGAATCCGGGGTGATCCCGACGAATCCCGGGCTGAGGGTACCGGTTGTACCAAATCCCATTGACTTCCATCAATGGTTCCTGCTCGAAGGAGGGTGGAGGAAGAACTGCCAGTGGCTGCTCTGGCTGATAGACCACCGTCTGAGTTTCCTGAGACGGCGGTTGCTCTGGATGGTACTGTAGCAGTGGAACCGGCTCTGCCTGGATATGATTCACCTGTTGGTATGAGGTAGAGGGTTAGTTGGAGCTGCTACTGCTGGAGTCAGCCCGTGACCTGGGAGGCTGTTGGGAATGAGCTTGTGCCTCCTGAATGCATAGGATTTGAGTTTTCAGGTCACTCATGGTTTTGGTGAGAAGGTCCATCTGAGCAAGACCTTGGTTCTGCTTCTTCTCGAGGATCTCCATGCGGTCCAACTTCTCACTAATAATGCCCATGTCGGCTGCGGCTGATTCGGCTTGGGCTGCGGCTACCAACGTTGTGTTGGGACCGGCATCGATGCGGGTGATCCTCTGAAATGATCCCGCTCCTTGCGGGGGCTTCTGCTGTGTATAGACTCGGGCCTGGGTCATCACAGTAGAGTTTTCTGCCATGCCTTCGTAGATGGCCCAGACGTCGTCTTCTCCCTTGGAGAAATAAGACCCACCGCAAGAGGCGTTCACAAGCTCCTGCAGCCCCGGTGTCAGCCCACAGAAGAAACTCTGCACGAGGTTGGGCTTGGAGATGTCATGATGTGGACACCGGTCGATGAGCTCTCTAAATCGATCCCAGGCTTCATGGAATTGTTCGTTTGGGATCATGACGAAGTTGCTGATCATGGCTCGAGCTGCGTTGGTCCGGCCGAGAGGGTAGTACTTCTTCAGATACGCGGTCCGGAGATCTGCCCATGTATCGACGAATCGCCCAAGGTGTTTGAGCCAATATGCGGCTCTATCAACCAAAGAGAACGGAAAGGCGATCATCTTGATGGTGTCCTCGGTCATCAACCGATCATGGATAGTGCTGCAAATCATTTCAAACTCTTGGAGGTGGAGGTGCGGCTCTTCGGTCTGCAACCCGTGAAACTTGGGTAGCAGCTGGATCGTGTGGGGCCGAAGCTCGAAATCTCCGTGGATTGGCGGGAGTCTGATCCACCGGTGAGTGAGGGATGCAGCTGGGTTGTGCAGTTCCCTCATGATAGTCTGTGGCGATCGCTCAGCGTCTGGATCGCCTCCTCCTGCATCAGGTCCTCCTCCTCCTCCACCGCCACCGCCCCCAGGTCGGTTCTCTCTCATCTACGCTATTTCTCTCATCAGATCACCCATGAATGTTCCCTGGTCTCGGGTCTGTCTCTGCATGGTCTCCAGGGATGCTAACAAGGAGTTGTTGATGGCCACTTGATCGATTATGAATGGAGGGTGATCGTGGTCATCTGGGTGCTCGCCTCTGTCTGCCATTGCTGGATTTTCTGAAAAAGCAAAAGAGGCCATCTCAGGTGCTTTTGAATGAGCCGAACTCTGCGATGCACTGAATTCTGACACAATTGGACTGAGAGAAGGAGAATAGGAAGGGTAGTCGAGGGGGAACAGGGTGGATGTGAACTTGGGCTCGGAGAGCGGACTCTCCGAGGTATTCCTAGATGAATGAGGAGGAGTGCTGGATAGCGGTGCCGACAAGGTCGGCCTAAGAGATCTCCGTCCCATCATCTTGATTATTCGGGAAGAGCAGGGAAAATGCAAGAGAAGAAGAAGATGAGATGCAACAAAATTGCGCACAATTGTGCGGTGTTTTTGATCTTGACCTAAATAAATCTAGAAATCAAACACAAAGCAGGGGTGAATTCACCAACTCAACACGTGAAGCCGTGAAGGTCCGGCTTTTATCTTGTCAATTTTAGCTTGTTTTCAGGTATTTATCTTGTCACGAGTCCTTAGAACGCTACGCCTATAGGAGCGAGAGTACTGCCAGGAAAGTATCCCCGTACTTGTCCTCCTCCTGTGTAACCTGTAACTTGCGCTTTTTGAGGTCCTTGTAACCCTTCCTGGATCCCTACTCAGCCAAAGAAATAGAGGGAGGAAGCCGATAGGCGAAACCGATACTTCGGACCTCGCTCGCAACGGAATCACCCGTGAGCGTGCAAGATCCTACTCGGACGTAGCCGGTGAGACAGACACACCCGTGAAGGCGTGGCCTAAGCTCGGTACTTCGGACAAGGTCGGCGCTCACACAATAGTGAGTCACCAATGGCGACCAAGCCCTACTCGACTACGTACGATAGTAGCGCCAATACTTCGGAAATCCAGGCGATACACAAGGCAGCCACAAGTTGGGTTTTTGGCTCTAATCCTTACGAAGCGCTCACCTCACTTGGAAGGAGACCTTCCCATGCAACCTGAATACAAGTGAGGGTGTTACTCTCCCCAAGCAATGAATCCAATTACCGATTTTATTTTTGGTCAAGTTTTCTTTAGCAGTCCCTTTTTTAATTTTTTTGGTGTTATCGCTTCTTTTGAGTAGATTCAAACAAGCGCCTAACGGTTTTTGTATTTTTCCTTTATCCTACTTTGTTCCAAAAACAGAAGGAGAATAGAGTCGGAAAAGCCGTGCAAGTCGACACCAAGGTGGAAATCTCACCTTTGTGCCTAAATGATGCATACAAAGTAAGAAGATTTACAGCGAATCCCAGCTCTCTCCATGCGGGATGCAAAGCAGAATTTGTAAACCTAAACTACATGGCGATATGCAAGCGGAAATCGCCCTAAGATAGGCAACTGCAAGCGTAAAGAACCACGAGTTAACCGTCAACTCCCAATCCTAATGTCCGGTCTAAGCTCACTCCTCCTCTGCTCAACACATTTGAGTTAGGAGAAAGCGCTTGTGTGGAGTGAGCTCGCGGCACGCGGATCGAGAGCCAATGATCAACTACTTAATTAATCTAAGTCCAAATACGAACTATAGGAACATGCAAGAGTTATTAGGGTGTTTGGACCTAGGCTAATCGAATCAAGCAGGACCTAATCTAAGAGCTCAATCCACAAAAGAAAGGAAAAATGAAAACAAAACCGGAAAATGACAGCGATAAAAACACGAAAAAAAAACCGCGGTGAGCCCCCGGGTGAACAAACACCTGGAAGTTAGGCCCGGTAGTCTAAGTGTCCAATGTACCTGTATTATTACAATTAATGAATCACTCTCTCACAAAAATAAAATAAGAACTAAACTAATCACTCCCTCTCACTCCTCTTGCTCTCTCCTGCCGGCCTGGCTAAAGAAAGGCCGGCTCCGCTTCCCAAGGTTGCTCCGGGTCACCTAAGCAATCCGCCTTGCTCTGCGGTCCCTCGCAAGAAGACAAGAAAAGAAATGGTCAGATAGCTCAATCAATCAATATCACAAATGCAAGAGATAGAAACTAAAGCTATGGTAGACAATCAACACAAGCAAAATATAAACTACTCGTTGTTGCTCCCCGGCAACGGCGCCATTTGATAACCGCAAATTATCGAGGGTCTAAATACGTCGCTGTGGCGACCCACAATAAAATGTGATTAATCAACAATGAACCCACAATCAAGTATCAAACAATGAAAAACAAGTGTGGAGTCAAATTTATTTTTAACTCTGCACAAATGGTGTATAGTGTCAAGTATGCAGAGAGTTCGAACACAGCGAGCAAGCAGGGCAGTTCAAACAAGTGTGCACAAGTATGTGTGTGATGTGTCTACACTAAGCAAGCAAGCAAATACAATTTTTGTGGGTTTTTAATTTTTTTATTTTTAATTTAATTTTTAATTTTGTATTTTGATTTTTAATTTTTTGATTTTTATAATTTTATATTTTATATTTTTCTTTTTCTTTTTCAATATTGGAATTTAAAGACAATGGAATAAAAGACAAGGTAAAATATTTATAAAACTAAGTAAAAATTACCAAAAATTCAGAAATAAAGTGTTTTTGATATTTTTAGGATTTTTACTGTTTTTGTGATTTTTGGGATTTTTCAAGGTGTTTTTAGTATTTTTAATTACTGCAATAAGTCAAAACAGTGAAACAAGAGCTGGCTGTGAATAAAATAGGATTTAAAAATAGCAACCAGTACTCAAAATTTTTCACACTATTTTTCAAATAAAAAGAACAAAATAAGGAACAAACAGAACCTGAGTTTGTATTTTTTAGAGTTTTCCTTGATTTTATATATTTTTTTGAAGTTTTTGAGTTTTTTAATATTTCTAGTGTTTTTCTTTTGAGATTTTTAATGATTTTTGGACTGACACTAAATTAGGTAAAATAGACACTAGGTAATTTTTTTGGAATTTTTCGAAGTGTTTTAATATTTTTTTGGTATTTTCTAAGCTAGACAGTACACAAAAAGCATGTTTTTTATTTTTAATAAATATAAAAATAAAATAAAATCAAAAACTAAAATGATAGCGTGAAAATACACGTGCACAGGAGCTAAACCCTATTTTTGTGGAATTTTTGGATTTAAAATGATAGGTTAAATAAATACAACAAGCATCCAATCAATACACAGGCCTGGCAGGGGTATTTATGCAATTTCTCAAACATCCAGGGGCATACATGCAAATTTCCACAAACATTTAAACTAAATATTCGATTTATAGCTCCAAAATCTAATTACCAAAACCGCTTGGGTCTCTTAGAAATTTTCCCACCAGGGCGCGTGACTTGCACGCGCCTGGCAAGGACGAAATTGTAATATTCCAAACCCTGGGGGCTTACATGCAATTTTTCCAAAATTATAACACGTGAAAGTGAAGTTTTGGTACTACAACAAAATACAATAAAGGCCAAGGATCCCTCTGCAAAGTGCCCACACCTCACGTGTACAAGTCACGTGAGGTGACGTGGCGAAGGACCTGGATGCAAATATAGAGAGTTTTGGGGTCTTTGTGCAAATATTACAAAAATATTACACTACAGACAAAAGTTTAAATACTAAATAATAAATACAAAAAGGCGCGAGGGTGTAGATGCAAAATACCCTCGACGCGTGATCCGACGGTGATGACGTTGCCACTTAGACACGTGGCGCTTGATGAACGGCCGATGACGCTTCGTGGATCTGCAGCTGAGATTAGATCTCCCAGGGAAGATCAACGGTCGAGGGGTGGCGCGAACCAACGGCAACTGTGCGATCTGGAGGAGACGCCCTGATCGGACGGCGGCGAAGGTGGCTGGAAGAACACGGCAGAGCCCCGGCTGGGCGAGATTCCTCGAGCTCCTCCGGCCGACTCCGGTGGATTCTGGGGTTCAAAATTGGGCTGGAGCCTCCTCTGGTCCTCCTTTATCTCCTGGGGGCGTCAAAAAGCCACGGCAGTGGCCGTGGTGCTCGCTGGTGGCTGGCGGAGCTGGAGAGCTTCGTTAGCTCCGGCGAGCTTCAAAAATCGCCTCCAGGTGTCTTCCTGCGGCTTGGACCTGCAAAAATGGTCAAAGGGTCCAGGGTAAACTACCTGGACCCTTGGATGGTCGGGGAGAGATGCGAATCGCGATGTGGGTGCACGGCCGGAGGTGCGCTCCGGCCAACGTGCTTGATGGGGGGATATAGTCGATGAAACTTCAAATCTTTTTAGGGTTTTCGAAGCTAAGGCTAACAGGAGTCTAATGAGCTAAATAAAAAGGCGGGGGGAAGCCCTCGATGGCCGGAGCTAGAGGGAGGAGCAAACCTCAACCGGCGACTTCGCGGGAGGTAGGGGAAGCACCTCCGACCTCGGGGGCCTTGGCTGAAGAGCCCACGACGGAGCTGTCACCTCCAGGTAGCTCTGGAGCACGAAAGAGGTCGAGGGGTGGCCCGAAGGGTGTTCCCATTCGAATCGAAAGGTGAGGAGTTGGTTTTAAGTGGGTTGACCCGAGGTTGCAGGGGTCCAAAGACCAACGATTCTGGAGCGTTTCAGTGATGCAATCTCCAAGGAAATCACAAGGCGGGCAAGGTGGTTGGTAGGGGAAAAGATTGCAGGAGGGTGTGAGGCAAAATAGTGAAAGGGTTGGCTGGGAAAAAGCCAAGAAATCGGCTCAAAAACCAAGCCTCTGACGTCGCACATGGGGTAGGACGGCCAGTTGACCGGGGTCAACTGGGACCGTCTCCTGATTGGTCCACGTGGACCAATCAGGAAAAATCCCGGATAAATGTTTTATAAATTCAATAAGAAATAGAAAAAGGCCGAATTTAATAAAAGTCATAAAATAAAAAATGCTTAAAATTTTATGTAGTATTTTATTCTGATTTTTAGTTAATTTTATGACTTGTATTTTTACAAGTTACCTTTATAGCCTTATATAGGTATATTATCTATATAGTTTATTAATTTATTTTTGTTTTGTGTATTTTATCTTTATTATTTTTATGTATTATTTTCTAAAATTATGGAATACTTTTATACACTTAATTATATTTTTATTTTATTTAATTGAAGTATTTTGTATATCAAGTAAAATGTAAGGGTGTTTTGTACAGGTATAGGTCTAGGCAGTATACCTATGCATCAAATATGTTTGTATTTTATTTTGAGTTTTATTTTCATTTTTATTCTGATTTTAATATTCACACCTATTATAAGTAATATTTACAACATTATAAAAATGTAATAAAAATAATAAATAATTAATAAATTGAATAGTTTAATATGTACACTTATACAATGTGGGTCCAAAACTCAACTTTCAAATCGTAGCTCCGCCAAATGCGAAACCACCACCATTGGATAGATTATTTTATTCTATATACAATTAAAGGTGAGTTTGCTACATTTGGAGTTTTCATTTGTGAGATACAGGTCTGGGAAGTTGGGATTCTGGAATTTTGTTCAGACCATAACTTTTTATCTGTACATTATTTTTCTGTGAAATCAATTTTGTATTTTTCTTTATTAATTTATCTACAATTTTCATATACAAAAGTTTCTTTATTTGAGGTATAAAAAGTGGAACCAAAAATAGGTCCCAAAATGAATAAAGAATGAATAGAATGTATAAGTGTTTTATCTGTGTTTTTGACCTTATCTCCCTCTACTTTATTCCTTGTCGACCTATTCATCAAGATGCCTAGGTCTCGGGGGTTTTGAGTCATAAAATATTTACAATATTTTATTCTTTTTCTTTTCTTTCTTTATTCTATAATTTTGGCCTTAATTACAATATTTTATACACTATTGTGATACACATGCATGGATGCTAAGATGGTGATTTTAATGCTATTTGCAGGCATTTTCTAGGGTTTTTGGTGCCAAAATGATAGAATAAAGATGATGAAATGTGGATTCATCAGCAGTTTGGGTAGACCCAGCAGCACAGGCCATCCTCTCACAGTCAGATTCCGCTGATGCAGAGACGACAACAGAGGAGAGCTTGGAGAGCACATTCCTGGTCCAGGATACTTTTGAGGCAGCAGAGCCGGTTCTCGACCGCGAGACTGATTTTTGTGATGATGGCGGTACTGAGGCCACCTTGGATGATACAGATCCCTCAGAGTCAGATTTTGACTGGGCTGAGTTTGATGATTACATACCAGATCTGACTTCCACTGAGCCTGCAGCTAGGGAGGAGGTAGATGTCGAGCAGAGCAGAGACAGTCCATCAGGGCAACCTTCTCCAGATTCAGAGTGTGACAGAGAGTTTCAGTTCTCCCATGCGGATTTGGCCGCCTTCATGCAGAGTTTTCAGAGGCCAGATCCACCAGCACCCAGTTGTCCAGAGCTGAAGCCACTTCCTGTGTCGCTGAAGTATAGGTTCCTTGCGGGTGAGCATGAAATGTACCCAGTCATTATCTCCGTCGATTTTGACTGGAGAGCAGGAATCCCGTTTGATGGGGGTTCTTGAAAAGAACCGCAAGGCGATAGGATGGAGCGTAGCAGATCTCCAGGGGATAAGTCCGGCCCTGTGCTCCCACCATATCTATCTCGAGGATGAGGCGAAGCCGTCGCGTGAGTTCCAGCGGTGGCTGAACCCGAATCTGAGAGAGGTTGTCATGAAGGAGATTTCGAAATGGTGGAGCACCGATTTTAGCTACCCCATCTCCGACTCCAAGTGGGTCGGCCCTTTGCATGTGGTGCCCAAGAAGACGGGCATCACTACAGTGGTCAGCGAGTCTGGAGAGGAGATTGCTACACGGGTACCCACTTCTTGGCGGGTCTATGTTGATTACAGGAGACTCAACCAGGCCACCAAGAAGGATTATTTCCCCTGCCCTTTATAGATCAGATCATTTAGAAACTTGCAGGTAAGAGCCACTATTATTTTCTGGATGGGTACTCGGGCTACAACCAGGTGACCATCGCTCCCGAGGACCAGGACAAGACTACCTTTACCTGTCCCTTCGGCACATACACCTTTCGACGCATGCCATTTGGGCTATGCAATGCCCCTGCGACCTTTCAGAGATGCATGATGTCGATCTTTTCGGACATGGTAGGGGAGTGCTTGGAGGTCTTCATGGATGATTTCTCGGTTTACGGTGACAGATTCTACTCCTGTCTTGACTGCTTAGACCGAGTACTTCAGCGATGTATAGAGGTTCACCTTGTGCTATCTTGGGAGAAGAGTCACTTCATGGTGACTCAAGGGACGATGCTTGGCCATATCATCTCCAACCGGGGCATGGAGGTTGATCCAGCCAAGGTAGATGTCATTAGAAAACTCGCACCACCGTCCAATTTGAGGCAGTTACGGTCTTTCCTGGGGCACGTCAGTTTCTACTAGCGATTCATTCATGATTTCAGTACGATTGCCCGACCGTTGACTGACCTGCTGATGAAAGACACCGAGTTCCTTGTCGATGACAAGTGTCTTTCGTCCTTCGAGACTCTCAAGAGATGTGTTGTCGAGGCTCCTGTTCTCCAGCTGCCTGATTGGTCTCTTCCATTCGAGATCATGACGGACGCCTCCGATTTTGCCATGGGGGCCGTGCTGGGACAGAGGAGGGATGGAGTTCCATTTGCTATATACTACGCTAGCCGCACATTGGATTCCGCGCAACGTAACTACACAGTCACAGAGAAGGAGATGCTAGCCGTAGTCTTCGCCCTAGATAAGTTCAGATCATACATTATTGGATCTACAGTGACCTTGTATACTGATCATACCGCCATCAGGTACCTCATGGCAAAGAAGGATGCCAAGGCCAGACTGACTAGATGGATCCTTCTACTCCAGGAGTTTCACATAGAGATTAAGGATAAGCCTGGAGTCAAGAATGTGGTGGCGGATCATCTCTCTTGATTAGAGCATCTTGAGGATTCTGAGCAGATTGACCCTATTTGTGAGACCTTCCCAGATGAGGCGATCCTTGCTATCGCCTCTCTCCCGTGGTATGCTGATATTGTAAACTTTCTTGTTGCTAAGAAAGTTCCACAAGATTGGCCCAGGCAGAGGCTTGAGACCTTCCTTGCGAAGGCCAAATCCTACCACTGGGAGGATCCCATCCTTTACCACGAAGGAGGGGATAGCATCTGGCGTAGGTGCATTCCTCAGGAGGAGCACCATAGCGTCCTCACTTACTGCCACAAGCTTGAGGCAGGAGGACATCACTCTGGGAGGAGAACGGCACAAAAAGTGCTCCAATCCGGCCTATGGTGGCCTACCCTCTTCAAAGACTCTGATGAGTTCGTGAAGAGGTGTACTGACTGTCAGAGGATGGGCACTTGTGGACAGCGTGATATGATGCCGATGCAACCCATTCACTTCTGTGAGGTTTTTGACACATGGGGCATCGATTTCATGGGTCCATTCCCTAAGAGTCGGGGATTTGAGTACATTCTGTTGTTCGTTGATTATGTGAGTCGTTGGGTTGAGGCCATCCCCGCCCGAACCGCTGATGCCAGGACAGTTTGCAGATTTTTGAGGATGCACATCATTACGCAGTTCGAGGTACCTCGAGTATTGATTTCTGATGGGGGGTCTCATTTCATCAACGACTAGGTAAAGGCCCTTGCTAGCGAGTTCGGTATAGACCATCGAGTTGCCACTCCATACCATCCACAGACGAATGGTCTAGCCGAGGTGTCGAACAGGGAGATCAAGACTATATTGCAGAATGTCGTCCGCCCTGACCGAAAGGATTGGTCACAGCTTTTGGACTCGGTCTTGTGGGCATATAGGACGTCTTTCAAGACACCTTTGGGCACATCTTCCTTTCGCCTCATTTATGGCAAGCCGTGCCATTTACCTGTTGAGTTGAGACACAGGTCACTTTGGGCAGTTACAGATATTCTTTTGGATCCAAATAGTGTAGGAGACCAGAGGAGGGCAGAGTTAGCAGCCTTGGAGGAGCTTATTGATACCGCCTTCTCTAACAGCCTTCAGTACAAGGAGAGAATGAAGGAGTGGCATGATTCTTATATCAGCCACAAGCATTTTGAGCCTGGACAGAGAGTATGGTTGTTTGATGCTAGGCTTCGTCTATTTCCAGGGAAGCTACAGAGCAAATGGAAGGGACCTTATCTTGTGAGAAAGGTACACGACAATGGGAGTATTGATATATATGAGTTGTCTTCTGAGAGTACCTTTCGAGTGAACGGCCAGCGGCTCAAGCCATTTCTAGATCATGAGTTGCGGGTCGTTGATGTTGCCCCTATTCATTTTACGTGAGGTGTGGTCTCTTGACTCACATCTATTGCATCTCACGCCTGATTATCCCTATTCTCCCGACCTGTATAGATCCAGATGTCCATATCATCACATTCTTTAGTCCACATCCCTTTTCTCATCCTTTGATTATGCTATACTTAGGGTGTGCTTTACCCTAAGTATAGGGGGGATGTAGGACTTTAGGGTATTTCTTTTTATTCTTTCTACCCCTGTTTTTGCTGTCTATACTTAGGGATATTTTACCCTAAGTATAGGGGGTATACCCTGTACATTCTCCACTCGGTTTTCCTTTTGTGTACAGCCTCCTATACTTAGGATTATTTGATCCTAAGTATAGGGGGAAAAGCCGAGATCCTCTTGACTTTCTATTCATGCATTCGTCTTTGTATATAGCCTTCCTTTTCACTTCCCTATACTAAGCACGAGTTATGTCTTCTTCATCGCTCTTGACTCTGAGGACATCGTTCGAGCTATGTATAGAGGGGGTGTGTGTATATATTTCATATATACTTTAGCCATAACTCGTACTTTGTGTGAGTGTGTAAATAAATAAAATTGGCTAAAAACTAAAAACTCCACAAAAATTTAAAATGTTTCCCTGTAAATAAACATTCTTTTATTGCACAGCTATTGTACAAATTATTTCTGTAAAAATGCTTTCAAAAACTTTTTGTGTAAAGTTTGTGTAAATATGTTTATATCAAAATTATGTGTATCGTACAAAATTTTTCCAAAATGTTTTGAAAATCAAAAGTTTGCAAAAATCTTGTGTAAATTTGTGTAAACATTTTGCAAAACTTGCATTCATGCATATATCCATGATTTCAAAACATTTTTCAAAAATTTTTTGCAGTTGCGTAAATATTGTGTAAATAGCGTCTTTGTATATACTTGTATATAGTTTATCCTAGATTATAGTTGACATTTAAACTAGCCTGGAATTAAATTGGGAAATGGAGCTTGATTAAGATCTTAATCCACCTAATTCTAAGAGGAACCTTATAGGGCTTAGGGTTAAGGCTTTTCAGGTCCATGGTGACTTAATTCTTTGAGTCCACTAGGCTATGATCACATGTCATCTCAATGAGCCTAAGTAGAACACTTAACAACACACACATGACTCATATAGACAATGGTTTTACTTGGACACCGCACTTAGCACCGAGCTCTCTACAGATGAGGTGGTGAGGAGGCAGTCTTCCTTGACTTGGGGTAGCATATGAGGGTAGTACTTCTAGGTGGAACCTCTCTTCTTCTTTTAGTGAAGGAAGTGCGTCTCAACTTGGTCCGGTTGCCATGAGGTCTAACGACAGGAGTTGTGGGTTGCAATAATGCTTCAAAAGAGGGATAGTCTACTGGCTCAAGAGGAAAAACTCCTTGTATATATGCTGCACATGTATATGTTGTATAGATGCACTTGAAAAAAAATGCAAAAAGAAAATAACTCCAAAAAAGTGGTGGGTCTGATAGAAAATGATAATCCCACCGGAGTATGTATATAGTGCAATAAGCAAAGCTTGATATTCATGTCCCATCTTATGTAGCTTGCAGCAGGGAGACTTGGCTACACTGGTTGAGCTCCCAAGGATACATGGCTACACTGGCCATGGTCCATTCTCTTCTTCCCCTCTTCTTGAGCTGGTTGAACTTGAACTTAGAAGGGAATACCCCGCTCCTCGAGGAAAGAGTGGCCAGATTGAGGTCATAGAGTTACGTTGTTGGGGAGGATTGTCAAGTTGCCAATTCTGAGGTGGAGAGCTTATATATCACATTCACAGTACAAGGAAAGACTCATAGTCTTCAGGGTTAGTGTATGGTGACTTGTTCTGATCTGGATTGTTGAGGAGTCCTAATTATAGATTAGTGGATCTTAGAGGTTGTTGAGTTTTAAACCTAAGTCTAAATAAGGTTCCGACACATTAATAATCCAAAGATCTGATCAAGCTCCATATTTCAATTTAATGAAGGCAAGTTTAATAATCAACCTTGATCCATGCATATTCTCCTCTTTTTCTTTTTCTTTCTCTTTTTCACTTCTTTTTCAAATAAGTGTTTGCTAAGGGACTAGCAAAGTTAAGTATAGGGGGTGATGAATACCCATTCATCACTCTTTATTCTTTTATTTTAGCTACAAAACCTTTGCAAAACACATGTATATCTTTGTAAATACAAATAATTATCAAATTGCATGCATTGTGTAAAAATAAATAATTAGCATGTTTTTGTGCATAAATAAAAGAATAAAGAATTAAAAGAAAAAGAGGGAGATATTTAGAATAAATATTGAGAGACCTAATCCCAAGGGAGGGCTCAGCATGGGCCTGACCGCATAAAATCCAAAGTAGAGGGAGATAAGGAAGCTCATGTGTGTAAATACACCTATAAATAAATAAAAATATTTTCCTCTAAATAAAAATAAAAATGGGTTGTATTTATTTGTAAATATTTGTAAATACAAAATCAAAAAAATAGAAAAATAAAAAGGAAATAAAAATGCCTTCACACTTGTATGTTCACCATGTACATAGACCCACTTATATATTTATTTACCCCTATAAATAAATAAATTAAAATCTCATAAAACTTGTATATATTTTACATTCCATTATGTAAATAAATAAAATAAAAACCATAAAAATAAAAATAAAATAAAAATAAATAAAAATAAAATCAAAATAAATATTGTAAGTATACTATGTACATACTTGTATATATCTATTTAATTACCCTATGTACATAAATAATAAAAATAAAATAAAAATACCAAAATATTCCAAATTTTATGCTATAAATAAATAAAATATAAAATTAGAATAAAAATGTACAAAAATAAATAATTAAAATCAAAATTGAAAATACAATATTGTATATAGCTATGTATATTATACTATATTGTACATACCTTATTTTTATTTCAAAAAAATAAAATAAAAATCACAAAAAAATAATTTAAAATAAAAGAAACATTTTTCATGTTGTGACTTTTGTGAAAAACGGCCATTTGCTATTTTATTCTTAATTTCTAAATCTTTTCGACGTGGCCTCTCCTGATTGGTCCACAGGGGATGTTGACCCCCCGGTCAACTCCCCCCCCCCCGGACCATAATCCTCCAGATCCGAGTTTTTGACCCGACTTCTCCTAATTATTGCACCTCGATCCGATATCCAAATCCGCTAACCCCGGGTCCTAATCCGACCTTGATCAACCATGATCCACGCCCGGGGTGGGTTTTGGGGATCCGCGCTCCGATCAGCTCGCCCGAACTCCCTTTAGTCGGACCCCTAGCTGTATATAGCATCAGCTCCGCCTGCGCCTTCACTCATCTTTGGCTCCGCATTTTTACCCCAGGACCTCCATTGCTCTCGCCTGAGTGACAGCAAGCTGAGGGTAGTGTCGCAGCGAGGAGGGAGTGATTGGACCATCGATACGGCGACCTAGCGCCGCCGTGCACCGCCCAGACGTGGTGCTCGAGCCTCGGGCATCGACGGCCCTCGAGGCAAGGACCTAGAGCTTCATCAGCTCGTTCCCAGTCGACATCGATCATCAGGTAACCTTAGTTCTCTCTAGTTTTCACTAATTTCCGTTTACCCCCAAATCGCCCCATCACCGACGACCGTCGATTCCGACCATCTCCGACCCCCTTTCGATCATCGGATGACACCATCACCTTCGTCTCACTCCTCCGCACATTCTTCGCCCCTTCATCCAACCTAGTTCGCACAGGAACTGGGATTGGAGCTCCACCGTCGTCGCTTCGCCGGAGCTCCCTCATCTCGACGCACCGTCCACACACTTCGCACCTAACCGGGTCGAGGCAGTTTTCCCTCGACCCAGGAGTCTATCTGTGCCACTTTGCAGGTCAGAGGAGGACCATCTGAGGTCCCCCACATTCAGCACAGGAGCTTGAGCTTCGCCGTCGTAGCCTGGGCTTCTCGGAGCCCCTTGGCGCCATCGGAAGGGCCCTTCAGACGCGGGAGGCTCCGACGATTCTTCTCCGACCATCAGCAGTCCCTGCAGACATCCAGCATGCCCACATTCCTCCGGCGAAGTTCGCCGGCGAGGAGTTCCTCCAGGTCCCTCCTCTGCCATCCATTCGACCCCAGAGTGCCAGATTGAATCTGGACCGTCCACTGATACGAAGAGGCGTCCCGCACCAGCACCGTTAGATCACCACGTGGCGCCAGCTGCACCGTCCGTGGCAGAGGAGAGGCGAGCCTTGATCAGAGCCGCACGATTAGACATGTGGCTAGCCCTCCACCGTTGGATCCGCGCCGAGGTCTCTTCGTTGAGGCGCCACCACTTCCAGCCGTTCGATCAGCTACGTGGCAGCCTCTCAGCCCTCGGATCAGAATAAGGGGTAATATCCCTTAGGCCCTTAGCTTTTTAGTTTTTAATATTTAGTCCTGTAAATATTTAGTTAAGTTGTTTTTATTTTGGACTTTTTGCATAGTGGACCTTGTCGTTTCTGTTATTTGCTTTTATACCCCTATACGTTGTGGTCACGTGCATCGACACGTGTATTTTTGGTGAAATTGCATGGATGGGCCTGTTGTTTATGATGGTGATTGATTGAAAAATATTTTTAGATATTTGCACATATACCCCTTTGAATGCTTTATATCCACATGTGCCGAATTTAGTGGGCTTTTTATACTTTCGCCCCTGGACTTTTAGTACGTGTTACTAATAAGTCCAGGGACTTAAGTTAATTACAGATAGGTCCCTGAGTGCCCCAGACACGTGCCTTGCGCGTGCCAACTTGGGATTTTTGCACCTGGACCCCCTGGGTTTCCTTGCTTGTTACTTTTAGGCCCTCCAAAGATACTTTCCTTACGATCCGGTCCCTATGACTGTGAGCTCTTGATTGTTTTGAATAAAATATCAAATCTACTCCAAATCAAGTGAAAATTTGACACATGGCTCCTGCCACTGTGTAGAATTTTCACTGAATTTTGGGAAATTTTTGGAGCCATTTTATTATTTTTAAAAAATCAAAAACCTCTCTTTTTGTCCCTGTCCAGTTATAAAATTCACAAAAAATATAAAAACATCTTTAAAAATTACAAAAAAATCAGAGTTTGTTTATTTTAGTGTGTTTGATTTTTTGACCAATTTGGGTCATTTTTGGACTTATAAAAATTATAAAAATTAAAAAACATTGGAAATCTAATAAAAATTCTAATAAATCATAGAAAAATCAAAAATTAATAAATTCAGTCTCTGATTTTCCCTTTTTGTCTATATTTTACATGAAAAATACCTCTAGGCTCTGTTGAGACCATTTTAGATTTTATTTTGGTCTTAAGAGCTCGATTGGACAGTGTCCCTTGTTTTCAGTCTTGTTTTATTTTTATAAAATCCTATGAAAATCAGAAAATTACCAAAAATAACCAAAAACATAAAAAAATATAAAAAACCTAAAAATATTTTTGTTTGAATTTTTGGATTAATTTTGAGTGTTTAAATAATTGTAGAAAGTTGCTTGTTTTATTGGTTTTATTATTTTTTTTTATAATTAAAAATTCCAAAAATATAAAAATATTGAAAACCCACCAAAAATAATTTTTTTTATTTGTTTTTATTTTTGACTACTTCGTAGGCCGCGAGGCCAACACGTGCTCCTTGAGTTCGACCCTGGTCGCTATATTAGGTTAATCCAATAGCGAGACCGCTATCTTGAGTTTTCATCGATTTTTGCCTTTGTTTGGTTGTCTGAATTTTTCTTGTTGAGCTCTGAGTCCCGAGCGACTGAGGTTGCAACGACCGCAGATATACCTGATTTACCTTGCTCGCTCGGCTCGCTCGATCACCTGTCACTCTCCTCACTCGGAGCTCACAGAGAAAGTAGAAGGAAATAATGGCGGATGGATCTAGATGAGGGGGAGAGGGTTCTTAATAGAGGGGGTGTGGGAAGCACGACAGGTTGTTGGCAAACTGCCCAACAACCCGGACGTTGGCAGTTGGGAGAGGAGGAGAAGGAGAGGCAGAGGAAGAAGAAAGGAGGAAGAAGGAAGAAGAAGGAGGCAACGGGCGGAGAAGGGAGAAGAAGCATGTAAGAGAAAAGAAGAGAAAGAAAAAGAAAAGGATAAAAAAATAATAAAGGTAAATAATTAAAGATTAAGTAGATTTAATTAATATCATAAAATAATTAAAAAATAGTTAAATAAATAAATACTTAATTAAATACTTAATTAAATGAATATAATTAACTAAATAAGTGATTAAATAAATAATTAAATAACTAAATTAACAAATAAATTAGTAAATAAATAAATAAATTTTTATTTATTTATTTTAATAATAAAATATTGATAAAGTATAAAATATAAGAAATGACCTACATTAAATAAAATAAAATTAAGATACATTACACATTTTATACCAGTATGGTCCCAAAACCTTCTTTTTATATATTAACTCTGATGTTAGTGAAATCAGTTTCATTTGATAGATATCTATAAAATGAACTTTAAAAGTGAGTACGTCTAATTCAGAGTTCATATGGCCGAGTTATGAGGTTCGGAAGTTTAGGGTCACAGCTTTGTGACTTTAGGATTTATTGGAATTTATTTAAGTTATATTTTTTACTGATTTGTATAAACACTTTAGAAGAAGAATTAAGGTAAATGATGTTAGGAATAATTAATTAGAAAATAAAGAAGATCTATATACATAGTGTGTGTGTGTGTGTGTACAATGGGGTCCAAATGCTAAAACTCACATGTTTTATTCTAATAATTTTTTATATTTTTAATAAATAGTATTAATTATAAAACGAAATCTAAAAGTGAGTTTGGGTTAATTTGAATTTTTCTATAAATAGTTATGAACTTTGAAAGTTGGCTTTTACGCTTTTTCTGTTTATCATAATTAATTATATATACCTTAAATAATTTTTCTGGTATTTTTATAAATTTATATATATATATAATTATAAATAATTTTAGTGAAGAAAATATTTTAGTTTGAAGTGATCTTGGTGATAAATAAAATAGGTGAAATTTGTACAAGGTGAAAAATGTGTTAATGTATATTTATGATCTTGATTTTCTAATATTTTTATAAATTAGGATCCTTATCTTCCCCTATTTATTTATTTTTTCAACTATGTCAATATTGATCTGGTCTCAGGATTGGGATTAGTCTACTTATATTACATATCTACATCCTTCTTTTATTTTTATTTTTCTTTTTCTCTTTATTATTTTATTTGAGATAAAATAAGAGTTAAATATATAATACTAACAAATGTGATTAGAATGTTAATTAGTGAGAACTAGTGAATATTTACGTGTATTTTGCCAAGGAGTTTAGCCACAATGAAAGAATAAAGGCGATGAATAATGGATTCATCATTCTCCTATACTTTACCTTTGATAGTCCCTTAGTAAACACTTACTCTATAAATAAGTTCAAGCAACAATAAAAAGAAAAAGGGAAATAAATAAACTTAGAACATGCTTGTTTCTTTAAACCGAATTTCACTTCACCCGAAATCAAGAACTTGGAGTAGGCCTTTGGATTAATAGTTTGTCCGGACCTTATTAGAATTAGGATTTAAGTCTCAAGAGCCATCAAGTTCCATAAATCCCTATCCAAATTCACCTCAACAGCCAGCTCAGATCCACCCATCCATCATGCAAACTATTTGATGTTGAAGTCAATTTGTACTGTGTGTGAAAGGTGTTAGCTCTTCCTGCTTGAAGAAGTGAAGAAACTTCCCATCCCAGTAATACACCCCCATTGAGCCCTCATCTTGCTACTCAACCCTCGAGGAAGGGGGCATTTTCTTCTAAAGTCATGTTGTAATGTGTCCACAATCGAATAGAAAGAGAAATATAAGAATGAGAAGAGAACTGAAGTGTGACCATTGTAGTCACATCTTCTGTAAAGCTTGACTGGTTTAGCCAAGTCTCCACTAAGATATGCATGCTCTCTGAAGCTTGGACCATTGCTGTCATAATTGTATTTGGTCTTTGGCTTCTTTTTGGTAGGAAATGATTGTTGCACTGCATTTATCTTTTATGACCCGACGGATATAGCATCTTTTATTTTAGTCCATTTTTTGGATCTTGGAAAAAAATGTGCCAGCAGATCCTTCCCTCATCTGAAGCTTTATTTCAACCCAACACTCATGTCTTTAGACATTTGCGCCACTAGACAAAGACAAAAATGCACCACCAAAATGGAATGCCCTTTGCAACCCCATGCAAGTTGAGCTAAGTGTAGAGTGCATGAGTTCAAAATTATTTCAAATGAAGAAGAGTCAAACGAATGATACCAGGTGTCCTACTTAGGCAAGTTTAAGCTGAATTCCAAACATGGTCTCAGGGAACCAAAAAGAATTAAGTCGAAAAGACTTGAAGAGTCTTAATTCCAGTTCATAATAAAGTTCCTTTATAATTAAGAGGATTAAGGCTTAAACCAAGATCCATCATTCAGACTTAGATCCATTCGGTTCAAGAATCAAACTTATTCTGAAAAATATTAATGAATGCAATAATTTTTATATGAAATGATTTTTTTGGATTAAACTTTTTATGTACTTTTTAAAGTATTTTAGCAATTCTTATAGAATTTTAAAACTTTTGATTTTTTTTAGAAATTTTTGAAGGAGTTAGTGAATTAAATCAATTTACATAAATTTACAAGAATCATGTACATTTTACAAAGACTTTTATACATATTTTATATACAAGATTATACATATTTTATACAAAATTTTACCAAAAGAATTTTATTATCAAATTTTATATAATTAAGAATTTTATGCATGTATTTTACAACACTTTTTATATACAATTTTTAAAGAATTTTTTAACTCATATTTACAGTTTTCTCTCAGCTTTTAAAAACCCAAAATATATACCCATACTTTTAGAGTCATATTAAAAATACAATAAAGTACGAGTTATGACTTCTAAATTATATATAGAATATATATACAATACCCCCTATACTTAGCGTGATCTATGTCCTCGAATAACCAAACAAGCGACAAAGGAATACATAACTCAAGCTAAGTATAGATTGGTTAAAAGAACTCTATACTACAATAACTCAAAAGAAAAAGGAATAAAAAATAGAAGTCAATCATCCCCTCTATACTTAGGATCAAATAATCCTAAGGATAGAAGACTCAAAAACGATGATGATCGAGGTCAAGAGAATGTACCGATGAACGTGAAATCTGCCTCTTTAATAGTCGTAAATTGTAGTATGGGAGGCGAAAATCGGTCGATCAAAAACCACAAGCTTTGAATGTTGTGGAGAATTTTTTCTTGGCAAGTCTACCAAGTTCGAACACAGGTACATGAGCTACTCTATCTATCTATCGAATTTCAATCAATTCAGAGCATATGTGAATTATTTCTCAATTACAGGTCTCCATGCAGAAATGCAGGATGCATTATGGTCTTCATGCAGATTACAGTGCAATAAAGTGATGCATGCATTTTTTTAGTTGATTTTTATGCAATTATAAGATGATGTATGAGAAAAATGAATATTGAAATGCAAGGGTTACGTAGGCAGATGATTATTACAAATATACCCTAGAAAGATCACCAAATTGAGCAATAGATGATAAATTGAAATCAGAGTCATTTTGAGCACAGAAATATGGGCAATCATCTATTCAGGGCACACATATATAGAGCACGAATATCATCTAACATTAAAAATTCATCATATTAAAAATGGTGTCTGGCGAGAAAATTAAATATGCCATAACATAGAGGCAGGAGGCTTGGGCCGGCCACGTGGCTTCATCATGGTCGTCCAATTGACACGATCGGACAGTATATGTATCTTCTTTGTCCACCGCAGGCCATCGAAGGAGGCAGGACTCCGGCGACCTGCATGTAGCTCCTCCGCACTCCGTAGGATCGTCTGCAGGTTAGGGAAGCTCGTTGGAAGGTTGGCGGAGGTCTAGAGCCAAGGCGAAGCTCCATTGTCGATTGGAGTAGCACGACGGAGGACGGTTGTCGGAGGTCAAGCTGGAGATCGATGAGGGGATGCAAACTTCGACCAGTGAGCACATGCATTGGTTAGTGTATAGCCAAAGCGTGCCATTGTGAGGTGCGTGTAGTGATGCGAGGTGAGTGGGGGCCGTGGAGGAGACGGGAGAGGTGGCTTGAGTTCCTTCTCCGGTGAGGTGGAGGAGGAAATGGGTCCTAGCAGGGGAGGTTGTGGAGAAGGGAGGAGAGTGGTCAGTGTGTACAAAGGTGGTGTGGAGGAGGTGGTAGGTCTCTTAATGGAGGGTGAAAGTGATCAGGGGTAGCGGAATAAATAAGAGAAAAAGTAGAGAAAAGATAGAGGAAAGGAGTACCTTGCTGGAGCACGGAGATTGCGGAGGAAGAGGTCTATGCTGAGGGTCAAATCGACTCTCCGGTCATGGCTCAACCTGGCCGACCGGTCCAGAGAGATTGGCTACCGCCGGAGAGGCGGAGCGATACGGGGAGTCATTGTGGGTCGACACATGGGTCAACGACCATCGTCGTCGGCCAAAATTGCCTCCTCCTGTCACAAGGAGGGAATGGCAGCTAAGTCGAAGGCCCATGAATGGAGGACGAGCGGTGATGGTGGCGGAGGGGGTCGCTTTATAGGAGGTGTGGAACATGAGTTACATGGTGGTGGGGGCAGTTTCGAACGACTGCTAGACTGATGGTGGAGTGATGGCGAGGGTAGCGAAGGGTGTGTGAGAATGGCGGAAGATCGGGCTACGTGGAGGAGGCGTTACGAGAGGGAGAGGTGGTCGGAGATGGTGGCCAAAAATGGAAGGGGGGAAAGGGGCAGCAAGGCAGAGACCGTTACACAAGGTTGAAGACGACTTGGTGTCCATTGGATCATGTGATCTAACGGCCTAGATGAGGGTTTAGAGGAGTGGGTGAGATCAGATCCCTTAATCTGGTCGAGGGCGTAGAGTGAGGCACAGGTGGACGGCTAGGATGAGATGGGGGAAATGATCTGAGGGTTACGGATGAAGGGACAACATGGCAAGGGCAGAGCCGTAGGATAGAGGACGATCATGTGGTCTAGAAGAGAGCGGAAGTCGGTGATGGGGATCTGATCTGGGGGAAGATCAGACGGATGTGGGTGAAGCGAGTGATGAGTGGTGAGGATGGAGGTAGGCGGGAAGGATCGGATCACCCAGGAGGGGCCGGGTGGCAGAAGGAGGAGCGGGCCACGTGGCCTAATCAAAAATTTAGAAAATGTTAAAACAAAGAAAAATAAAAAAGATTTAGTTAGAGGCAGAATTAGAAAAAAGTCAGAACATAAAAGTTGTTCATCTCGATGAGATCTACAAGTTTCATGTTGGACGAAAAGCCAAAAGAGGTCATTTATACAAAAAGTATTTTTTGGTGTATTTTTAATGGGTTAAAAACACAGTTTTTTGGATTTTTGAGTTGTTTTTGTATTTTTAGTCTTTTTAAAGGTTAGGAAAATTATAGACAATTGTTTAAGCTAATTTTTAGGGGTTTTTTATAATAAAATAATTACAAGATAATTAAATACAATAATTACAGGTTAATTATACACAATATATTACAAGATAATAATGAGGAATTATTGGTGATTTTTATTGTTTTATTTAAGTAAGGGGTTTAATTAGCGACTTTTAGCATGATGAATACGAGATTCATCATACCCCTGTACTTAAACCATGCTCGTCCTCGAGCATCTAAAGAATGAAGGAGTCGGATTAATTCCTGAGAGTGCAAGTGAAGATTTCAAGGCTCAATTTTTTCGAAGACCCTTAATTTAAGTGATCCTAAAATTCTGGGCTTATCCAAGCTTTAGTCAGAAGGAATCCAATTTCTCTAATTATCAGACTCTCTTTTTGTACATATATTATAAGTATATGAAATTAAGTGTATTGCATTTCATGAGAGTCGAGTCAAGGCATCACTCGAAGTTTCAGTCTAGGAGACTCTCCTCTAGACCTCATCCTCAATACTAGGGAATAAGTCTATTCTTGCTTCAGTCTACCGTCTCATTAGTTTGTCAGACTTAAAATGTAGATGGACGGCCAGATGACGGAGGGTATAGGATTGTGTCTATTTTTCTCTCCCTCCCATTGGAACAAGGGGCCTCTCGAGTGCCTTTTTACTCAACATAAGTAGATTTTTAGTTTGTTGATCAATGTGTCCGTCAAGAGAATTCGGAGTCGTCTGCACTTGTTTTCCTGGGAGTACACCGAGGTGTCTCTTTTTGAGTATCTAAGATACCTTCGACACCCAGACTTGTATCGCTTACGATGTAGAGCCTGTTTATGGTGTCAGCCCGACTCCTTGGTCCTAATTAGCGCTTGGTCCAAGTGGACACTTTGAAAATGTTTGGGAGCGCTCATCATTGATGGAAGATCTTTTTTTGTAATTTGACTTTGAATGATAGAGATTTTCTTTGACATTTTTTTTGGCTAGCTCCACTGCTTTTACCAAAAGTTGGCGCATACTAATCAACAATTTTCATTAAGTTTATTCACACCCTGGCACATAGGTAGATATCAAAGAGATAGCATATGAACTTGTTTACATATTGGCTAGGGTTTTGCTGACACTCAGGTGTTCTGAAGCCTTCATTAACTTTATCCCATCCTCGAATATCATTAGATCGGGTCTAAACTCAAATCTCTAGTCCTAGTTCCTCAAGTGATAACTCAACTCTTCTCATCAATCATGAAGTTGTAAAGTGATTGTGATGATTATATTCTTTTGAAGATAGAGATGAAGAGTACAATATAGCGCTCAAATCTTTCAAGCCAGGGAAGCGTGGAAAATTAAGTTTAAAAACCCTAATGACTAAGGCATGTTAACTCAGACTCTTTAGATCACAGAAGTCCAGTGTCCTCAAAATCCTCAAGCCTTGAGTGAATGTGAATGTGTTAGGAATACACCAACTCCTTAGTTAGTGAATTTTGTGTTTTTTTTGTTTTTGCAGATTTTTATGGATTTTAATTTTCAATTTGTTTTTTTATTTTTTGGAGAGATAATGTCTGGCTTAGGCTCAATTGAATAAAAGTATCTACTCTCAGCCAGTATGGGCGTAAGTACAGGCCGTTAGACGGACCCGTGTTACTTGTGGACCGAGCATATACTGTATCCTTTAAACCACCCACTCGGCTAAGGGAGACCGAAGATCCCTCACTGAAAGTATCTACTAAGCCCTGGTAGTCAAAGTCTAATTCAAAGACAGGTTTTTATTTTTTATAGAGTTTTTTTTTTGAAAAAGGGTTATTTACACAAATTAATCCCTCAATTTTAAAGAAAACTTTTATACATGATTTTTACAAAACTCAGTTCCCAGGAATATTAAAACCAAGCCCGGAAAAGAATTTACAAAAACTTTCAAAAATATGAGCTATGGCTAAAGTAAATATACAGTAATATACGGTATACCCCTTATACTTAATTTTTGTTATGTCCTCATAGCACAAGTGATATGAAGCCATGGCTCGGTTAAATATAGGGTGATATAGAGGAACTGAGGAGGAGGGTCCCCCTATACTTAGGTCAAAAATTAACTTAAGTACAAGAAGAAAATGCGAGGGATGGTTGAATAGGCAGGTCCCCCTATACTTAGGCTACAATTAGCCTAAGTAAAGTATCTGAATTAGGGGAGGGGTCTGTGTTTGGAGGAGTAATTACACTAAGATATAAAGGAGGAGGAGGATATGTTTTTACAGAAGAAGATGAGAGGGGGGGTTTGTGCAATTTGTACAATTTAAGGTGTGAGATGAGAGAGAGTGCGTGGTTGTGAAATATACAGAGAGGCGGGAGATTGGGGGGTGAGTGTATATCTGCAAGTGTGTATGCACGTGGGGGGGAGGGGTAGATCATCTAGTGATCTATTTTTTTCCTTTTTTTTACAACATGCAAGCCTTTTAATGAGGAATGTTAAAATAATGCACATGCAACAAGTTTTTTTCTACAAGATGCAAATGCAAGCAAACTGATAAAAATTCCTAAAATTTCTCCACCAAATCTTTTGCGGCCTCTTCAGCGAGAGCTCCCAACTCCACGCCTCCATGGAGATCAAGCGTCCTCGATCTTCATGGGCCCTACCACAAAAGAGAAATGTTAGAAAAATAGAGAGGAAAATAATCAACAAAAATGATGCAAAATAATGTATGAAAGGAAGACCAGTGAATCTTGAAAATATTCAACACCAAAAATAAATCAAAATTAAATAAATAAATAAACAAAGGTGAGACGTGTTCGTGGCAAAGGTGCCATTTGATGAACGCAAAATCTGCCTCTTTAATAGTCGTAAATTGTTGTATAAGAGGCGAAAATCGGTCGATCAAAAACCACAAGCTTTGAATGTTGTGGAGAATTTTTTCTTGACAAGTCTACCAAGGTCGAACATAGGGACACGAGCTACTCTATCTATTTATCGAATTCCGATCAATTCAGAGCATGTGTGAATTATTTCTCAATTACAGGTCTCCATGCAGAAATGCAGGATGCATTATGGTCTTCATGCATATTATAGTGCAATAAAGTGATGCATGCATATTTTAGTTGATTTGAAAGCAATTATAAGATGATGTATGAGAAAAATGAATGATGAAATGCAAGGGTTACGTATGCATATGATTATTACAAATATACCCTAGAAAGATCACTAAATTGAGCAACAGATTATGAATTGAAATCAAAGTCATTTTGAGCACAAAAATATAAGCAACCATCTACTCAGGGCACACATATATAGAGAAAGAATATCATCTAACATTAAAAATTCATCATATTAAAAATGGTATCAGATGAGAAAATTAAATATGCCATAACATATATGATGAAACAAGGAACAAAACAACACTAAAACCATGCAATTTGGACCTACAATGCTCAAGTTATGAAGAAAACAGTGCAAGGACATAAATGTAATAAAAATGCAAGAAATAAAAGGGTAAATATTACAAATAGGTCCTTGGAAGGACCTATTTGTAATTTTGTAAAACCGCATGGGCCCTTCTGTAATTTTTCCATGCATGCAGGGGCATAATTATAATTCTATAAAACCTCGAGGGCATCTCTGTAAAATACCCAGGCGCGTACGTGACGCACGCGCTTGGGGACCAAAGTGCAAATACAAAAAGTATCCAGGATCTTCGTGTAAATTGCTCAGGCCCTCACGTCCGTCGCACGTGAGGGGTCCAGGCTCGGGCTCGACGTAGGTTCGGATCCACGTGGCAGCTCTTGGTGGCCCGGCTTGAGGTTCGGAGGACCCCATCCTAGGATTTCGACAGGAGGCTCGGGCCGACCACATGGCTTCAACAAGGTCGGCCAATTGGAGCAGCACGGCGGAGGATGGTTGTTGGAGGTCGAGCTGGAGATCGGCGAGGGGATGCAAACTCCGACCAGTGAGCACCTGCATTGGTTAGTGTATAATCGAAGCTTGCCATTGTGAGTGTGCGTAGTTATGCGAGGCGAGTGGGGGCCATGGAGGCGACGGGAGTGCTGGCCTGAGTTCCTTCTCCGGCGAGGTGGAGGAGGAAATGGGTCGGAGCGGGGGAGGATGTGGAGAAGGGGGGAGAGTGGTCGGAGTGGTCAGCATGTAAGAAGGTGGTGTGGTGGAGGTGGTAGGTCGCTTAATGGAATGTGAAAGTGATCAGGGGTAGCAGAATAAATAAGAGAAAAAGTAGAGAAAAGATAGAGGAAAGGAGTACTTTGTCGGAGCACGGTGATTGGAGGAGGAAGAGGTCTATGCTGAGGGTCGAATCGACTCTCCGGTCATGGCTCAACCTGGTCGACCAATCCAGGGAGCTTGGCAACTGTCGAAGAGGCGGAGCGACACGGGGAGTCACCGTGGGTCGACACCTGGGTCAACGACCATCGTCGCCGGTCGAAATTACCTCCTCCTGTCACAAGGAGGGAATGGCAGCTAAGTCGAAGGCCCGTGAATGGTGGACGAGCGGTGATGGTGGCGGAGGGGGTCGCTTTGTAGGAGGTGTGGACCAGGAGTTACGTGGTGGTGGGGGTGGTTTCGAATGGCTGTCAGGTTGATGGTGGAGTGATAGAAAGGGTAGCGAAGGGTGCGTGAGAATGGTGGAAGATCGGGCTACGTGGAGGAGGTGTTACGATAGGGCGAGGTGGTCGGAGATGGTGGCCAAAAATGGAAGGGGGAAAAAGGGGCAGCGAGGCGAAGACCGTTACGCAAGGTTAAAGACGACGTGATGGCAGATGAGGTTTTAGAGGAGCGGATGAGATCAGATCCCTTGATCTGATCGAGGGCAGAGAGTGAGGCACAGGCAGACAGCTAGAATGAGATGGGGAAATGATCCGAGGGTTACGGATGAAGGGGCAACGTGGCAAGGGCAGAGTCGTAGGATAGAGGACGATCGTGTGGTCTAGAAGAGAGCGGAAGTGAGTTGTGAGGATCCGATCTAGGGGAATATCATATAGATGTGCGCGAAGCGGGTGATGAGTGGTGAGGATGGAGGCAGGCGGGAAGGATCAGATGACCCAGGAGGGGCTGGGTGGCAGAAGGAGGAGCGGGCCACATGGGCGACCCAGAGGGTGCCACGTGGCCTAATCAGAAATTCAGAAAATGTTAAAACAAAGAAAAATAAAAAAAATAGTTAGAGGCGGAATTAGGAAAAAGTCAAAACATGAAAGTTGTTCATCTCGATGAGATCAACAAGTTTCATGTTGGACGAAAAGCCAAAAGAGGTCATTTATACAAAAAGTATTTTTGGGTGTATTTTTAGTGGGTTAAAAACACAACTTTTTGGATTTTTGAGTTGTTTTTGTATTTTTAATCTTTTTAAAGGTTAGGAAAATTATAGACAATTGTTTAACCTAATTTTTAGTTGTTTTTAATAATAAAATAATTATAAGGTAATTAAATACAATAATTGCAGGTTAATTATACACAATATATTACAAGATAATAATGAAGAATTATTGGTAATTTTTATTGTTTTATTTAAGCAAGGGGTTTAATTAGCGACTTTTAGCATGATGAATACGAGATTCATCATGTACACAATCAATGACTCGACTTGCCCCCTATACTTAGGGTAAAATGTCCCCAAGTATAGAGAAGAATATCAACAATTGAGGGACAAGCGAGAGAGCATATGATACATAAAATTGAGAACAAGCAAAAATGGAATGAGTGATATTACTCCCCTATACTTAGGATAAAGCACAACCTAAGCATAAGCAACAACAAGGATAATAGAACAAAATGATATGAATAATACAATGTCCACATCCCCCTATACTTAAGATAAAGTACATCCTAAGTATAGCAAAAATCTTAAGCGAGACCTAGGGATGTAAGAAAAATTAAAGAATATATGAAGAAAATCGAAAA
This sequence comes from Ottelia alismoides, assembly GCA_037367405.1. NCBI lineage: Eukaryota > Viridiplantae > Streptophyta > Magnoliopsida > Alismatales > Hydrocharitaceae > Ottelia > Ottelia alismoides. The sequence continues at coordinate 217,911 of JAZKJV010011682.1, read as the reverse complement.
CACGTATGTACAAGGTGAAAATAATGAAGAAATCAATGTGAAACTCAGGTATGAGATGCAGAATGTGAAGAATGGAGACCACATCTCATACAAAATGAATGGGGAAACCTCAATGGTTGGCGACTCATGATTAAGAAATGGTTTCAAACGCTGACCATTGACTCAAAAGGTGGACTCATAAGATAACTCAGATATGGCAATGTTACCGTTGTCGTATACCTTTCGCTCTATATACATGTCTTTCCACTTGCTCTGAAGTTTCCCTAGAAATAACTTAAGTCTCGAATCAAATAGCCAAACTCTCTGATCACGCTCAAACTGCATATGGTTGATGTGTGCATCATGCCATTCTTTCATCCGCTTCTTATAATGAATTCTACTCGTGAAAGCCTCATTTCGCAATTCCTCTAGGACTGCCAACTCTGTCTGCATCTGATCTCTCGCATCGTCTAGACCAAAGATTACTTCTTTCATTGCCCACCATGAACTATGCTTGATCTCAATAGGTAAGTGGCATGGCTTACTATAAATGAGCCAAAAGGGAGATGTACCCAATGGTGTATTGAAGGATTCTCTATAGGCCCAAAGAACTGAGTCCCAAAGTTGTGACCAAGCCTTTCGGTCTGGGCGAACAACCTTCTGCAAGATCGTCTTAACCTCCCTATTCGAAATTTTGGATAGACCATTCGTCTGAGGATGATACAGAGTAGCAACTCGATGGCATGTACCCAACTCACTAGCAAGTGCCCTTACCTTGTCATTGATGAAGTGGCTACCCTAGTCCGAGATAAGAACTCGAGGGAACCCGAACCGTGAAATGATATGCTTCCTCAAAAACTTGCAAATAGTGTTTGCATCAACGGCTCAGGCAGGAATAGCCTCAAGCCAACGACTCGCATAATCTACAACTAACAGAATATACTCGAATCCTTAACTCTTAGAGAACGGGCTCATAAAGTCGATACCCCATGCATCAAAAACCTCACAGAAGGGAATCAGATGCATTGACATCGTATCTCTATGTCCACAAGTTCCCATCCTCTGACAGTCGGTACATCTCTTCACGAATGCATGAGCATCCATAACGAGAGTAGGCCACCAAAGACCGAATTAAAGCACCTTCTATGATGTCCTCTTCCCTGAATGGTGTCCTCCAGCTTCTAATTTATGACAATATGTGAGGACACTAATGCCAAACAAAATCCGCTCCTTCGTGATAAAGGATCGGATCCTTCCAATGGTAAGACTTGGCTTTCGTAATAAAAGTCTCAAGTCTATGTTTGGACCAACCTTGTGGGACTTTCCTGGCAACAAGAAAGTTCACAATGTCGGCGTACCATGGAAGTGAGGCGACAGCAAGAATCGCCTTGTTTAGAAAAGTCTCAGTGATAGGTATAACAAACTCAGAGGTCTCGGATAGCTCTAATCAGGAGAGGTGATATGCCACCACATTCTTGACTTCGGGCTTATCTTTAATCTCAATATCAAACTTCTGGAATAGAAAGATCCATCTGGTAAGGCGTGGCATGGAATCCTTCTTATCTATAAGGTACTTGATGGCAGTGTGGTCAGTGAAGATGGTAACCTTAGATGCTAAAATGTGGGACCTAAATTTGTCCAAGGCAAATACTACAGCTAGCATTTCTTTCTCTATAATGGTGTGGAATGGGCGGAATCCAAAGTCTTGCTATCGTAGTGCATGGCTTATGGAAGGCCATCCCTCCTCTGTCCTAAAATAGCCCCAACGACAAAATCGAAGGCATCCGTCATGATCTCGAACGAGAGAGACCAATCAGGTGGCTGATGGACATGAGCCTCTACAACCATATTCTTGACAGTTTCAAAAGCTTACACTTATCATCAACAATAAACTCGATGTCTTTTGCTAAAAGATCATATAACGACCGGGCCATCTTACTGAAGTCTAGAATGAAACATCGGTAAAAACTGACATGCCCTATAAAGGACCATAATTGCTTCAAATTGAATAGCGGATTGAGCTTCTTTATGATATCCACCTTGGTCCGATCGACCTCCATGCCCTTGTTGGAGATGATATGACCAAGGATCGTCCCCTGAGTCATCATAAAATAACTCTTCTCCCAAGAAAGAATAAGGTTAACCTCAACGCGCCCTTGAAGAATGTGGTCTAGGCTAGAAAGACAGGAATCGAAATCATTGTCATAGATCGAAAAATCATCCATGAAGACCTCCAAAAAGTCGCCCACCATGTTTGCAAAGATCGAAAGCATGCACCTTTAGAATGTAGCCGGGGCATTATATAATACAAAGGGCATCTGTCTAAAAGCATACGTTCCGAATGGACACGTGAACATCGTCTTTTCCTAGTCTTCAGGTGCAATGGCCACCAGATTATATCCCGAGTACCTATCAAGAAAGCAATAATGGCTCTTCCCAGCTAATCTCTCAATAATCTGATCAATAAATGGTAGTGGGAAGTGATCCTTATTGGTCGTCTGATTCAATCGTCTGTAGTCTACACAAACTCATCAAGAAATCGGTATTCGGGTAGCGATCTCCTCTCCATCCTCATTTATCATTGCAGTGATACTCGTTCTTGGGTACCAGATGCAATGGACTAACCCATTTAGAGTCGGAGATGGGATAGATAAAATTGGCGCTCCACCACTTGGATATTTCCTTCATAACCAGCTCCCAAAGATTCGGGTTCAGCCTGCGTTGAAACACACGAGATGGTTTAGCATAATCCTCCAGAAAAATATGGTGGGAGCACAGGTCTGGACTAATACCATGGAGATCTGCTATTAACCACCTGGTTGCCTTGCGATTCTTTTCAAGAATCTCCATCAGATGAGATTCTTGATCTTTGGTCAGATCTAACGCGATAATGACCGGAAACATTTTGGGCTCTCCAGAAAGGAATTGATATTTCATGTTCTGAGGTAACAGTTTGAGATCTGGGGGAGAAGGAACATGAAGGTCTGGTTTAGTGAGGGCATGGGAGTAGGCTACTAAGTCTGTGTGTACAAGCTCATCCTGCTTTGGATCCGATTGGTATGGAGATTGCCCATCATATAACTGACTATACTACACTTGCTCGGTCTCCAGGCTAGTTGTAGGATCATCTAAAATCAGACGCGGAATATACTCATAAAAAATCTACCAATTGAAGTTCGCGTCTACCTCGGAGGGATCAACATCAAAAGAAGAGTGAAACTCGGAGTCATCACCATTAGACACGTTTACCTCGGCCTCTAACTGTGTCTGCTCCAAGACTGTGCTTTCCAATCTCCCATTATCAAGTATCTACATCTCAGACTCTCCTGAAAATGTGATGAAAGATTGTGTACTCAGTTCAACCCATACTATTTCATTGTCTGTCTGCACAAAGTCACATTCGTGGTGACTCTCTAGCTCGTCATCAGATGCTCGCTCTGACCCAACTGATCTGGATCTAAGGTCCTAGATCGTCTCTATATGTATACTCTCGCCTTGGATGTAAAAGTACAACTTCACGGTACCATAATCAGAAACAGCCTTTGTTGTCGCTAGAAAAAGTCATCCTAATATGATCGAGGTATCGGTCACACATTCAGGGATCGCCATGTCCAACACGACGAAGTTCATGGGGAATTGCAAATCCTGAATGGTGACAATAACGCCCTTAATCAATCTCTTCGGCCTCTTGACCGATCTACCATCAAACTGTAAGACCGTCCTGCTTGGTCAAAGAGGTCTGAACTTGAACTTGTCAAGTAAGGAAGAAGGAAGGAGATTATCGAAGATACGCTATCTAATATAGTACGATCAAATGTCTTCTCTAAAATCTTGCATCTGACATACGGTACTCTCGTGTCTAAGTGATTGGCTGAGAGACGGTTATGAATGGTATGGCAAGTTTCCTTGGTCAACACATGAATCTCATAACAATGGTTGTGTTGCCTCTTCTTTCTGTGAACTGTAGTTCTCTCCTTGAGACCTTTTTGTATAAGAGGGATGTGTGCCAAGGCCTCCAAAAGAGTAAGGTGGATAGTGAATTTATCAAGCATCTCTTTCGTCATATCTAGCATATGAGTCTTTTGGGGATTTTTTTTTCTCGCCTTTCCCTAAGCAGAGTGCTTGAGGAAAAGGAATTTGTACATCATCCCTGTCAATATGTACACTCGTAGGATCAGACAAGTTTTTTTTCTAAAACTAGGAATAGCTCCATGTATATCATCAGAAGTAGATTCATGAGCTCTACCCAAATCAGTTGTCTTGTCTTTATCTCTTTTTCTAGATTTTCTATTTTTTCCCTTTTTTTTGTATCCTCATAACTAGATATGAAAGATGGTAACATAGTTATCTCTACATCATACTCATCAGACTTGGTGGCATTAGCACCACCATCCAAATCCTCATTGACACTAGTGGCATCAGCCCTGTTATCAGCATCATGCTCAACTGGCTCAAAAGTACCATCTACTGGTGCACATGTAACATGCCTAGATGAGTCACCGACAGTTGGAACTCTACCACTCCTCAGAGATATGAAATCAACACCCTCCACATCATCTGGTGCTATATGTGATTGAGAAGTAGAATCTATCCGCTAAGTCTGTGCAGAAGTTTGATCTCGCATGAGATCCATCATCTACTGCTTGAACTCATCCATATCTCGCCTATTCATCTCATACTGAACATTAATACTATATGTAAGATCATCTAAAGCCGAGTTCTCATAGGAATATCCTAGAGAATTGGATGAGTAATCCATACACTATTGAGGCGATTGTTGCGAGAGAGAATCTGGTGTCCACTAAATAGAAGTTCGAATCTGGCGAGGCTCGGTCTCATGAATAAGAGTGTGTAGCACAAACTCCCGTTGAAAGTAATGTATCTTCTGTACTAGAGACTGTGTATCGGATGGAAGTGAAGTTCTCTCTCTACTCATGGAATCGGCTGGTGACCCTAAAGATGGAATAGATGTCATCTGTACAATCTTATTCTTCGGGTCACTAATGCTCCTCACAAGCCCGTCGATTTGGTCGAGCTTGTGTAACGGGTGGCATCTCATCTTAATATGCTCCATATGGTCCAATCTTTGACTAAGAACCCTCGTCTCATCTTACGAAGACTCTGAAGATGAAGGAATCGATGGACCCTCCTCAACTTGTGCCATGGTAGACTGGTGAAGAAATGTAGGTGACTCTATCTGAGTATGAGAATCTGTCTGGGCTGAAGTGGCATGATAAGATGTCATCTCCTCAAAAATATCCCAAACAACATCCTCATGCTTCGAAAAGCATGAGCCACCACAAGCTGCACTCACCAACCCTTGTAGATCAGGTGTCAATCCACTGAAGAAACTCTGAACCCAAGCTCGGCTTCGAAATACCATGGTGGGAGCACCTATCAATCATGTCTCTAAAATGATCCCATGCCTCGTGGAACAACTCGCTCCCTAACATGGTAAAGATGGTAATGAGAGACCTTACAGCATTCATACATCCAATGGGGTAGAATCTGCTCAAGAACTCGATATAAAGCTGCTTCCATGGAGTAACAACTCTCCCTAAGTGTCGCAACCAGTACGCGACCCTATCGACCAGGGAGAACGGAAAAGCTATCATCTGAATGGTGTCCTCGTCAACTCATCGGTCATATACTGTACTGCATATCAAATCGAACTCTCGGAGATGTGAATGTGGCTCCTCAGTGAATTGTCCATGAAAGATGGGTAAAATCTAAATAATCTCGGGTGTGAGGACAAATGATCCGTGAATGGGAGGAAGTCGAATCCAACTACTAGTAGAAGAAGATCCAGATGCGTGAAGCTGTCTCATTGTATGTACATGCTCTGTAGGTGCTCCCTCCTCTCTATCTAGCTCATCATCCTATGGAATATGTCTCGTTTCTCTCAACTTTATCAACTCAGTTCGAACCTCAGCCATCAGAAGTTCTTGCTCCCTAATATGAGCCTGCATAATCTCAAGGAAAGCAAGAAGACTGGCATTAATCGTCGCCTGATCTATAGTCTCTGAAAAATACTGTGATTGTTCTCCCTTCCTACTCAGAATTGTCTCTAGAAAGGAGAATGCATCCATGTCTGGCTCTGATAAGTCTACGTGTAGCTGTGGGATGGTAATGGGAGGTGGAGAAGAACATGGTGAATGAGAAGAACTTCCAGGGTAAAGATCACACCTGGAAGAGGAAGAATGGCCCGAATCCGGCTCAAATAGAAGGTTCTCGCGAACTGACTCGAGGGACGAAATTAATGGAGGAGACTGAGAAAACTCGGGTTCAAATATAGGATTCTCCTGAACCGGCCTAGATGAACGGGTAGGTGTGCGTGAAAGCGGTAAATAAGAGACAACCTAAGAGATCGTCTACCCATCATCATGACTCAAGAAATATAAAACTGACTCTAGACGACAAGACGCAGACGACGAGTGACTACTAGAAACTCAGAGGTCATGGACTCACTCCACACAATCAAACACAAAACAAACACAAAATTCACCAACTCAACTCGATGATGACAAAGAAACCTCGGTCGTTAATCTTTTCAGATTTAGAGTTAGGTGACAATGCAATTCTATCAACAGATTTAGCGAGCTGCTGGGTGTCTGAATTTACCAAAAGACTGTCGAGTCCGTACGATTAGTTGCACCTACTTTCAACCAGTATGAGAGTAAGTACAGATCGTAAAACGGCTACCCATTACTTGAGGATGGATCCTTGCGTCGTATCCTCTAAACCACCCACTCTGCTAAGGAAACCCAGACCGTTTCCGGCTACCCGTGAGTCCTCATTGAGAAGTAGATAATCGTTTTAGAATATGTATTCTTGAAGAAAATTCGGGCTCTGGCTCTAACCTTAAGGGTCGTCTCTCACTCACTTATCTAGAGAGTACATGCAAGCCAACACATGGATTACTCTCCCAAAAATTGTGGAGTCCTTTACGTTTATTTTTATAGTCAAATAGAATTAGCAGTCATGGTTTTAACTTTTGGTTATCACTTTTTGTATCTTTTTGCAAACAACGTCTAACATAATTTTATCTTTTTCTTTTTATCCTAAGTGAAGGAAACTAGGTTATACATCCCTAGATCTAATAAGATCTACGGATGTGCAGACAAAAATAAAAAACCTAATCCAAGCATCTAGCCACAAAAATCCGCGGAAAAACACAAAAAAGGTTGCGAGGAAAACTCGGTGAGTGCCCTATTTCCCTAAGTGCACGACACTTGGTGAAATAGGCCTCGATAAAAAGGAAGGCAAGGTACAAGTCAAGATGCCCTTAAGGAGCCCCTTCTACAAAAAAGTAAAAACGTGCAAGTTCCCTTTAATTTCTGTTACAAAGAAAATATAGAAAATTATTAAGAAAAAAACTCAGCTTCTCGGCTCTGTCTCGCGCTGCTCAAGTCCTGCAACACAACTCATAAACAAAAAGGTGTAAAAAATTTTCAACAGAAAATAAGATGATGGAAAGGAGAGAAAAAGAAACCCTAGAACCTAAGGCTCTAAAATCTACCCGAGCGCTTGATGAATCTATATTTCATCATCTTTATTCTATCATTTTGGCCTTAAAACCCCTAGTAAATGCGTGTAAATACTGTTAATTCATGCATTTTAGCATTCATGCATATTTATGTAAAAAGTGTATAAAATATTGTTTTTAATGCCAAAATTATAGAATAAATAAAAGAAAAGAAAAATAATAAAATATTGTAAATATTTTATGACCCGAAACCTCGAGACCTAGGCATCTCGATGACTAGGTCGACAAGGAATAAAGTAGGGGGAGATAAGGGCCAGAATACCAATAAAATTCCCTTTCATTTTATTCATTCTTTATTCATTTTGGGACCTATTTTTGGTTCCACTTTTTATACCTCAAATAAAGAAACCTTGTACATGAAAGTTGTAGATAATTAAATAAAGAAAATTACAAAATTTATTTCATAGAAAAATAATATACAGTAAAAAGTTATGATCTGAATAAGAATGCAGAATCCCAACTTCCCAGACTCGTATCTCTCAAATAAAAACTCGAAACGCATCAAAATCACTTTATTATATGTAATTTTAAATAATCTATTTAATGAAGGTGGTTTCGTGTTTTGTGGAACTACGGTTTGAAAGTTGAGTTTTGAAACCCTACTATATACTTGTACAGATTAAAATAATCATTTTATTATTTATTCTTTATTTTTATAATTTTATAATTTTGTAAATAATATTTATAATATATGTGTACATTAAAATCAGAATAAAATCCTAAAGAAAATACAAAAATCAATCACATGTATGTAATACATAGGTATAATACCTATACATATACATGTATAATTAATACTTATATTTTTATTAAGTGTACAAAACACTTTAGAAAAATAAAATAAAAATATATTTAAGTGTATAAAAATATTCTGTAAATTTATAAAATAATAAACAAAATAAATAAAATTAAATATACAAAATAAAAATAAAGTATTAAAATATATAGAAGAATATACCTATATAAGCTATATAAGGTAACTTGTAATTTTATACCTTGAAAAAATAAATAAAAATCATAATAAAATAATTTATAAAATAATAAACATTTTTTATTTAATAACCTAAAAATAAAAAATCATTTATTATTTCAAAATAAGTTTACAATTCTTTTTTCCAGGGATTTTTCCGGTTGGTCCACGTGGACCAACCAGGTTCTTTCCCTGGTTGACCTCGGTCAACTCTCTGACCGAGGTCTGGCCGGTGTCAGACTGCATTTTTTGGCCACTTTTAACCAATTATCGAGATCAAACCTTTCGCATTCTCATGTCGAAACCTTCTGCGATTTTTCTCCTCACTAATCCATGATACGCGCCCAGTGATAATCTTGGGGATTGGACCCGCGATTCGCATGATCCATGTCGATCTTTGGACCATGTCCGTCAACCCTTAAAAAACTCACCCCGACTTCCCTTCCATTTTTGATAGCTCTTCCACCCTTCAACCTGGTCCCTAGGTATCCAAGGATCTTCCTAGTGAAACAGGAATCGATCCCCGCGTTTGGAGGTCCTCAAGGGTTTTGAATCGAGGCGTATCCCTTCGCCGGAGGTCTCGCTGGAGCTCTCTTCCCGCGCGCCCTTGGTGAGGTCTTCTCCACCCTTGTTCTGTTGTTTCTTTGGTTCTTAGATTAGCTGCAAAATTACCCCGTATTTCGCCCTCCATTATCTCTTTCTTAATCATCGTCAAATCCCTCGGATTTCACGTTGGCCGGCATCGAGTTTCACCTACCGACGTCGAATCAATCACACGCGTTCCACTACCATGCCACCCTCTACGGAGTTGGGGCATTTTGCAGCTACCCGGAGCAATTCAAGCACCTGGAGGTGAGTTTTCACCCTCGCCAGAGGTACCTGGGACCCCCCCCTTCTCCGACATCGTGGGGGAGCTCCAGTGGCCGCCATCACTTTTTGAAGCCCCCAGCACTCAGAGAAGGGCTGCAGGAGCGTCCTGGGGCGTTTTGGAACCGCATGGACCATCGGAGGAGGACGATCTAGCTAGGAGAACCTCGCCCCCAGTGGAGCTCTTCCCAGTTCTTTGTCCGGCCTCCGCAACCGTTGATCAAGCCCCCGTTCTTGGAGCGCAACAGCCACCGTCCGATGCTTTGAACCCGCACTGTCGATTGCCATCTGCAAGATCTAATCCTAACCGAGCATCCAGGAAGCGATTTCGACGAGCCCTAAGCTGACACATGACAAGTGAAGGCGCCACAACTGTTCGATCTGCGCCCGTGCTGGGTATTTTGCACTTTCTGACCCAACGGTTTTGTATTTAATGTTTAGCACCTAAACTTTCATTGGCCATTTAAAATATTTGTAATATTTGCAGTTAAGCCTCAAGGGTTTTGACTATTTGCGAACAGGTCCTTGTCCACGTCACCGCACATGACCTGCGCACGTGGGTGCGTGGACATTTTGCAAGGACCCCCCAGGGTTCCTTTATTTCATTTCAGTTCTAGAACTTTTTAATATAGTGTTATATTTTGGGAAAATTGCAAAGTTGCCCCTCGGGTTTCTGATATTTACAAACAGGTCCTTCCGTGTCACTGCCTTACGCACATGACTTCGGAATTTTTGCACATGTACCCCTGTATGTTTGGTTATTTGTGATTGGTCTTGGAACTTAATTAATTAGTTATAAACTTTTGGAAAAATAGCATTTGGGTCCTTGACTTTCTGGATATTTACATAAATGCCCCTACTAGTATTGATTTTTCTCATTGTTGTTTTTATTTATTTCATGCATCTATAAAATCGTAAAAAATCCACAAAAATTAGTACAAGCTCCTATTGCATTCTACTTTCACATTATATTTTTATTTTGCATTTTTATTGCATTTTATTATTCATAAAAATTCAAAAAACATGCATTTTCTTTATTGTCTGCAATAGAAAATACCTAAAAAATATAAAAATTTCTCGAAAAATTCCCCAAAAAATATAACTATTTGATCTCAATAGAGGAGAGAAGAAAGAGGCCAACTCCTTCCTCTATCTCCCCTCTTTCCGCCTGAGCTCCTCGCCCGCACGACGGAGCACATGTCGTTTAGTCTCTTTTAGCATCAATCCAAAATTTATAAAAAAATACAAAAGAAAACCCTAAAAAATAGAAAAAATCTTAAAAACTTCATAAAAATATTAAAAATTCTAGAAAAATCCTAAAAATATAATTTTTATCTCTGAATTTTTTCCTGTTTTAACTTCTTTAATTTAAAATTAGTTTGAGGAATTTTGGACTCTGTTTGATATTTTCATCCTCATTTTGGTTTCAGTATTTTATTTTATTCACTGTTTTCAGTATTTTTACTTTAAAAATACCAAAAAATAGAAACAAATCTAGAAAAATCACAAAAACATTAGAAAAACATAAAAAGTCCAAAAATATATTATTTCCTGATTTTTGAGTATTTTTACCTCTTTTTACAAATACATTATCCCCTTTTTTCTTATATTGTATCCTTATTTTATTAAAAGAAAAGAAAACATAAAAATATATAATACAAAAAGAAAATAAAAATCAAAAAAATAAAAAAACAATATATAAAATTCGAAAATCAAAAAATTAAATAAAAAAATTAAAAATTAAAACCCACAAAAAAGTTCAACTTGGCTAAGTGATTCACAAGGCACAGAGAATTTGACTTTTGTTTTAGCCTGCTTTACTCCTTTGCTTCCTGTGTTCGACCCCTACTTGCTTGCCATTATACATTCTTAGTAGGGTATAATACATTTTAGTCCTTGATCTTAATTGCTTAATTAATTATGTGGGTTAATTGTTGATAAACGTGAAAGCCTGAGTAGTCGCTTCAACGGCAGTGAGTCTGATTTGTCAGACCATTATTTAGCGGCTCTCATCTCTTTGTTTTTCAGCGCTGCCTCCCCGGCAACGGTGCCATATGAAATATTCATCTGATCTGATAGTTCTAGAAGAAAAGACTATCGTCGTTGTATCGGTCAGATGAAATTCTTAGAAAAAAATATTTGTTTTATAATCCTAAACTAGATGTATATAGTGTTAGTATGGGAGTATCAAACTCAGGGAGGCAAACTATGGAAAATTAGAGTAAAATATTAGAGAAACTAAATTATAATGGTTTTCTATTTTTTATTTATTTTTAGGGATTTTTCTTGGATTTTTATTTGATATACCTAAGTAAAAATATAGGCATAGATTTTAGATTTTAGATTTGTTTCTATATTTTGAAGTTTTTATGTGTTTTAAGTATTTTATAATTTTTATGATATTTTATAATATGTTTTGTCATTTTTATTTGGGTTTTAAAGTGAAAAAAGATTTTTTATTGAAAACTGTGAATTATTTTTTATTTTAAAAATAATAAATAGTAAGAAAATATTTTGTTTTATATTTATCAAAAAAACAAATGAAAATACCTTTCAAATGAGATATTATAATATTTTTGTGATTTTCAATTAATTAGATATGTATTTTTAATTTTTTTATTTATTTTACCTTTCTATTGGTTTTATTTGATTTTTATTTTATTTTTGATTTAATATGTAAAATATAGTAAAATATACTAAGTATGATTTTTTTTAGAACTTTTATATTTTTCATATATTTTAAAGTTTGTTATATTTTGTATTTTTAAGTGATTTATTACAAATAGAAAATATTTTAAATTTTCAAAACTGAATTAATACGATATATATTATAATACTAGGTATTTTTATATATTTTTATATATTTTTTATTATATTTTTATAATAGTATTTTATTTATTAAGTATGTTATATGTGAAGTATAGTATACGGTTATAGGGGTATATACGTAATTGTACAGAAATATAAGGCGCAAGTGAAAATGATGGAAAATTGTGGGGGGTGTCACACAAATTGTCCAGCAGTCACGTGATAGCTCACGTGTTGGGCTATCGACCTGGATCTGTTTGTATTTAGAACAAAGCGGGGGAGGCTTTTATAAATATTCCCAAATCACGTGCTGCTCGCGTGGTTGCTTAGCCACCTGGACCTATTGAGAATACCAAAAGTATGAAGGATGTCCCTATAAAATCACAGAAAAAATCCGGTCGCACGTGAATCGCGCGTTCTAGTCCTAAGCGGTGGGGCGGTGGGGTCGAGATGCGGTTGGCATCACTACCAGAACAATTACTATTTACGGCGGTTATATTCCATCGCAACTAATGTAAAAGCCACCGCAAATCACCGACGCAAATAAACCCGACGCAAAAACTTTTTGCGGCGTTCATAAAATGACCGTCGCAAATATTATCCGCAGCAAATGATAGATAATTGTTTTCGACGGTTGTGTAACCATCGCATAAACATGCTCAAAAATTTTAGAAGTTCTTTTGAGGTGGTCCTTAGAAACCATCGCAAATGGCACTAAATTAAAAAAAATAAATATTTTCTGCTTGCTAATCAACTATTGGAAAGATCACAGAACTTCATTGTATAACAAATTACAAAATTAAACATTATAGTGTATGACTGGAGATATGACTAAAAACCTTTGACGCATCCAAACAATAAAAACCTTTGACGCATCCAAACAAACAAACAAAAATCAAATGAAGTAAACAAGGAAGAAGATACTTCAAGATCTAAATCAATGACCCTCTCTTGTTTTGTTTTCTATCACCATCTTCATCTTCCTTGATTTTACCACCTATCTAATCAAGTATTCCATTCCTACACCTAAAACAAAATAATCATGTTATGAACTCGTCAAGGAAATGATTTCTTCTTTGTGAAAATTTACCAATAGTGCATACCAATTAAACTATTGGAGTCATCATCTACATATCTCTCATGATGGTGAAGTGACAATTCAAGAAATGAAGATGGTTTTATAGGGAGACTAGAAGAGGTGGCCATCAATAAATTACAAAAAATACGATTCCATAGAGCTTCAATAATATGCAAACTATAGTGTGGGCACCTCTACTATCTCGATAAGAGTCTCAACATTCTCGATCTCCTTGTCTTCCATCTCCTTATCTTCCATCTGCAATGGACAAGTAAAAAGTTATTACGCTAAATAGATACAAATACAAGTTTCTGTAATGTGAACTTAAACCATGAACCACCAATTTAATCATATATGCTTCTAAAATCCATGGTGCAAACGGTATTCCCAATTTTGTACAAGCTACTAACCTTTTGCATTTTGTTGCTTCTTTCGCAACAATTCTTTCCTCCTCGTCACCCCACCTCCATCCTGAAAAAATGAAATAAGTATCGACATACGTTCAAAAGATTAATACAAGGAAATACAATACGTACCTTTTATCTTCTTCCCTCTCAGTGCACATACATAAAAAGAATGAACTATAGACCTGAGACAGTAATATATAGTTGCAAGTAACGGGAACAACTAAAAATATTACATCATAATGTAGACGTGATTACGCACATGCTGCCAAAATAATTACACATATCAGAAGTTTGGATATCCAACATTGCAAGCCTAGCAAAAATAAACAAGGAAAAGAAGAAGCAAGTTACACAAATTGCGACACTTTTACAAAGTTTTCTACAAAGAAATTATCCCCAACACTTGGACATTTCTAGGATTCTAGATATATAAAACACTAAAGCTAGATAAATATCAGGTGCATCGCGGTCGCTAGGGGGAGGGTTGTCGTTACGGTCACGATGCGGAATAACATGGTTCCTTCCAGTCAGTTCTTCAATCAGCCTATGCATTTGTTGCATCATTTCGGTATTCTGTTGAACTAAACCTCGCAGCTGATCTTCCCTCTCATGTGCCCTATCTAGATATTGTCTCAAGTCCACTACTGTCTCCTTAAGTTTGTCAAAGTCCTGTTGCGATGGACCACCACCCATTCGTCCATACCAACTTGTCTTGGTGGAAGCCGCACCGCCAAGTAGAACACGTCCTGAATGTTGTGTAGCAGGAGGAAAGACGTGTCGAAATGCCTCCCCACCCAATTGGTCTGGAGTCACGTGGTCTGATGGAGGTTGGCTCTGTATGAAATGGACCATGCGACCCTGTAAATTGAATGTCATTCATCCCATATGAGATACTCTTCCATTTAAGTTGGAATAAAATCAATGTTGTACTTACATGACATGGATAAAAAACGTATTTCCTTATGTCTGTCGACTACCGCGTTATCTCAAAAAGTCTTACTCGATTTGTGGTTTCCCCTGACACAGCCTATAATTATAGAATACATTAGCAAATATTACAATTACAACCCAACAAACCTAAATGGATCATACATGGGTGTGTTTTAATTGATCTAAACTTGTCCTTCCCAAGGTATGGGTGGGACCAGGAGCTTTGCTTCTATTGGCCCTGTTTGTTAGAGATATATTCTGCATTTAAGAAAATGACAAAAAGTTTTTAAGAAAGATTCAAAATACTAAATCTGTTTACAAATATGATCATTATACCTTGAACTCCTCACTGACCCAAAAATCAATGGCAGCCTCCCACTCTGCATGTTGCCAACCCAGAGGTGGATTGGCTCTCGCTTCAGCCTCGGATGTGAATAGCTCGAATATCTTTATTTTTGTATAGTTAACATGCAATCAAGAGATACAAAAACATATGTAACAAATGGTTATTACCCACCTTCCTTCCCCTAGTACGTACGTCTCGATGTATTTTTGCCGCTCGTTGCATAATCCCCTCCTCGATGATGTGATCATCACCCCAATCAAATACATTCTGAATATCCAAAAAATATTCAAGTCATGTAAAAAAGGCTATTTTAATTAACTTTTACTTGATATACCTTCATGTCTGAGATTATATCAGCTCTCACTGATGATGGAACTTTTCTAAAATCTGTGGCACTCATTGGGATATGCATCCTCGCAGTGACTCCCAATCGACTAGAAAAAAGACCACTGTAATCTCCAATAGCTTGTCCACCCTTGGTCACTTGAACCTTTATTCTTTCACCTGGCTTCAGTTTATTTAATCGATTGAATTTGGCATGGTCATTTCCTTTACGTTGACGAGCTGGTTATTAAAACAAATTTACATTCACTACCAATTTAAAGAAGAATCACAAATTTGCACGTTTATACCAGACGATGATGGGCCTGCGGCATCAGGAGGAGCTTGAGTGCCATCATTCCAATTTGTGTCATCCCCTTGATCCATAGAAGCTTGAGTATCTTCATTCCCCTCTAAAACTCTCTCTTCAAGCTCGTCTGGTTCATTTCTTCTAGAAAAACGTGTTCGTACCATCTACATTTATAAATGAGGTATATCATTAAACTTCATTGAAAGCAAGTTAAGTTCAAGTAATTATTATACAAATAAAATAAAAAAGAAGATTGATGTACTTTATATCTCCATGTGTTCTTGATAAGCCTCTTCCTCTTCTTCATAATTCTCATTTTCAATATGCATTCTATATCCTGGGGGAGTTACCTTTATTGGAATAATCCAACCAGGATTCGCATTGTCTGGAACATAGAAAACCTGGTCTGCTTGGCATGCCAGCACAAATGGTTCTACTTTATTGAGAATTGTTCTACTCTTGTTAAGGCTTATATACCCAGAAATTGGATCTAACTTAAATGCAGTATCTTTGAATACATCATTGCAATCGCACTTGAATAATACTACTCTTCGATCATGTTGGAAGCTCATCTCAATTATCTCATTAATCTGTCCGTAGTAACCATCACAATCTGATGATATATTACTTTTTACAAACACTCCAAAGAGAATATTTGCCTTCTTATTATTAGCATATGAGTATCTCTTAAATCTATAACCATTTATTATATATCCACTGTGCCTGTGAGCATAGCTGAAAGGCCTCTTTGTTAGCATATCAAAATCTGCTATCCAACGAGGATCATCTTCTCGTTTCATTTGCTCGACTCTTTTTTCAAACCATTCAATAAAAGTAGTTTCACTCCTTTTTATTCCATTATGTGAGTGTTTCCACTCATTGTAGAATGGATCAATTTCAGGTACTTGTTTCAACACATACAACTGAGCTAACTGTCGATCTGTATCAGAAATGGGTTGGAGGATTGTCTTGTTAAATGCTCGTCCTTGAAGCTCAAAGATAGAAAGTCGGTCATCATCAAACTCATTGTGAGGAGCATCATTTCTTTCAAGACATTTGAAACGATGATCCTCACTTTCGCTGTACATTAGACAAAATGTTATGCATTCTTCGACAAGGTATCCCTCTACAATTGATCCTTCCGGCTTAGATCGATTTAGAACATAAACCTTCAATTTCTTAAGAAACCTCTCAATAGGATACATCCATCGGAATTGTACAGGTCCACCTAGTCTTGCCTCATCTGCCAAATGAATGACCAAGTGCACCATCACATCAAAAAAAGCCGACGGAAAGAGTCGTTCCAACTTACAAAGAGTCTCAACAACTTCTGCATCCCACTTCTCCAAAAGTTTTGTATCAAGTGTCTTAGCACAAATTATCTTAAAATGCATACCTAACTTAGTAATAGGTTCAACAACAGATTGCGGTAACAAACCTCGAATTGCGAGAGGAAAGAAGACCTGCATGTACACGTGGCTATCATGACTTTTGAGCCCACTAATTTTCTTTTGTACATCATTTATACATCTTGATATATTTGAGGAGAAGCCATCTAGAACCACAATATCCTTTAGAAAAGAGAGGAGATGTCCACGTTTGTTTGAGTCAAGATGGTAAACCGATTCAGGCATATCAAACCCATCATTTTCCATAGATTTCACATGCAAATGTTCACGAATTCCAAGTTGTTGTAGATCTTTTCGTGTTTTAATAGTATCTTTTAGAGAGTCAGTGAGGTTAAACATATCTAAGATGTTATCCATGACATTCTTCTCAATGTGCATTACATCAAGATTATGATGAATGTTCAATTCTTTCCAATAAGGCAATTCCATGTAAAATATGCTCTTTTTTCTGAATCCTACACTTTATAAATATTTTAAATCCTTTTTAAAAGTCTTCCCAAGTCTGATGTCTTTCAACTGTAACAACTTTTCCATCACCACATGCCCTGGTTGTCGTATAGAATCTGTTCTTAGAACTCTATATGGAAATCTAGCTGATGTGCGACAAGACTTTCCATCAAAGTCATCTTTATGTACACTATTCCTCCATCGATGCGATACGGGAAGAAATCTACGGTGGCCCAAATAACACATTTTCTTACTCTCATTTAAGCGAAGATGGTGCGTATGTTCTATGCAAACAGGACAAGCAAACTTCCCTTTTGTACTCCAACCAGAGAGATTGGCATATGCTGGAAAATCATTAATTGTCCATAATAATGCCCCACGCAAAAAAAATGATTGCTTCGATCGCGCATCAAATGTCTCCACTCCTTAATCCCACAATAACTTCAACTCATCAATGAGCGACTGTAAATAAACATCTATTGCATTTCCTGACGTTTTTGGCCCCAGAATCAATAATGTTAACATCATGAAAGTTGACTTCATACACATCCATGGAGGCAAGTTGTATGTAACAGCAACCACCGGCCATATAGAATATGATGGAAGCATTGTCTTGAAAGGATTGAAACCATCACTTGCAAGCCCTAACCGGGCATTCCGTCCATCCTTAACAAAATCTGGAAAGCGATCATTAAATGATTTCCACTCAATTGAATCTACTGGATGACGCATAAGTCCATCCTTTGAATGATTCTTCTGATGCCAAGTCATCCATTTAGCTGTTCTATTTGACATGAATAATCTCTGTAATCTTGGGATCAATGGAAAGTAACGCAATACCTTTCTTGATATTGGCTTTGAGCGGGAGTCACTAACTTTATCACATTTATATCTGGATACACCACAGTGTGGACAATTATCCAAATTCTTATAAGCATCTCGAAAAAGAATGCAGTCATTCGGACATGCATCAATCTTCTCGAATTGAAGTCCTAACTTTCGAAATTTCTATTTTGCATCTCGCCAACTATTAGGGAATCAATCCTTCGCCTCCAATAATTGTCTTATCAAATCAAGAATATCATTCATACAAATTGAGGTCACTCTGTGTCTGGCATTGATTCGGAATAATTCTAGTAAGAACTTCAATTTAGACATCTTATTTCCCGGGACTATCGGTTCTTCTACATCTTTCAAAAATGTGAAGAATTGACCACTATCCTCAATCAATTCAACAAGATCCTGATCACGATCGAGAACATCTCTCATGAATTCAGATTCATTTGGTTGTCCACTACTTTCAAACTGAAAACCTCCATCTATTGATGAGGACATCTCGGCAAATTCCTCACCATGAACCGTCCAGTTGATATAAAATCCCACCATCCATTGATAATGACATGCTCTAACACGGTATTCCTTTTTTGTAAGTATCCATTCAAACATTTCTTGCACGGACAAGGAATCATCTCATAGTTCTCTCCTTTCCAAAATCTCTTTTGGTCAATGTGAAATGCCCACTCTAGCCAAGTCAAAACACCAGCTTTGTACGAAGGATAATCCGTCCTTCGCTTCGTTAACCACGATTTGTCCATGCTTAAGACCTTACAAGGAAGTAATATATGTTAGAGATCGAGGTAAGAAGACTTTGATATTCATTGTGCATTGCTTAAATAACATGTGTGCAAAACTCAAATGGAGGCTAATACTATCTTTGCTCAACCAGCATATCCATTTCCAAGTGCAAAACCCATACTACATCTACCTCTTCATTATGATTTCTAAATGTCAACCACCCATTTGAAATCATAGTCTAATAGTAGAACTTCTCCCCAAATTTCAAATTCACATCTTAGATTAGGTTGTACATTAGGTTGGGGTTGACCTTTCCAATGATGGAGTAAAGGAATGCCTTTGTAATGGTTAAAGTCCAGATGCAGCATGTGCCCATATTATTCAACCTTACTCTAAAAATTTATTAATTGACTACAAACTATTTACGGTGCAAAACAAGACTGCCTGCTTTTGGTGTGAATGGCATGACTCTAGTTACAGCTGTCAAACACCTTCAATAGAATTAGACAAAGTTCCTATCGAGATATTATTCCTTATCTCCATCAACACTCCTCCTCCCCTCCAACCCTTTATGTTCATCGATCTTCACAAAATGCAATACAATTCAAAATCAAGCACTCGATCATCGCATTTCTTCCTTCATTAGGATCCGATCTAATCCAAAACATATACAACTTCATTTTCATCGATAATTTGTAAATCCAAACACATAAATGCACATATGTGGCAACTGTAAAACATCCAAAACATATACACAAGCCAAACTGGAAAGAATGAGATATTCGTATTTTAGTTTTTGTTGCATGCATAAGAAAGGAAAATCTAATTCAATTAAATAGGACTAAGGATCTCCACAAGACAAATAGGAAACAATGACACTATGATTTATTAATTCATCTACCATAATATAGGATCAACATTCATGAATACACTTTGCTACTGCAACTCCAATCTTTTTAACAAACATGAATGAATCAACCTATAAGATATATTATATAATACACTTAATGTCCGGAATCCCTGAGCATCCAAGAGATTCATCAAATCCCAGCCCAATCAATCATAGTATGAATATTATTATAACCTTTAAGTTTAATCTAATATGTAGATAAGATTAGTCGTGTGAATAAGGTAATATCCAATAATAGCACAAAGGAGAAAAAATAACTCACCCAAAAAGAATCAACACGGCAATATATGGGGTGGGAAAGTTTGAGCCGCAAGTCAAACCCTATGTTGAACAACAACGATAGATAGAGAGAGAGAGAGAGGAGATGATCATACCTTAGAGAAAGAGATCCTCGGGGATGCCAACACAGATTAAGGAGGGAGGAGTCAATAGCTTATCTTCAGAGCCAACTGGGAGATGTCGTATACGATAAAAAGGGGTGCTTCAAGGATGTGGGAGTGGGAGGCAAAAATGGGGAGGAGGGGTTGCCCGTATTTGTTCTCGGAGTAGAGAGGAGGCATAGACGACGGTGAGGATCGATGGTTATGCCTCAGGAGCGGGAGGCAGAAACTGGGAAGCGGATGGTGTTTGCAGGGAATGAGTAGGGCGCGTTGCGAATTTAGTCTTGCCGCCTTTCCGCCTTTACCAAAATCTTTTCAATTGCGGTGGTTACTCAGACCGACGTAAGAATTAAGGCTATTTGCGGCGCAAAAAAACTGCTGCAAATGTATTTTGGCTTGATGAGCTCATAAAAACATGGTCATTTACAACGTTCATTATCGACCGTCGTTATATGATCACTTTTACGGCAGTTTTGAGCACCCGTCGTAAATAGTCCGACGTTAATATTTAACTTTCCAGTAGTGCATGTGGCAAGGCAAGGATCGACCAATTGTTGGACTATCATACGATGGCTGGAGCTTTGGGTCGTGCGTGTTTGTTATGAGGCCGACACGTGGGCATGTTGAAGCACGTACGATCCAAGCCCTTGATCGAGTGGCTTTCATGAAATCTAGAGAGTCACCTTATTCTTCCCCTTTTTGTTCTGATTGCTTCAGATGGCGATTCGAGGCGATGGTTCTTCGTCTTGGCTCATGGAGGTAGTAGTGATCTTCTCCGATAATCTCGATCGGTGAGGCAGTTGTTCTTTCGATGGCGGCGAACGTGGCCCAATGAGGGTCGAGTCTCCGTGGACTCATGTCAACTCTCCACCCTCCATCTTCCTGCATATGTCAGATCTCGGGCCCTCGATTTCCCTTAATTTCCACGCCCAATGCAGTCATTATTTTAGAACGATTCCTTAGTGACTTTTCATCCTCGATCAACCCACTTTCACTTCCCTTGATTTCTCGATCAATGAATCGTTGATGTGGATGGGCTACTTGGTCAAAAACACCCTCCTACATATACCCCCAGGCGAGCTTTCTTCGATCTTTGATCCCCCTCTTCTGCCACCAAAATCCTAACTCATCCATGATCGAGAACCCTAGTAACAACAGGCTTCTCCCAGGAACTTCATGGACTTGATTAGCGTCGAATCATGTCTGATCTGAAGCTCTGCCTCCTCCTCCTCCCGAAGTTCTGCTCTAGGTGGCCATGGTATGGAAAGATTATTCTTTCTTCATTCTTTCTATTCCTTAGCATGGCAGTAGCATATGGTAAGCTTTTATTTCGTTTGATTTCGCTTTATTTTACGTAAAATCCAAAATTTGCGTTCGACGGAGCTTCGGCTCCGTCGCTTGTTTCCAACCACCTCAACCATACTCTGCCACTCCGATCATCTCCGTCATCTCCCGCATCCTCAGTCCTACATCCAACACACCTTCATCTACCTAGATCTTGCACGAACTTAGAGATATGTTCCTCCCTCTCTGTCGTTCATCGGAGGACACCGCCATGCATCATTTCCACCCAATCTGCCTTCGCTCCGACCATCAGAGTGATCGCTTGTTGTCCTCTAACACGCTCCTACATGAAGCAAAGAGAATAGACCTATGTGCAGGGGTCATCGAGGCAAGAGCATACCCCCAGGTCTCGAGCCTCTCGGGAGCCCTTCCAATGGGTCGTGAGCCATTTTGAAGGCCCAATCGGATGCAAAACATCACAACATTCTTCTCTGACACTCATCAGTGTGTTTGGAGGTCGTAAGTGCAAGATACGAGTGGTCGAAGGAGCTGCCCAGTGTAGTTCTTCTGTGTTCTTCTAAGACCCTCCAGGGCCATCCGATCAAGCCAATCTCTAGGTGGAGCAGCAACCATTAGATTAAGCAGCGTAGCACCGTCAGATCAGCTTGCGGGATCTAATCCCGCCCGTCTAACGCGAACTAGTATCGTCAGATCACGATCGTCCACGTGTCAAGTGAGGCGCCTTCAACTGTCTTATCCGCGCCTATAGGGGTAAATTTCACATTTAGCCCATGATTTTTGTAGCATTTTATTTGGTTCTATAAGTTAATTAATATGTTTTATATTTTCTACATTTTTTGTAAAAGGACCCCTGAACTTTGAATATTGCATTCGGGTCCAGTCCAGCTCAGCTCACATGTCGTCCCACGTGAGCTAGGCATTTTGTGTGGAAGTCCTTGTGGATTTTTTTATTTCAGCTTAGTATTTAAACTTTAAAAATAGTGGTAAACTTTTGGGTAATTTTTATTGTAGCCCCTGACTTTTATTTTAATTGCAAATATACCTTGTTATTTCATTTATTTTTGTGCTTATTTTCTAATTTCTAAAATATCAAACGTGCTCCAAAAAAATAGGGTTTAGTGCCTACTAGCATTACATGTTATATTTTTAGTTATCATTTTAGGCATTTTTTCTATTTATTAAAAATAAAAAACAACACGTTGTGTCCCTATTTGCAGTAAAAAACCCATAAAAATATAAAAACATTTTTAAAAATTCCAAAAAATTAGTATTAGTTTATTATCCTATTTTGTGCCTTTAGACCAAAAACCACTAAAAATAGAAATAGAAAAACATTAAAAATAAAAAAGCTCCAAAATCCTTATATAAATTATAAAAATCTTTAAAAAATATATAAAAACATTTATTTCTGTCTCTAAATATTCTATCTTATATATTATTTATTAAAATTGATTGAAAGATATTTTGACCTTTTTTGCTATTTTTAATCTTCAAATCAATTTGGCCTATTTAATTAGTTATTGTTTTTTTGACTTTTTTGACTTTAAAACTCCCTAAACTTTAGCAAAAATATCTGGAAAAATCATAAAAACACTAGAAAAATATAAAAAAATACACACCATTTTATACTACATTTTTTGTTTGTTTTATCTGTCTTTGTTAATATGTTACCCTATATTGTATATATAATTATATAATTATATTATATAGTAAAAAGAAATTAAAAATCAAAAAATATAAAAAGAAAATAAAAAATAAAAAATAAAAAATTCTAAAAATGTAAAAATAAAAACTCCGAAAAATTACATAATTAAAATCCATAAAAATGTAGAATTCCTGAAAATAAGCAAAATCATTTATTGTCTTCTTTTAGCCAATTTTGATTGTCTGCCCTCCGTTATTTTTCTATGTTCGACCCTTATTGTACTTGTCCACTATACAATCTATTATACGGTATAGTAAATTTTAGTTCACATTGCTTGCATTGATTTTCTATACATTGTGTGAGTTATGATTGACCACGTGATCTTGTGAGCGGTCGCCTCATCGACATTTTATCGTCGCTCCTCAGTGAGGATATTATTTAGACCATCTCAAATTCCGTGTCATCAGTAGTGCCTAAGAAATATGGGATCACCATTGTCACCAATGATATAGGAGAGGAGATTCTGACCCTAATGCTGACCTCATGGCACATCTGTGTAGACTATAGATGCTTGAATCTTGTAACCAAGAAGGACCATTTTACACTTCCCTTCATTGATCAGATAGTCGAAAGATTGTCCGCGAGGAATACTTTTGCTTCTTGGACGGCTACTCCAAGTACAATCTAGTCGCCATTGTTGCATAAGATC
Source organism: Ottelia alismoides (assembly GCA_037367405.1). Taxonomy (NCBI): domain Eukaryota; kingdom Viridiplantae; phylum Streptophyta; class Magnoliopsida; order Alismatales; family Hydrocharitaceae; genus Ottelia; species Ottelia alismoides. The sequence continues at coordinate 193,969 of JAZKJV010011682.1, read as the reverse complement.
ATGAGAAGACTACCTTCATCTGTCCATTCGCAACATATGCCTTCAGAAGAATGCCTTTTGGATTGTACAATGCACTCGTTACATTTCAAAGGTGCATGTTGGTCGTGTTTTTTGATATGGTTGGTGGCTTTCTTGAAGTTTTTATGGATGACTTCTCTGTCTACGGTGATAGCTTTGACTAGTGTCTGGGATATTTAGACCGAGTGCTGAAAAGATGTTGCGAGGTGAACCTTGTTCTTTCATGGGAGAAGAGTCACTTCATGGTGACTGAGGAAATTGTATTGGGCCACGTCATCTCCAAGCGTGGCATGGAGGTTGAACCGGCCAAGGTGGACGTAATTCAAAACTTGAGCCACCGACAAATCTCAAGCAAGTCCAATCATTCTTAGGGTATGTTGGCTTTTATCACTAATTTATTAAAGACTTCAGCAAGATTGTCCAACCGCTGATTGAGCTTCTTGGTAAGGAGGCTGATTTTGTGGTCAATGATCGAGTCCTCCAATCCTTCAATCTCTTGAAGGATTTGATCACACGTGCTCATGTCTCCAGTCGCTTGATTGGTCTCTACCCTTTGAGATCATGATGGATGCTTCTGATTTCACAATCGGTGTTGTGCTTGGACAAAGATGAGACGGGCTACCATTTGCAATTCATTACACTAGTATAACATTAGATGAAGCCTATAAGAACTATACATTAATAGAGAAAGAGTTGCTAGCCGTAGTGTTTTCCCTAGAGAAGTTTAGATCGCACTTACTCGAATCCAAGCAGATTATATACATCGACCACTCTTCCATCAAGTACTTACAGAGCAAAAAGGATGACAAGCCTAGTCTGATTAGGTGGATTCTTTTACTCTAGGAATTTAACTTGGAAATCAGTGATAAACTTGGCGTAAAAAATGCGGTAGCAGATCATCTTTCTAGAATAGTCAAAGTTGAGACTCCTGAGCAGAATTCCATTCCCATCACTTAGACTTTTCCATATGAGGCAATCCTATCTATCGCCTCGCTCCCATGGTATGCAGATATAGTCAATTATATTGTCTCCAAGAAGACTCTACCATACTGTCCAAAGATCAAGATTGATAAATTATTGATTGACATTCATTTCTACCAATAGGAGGATCCACATCTATTCAGAGAGGGAGCATATTGCATCTGGAGGAGGTGTATACCTCAGGAGGAAATCAAAGGTGTCCTAGACCACTATCACAAGCTTGGAGCCGGTGGACATCATTCTGAAAAGAGTACGGCAACAAAAGTACTCTAATATAGCCTATGGTGGCCAACTTTATTCAAGGATGCAACGAACTATGTCAAGAAATGTATTGACTATCAGAGAATGGCCGGAAACATCAGTATGCGAGACACAATGCCTCTGAAATACATTCATGACGTCTTCGACGCACGGGGCATTGATTTTACGGGCACATTCCCTAACAGTCAGGGCTTTGAATACATCCTATTGGTCGTCGATTATGCAAGCAGATGGGTGGAGGCAATCCCCGCTCGAACCAAATATAGTCAGAGCTTTGGACCACTTGTAATCATTAACAAATACAATATAGGCCCTTAATGGCTTTCTCTGTGGTTTCACCCCGCTCCTTAAGGAGTAAAGTTCCATGTAAATTCACGTTTGTTCTTTTCTTTCTCTCTATGACAGAAGTTAACTCATGATGGTCATGGTAGGGATGAGCATCTGGTTGAATCGCTTTGAATCGAAGATAACCTGACCCAAAGCTCATTTAATTTAACAGGACATGGGTCGGGTCACGATCTGCAATTTTTTTCATCCCAACCCATTGTCCAACCTGATTAATTAGCATGGGCTAGGGTCTTGGTTGGATTGATCCATTTAATATTTTTGTAGAATGGAATCATGGGAGGAACAAAGATAGTTGAAAGTGCATATGCTAGTGATCGAATAATGAAGATAAATGGACATTACATGGATTATGAGTATAGGAAGCAACCATTCAAAACTAATGATTCATAAGTAAAAAAGATTTATTGTACGAGAGACACTTAAGATGAACAAGGAAAGGAGTTATAGTCGTCATATAATAAGAAAAGTGATGTAGTGCTAAAAATAAGGGGGAAATACTTGCAGAGTCTTTGTAAGAAAAGAAATTTGATATTACTCGAAAATACATAGTAGAGATTGATTGGAATATCTAAGAACTAAATAATACTTATATCGCATCATGATTTGTTAAATGGATGATCTTATTAGGGCCTCAATCTGTCAACAAGCCGGTGGACTCACAGGTTTGGGCCGAAGTCGGTTAAGGCCATGCTCATTTATTTAATGGGTCAAATTTTTAGTCCAATCACATCCTAGTATAAATCACGCTCAGGCCGAGTCTCATGGGGCGTGTTTATGAGCTAGGTTGGATCGATCCATCTCAATGCTCATCCTTAGATCACAATAAAAAGTTAGTAAAACTACAAGGATCACGTCGCAATTACAATGATTACAAGGGTTATCATGTAATCAGTAAAGTTTCTAGAAACCATGATGTAAAAATACCTTTATTTAATTAAATCCACCATCACGACACCAATTGTAAATAAAATCTCTCCCTTTCACCAAATCATCATTTGGTAAAATGATATTACCATGGACTCTTTCTTACCTCACTCTAACCAAACCTCACCTAACACATTCAAACACAAAAGCAAATCATCCACTTGCCCCCACTCATATAAATATCCCTATCAATCCACCACACCGACTCACCCCCACTTGCTTCCTCCCACACCTCCCATCGCCAAAAGATCCAATCTTTCTCACTCTCTGAGCCTCCACTCCCCCGATCGAGCTCCCCCGTCCACGATTGATCGGGTTCCCACCGCGGAGAGATGTGCGGGGGCGCGATTGTTTCCGATTTCAAGCCCGTGCTGTCGCAATCGTTCCTCTGGAACGATCTGGGAGGCGCGGAATCGCTCCTCGGATCGAAGCGTGTGAAGGGAAAGGGAAAAAGAGGGGATTTTGATGCCGATTTTGAGGAATTCAAGGATGATTCCGAGGTGGAGGAGGTCGACGCGAACCCTTTCGTCTTCTCGCAAAGGGCCTCCGTGGTTAAAGGTGACGGCTTTTTTTCTCTTCTCCGTAGAAAGGAGGGTTCTTGGCGTGGATTTCTTTGGTTCGATATGCAGTTTCCTCTAACTTGTTGTGATTGTTGGTTTGAATTAAATCATGCAAGTGGTTTTTTTTCCAAAAATACCGTGATAACTTCTATTTTGCAATAGAGCAAAAGTTGACGTGTCTGAATTATTGGAAGGCTTTTTAAGAAACCAATCAAGAAAGAACTGCACTGACGTTGTCGTCAGTGAACTTGCTTACGAGTGACAATTTGGAACCTTGAGCAGTTGAACTGCAGTTACGAGGAACAGACATGACATTTACGTTTTGCTTTTTTTTCTTTGGACGCAATGATAGTCTTGCTTTCTTGTGTTTAGAAGACCCAATGATTTTGGTTCTTTGTTGAAGAAAGAAGTGCTAGTGAAGTTCATAGACATATATCTGATTTGTTTTCCCACGCAGCCTACTCTCAGTGTTTTTGAAATCTAGAGCCCAAGAAGGATTTCAATGTCATATACGTTCTGGATTGTCATTTAAATTCATCATTTTAACTTATATAACAATAACGAAGCCTTTTCCGACTTTAAATAGGGTTGACCACATGGATTCCTTGCTTCCAAACATAAATAATTTGGGTCATTCCTCAGTTTTAGATCCAAAAAAAGCCATATGCAGAATTCAGTTTATATTCTGATGATATTTATGTACGATTTTTTCGATAACTAATGACGATTCCATTATTTGGGGATATTAATTTAACCTTGTCCTGTTGTCATAGGTGGCCATGGCATAAAGTTTGATCCTCCAGCATGCCTCCCATATGAATTTGTTATGTTTCCTTTTATTTATCCAACATATGAAGATCTTGTGCCCTTGTGTCTTCTATGTGAGAACAAATTTCTACATTATTTTGCATAGGCACCTTTTGTTTTTCATAGTGTTTATGGCTAGATCTGACTTGTTGTTTCCACTTGCCGGTGATAGAACCTACATTAGATTATATTAGGACCTCATGAATCGTCTTTTGATTGTTGTCTGTGGCTAGCACCTCACATCCCTAAAAAATTGCTCCGTTGGTTGTTGGCTAGATATTTATGCCAATATGTTGTTTTTGATCCGGTTGTGCAAGGACTTTGTTCTTCACTATCTTGGATGTTTCTCATCTGTGCTTTCTTTGAGGTGGGGATTTTGTCTTCATATTTGTTCATGGTTTTAAATCTCAGCTTAGACAATGCGTTGTAGTTTAATTATTTACATCTAAATATGTAAGTGGCTGAAGTTGTTTGTTCTATTCTCTTTTATGGATGTTGGGGATGGGATGGGTGGTGGAAGTAGGTTAACTTTAACAATAAACAATAAAATACTTGCAACTAAATGGTCCTTTATAGTGATATTCATAATTTCAAGCATGCTTCAACAAATTAAAAGTTCCACCCTTCGAGGTGATGTAGGATGCCATCTCTTAAAAAGAATTAGTTCGATATCCTTTTTTTAAGGAAAGCTTGATACCCTTTATGCCATGTCTTCCTATAAAATCTCAATCTCTTTGAGCAAGTACACCATGACCTTTTATTTAAAATATATATGAGTACCTCATTTGTGTTGTGGCATGTAATGCAGATACATTAAGGACAATTGCAAATCCAGTGTTTAGTAGACTTTTTAGTTTAGATTTTCTTGTGATTTAAATATTTGGTGTTGTTTAGAAATAGTTTTTTAATGAAGTTATTTAGAAATAGTTAATGTGACAACAATTAAAGAGGAAAGGAGGGAACTGTGCTAAGGTAGATGTCTCAACATAAGAGAAGAACAATGAACAACTTGGTTTGGTGATGTGAAAAGGGGATATTAATACTTGCTGCATGAGCAGGAGTTTGAGTAGGGATGAATGAATTGAATATGGATTGGATATGGATATTTCCATATCCATATCCATTTCATATATATCGAATACGAATAAGAATATGGATATGAGTCGGATATGACTTTAGGAAACCATATCCTAACATAATTGGATACGAATTCGGATCGAATATTCATCGAATACAAATACGATCGAATAAAGAGCGAATATGATTCGAATAAATACCAAGTTTGAAATGATTTAAAAAAGATATCATTACAATACACACGCTATCATAAAAATATTTAGCCAATCAATAGAAGTTATAGTTGCAGAGGGGATGCTCTATAGATATAGTCGTCAAGGAGTTGAAGTCTATTTAAGGCTTCTCCTATTATGATTCCTATGAAGTTGTCCATGCAAAGAGACGTAGTGGTTGTCGGAGATCGAGGGGACGCATGGACTTGGGTTTAACTTAGTTGTTTACTAAACACAATGTTGTATATGTGTGTATATGTATATGAATATGTATATACATGACTATGTATATGTATATGTGTATATTATTTTGTATTCGGATCCGAACCCGAATCTTTTTGTTGTTATCATATCCATATTCGAATTTTTCTACAACCAATATCCATAATCGATTGATATCCGAATATTGATATCCATATTCGGTATTTCTTTGAATATGGTAAGCAGGTATTCGGATATATCCATATCAATTTTCATCCTAAGTTTGAGAAGATAAATAATTGATGAAGGGAAACGATTAAGTACCAATAGGCTTATTTGGATCTAATATCATACATGACCTAAAATAGATATCTTTAGAGGTAAGGATATGTGAAAAGCTCAGGCATTTAGGTTGGGCTAATTAAGTGGCTTGAGAACTAGGCTCTGTGAGTTAATGATCGAACAGAGTGCTGCTTAGCTTGTTTGCTTGATGTGATAACATGATAACCATGTACGTTTATAAATCTTAAATACCTTTTGTTTGTCAATTAGAGACACACAAACTGAGTGCACACATAATATAATGCTTCTCTCAAATGACCAAAGTCCTAATACATTGGCCATTTCTCACCCGACTCTTCTTTCTTCATTAACAAACTAACAAGTAGGTATCATTCATTCACTATCTTTAAGTTATGTTTTGAAACAGTGCAATTCTTTATTAGTATAGCCTCAACGAATGAGGAAGTTCCGAAGTTATGGAAAGGTATAGTTCTTTCTTTGCATTTTCCTCAAAAAGTTGCGAATGCTTTTTCTTTCATTCTTAAGTCTCGGTTTTTAGTTACGTTATAAGGTCGCTAGGCCTAAATCTTTATTTTGTCAATACTTTACTGTTATTTCTGCGCAGTACTTTAAGAAGAAATATATGATTATGATAATTAGAAATCGACATATTGTTATACGGCCATACGGGCTTGCAAATAACTGTACCTATAGATATGCTTTTTACAGGTAATATTAAATGGTCTCTGAACCCCGAATGTTGAGGATAATCTTGAATGCATTTTATTGTGATTTATTAAAAGTATTGAGTAGCAAATATATGCTTTTGATGATTAGGTCTCACAGCATTGGTACACCAGTTTGCAAATAGTTGTACTTAGGAAAAATGAGAGACAGGCATTTTTTCGGCTAGAATAGTAGAGAGTAAAGAGCATCCTATTGATGAAATAATTTGTAGTAAGAACAACATCTCCACTATGAAATCTGACTACTACTTTGAACCAAAAGAGTGCACGCAACCCTATGATTATGACTATTTTTTATTAGCAATGGCATCTTGCTGAGAGGTGTAAGAACATCAGGTCTAGAGTAGTGCCACTCTTAAGAAAAAAGTAGATAAAGAACCAATACAAAATTCAAACGCATTATCAAACCTCGGAATTTTTGCAGAAGGAAATGGATAACTTGTTTATTCTATGATCGTAGGGCTCCTTTATATAGAGGAGGAACTCTAAAGGGCAAATAATCAATGAGGAAATTATATAAAAAGGGAATAAGAAATAATAAATACTATTTCTCAACACCCCCTCAAGCTGGAGCATCTATCATGTTTATCTTGGAAGAACACTTCTGTAATGGGCCCCTGACTAGAGCCTTGATGAATATGTTTGTAGTTTGCTCCCCTTGGCTAACATGGGAAGTACAAATAAGGCCCTAAATACCATGTATCTAATGTAGTGGCAAATTTCACATTGATGTGTTTGGTCCTCTCATGGAAAACTGGATTGTCGGCGATGAACATTGCATCCCGATTGTCACATAATAGCTACATAGGAAGAGGTATGTCAATAGCAAGATCTGACAGAACAAACTTGACCCACATCATCTTAGTGCTTCCGTGCTCCATGCCTATGTTTTCGGAGTCAGCACCTAACGTAACTCAACAGTTTGCTTTTTGCTTTTTCATGAGACCAATGAGCTCCCAATAAACATTACAAATCCAGGGATTGACTTCTTGTCTTTTGATCATCATGCATAGTCAGCATATGCACATGTCATAATGCCAAGAGATTTCTCTTTGCTGAAGAGTAACCCGTACCTGGAGAACACTTCAGATACCTTAGAATCATGGAAACTCCATCCGTATAAGCCTGATGGGGCCGCTCCTTAAACTGGCTAACTTTGCTCATTGTAAAGGAAATATCTGCCCCGATGATAGTCACATATGGGAGCTTCTCAATGAGCTCTATGTATCGCCTCTTGTCTACATCATATGTATCATCTCATAGAGCTTCATGCAGGGATCTGTAGGAGTAGTAGCAGAGACAAATTCTAAATAATGTTCTCAAAAATAAAAAAATCCACATATATGGTCGAAAATATCTTAATTCCATCAATATTATTAAAATCACATTTTCAACCCATGATATGTATATCGTATTTATAAAGTGTGTCATTCATGTTATATAAAGCTCGCAACCTTCTCATAAATTTGAAATGGATGATACCACATGTACAAAATGCATCATCAAAAGTGTGAGCCATTGGTATCGCATCTTGGGCATGTAATATACAAGAGAGAGTCATAAAAAAATAAAAAAGAAGTAACATCGCATGAATAACATGCAACATACATATCTCGTGTTAACATGTGATTTGACAATGTTATTGATGGAATTGAGATATTTGAACAATATGTATGGAATTTTTATTTTTGAGAACATTATTTAGGAATTTGTCGCATTATTATTGGCAGGTCTGCAGTCTACCATCCCAATATTTAGAAAGAGGTACGTAACGTACTTCCTCTGAGTCATTACACGACCTCTATGATTCCTGACTATTTTCAAGTCCAAGGAAGATTCGTAGTTCTACACGATCCTTGGTAACAAATTGTTGTCCAAGGAACATCTTGGCCTTACTGATCCCATGTATATCATCTCCTGTAATGATAACATCGACAACATATACCAGAATAACAACAATACCTCATGATGTCTTGTGTACAAAGAGCGAACGATCCGCATTCAATGTCTTGAAGTATATTGCTCTATCAGGTCCGAAAGCTTATGGAACCATGCTCTTGGACTCTATGCTTAAGTCCATAAATAGCCTTATGAAGTCTGCATATATTCTGACATCCCTTAGCAATAAACCTAGGTGGCTACTTCATATAGACTTCCTTTTGTAGATCACCATACAAAAAAACATATTCTTGACATCAAGTTGGGAGAACGACTAGTCTCATACCACAACAACAGAAAGGAGGACCCGAAGAGTGGAGTGACGTGCCACATGAGAGCAAGTGTCATGCCATATATCTGAGTGAATCCACATGCCACAAGTCTAAGCCTGTAGCGGTCAACACTGTTGTATGTTCTCTGCTTCACTATAAAGACTCACTTGCAGCCAACCGTAGAAGCTCTTGTTGAGGCGGTAACCACATAGCAATACACCACATATTGTCTTGTATAGTTTCCTGATATGTATGTGGGATCGTAACGACTGACAATACCACCACAAACTTCTGAAGTCCTCTGATAGATGCTCCGGTGAAACATGGCCTGAGAAAGGGTATGTAGCACATGTACGCCTCATCTTCCGAAGTGCACTAAGTTGGACAAGATCCTCGGAATTATCTGCCTCTTGTACCATAATCTCCTGAGGAGCTGCACTCTCTCACCCTGTAAAGTCTTTTGATGCATAAAAACATCTAGTGCCATCTATGAAAATTAAATTTCAAGGATTTACATAGGACTGAGGAGGGCACCATAGCGTGTTACCCCCTATTTTGGCTTCAATAAAAAAGGATTTACATAGGACATGTTGGATGATGGAGAACCAGGAGAAGGCACATGAGCAGGGGGTCTAGTAGTCGACCATGCGTATGTATATATATATAGAGAGAGAAAGAGAGAGGAAAGGGAGCCTACTTCATGAAGTAGGTAACCTTACCTACTTCACATCCATTTTTCGTAATTTTTTTTTTTGAAAAATACCACCGTGGAGTTTCATAACTATATCCCTCTAATAAATCATTCAAATTTTGTCAGAAACAGAGACTCTTATGCCCTCCATCCAGAACAGGTAATTTTAACGGTCTCAGATTTGCTGTAATCGACCTGTTCTGGATGGAGGGCATAAGAGTTTCTGTTTCTGACGAAATTTGAATGACATATTAGAGAGATATAGTTATGAAAATCCATGGTGGTAATTTTCAAAAAATATAAAAAAATTGCGAAAAATGGATGTGTTACCTACTTCATGAAGTAGGCTCCCTTTCCTCATATATATATATATATATATATATATGTCGCAAAGTCTGAACCACATGAGAGGTGGTAGAAGCAGCATGTGAAGGAGGAGGTGGAATGTAAACCTCATCACCAGACTCGGAAGAAATCATCCTATTACTTGGGGGGGATACATAACAAACTCAAAGAGTGTTATGCCAACACTGACATAATACTTCTGTCTGACATGACGACACTGGTACCCTTTCTCGGTTTAAGTAGCCAACAAAGGTACATTTGAAAGCTCTAAGGGAGAGCTTGTCATGACCGTGCGTCAAGTGATGGACAAAAGCTACACAACCAAAGATATGAGATGTTAAAGAGAAAATATCCTTTTCAGAAAACACGATCGAATAAGGAACATTTTCTCCTTACACGGAAGACGAGATATGGTTGATGAGATAGCAAGCAGTGAGGATGAAATCTCCCCAGTAAGAGTTAGGAACATAAGTCTGTATCAGGAGAATCCTGGTAATATGTAAGAGATGACGATGTTTCACTCGACGACATCGTTGCTGAGAAGAGTAGGCACATGAAGTCTGATGGAGAATCCTAATAAACTTGAAGAACTGAGAGAGCTGACCAATATAAGATTAAAAGCATTATCAAAGCAAGCATAATTAACAATAACAAAAAATAAGCACTTTGACATGTGATAAGTGCATAATATGTACTTGAGATGCTTATGAGAGGTAGAACTGCCAGATGAGGTTGGAGGAGCACTAGTAGAATCGGTAGGAGCCATAATCTCCTTCAGAAGGGAAGCAATATCATCATACTTATGATTAGTAGTAGTGGTAGTGGGCTCAAACTGCTTAGCAACACAAGCAGATGCAGGACGACCATGCTTCTGATATCATGTATCCTCAGAGTGGCCTATATTGTTGCAGTATGTGCAATGCGAACGAGGGAAACCATCTCATCTGCCATGAACACCACGTCCTCTGAACTTTGTTGAACCTCCTCTACTATGAGATGTATCCATAGCAGAGAAGGGCTGAGAAGTAGCTACGGGGGGCACTGTGATCCTGCTCGGTCTGCTATAAGCTTCCTCCATGGGAGGTATAAAAGCATTGATAGAAGCCGGTTGTGTGTAACATCATATTGGGAATCAAGAGCTGCAAGAAACACGCTCACTACTTATAAAAGAGTATTGCACTATATAGTATATACCTGCCTACTTACAACCAAACCCATTCACCGTGTATGTTAGTATATCTTGAAACACAATATATATAAATGTTAAAAATGACAACAATTAAGTTCCTTGGTAATATGATAATAAATAAAAGTTAGAGAGTAAAGACAACATTAAGCGAAATATTATGTAATGGCAGTGTTAGAGATGATTGAATCTCTTCATGTCTTGTGACTAGAGAATGACTACTGTTAGCTAGCTAGCACAACAGACCTACCGGCTGAAGGGGTTGAAATGCCGTGATTTGTTCTTTATCACCACACAAGTGATAAGAGACACTAGAATCATCCAACCAATATGTACTTTCAGAAGACCTCTTAGCAACACAAGCATAGTGGACTCACTAGTAATAAAAGGAGACTGCATTGTTATGTATAGACTTACATGTGTACAACCACGCCTAATCACTTTGCTTGTCTCTTTATCTCGAAATAGAATAAATAAAAGATTAAAAATGGCATGAAAGTTAACTTATAAATCTGATAATTTAAAGTTAGAGAGTAAAGTCAGTATCATGCAAAACATTCCGCAATGGTGGAGTCAGAGTCAATTGAATCTCTCCATGTCCTGTAGCCAGAGAATGACTACCATCAACTAGCTGGCACAACATACCTACTGGGGGAAGGGGTTGAAATTCCTTGATTTTGTTCTTTGTAAAACACAAGTGATGAGAGACACAAGAATTAACCAACTACTATATATTTTTAGAAGACCTCCTAGTCCTAGCTACAAAATCATAGGTTATACGCGAGAGTGTGCTGTTGTGGATTGTTTGCTCCATAAGTTTGAGGAAAAGGTTAAGTTCCACCCTTACTTGGGAAATGATATCATATATCCTTTGATTAGAACCAACAAAAAGGGTCTCAAAAGAAACTTTGGAATTGCCAGCCACTTGAATGACTGAAGTTGTGCAGTTGTGTTTTTTATGACACTTCTTTACTTTGCCCTTTGATGAGTCACTAATCGGCTAAGATAAAATGTGCTAATTGTAGCACGGGCTAAAAAGCAATCAACATAACCAAGTCAAAGATCTCCGCAAGAAGTAGGCTTTAATTTATACCTAGGAAGTTCAAGGTCGAACACAGGGACACTCCCCTCGCAGTTATTTAATTCAATTAAGGAGTCAAATATTATTTAGGTGATTTAGAGGCTCTTTAGGTCAAACAAGCACAACACAATTCGATGCATGCAATTTTAAATTATTTTTATGCAGCTTATATTGCATGGAGAATAATGATGCAATACAAAACAAAGAACAAATGCACAACACACAAATATGCTCATGTTTAAGCAATTGAATATGTTGTAAAAATAATTAATATAATAATGAACAATCAATGTATTAAAGAATGCAATTCAACCGCAATAAAACTAATTTTTAGATTAATGTAAGGATGAATAGACTCAATATGCTCTTGGAATAATTAGGTATGAATGATAATTCAAAATAGAGAAACAAACACATCAAGTTATAGTGCACAAAGAAAGCTTTCAAACGACACCAATTTCATTAAAATAGGATGAATGGTTCACAAGTTATTGAGTAAACAACACAGGGACATAAATGCAATAAAAATAAACTTTAATTTATTACAAGCAGGTTCAAATGGACTAAATAGCAAATAAATAAAATTGCATGGGCTTATTTGTAATTTTTACATAAGCGAGACTTATTTGCAATATTTAAAACTTGTAGGGGATTCCTATAAATTCTCGTCGTCACGCGCATAGAGCATGTGATCGGGTTAGCTTCGGGCGGCGCAAGCTCCGGGCACGTGGTACAGTGTGATGCCTCATCTCTGGTTCGGATCACTTGAACCTTAGGATTGAAGCGGTGCTCCGGTCTTCGGCTCGGAAGACCTGTGACGTTATAGGGACCGTCGGATCATGCCTAATCTGGGATGATCACACGATTATTGGTACTCAAAGACCTCCGTCTTCTCCTGCAGGCGACGACGAAGTCGGGGCTCCGGCGAGCTCGAGCGTGCTTCTCCTTGCTCCTCTGCTTACTCTGAAGGTCTAGAAACCTTCGTAGTAGTCCCGCGAAGAGGCTTATGCTCCCAAGAGTTGCTAAGCAGGTCTAGATCAATGGAATGATGGCAGGTTGTCGGCCACAAAAATTGATGAACGCCAAAGCCCAAATATTCCGATCATTCAAGACGTGCAGAGAATTAGAATAATAGTTGAAACAAAAACAAGGTTGTTTGTGTCGAAATGTCATGAAGTGAAGGGCTTCCTGAAGCGATGGAGTCGAGCCCTAGTGACTTCTTCCTTACAGGAAGAAGAAGGGAATAAGGGTGAAAACATCCATGGACGGGAGTCGAATGAGGTACCCCTTCCTCTTGTTAAGGTTCTGCAAATTCGAACCCAAAGACGGGAGTGGCGTGATCGGTGAGAGCAGTGGTGCGATTGGTGCTTGGTGCGTTGGTACGAAGGTTGCAAGTTTTGGCGGTGGCTCCTCCATCACCGATGACGGTGGTAGTTGTTGTAGTTGCTCTTATGGAGGAGACGGTGGTGACTATTGGGCTTCGATTGACGGAAGACTTGGGATAGCGGGGTTGGTGGCGTTGCTAGGGTGGCAGAGTGGGGTTGCGAGGGAGTTGACAGGTGCAGTTGTAGGATGGCTAGAGCAGTGAGTTGGGGAAAGGGTTAAGGGAGGCTGGTGGTGGTGCCATCATGGGAATGATGGTTGGAGGAGGTTGCGAGGAAAGCAGGGGGGTACCGAGTTTGCAATGGCAGGAGGTGGTGACATAGTTGATTCCAACGGCGGTAGCCGGTCTGAAATGTGCTGGACAACAAGCTCAAACGAGTTTTCTTCTTTTTCTTCAGTTTCGTCTCCACAATAACCTCCAAACTCGCCTTGGACGAGGGATGCACTAAGGACAACAACTGGCGATGGCAGTGGGGTTTCCGAAACCTCCTGGACAGCAGGTTCTTCTTTTTTTCTTCCTTGTAATCGCCGGCATCTTGCTGCGTTTCTTTATTGCGTTTTGCAACTTGTTCTAGAATGAATAATTTTCCATCGAACCATGTCTATTCTTGTGCATCAGGGGTTTCTTCCACTTGTACCACAAAAATATCTATATTGAACAATGAATCCATGCACTCTTGTACCTTGATGCTTGACTGGAGACGATATTTGTATCTCTCTTGTCGTGAACGTGACCCATGGTGACGACTCAGGTTGAGCGAGATTCCCAAAAATCAACAGGGTCTTCGGTTTGTCAAAAATCATTTTTCTGGATGGATCGTCAGATCGTGAGGACGATCAAGATGTCATGCTCTGATACCAATTGATGCAAATGGAAATTTTCAACATTGAAGAAAAAAATTTTACGGTAGAAAGGTTTGGTGGAAGAAATCGAAGGGTGGGAGAAGAGAAGGTTTGTCGGATGCGAGTGGGAAGAAGAAGAAGCGTGGAGATGCATCTAGGGAGAAAGGAGAGGGAGAGAGATAAGAGATAAATCTCCTCTGAATTGAATTAAACATTAGACTAGCATCCCCTTTATATAGGAGGGGTGGGATTACAAAATAGAAAGAGAAATAAAATAAAATAAAATAAAATAAAATCCAAGTTTGGACTCTAAATATCTCTAACCGACTAACTACATAATATAACCGACTAAGTAGTTGATTGGAGATCACATGCGACCTTGTTATTTACAATAAAATTGCAACGGACTCAATAAAACTAACTCATCCCTAATTTAATTAAACTTTAAGAAAATTAACCCTAATTGATAAATTCACCGGACGAAAAAATCTTAATTGAGCTCCAATTTGGATGTCGTGTTGCATCACCATCCTTCACGGTATGTCTTATGCTCTGGAAAACTGCATACATGAAAATTGCTAAGCAGCTTCTCGAACATGACCTTCAAGCCTGAGTAGTAGGCATGTAGAGATAATACACTCTTCTTAGGCTAGTGTATATCATGATGGAGCCTATGATCTTAATCTCATTCCTCTAATGAGAGTTGGCGATGGCATGAGACTCCTGCATTTTTAGATATCTTGTACAGACTCTCATCGGCTATTTCAGGGATCAAAGTCTCAGAAAGCCACACCTTAGTGCATTGTTCTTTTACCAAGATGTATTCTTGTTAGCCTTCTTCACAAGCTCTGTCTCCTTGAGGATATGTTCCTACTCGTGGGCCTTCATGATGCTCATGAACTGCATAGATCATAATTCATAGTTGGTCTTATTCATCCTGACATCGGATCTGGATTTAATCTCTCCTTGATGAACTACAGTGACGTCCTTGATGTCAGCTACATCGGATTGTTTTGCTGCCATCTTTGAAGGAGGATAAAATGTTACAAACAAAGATGCAAATCATATTTAAAATAAGGATCTACTTAAGAATCCAAAAGGTATGTGGATGTATACCTAGCATTATATGACCTTCATTTGCAATAGGAAAGCCTCGAGTGTTTTAAAGGAGATTCAAGAGGATCAGTGATTCTAAAACCACAAAATCATTAATTGATACATGAGGCATAATAGGTTGTGCATGAATACAGTAGAGATGCTCGAGGGATGCTGGCAAAGTCCCTTGCAAGGGTCCACTACTGTTTTTCTGCTAGTAGACGTAGCCCAGGTGGCGACAACGTGAGGGTAGGGGGTTGGGTTTCAAAGGGGTATAGAACCAGGGCCCAGGACACATGCTTTAATACTGTATTGGAAAAGAGGAACTGAATGACTTGATTAATACGAAGAGCCCTTCTCTTATAAAAGAGAAAATCCCAGGGTCAAACATGATATAACAAAGCTAAATATAGAACACGGCAACAACAAAGCCTTTTCCCACATTAAATATAGAAAATATGTAAAAATGGTAGAAAGAACAGCCAAATCTTAATCAATATAGTTGTAAATTTGTTTGTAATGGGTATATAACATTTTATGAATTCCCTAACCATATTTGTTGTAACTTGTATGAAATAAATTCATTAATGTTTGTGTTTATATCAATCTAATACACATGTAATCTTATAAGTATTTTCTCACTATCCACATTCGATTTGTTCTTTTTTTATTCATTTTTAGACTATGGTAGCTCACTTTTCATATCCATCTTTTGTAGTTCTAATCATATCCGTTATATAAAATGGAGGAAGACATGTTAGCACCTATATCGGTAGCCATATCTGTCCCTTCACATCCTTACTCTTTATGCAGTGTTCTGTCTAATGTCTTGAAGGAGTAACGCTACTGCAATGCATCTTAAGGTTTTGCATTTATCTTTGATCTTTGATCTTGCAGCTAGGATTGGTGTTGTTTGGTGATGGGGTTTTTGCGAGCGCTGAATATTTAAACCTTTTCCTTGTCCTAAAACTTTCCATAATAACCTTGTGTCAACCTTCAAACGTTTCTTTCATAAACTGTAATAATCACATCGGTGTTTATATTGTATGAAACTGTAACAGTTGCTTTAGGTTTTGATAATCTTCTGTTTGGGAAATAGGCATATTGTTGCTTGTTATATTCTATGCTGTTTTTTATAGTCTCTTAGTGGCAAGTTCATATGTTGGGATGATTCTTATGTTATTTGGCATCGTGCAGATATATTAGTAACTGGAAGGGGTTCTCAATACAATGGGTCTCTGGACAAATGTGCAAGCAGGAAGAGAAAGAATCAGTATAGGGGAATTCGCCAGCGTCCATGGGGCAAATGGGCTGCTGAGATCAGAGATCCTCAGAAAGGTGTACGTGTATGGCTTGGTACATTTAACACACCTGAGGAAGCTGCTAGAGCTTATGATGCGGAAGCTAGGAAAATTCGAGGCAAGAAAGCAAAAGTGAACTTTCCAAGTGAAAAACCACTTGTGCCTCAAAAGTGTGTTCCGATGCCACCCACACCTGCTTTCACCAAGCCAGTATCATTTGAGAATGTTGCTGGTAACTGGGGTTTTGCTTATGTCAATGGCATAGAAAATGACTTTCATTCCCCCATCCCTCCCGTTGCTATGAAGGATCCTGCCAGGCACCTGCATTACATGAATTCTGCCACCTCTGCCGAACTATTGCTATCTGTTGAAGGAGGTGTGCCTTCTGATTATTGTAGTGATTCCTTAGGTTTATCTGATTATGGGCTGGAGCCTAAGCCTGAAAACAGCATTTGTTGTGACAATGGAATGGATGCCCGTTTTCAAAATAAGATGAATAGTACTGGAGAGTTGGTTGCACCAGATATGACCAGCGTTCTGAAGCTTCCTGAAGATCTCCCCACATTTGAGTCATATTTGAGCATTCTTCAGAATCCTTACATTGATGATAGTCCGGCGGAGTCTCCAGACAGCTTCTTAAGTAGTGAGGTGACTCTGGATGGTTGTGAGAGCCCTGTCGATCTCTGGGCATTTGATGATATGCCAATCTATTGACGAGGTCACTCATGTGCTATGAGTTTTCTGTAAATAGAGGGGGAGCATGTATGCATTAGAGTCTTCTCCCTTTCTCTCCTCGCCCTTCTTTTCCATCTTTCTGCAAAAGAGAACTGCTATTGTTGTATCTTCCATATATCTATAATGATCTATTATATTTATACCGAAAGAGAACTATTATCGATGTATCTTCCATTCCTGGAAATACTATTATCTGTATGATCTTTTTGAGTGGATCAAGTTGTGGCATGCTGATTTTTTATAAATATGAAATATTACATCAGTATTGTCTATGTTCCGAACCATGTATTAGAACGAACTTGAGAAGTTTTCTGCAGTAATGCATGCCCAGAACTTCCTAATTGGGTAAGCTCATATACAACTGTTCTTTGTTTCTTTGTATTTAACTTGGTAATCTCGTGACTGGTGTGTACACTTCTTTGCATATCATTCATGTCTCTCTGTGCTGGGAAGAGTGAAGAAGAGCTTTCCTTAAATCCCTGCAGTGAGTTTCCATTGGGATCTAAGCATTAAAGCAGGAGTCCATCTTAGACATTGTAGACTTTTTTTCCGTAAAGGTGCGTGCTTAATCCTCCAACCTCTTTTAAGTCTTGCAATATGTTCGACAGATGTTGAGCCTTTGTTTAAGTATGACTTTTTCTTTTTCCTATGAAAATTACTACCTTTAATGCTTGAGTAGACGTTGGGTCACTGTTTGACCGTACATTTTTCTTCCCTTTGCTCCTGAAGTCCATAGGCATCATATAGAGTCGGGTGAGTATTAATGATTTTTTTGTCTCGCACATTCCTATAGGATTCAAAAAAAATGAGAAAGTGAATCTTGTCATCTGCCTTAATGCATCGAGCACACGCATGGAGGCACCAACAACACAGTTCCACACATTATTTTGTTTCGATAAGAAACTTCTTGCACTTTCAGTGAATAGGCGATTTTTTTTGTAATATGCGGGAGAATGGGGGGAGGGGGTCTCTTGAGTTAAGTAAACAATTTCAAGTAAATTAATCGTCTAGTCAACTTCAAACATTTTCAACAAGATGTCTTACCATACAACCATTTATCATGGAAATTCGCATTTTGTATGGTAATCAACATTCTTGCTTGACGTGCAATTTTTTAAAGATCTTGTTGTCAACTTCAACAACAACAAAGCCTTCTTCCACATTAAGTAGGGTTGGCTACATGATTTCGTTGCCTCCATTTAGATTTATTTTGGGTCTTTCTTAGACCAAAATCCAAATAATTAAGATCCTTTCGAATAGTCTCCTTCCAACACTTCGTGGGTTTTCATCACATTATTTTAGCCGGCCCAACATCCCAAATCTTGCATCTTCTAAGTGGTGCATCAGTAGGCCTTCGTTATAAAATGGCTAAACCACTTTAAGTGGTTCTCTCTCATTTTACCCTCAATCGGAGCTACACAAACTTTCCTTCTGATTACGTCGTTTCGAATATGCTCTTTTCTTGTATGATCATGCATTCATTGTAGCATTTTTATTTCTGTTATTATCACTCTCTATATATGTATATAGTTTACATGCCAACATTTAGTTCCATAAAGTATAGCAGATCTCACTACTGCTTTATAATATTTTCCTTTGATTTTCAAAGTATAACATATAACAATATAGGCTCCTCTCCACTTCAGTCAATCTGCATTTCTTTTATGAGTAACATTTCCATCAATCTCTCCATCATGTTGCAAAATAGATCTCGAATATTTAAAAGAATTTTTCTTTAAATGTTATCTTCATTGATCTTCACTTGGATTCCTTCAATGCTGCTTCCATCAAATGTACACCATTTTTAGCCATACTTATAAGAAATTCTTTAGTCTCTAAAGCATGCCTCCAAACTACAACTTTTCATTTACCCCATCTCTAGTTTCACCAACTAACACAATATTATTGCTAAACAGCATACACCAATGTATCTCCTCCTGGATGTGACTAGTCAACTTGTCCATGATCAAAGTAAAAACAAAAGGACCCAAAGCTGAACCTTGGTGCAGATCGATGATAATGTCAAAATAACTGGTCTTCTCAAAACGGATCCTTACAAAAAATGAAGCCCCATCATACATATCTTTTATAAGGTCAATGTATAGGACATGCACTTGTCTCTTTTCCAGAATTCTCCATAAGATCTCCCGTGGAACTGAATCTTGAGCCTTCTCCAAATCAATAAAAAATATATGAAGGTTCTTCCTTTTAACTCTATAAATCTCCATTGTTCTTCTCAATGGGTGGATAGCTTC
This sequence comes from Ottelia alismoides, assembly GCA_037367405.1. Taxonomy (NCBI): domain Eukaryota; kingdom Viridiplantae; phylum Streptophyta; class Magnoliopsida; order Alismatales; family Hydrocharitaceae; genus Ottelia; species Ottelia alismoides. Next base: position 174,427 of record JAZKJV010011682.1, on the reverse strand, counting down.
GATAAATGGGCTATCTAGCATGAATCGGAATTGGTTTTCTGTTACTTTGGAAACTTGCCTCGACCAGTCAGCCTTCTTTCGATCACATGTTCCCAAGTTTTCATAGTACAACTCAGTAGTTTGATATTGTAGTTTAAACAATTGTAAATGTCTTTTTTATTCTTGTAAAGAGGTGTCATGATGATTTTACTCCATTCTTCATGCATTTTCTTGCTTCACCAAATAACAATGGATAAATTTGTGATTCAAGGCAAGCCACGTTCACATAGAACTCTCCATACTTCTATAGGAATGCCATTAGGTCGTATAGCTTTCCCAAGTTTCATAACCTCCAAAGCCTCCTCTACTTCGTTCCTTTTTATCCGTCTATAACTCGCACGATTCAGGTAATTTTCGCTACTACCTAGATCTCCTAAAGTGATTTCTTTATACCCTGCCCAATGAAAAAGCTTATGAAAATATTGTTTCCATCTAGTCTATATATCCTTCTAAGTAACACACACATGTGCTTCCTCATACTTAAGCATGGTTCCCCCACTTTTAGCTTAAAAACACATGTCGTTCCCCACCCTTAATGCATCTCCACCTAATTAAGATCATTGGTCTTTCTTTCTCTTGCTTTGCCAATCTCAATATATCCTTCTGCCCTCCTTAGAGTCAAGTTTTTTGTATAAAACTTGATAGGCTTTTGTCTTAGCCTCATTTACAGCTCTTTTTATTCCTTCTTTGCTATTTTGTACTTCGTAACAATTTCCTCTGTAATATCCTTTTGGTCGGGAACGTCTCCTTTAAAGCAAGCTTTTTTAATTTTAAATTTCTCTTACACCATTTTACTCCACTATCAGGCCTCCTTTTGGCTTGGAACTCCTCCTTTAGATCCGCCTAGCATTTCTTTGACTATCCTTCTGATACAAGATACTACCACCTTTCAAACTTCCATTACATTCTCAAGATAAGTTTTCTAAAACCTTTCCTTGAAGCTTGCTTGCTTCAAATGAAGATTTCTCCATCTAGTTCTATTGGTCTTGGGAACCTATTTTTCTTTTTTCAATTTTGTATTTGCACATCCATGACTAGCAAGCGATGTTGAGATATCAAGCTCTCGCAAGGGATTACTTTGCAATCTTTACAGCACAACCGATCTCTTTTCATCATTGCAAAATATTTTAGTTTCTATATTTTAGTTGGGACACTATTATAAGTGACAAAGTGCACATCTCTCTTCGTGGAGATAGCATTTGCTATGAAAAAATCGTTTACAAAATCCAGAAACTTTTCCCTTTTATTTCTAACCTTGAATCCATGGCTCCCATGAGTACTAGTATACCCTTAAGGAAGTCAAATTCATGAGAAGTTTTCTTGATAGAGATAGAAATATGCTAAAAAACCTTTACGCAGCATGCTTTCTAAATCAACCAGCAAAAAGAATACAATGATAGAGCATACATTAACTGATCTAAAATATATTAGGAGATTTTTACAATCATGTCACTCTTAGATTCTGTAATATCAATTATGCTCCTCCCTTTTTGCAATATCATGTGTGGCCCTACCTTCTTGGAAAATTAAAGGTTGTGCCTCTTGGGTTAATTTTGTCGTTAATTAGATAAACCAAACTATGGTTTATACAAACCAAATCTTGATTTAGTAAAGTTTCTTACATTTATGCTCCGGTAATTTTTAAAAAATTACGCTTCCACCCTTTTTTCCTTTTCAATTACACAGGTACCCCCGAGAAAACATCTGTTTTGGAAGTGAATGGACGGAAACTAATCAAGGGGCACAACTGTTAGTTGCCCAAGAAGGTATGGGCACAAGTGATATTGCAAAATAGGGAGGCTCATAACTGATATTGTAGAATCTAAGAGGGGTACAAATGTACAAATCCCAATATATAAATACATTACATATTCATGTCAATTTGATAGCATTCTAATCATCCATACGGTTGGACTATTACAATCTTTGTCATAAACTCTATAATAACGAGGGACTATTACAATCTTTGTTATAAACTCTATAATAACGAGATAATTATGTTGCATATGGGACGTAGCCATTTGATGAAGCATCTTTTCTTATATATCCATTGAAATATCCATCTGTGAAAATCATCTCTATTTGTGGGATTCCTTGCCTAACTTTTTCAAATCCTTCCGAAATCTTGTTTAATTCTTTAAACGAATTTGTGGTGCATAAAGTGAGATGATATTTATGATTTCTTCTTAAAGCACCAATGTTAACAAAATAAACCGATTCTCAAATCTTTGCATCTCAACCACAATTTCTTTTAAACCCGTATGAACAACCACTCTAACATCATTGCTATCCTTCTCTACCCAAACGTCGTAATTTAAAGCATGCCTTCTTGATCTCCCTTGCTTTCCCTCCAACTCATTTTCTCTTGGAGACTCGATATCTGAATCTTCCATCTTCCATCGTATCTACCATTTTACATTGTATCAACCATCTCCATCAAATTCCCGATCAAAGTGCCAATATTCTAACCACCGATCCACAACTTCTTTTGCGCCCTCTTTTGGACTGACTAACTTCTTTACTCGCATGTGTTCATCATGCGAGAACCCTTGTAAATTTTGGACTGCTTCCGAGATCCGAGGGACGATGCAACATAGCTAACTTATTTACTATCATATGTTCCTCATGCGAGATCCCTTGCAAAATTTTCACTACATTCGGGTGGTGATATAAAGTCCATTGCCAGCTTCTCATTGCATTCATGCGATGCAATCCGTCGCTAGTAGGAATTGCCCCAACAAAATCCAAATGATTGCCTAAATCCATTTCAAAAGATTCTATTGTTTTACGCTAGATGTCCATGCGCAACCCTCATTTACCCGGGCATGCGACCAGCAATGATAAGTTAAAAACCAACCACATGTTAACTTCTTTCCAAAAAAATATAAAACTGTACATAAAGGGAAGGAAATAATGTCTAGATGGTTTTTATTTATCTGTTATGTTGATTGAGGAATAGAGAAACGGGATTCAGACCAATGAAATCCCTTCTCAAAATATTTGTTTCTTCAAAAAATTGTCCATATTAATATTAGGTAAGAATTCAAAATGAGTTTTTCATGTATTTCCTTCTGGAGAAGTGAGGAATTTTTATCAGATGATTTTTTTTCTTCACATTTCCTTTCATTTCATCTACACTTGAGGAGGGTTCTTGCTTCATAGATAAAGCATGCACATGCCATCACTGAAATGCATGGACTCGTTCTATAGAATAACATGAAATCTATGTTTTGGACCATAAAGCCAAGTTCTTATTTTCCCTCCTATTTGCATATTTGCAATGGGATCAGACTATGGGTTTATCTTATAATTGGATTTATCTGAAAATCTAAATATGGATGAGACCTAAATTATATTGGCCACCTTGGAGTTAACAAGAACTCGTGTCCATTCTCAATGGAGATTAAATTTGCATCCGGAGTTAACTTTTTTAGGTATTTATTCCATATTACACTATTAATGTCTAGATTATAACATGTCCCAAGGAAAATTTGACTCATCAAATGTCACATAATGTTTACCTCTTTAATGGTTAGCTCATCCTTTATAACCTAATCTATTTAGCTTATTCCATATTACACTATTAATGTCTAGATTATAACATGTCCCAAGGAAAATTTGACTCATCAAATGTCACATAATGTTTACCTCTTTAATGGTTAGCTAATCCTTTAGAACCTAATCTATTTAGCTTTAATTGATCCAAACAAGCGCTTGCTAACTGATATGCTCCCCATCTTTTGCTTTTCACTAATGCAAACGGTTGATGGATTATGAGTTTAGTAAGCATTAGAGGACTCTAGCAATAACCTATTATCCTTCTTAGGTTTAAACCCTGAAAAAAAGAAGTGCTTGTTGTTACATTTAGGTTGATGCCCGTACCTCTTTTGTTTTTCAGCTGTATAGGGTTGATGAATTTGTTTTGCTTTGGATAAATGGACTTTTGGATTCATATATTACAAATACCCACTTCTAGAAACTTCTTGTTGAGTTGCTCATTTCTTTTCATTAAATTTTGATATATTGTATTTCATTAAGAAGTGACCATATGCGTGCGACGGAAGCAAATGACTGTCCTATAAATTAGATCGCATGCAGATTTCATCAACCATCGATTTTTAGGGATGGGTTCTCCGCCGCCGCCACCAGCACCACCTCCTTCCCCTAATTTTCCGCCTTCAACTTTGCCTATTTCTTTTACACCACAGATATGGTTTTCACCCTTAAATCAAGAGCAGGTTGTGTGTAGATCTGTGAAAATTGTCTAGATCTTAAGCGATTGTCTTGAAGCACTTCCATTTTCTGCTAGATTCTTACTTTTTTTGCCCTTTTTCGTCCTATGAAGCAAATATGAAATAACTGTGCATCATCATATTCGATGACTTGTTCCATCTGCATATCATTGTTTATGACAAGTTCGTACATTTATTTATCATCAATATTTAAATTTATCGTTACTATTTTTTGATAGGTTCCTGAAGTTACGACAGAAATGGCTAATTTTTATCGTAGGATGGGGATTGTGTTCACTCCAGAAATTGTTGATTTTTTTCGTATGATGGGGATTGTATTCGACCATAATCCCATCTCTGAGAATTTAAGGTAATTTTCAATCCTCATGTAAATCTTAAAAGGGGCATGTTTATTCTACTAGGTTCACATCTATTTTTTATTGTCCATTTTTACCATTTCTAGGTTGTTTATCTATTCAAAAATTGAGCAAGCACACGTTTTGCAATTTCTTTATATGTTATGAATTACGATCTAACTCGCTTTCCAATTTCTGCATTAGGATGGATGCTGTTGTGAGCACTGAAGACAGAGGTACTATCAATGATTGTCACAAACTTTTTCCTTTCTCTTGAGTGTTGCTTGATTGGGAACATTAATAAAATTTTGGTATATGCAATGTGCACATGAGAAGCACCAACGTAGATGTTCCATTGAAAAAGTGGCATTTTGCTCTTGATGATCCTCATCTCTATTCACAAGCAGATACATACTTTAAAATCCACTTAGATTTACAGGACCATGCCTAAACAAATTAGACAGGTCGACCTGCACATAACATGGTATAGTTACTGTGCTTGTTTCTTGCAGAAGAAATTCTTACTACATTAAATCATTCTCTCGTGCACTACCATTCCCTTTGGGTCAACACTTATTTGGTCTTCTCAAGGAGTGTCTTGATAGTTTTTTACATCTTAATTGGTTCATCCTTTCCAAAAAATCATAAGTGGTTCGCTTATCCTATAATTATTAGTGAATGTCCTTTATGTTCCCGCAAGCAAATTTAGTCTGAGTTTATGATATATACAAGTTTCTGATCTTGTTATTTTGATTCATGGTGCAGCAAGAGAAAGATTGAGAATGGCTGCAAATATGAACATACAAATCTATCCAATTGACATTGCAAATGATATTGGCCCGTATATTCACTGGGGTCCACGGAGAGGTGTTGGTGACCGCAGGATTGTCCATCATCGAAGAAATGAAAATCCTCATCAGCCTAATCCCTCCATAGAACGATCGATCAGGAGAAGACTGGAGAGATCAGCTAGGGCAGTGGCTGGATATGCAAGGGCACGGGAAGGAGAAGGGGAAGGGGTAGAAGAAATGCAGGGGATTGAACATGATTAAACTTCCTGGCATTAGATGATGTCAAGGGCAATCTTTAAAGACGTTTCTTTAATTGTTTTGCCGTTAGGCTACCTTCATCTTGAAGTTAGTAGCTGGCGTAATCTCATAGTTTCTTTTCATGAATAATCATTAAACAATACTAGTTTGCTTCAACCATGTAACCCCTACTTTCGAAGTCAGGAGGGCATGAAACAATGATAGCAGGAAGGAAGTACAGTTATTCGTGGAAGTTTCTTTTCCCTTTATTTCGGTGCTGGTTATCATGGTTTTGATGTATAATATAAACATCTGGTTTTTTTATATTTCATTTCTTCCCTTTCTTAGTAGTATTTTATCTCTGAAATTTTCTTCTGTTTACTATTATGTTTTATCATTGTAGATCTTGCTTTCTGCCTAAGTTTGTAACATATCTTTTTATCTCTGAATGATCTATCTACCATCAGACTGGCTTCCATTAAGTTGATGTACTCTGAAAAGAATGGCTTATAATGAATGACCTTGGTATTTGTATTTCTATATGCTAAATTGCTTGAGAACCAATGTGGCTGAAATTTTCCCTTAGATTTACCTAAAATTGATTTCACTGGTGCTTTAGGAATTGCAGGTTTGGTGCTGTCAGGTTGGCTTGTCATGCAGATCACGGTTTATCCTGGCCCAACTTGCTTTCTATTCTGCTGTCTTTTTCTTTGAGCCATATCTTAAGATGCAGGGCCCTTTTACTGGTCAAGGTGTTCTTGTGGCTGATGTGGTGGGATTTTTTGATAACGGGAGCCCGTATGGCCAGGCTTTTCCAGGAGATGGAGGGGTGTCCTGTGGCTTTTCCAGGAGAGGCAGCGGATCTGGATATGGCATCGTTGAGTTGTGCCTCTGCTTTTTATGATTCCGTGGATCAGCGACATTTTTGGGACATACCCTGTTAGGGTAGGTTGCAACTATTTTATGTGTTGTGGTTGGCCAGGAATGTGATCTTCCATGGTGAAAGATTACATGTATAGAAAGTTATAGAGGATCCCGGGGGGTTCCTAGTCTTTTTAATCGTTATACATTTTTTGTAAATATAAAGTTTTTGGGTGGGGGTCTTCTGGTGGGTGACATTTTTGTCTTGCAAAATCTGTGATGGGTTAGATTTGAATACTATTGTTATCGTTGGTAAGAATGATCTATCAAATTGTCTTTTTTTCTATTGAGGGCATTTGCGGTTCCTATGAAATTATGAAATGCCATTTAGGCCTTCACAATGGATATCATTGAGTGGGCAAAAGTCCTCTGACGCGGTCGTGTTTGGGGGAACACCTTCCCCTAAGCTACATCCCCCTACCCTAAAGTCACCATTAGGATGCCTTCGACAGTTGTTTGCTCCATCATCTTCCTCATTGGTGTCTTCACAAATGTGATCCGCTTGTGATTTGGGTGATGTGGGACATATGGTCACTTCCTGTCATGGTCTTTATTCTCATCGTTCAGGTGAAAAGTGAGTCATGCTTGTCTGTTGTATTTCCCTGTTTCCAAAGTAGGCATTGCAGTCTGGATTTTCTGAAATAGGGTTTCCCATTGTTTCTTCAAATTTATTTAAACCTCCATGTCATCTTTAAATGCTAATAAAGAGCGAGTTGATGCATCCACAACATCCTCTGTAGTTACAATTAAGACAGGGAATTGCTTGTGTTCGTTTCTTGAGTGGATAGCTTGGTTTAGTTGCATCCACAACATCCTCTGTGGTTACAAATGAGGCAGGGAGTTGCTTGCGGTTCGTTTCTTGAGAGTACAGCTTGGTTTGGATAGTATATGTGTTCAGTTATGATTAGCGTCAGTTGTTCCCTGATCTCCACTCGTTCATCGTCCTTTATCACTCAAGGAAGATTGAGGACAAAGTTGTAAGTTTTATATCGTTGCATATTAGTTCATCCTACTCATGTTTTGAATTTTGCAGGGTATAAGTTCCTCATGTTCATGTTTTGATTTCTGATGGGTGAGGATCAAAGGTACGTGCACTCGTTATCTTTATCTTTGAATCGTTGATATCAGTTGAGATATGTAGATGAGATGTAGTGAAGCTACAGCTATTCTGTTGATTGATTAAGGTGTGGTGAGTGGAAAGGAAATGTCTATTGGTTTTGGACTGCATATATGTATACTGCATGTAGGATGCAGTGGTGTAAAAGGAGGTGGATAGATCTGCCAAAGTTATGACTGAGTAATTTAATGCTTCTTCTTCCTTCATTTGACTATATGTTCAACACATTCTTCATTTGGCTTTATGTTTCAGGTAGAGGCCTGCATTGCCTCCAGTGCACAGATGGTGATGTAGGGAACCTTTCAATGCGACAGGATTGTTTACAATCATGCAATTCTGACAAACATTTGATTTGTAGTTGCATGATCTTCTATCTACAACTAACTGTGGAAAAGTAGGCTTCTTTCACCCTAAACTCTCTTTTCTGGGCTCTAATGATATTCATAATCGGCCAAGTTTCTAAAATATTATTTAAAGTTGCTTGTTTACTGTGGTGCTTGAAACAAAGATTGGCATGCCGTTCCATTATCTTCCATTTACAAGTTCCTCCACTTTGATGTGATTATTTGCATGAGTACATTTATGGTTTCTTTTTTTTCTTGGTTCCGATATCATAAGAAGTTCATTGATATTGCAGTAGTGTACTCCAGTCTGTCTCTTTCTAATCTCATTCATAATTATTTTCTGTATATATCCATTGTTGATTTATTGTTGTCTCTAACAATACACAACTCCAACCGTATATGAGTAGAAGTCTCCTGATAACCCCAATAAATAAATATGCAAAGTAATGCAAGGCAATTACAAGGAATGATCTCAAAGCGCTAGGAAAGTGCTCATAAGATGGCTTGTTGAATCACCGGAGTTGTAGGCATGAAGCGAAAATGAAGTATAGCTCCAAGAAAAAGCTTTCACAATGATGGCAATGAGAATTAAAGAGCAGGTAATGATTTCTTCACTTGGCATGTGGATTAGAGTAGAATGTGTTCTTATTTATAGACTTTAGAGTGTCAAAATAGTCGTTACGAGCATTAAGGATAATTAGGAGATAATTATGCAATAACTAGAATGATATCACATGTTCTGTTGAAAATCAGTCAGCTGGGAAACATAGTCTACTGAAAAGAAATGTTAGTCAGGTGATACATGATCTTCAAAAAGATCAAAGTTTTTTTTAAAAAAAATACTATTAGAAACCAAAAATAGTCAACTAGTATTTCAAAGTGATCGATCGAAGGAAAACTTGGTAGACTAAAAGAAAAGATCGGTCGACTGAAAAACATAGTCCACAACCATGCTTATTGGAAAATAGGATTAGTCAATTGGAGAACATGATTAGTCGATTGAAGTGGAGATTAGACTGATAAAGAAAAACTACCAACTGAAAAGTTGTTGAACATATTTTCTAATATGTATGCATGACGTGATAAATCTTTGAGGTTATTTAAAACTTATAAAGAAAAATACATGATGCATGATTCTATATAAGGAAAGATTTTCGTCTTACTTTGAGCTTGAGTTTCTCGTGGTCTTGAACTCCCTCTCCTTTAAGCTTTACGCTCTTTATGCTCAAGCTTCTTCTTGGTCCTAGAGCTTCCTTGCGTCTAACCTAACTACAAGCTAAATGTACATGTTTTTTTATAATTGATACGTGCATGCTTATGCATGCCCTCACAATTGGTAACATGAAATTATTTATATATTTTGGTGTAATAATAAAATTGCAATCTTTATATGTGAGAACCTAACAACATACGTGTGAAGTTGGATCGACGAGGTTGACTCGTACATATACGTTATCAGTCCGTCTTCACTGGAGAAAATCCATGTGTAAATGAAAAGTTTTATAAGTATATGAAGTATGTAGAGATTAAAGTGTTGTTGGAATACTCAATAGAAGTATAAATGTATAAAATTGATAAAAGAAGACAATGTAAAATTGATCTAAATCACCGGGTTTATTCTAGGTCGTTCAGTATGCATGATGTATATGTATTAGGAATACTTGAGCGTGATATGATCATAAATGATTGTATAAACATGACATTTCCATTCCGAGGGAGTGATGAAACATGTTTGGATTTTAGTGACTCGTCTCAGTAAAGAAATCTGATTTTAGTTCAAGTGTTGGACATTGATTTGAATGTGATTCAGATGCAATGAGAAGATCAATATCTTTGAGAGGTCCCTACGACCTGGATTTGAGATAATGATCTCAATATCCAAGTCACTATACGTGGAACGTACAATCGTCAGGTCCTTATCTCCAAGTATCCACAGAGAAAGTGCATTATTCTTGAAAGAGTTCAAGAATAATTCGATTAATAAATGTATATCCAAGCATTGAAAATGGATAATTATATGTGATTTAATTATCATGAATAATGTGAATATGATTCATATTATTTATATGAATGAGAATGATGATCCAATATAATTAAATGTGATTTATAATGTGGATAATATTATCCATATTAATCATATACATTACAAATGTGATTTATAATATATAAGAGAGCTATTTGTAAATAACATTTAAAATTTAAATATCGATGTGAATTGAATTCACATTGGACAATTAATTGAAAATGTAATTTACATTTTATTTCGGTTATGAATATGATTCATAAATTTCCAATGGCATGATTAATATTTCTCAAAATAATTTAGGATTATTTTTGTGGAGGAATTTACAATAAAATTATTGTAAGTAATTAAAAGATAATGTGAAATACATGATCTCACAAAATAGGAAAAGAGAGCACTCCTTCCTTAAAGGGAGGGTGGACGGGCACCCTAATCCTAAATCAAGGTTGTCATCCCCCCCCCTCCCCCATCTTATTAGGAAGAAGCTTGCCTCCTTTCCTAATCCTTTAATGCATCTTGATTTGATTGAATTAATTTATATTGCTGATTATTCAATATATTAAATTAAATTAATTGTTGTTGTATTTTTTCCAATAAAATCATGGTCATTGAAAGAAACACAAATCAATCTCAAGCATTGAATTTGTGTTGTCTATGGATCAATCCATGGACTCCCAAAATATTATAAAAGAAGAGATAACCTTAGCTCTTCTTTTAACAACATAGAATTCGCAAGCTCTCTCTCTCTCTCGTTATACATGCCTACTCTCTCTCTCTCTCTCTAAAGTGATCATCCACTTTGTAACCTAGAGAGAATCCTCATCACTGTAATGTCGCTTTGACCGCTCATGGATTTACGTCTTCCTTGGTGCTTCTAGTACGTGAAGAAGACCTCAGATTTTGAGTGAAGAAATCAAGATATCTGTCGCTTGGATCAACATCTTGGATTGCGAGAAGGATGCGTTTCATCAATGCGCTCACAAGCGTCTCCTCTGTCGGATCGGACTTGAGACTGGTGGTATCTTCGTTTAGAGACTTCGATCGCAATCATGCTTTAAGAGATATTCATATATCTTCTTTGTGGTTTAGATGAAACGATTCGAGAAGTGATCTCAGATCATGTGATTTCATCGCTTTAAAATTTTTAAATTCCGCTGCTCCGAGCACTAATCGCTTCCGATTGTATATGATGCGATCTTCACACTTCCGCGATGTGCTTAAGGTTCTTTCCATAACCTTCAGTAATAATGGTAGTTCATGAAACTTGAAGTATTCCCCATCAAAGTCATGTGTTTAGACCAATCGGTCTACGTGTGATCCTATTATTCGCAATGTCCTCGTAGCTTCTGAGCAATAAATTAGGGAATTTTACACCATAAGAGATAAAATCTTGTCCAAGTACACCATAGACTTCTGAGCAATAAATTAGGGAATTTTACACCATAAGAGATAAAATCTTGTCCAAGTACACCATAGACCAAACAATCTTTGTAATTACATCACGACACCTGTAAAAGTGCTACACAAATGCCAATGTCCAAAGGGCTGTGGTGTAAGAGTTTGTAAGATTATATTATAAGCATCGTTGTGTAATTTAAAAATTATACGGTTACGGTGCAATTAGACAGATCTTTAGGGCCCGTTCGGTAGGAGAATAAGCAGGAATAAGGATGGGGAATAAGGGGAATAAGGGTCTATTCTCCGTTCGGCTGGAGGATAAGAATAAGGAGAATAAGGTGAAATAAAGGTAGGTAAGGTGGGATAAAGATAGGAATAAGAGTGAAATAAGATGAAATAATTGGGAATAGTCGTACCACGGGGAAACGTGTTGGGGGCTTATTCCCCTTATTCCATTCCTCCTTATGACCCAAACGAACAGGGCCTTAGGGCATTATGGAGGAAGAAAACGAGAGAACATTAGATATGGACGTCCTGATGTGATGTTAGATAAACATTTGATGTAAGCAAGACAATGAAGACACGTGACATGTATAAAGACGATTCCTTTTTATATATAATAAAATAATCGTAATAACCAAAATTCGACACCAACAAGATTCTAATGTTGATATTTTACAGATAAAATAGGGGAAATGTTATATAAAAGTAGGTTTTTATCACTTGGTGCCCTTCTAACTTCTATAATATCATGTGTGGCTCTATCTTTTTGTAATATCAGTCGTGCATTCTCGCAAAATTCTCGCAAAATTCACAGTTATATCTTTTTTGTGATATCAGTTATGCCCTCCTACTTTATCTATACGGAATGTCATAATTGTGAATTTTGTAAGAAGGTATGAACAAAATTGATATGGCAAAAAAGGGAGAGCATAACTGATAGGATTTTTATCATTTGTGCCCCTCTGAGATATTGCAGTATCAGTTATGCCCCTTCCTTTTTAGGAATATCAGATGTGTCCCTGACTTCTTCCACAATGATCACTTGTGCCCCTTGGGTTAATTGTCGTCAGTCCTCATCCTAAACGGTCGTTAACTTTGAGGACACAATGGTAATTGATTAAAATATTGAAGGGTAAAAATATCTTAATCTTCTCAATTTCTTCTTCTTCCTCCCTCCACCTCCAGCCACCCCTCCCCCTCCAGGCCCACCTCCGTCGTCGTCCCTCAGCCTTCAGGCCCTCCTCCTCTACTGCCTCTCCCCAGCCATGCCCTCTGCCGCCTTCTCTCCTCCCCTCATCCGACGTCCCTCCCTCTCTAGGCCCTCCTTCTCCTCCTCTATCGAAGAGCTTAGCGAAGTCAACCATGCCTATCTCCCCCAGTTCTCCAATGATAGCGGTCAGTAGCTTGCCCTGCTCGATGGCATCGCACATACACGGCATTGCGAAGTGGAAGCACTACATGGCCATGTGGTGGTCGCCCTGCTCGTTGATCTCGTGTATCAGGAAGTCGTAGCCGTCGATGCCAGAGAGAGCAAGGTCGAAGCTCTGGAGGAGGTCAGTGATGCTCTTCTCTTCGGAGTCGATGTGGCCGAGCAGGGTGGAGCAGTGGAGCGTAGAAGTGGAAGGCGGGCGGGCATCGACAAAGTAGGGAGCGGTTGAGGTTACGCTTGGAGACAACCTGGGCCCTCCTCCATGCCTCCCCATGCCCTCACACCTCCCCCTCCGCCCTCCTCCATCTCACGCCTCTCGCTCCACGCCTCCTCTCCTCCGACCCCGTGCCTCCCCATGTCATCGTGCCTCCCCCTCCGCCCTCCTCTGCCCCGCATCTCCCTCCCGCCACGAGCTCTTCCCCCTGCTCTCGCACCTCCCATTCCACCCTCCTCCGCCTCGTGCCTCCCTCCCTCCCCAAGCTCCTTCGCTCCCTTCCTACTTCTTCACTTCCTCCTCTCCTTCGTCCCATTTACTTCTATAACCTCTACGCAGCAACCAAGAATCCGGGGCCTTATCGTCAACATATTGTTGTTAATGGTGAACGGTGGATATGTACGTGGATGGAGGAGGAGGTGGTAGGAGGAGGAGGAAGGGTTAGAGGGTGAGAAGGAGGGAGGAACAGTGAAAGGAGGCGGGTTTTTTTCAAATATGTCCCTATTAACTACAGCATGGTTTAGTTAAACCATGGTTAATTTTAAGTTATTGACGGCCAAAGTAACAAAGGGGCACAAGTGATTAAACGGCAAGAAGTCGAGGGCACATCCGATATTCCCAAAAAGGGAGGGGCATAATTGATATTGCAATATCTCAGAGGGGCACAACTGATAAAAACCCTAACTAATATCGTAAAAGTAATGAAGAGGACAAGTGATTAAAATCCATAAAAGTATAATATTATAAGAAATCCATAACTACCACCATCAACATGATCCACATTAGAGATATTACCAGCAATAACTCAAATTGGAGTACCAAATAGTGTAATGCTTCATCTTATTGAAAACTGCTTCTCATATGGATCCTTCAATCAATCTAAGTGTTACGTAGTCATCATTGCTAATAAAGCCAATTCGAATGGCTATATGTCAAAAATTCATAACTATTTTTTTTGGTTTTTATCAATTGTGTCCTCATTAGATATTATAATAGCATATATGCCCCTCCCTTTTTTAGAATATCAGTTGTGTCTCTAACTTCTTATTCACTTGTGCCCTTCTGTTAGTTTGGCTGTCAAGAATTAAACTAAACCATGGTTTATTCAAACCATGGTATGATTTAGAGGGGCATAATTATGATATACTTCTTTTTCATGTCTTCAATCCCCTACATCTGCTACTACCCAAAATTGATCAAATCCAAGAACCGACAATCACTACACCTTCTTTCCCCTCCTGTTCACTTCTTCCCCCCAAACCTCCCTGCTCTAGCCAATACCGTGGCTAGAGAACAACTCGATCCTCCTTCCTCGCATGAGCTCATCATCCCATGTCTATGTCCGACTAGTAGCATCAAATCGAGTTTTGCAAGTTTGAGTTGTTCATCTATGCAGGTATCTATAGGAACCCTTAAAGCGAGAACAAAAGGGGCTCCATATCACAAGTAGCAACTCTTAGGAATCAAATCTTGCCCAACGATGGTGTCCACGAGGAGGAATCGATGAAGTAGGAGCGACTGTCGAGGGAGGGGCGAAGAAGGTGATCAAAGGAGTGGTTGGAGGGGGAGAGGCGGAGGAGAAGGGGCTGCAGGGGGAGGGGCAAAGGGGATTGTTAGAGGTGGAGGAGAAGAGGCGGATGAGGTGCCGATCGAAGGAGGAAGGACTAGAGGGGAGGTGGAGGAATGGTGAAAGGAAGAGATGGAAAAGGAGAAAAAACATTTATACCCTCAATTTTTATCTAATTACCCTTGTGTTGCCAATGTTAAGGGAACAACTAATAAAAGCCCTTTTTTTGTCTTTTAATGGAGCAAGGTTGAAATCTTCCAAAGCTAACATTTAACCTAAATAACTAAAATTGAGATATCTAAACCCCGTTGTTAAATTATTATGGCACCTCTGAAGTTGAAATTTAAAACAAAAATAAAACCGAGATATCCGGGTCCTCAATGATAAATTATGACACAAATATAATTTAATACATATTATAAACCATGTGACGGAAACGACCATAAATTAATGACACCCAAATACAAACTCTACCAACCAAACAAGAATTTCTCGTCGGTAAAGAGACAAGGAGTAGATGAGGCTTATGCTAGTTCTTTAGTCCAGTTTCAAGAAATTAATAAATACTATAAACAGGCGCATCAATCATGATGTGATCACTTTACCAACTAATCAGGAACTAAATTCCACAAATTCCTGTCATCTGTGCGCTGTCGCAGCTTAGATCGGGTTTGAATCGAGACTAGTCATGAAGTTAAATCCTTCGAGGATTAAATCTAAGTTCCAGTACCCTAATTCAAATGAATTAACTCCCCAGCTAAATCAACCCCTAAAATTTGTCATTCTAAATTTTAACTCTCAGTACAGGCAAATCTTATCCAATTAAGCAATTCAAAACACCATTCAATAATGTGAAATAAGGGATTGAATCAACAGAATTTCCCTCCAACGCACAAGTGACAAGATACCGGAAGAATGGGAAGACATCAATTTTTACAAATGTGCCATTCCAAGTTTTTTCTATTACACTTGGATCCCTAGTTTTTTTTTACAAAATCTACAGTTCTGTCCCGTTAGCGTAATATCGGAGTACAAGTGTGACGAAAGGACGCTGCTGTGAACTTTGTATCATATAAAGGTACAAATGTATTGTCAAAAAAAAATAAGAGCATTAATGTGATTGGAAAAACTCAGAAGGATATCTGCCACTTACAAACAGATGAAGAATAAACACCCAAAAAAATCCATTTTATAGGACCTTGCATCATCTGCGCATAAATAGGAGTTACCAAAACTCACAACTTCCAGGGCTGGATCACCAACTGAGTGCCGAAAAAAATCTTATTCAGCAGGAAGAGATCCAGATTACCGTCCTAACAAATTCTAGAAAGATTTCAGTTAATGTATCCAGGAACTGATCCTGAACATAACGACGCGATCCAGTCAAAACTTGTTCAACATTTAGACAAATTATTAAAAAAAGCACCCCCTTCTCTTCAGAAAGTCTGGGTTTGGTCCCAAACTAGAGGAATCGAGTGTCCAGCTCAACGGGGTCTCCCATCTGAAAGGAATGGCATTTGCCAGACAAATATACAGTGAGAACGAATGCATCTCATAAATTAGCAGAGGTGATTTGTAGGTCCACTAGGTGAAGTTAGTTGGAGCCACTTTTCGCACTAAGTTTACTTATTCCAGTCAGACGTTTTGTGCAAACAAATCAAGCACCTTTGTCAAATAACCAATTTCTCCTGTCATTTCCGATGAATAGATCTCAGAGAGAAAATAGCAGCCACCATCCAGTAGTCCTAAACCAAACCTGGGACGTTTGCCTCAACGGTACGATGAAAATGCGAGATTTCATGAAAGAGTGGATCCAGTACCAACATATTAAGCCTTCCTGCAACACAGCACGTTAACCCCAGTCAAACGATACCTATACAGTAAGGAGGCATTTCGAAATGGCTGCTGGTTGATGTGTTTATTACTTTGGGAAACGAAGTTAGGTCGCTTCCATCTCTTTTCTTCTAACTAATAAAATCAAGATGATGCTCCCAGAAGGGCCAGAACGTTTTCATACGCACAACCCTACCTAAAATCCGATCAGCGGGCACTCATGATGAAAAAAGGATCTAAAAATAAAATTTAAAAAACTAACAAGACAATAAAAATGAACATTCATTTCTAATCCCTTTTTTGAGGGAAGACCATGTTAAAACCTTGTTCCAGCTTAACAGGGTCAAAATTAATAATATGAGTTCAGGAAAAGAATCTCGTTAAGTCAAATGAATACCGCACCGCCATAATGGGACAAAAAAGGTTTCAGAAAAATATAGGCAATGAATGCCCTACATTTATTTAAAATGAGTGTATGCCCGATTGCCTTTTCCGTCATACTTTATCCCAAACACTTTCTGTCATATAAAATGAGATTTTTTACATGTGTGCCCCTGTGAGATTCTATAATTACAGTTATGCCCCTACCTTTTTTGAAATAAGACGTGCCCATGCATTCTTACAAAATTCTCAGTATTGCATTTTTCTTATTACTTATGCCCTTATTTTACCTTAATGGAAGAGCAGTAATGCGAATTTTGTAAGAATACAGGGGCACAAGCGTTCTTGCAAAAAAATAGGGCATAACTGTAATTGCATGATCTCGGAGGCACACGTGTGAAAAACCCTTGTAAATTACGTTTTTCCTTCCCGTAGTAGCAAATATGCTCCCCCTGTTTAATTCAATTTTTACGTCAGCTTCCCCGCTACCTAAAAGCATTATAAGCTACACAGCCAAAATAATAATGAGCATAATTGGCTTTCATCTCTAATCCTAATCCAAATTGACCAGCCAGTAAAGCTGTTGTTCAAATTGGTGAATAAGGTTGCAATTATGCAATTATCTTCTTTTTTAAGAAAAAATGGCGTGTGCTAATTTGGTGCCAAAAACTTACATATTCACAAATTCAGCATTACAAAAGTATAAGACAAGACTCAAATAGATCCTAATTGAGTAACTGTAACAATCTCCAAAGATAACTGCAACCCAAAACTCCACAAAAAACTACAGTTCAAAACTCCGCAAAAGTCTAGAAAACCCAAGACTCGAAGAAAGGCGTTGTATGCTCAATCACATTTTCTAAACCTAATGAGGAAGGGGCCATGCAATTGCCATGGATTCCTATCTCTATCTAAACTAAACCATTCCAATTGATGCCAGTTGAGACCATCAGGGCCGATGAGCTTCTGAAGTCTACCGTAGTTATATGAATTACTTCTCAAGTCACACTGGACTTGTCACAAGCAATAAAAAGGTCATCCATATCCTCCAAAGCTGTAATGCCATATAGACAAGAGCCACACGCCCTGAAAGACCATGCTTCTTCTAGCTCACATCACCAGACAATTCCCATCTAAGGAGCCAAAGAAAAATCGTTATCCATGGAGAAACTTCCATTTCTAAATCCTCTGGCAATCCTAAGTGGAATATCAAAAGGTTAATACCCGAGATATGCAGAGCATCTTGTAACCTTTCTTTATAGAAAAGACCCACCTAACGCCAAGGCCGGCAGTCACAACCCTCAAAAGACCACAGACAAGTAACCAAATCACCAAATAAACACATGAAACCCTCTACCATTCAGTACAGAAGTAAAGAATGAAATAATAGGGTTCAGGCTCCAATCGCCCAAAATTCACAACTTCGACTCTCCGATAAGTCGCCATAACATAAAGATGAGGGACTCAATCATAAAGGAACCCTTCAAGGTCCAATTTCCAAGCCAGAAACAAAGGCCAATACTGTTACTTATGGTATGGTGCAGAGAACTCTAAAAGAATCGAACAAACACCCTTCCATAAGGTAGAAGTGGACCTAATAGAACCAGGTTGCACCAATAAACTACCAATTACTCCATATATCTTGTGAATTAGACTACAAAGGAAGTCAAAATCGCCCCCCCCCCCAAATACACATGATCCACTTAGCAAGTAGTGCTTGTTCATCTCCTTCAGACTCAAAACACCCAAGTCCCCATTGCCCACGCATTGAGTGACCACATCCCATGCAACCAAAGGGAGATCAATGGTGTTCCAGATGACCGGAAGTGCTTCATCAGAGCCGTTAGCTGACCACACACCCATGTCAGAAGCAAAGGATAGTCTGAAACAACATACTTTGAGACCTATTTTCACCCCTAGAGAAAACAAATGTCTTTCCATCCAGCAAGCTTCTTCTCAAGGTCTTCCATGAGCTGCAACCAATCAGACTGACTACATGACCACACACCAAAAAGAGGCCTATATAAGTAAACAACAAGGTAGCTCTAGGGATCCACAGGAAATGTCTCACATGCATCCACCTTAACTGGTGACATACAAAAGGGGGGCAAGCATAAACTTTTCCATGTCGATATGAAGATAAGAAATGCCAGCAAAAATATACAAGAGCATCGGATACCCTTTGCACTTTGAAATCTTGTTCTCCGCAAAAAATAGTATCATCAGTAAACAGTCATGCATGGTACTCTCCACCATCATCGAAAAAGCATCCGCCACAAAGACAAAGACCATGAGAGCAAGGAGGACGTCCTACCAAACACCCTTTTGTGGTTGGAAGAAACTACCCCCTGGATGACTGTTATCCAAGACCGAGCAAGATGTAACAGTGATAAATCCCTTTGTCCTTGTCCAAGTAATCCTAAGTTAGGGAGGCTACTACGTTGTAGAGATGCTCAGATTTACTTATCAATGCAATCATGCCTTTGAGTAATTCACCTTCCAAAGCACTCCTTTGGTCTTGTGTACCCACCAGTATGCAATGATCTCCGTCACCACAACCGCAATATCCCATCAGCTGCAACTTAGGAATGCAAGCAGATTGAACAAGAGAATAATGGAACCCAAAGCATCTCTTAGATGATTCACTGATAGCTTCGCCACAATGAGGTAACTATCGTTGAACAACACAATAGGCCTTAAATCCACCGATATATTGGTTGTATCTCTCTTAGAAAAGAAAAGAAATGAAAGACATGTTAAGCCACTCAAACCTTCGATTACCCTGCCTTAAAAGCAATGATAACGTCCTTGACAACATCCCACAGTTCTCTGAAGAAATAGACAGGGAACACATCTACACCAGGGGAACCAAATGCATTCGAACCAAAGATCGCATCACAAATCTCCCGAGGTTGTACTGTAAAGGAAGGATAAAACAATCCATCTGCTCCTATTACAGTCAAATCATGCCGGTCCCAAGCTGAAAAGTATCCTCAGATAAAACTCGAAAATGCTCCACCATGGCAGAACCCATCTCTTGCTTCCTAGTAAACCAAGTCTCTCCCACAAATATCGAGTGAATAAGATTTCTTCTACGTCCCCTACTAGCCATGGAAATGAAAAAATGTGTTTGTTCAAATCAATTCCTTAAGCAAGGTCAAATGTGTGTCTAACACGACTTATGTCTCCTCTACACCTCACTTTTTGTCCTCATTCAAGATGATAATCATTTCTGACATGGAGCTCCCTCACCTCCAAATCCAACAACTCTTCCAAACCATACAAACAATCAAACTCAGCATGTGCCATGCATCGTCTTTCCTCCCTCTTCATGTGAATCTCCCTCCCATAGGAAGCAAACAACCTTGCAATCCAGGAACTTCAATGCCATTCTTAGTCGCAAAACCCATAACATGTTGCTCTCTCCAGAAGGTCGCCACCATATCCTTAAAAGCCTCCTTCAGCATTAAAAAACACTCAAAATGGAAAAACAATCTTGGACAAAAGTCCTCCCCAGAATCCGAACAAATAAGTGTGATCAAAATGGATCTAGGAAGCGACCCAACTGATGCCAATTAAAATAGCTTCATTTGTTCCACATGCAGTAGAAGACGAGCAATGCAGGAATAATAGACCTAGAGCAAGAATTCCTCTTGGTGTACATGCAGTTGGATGCATTCACAACCTCCAAGGATATCTCAGCCACAAGGTTATAGTGTTTATGGTGTAATTGAGCATGCCAGAGCCCTTTTGGCGAACTGGCTCTTGTAAATTGTGTTTATAGTGATTATTTTATTTTTGGACAGACCTCTATTGGAGGGTCATCCCATCTTTTCTCAAAAAAAAATAAAATGGTCTAGAAATGCATGTTGATTAAAGTTTCATTGGACCATCACAAAATGATGATTTGTTTTGCATGGACAATTATCATCTTAATAAATTAAAATGTTGGTTGATCAACCCATTCCGAAGCTAATAAGTTGACTTTGACAAGTATCCTCATGGTGAATCGGTGTATATGATGAGTTAAGACTCAACTCAACCTCATTTCAGATGCACTGTTGCTTTTACACTCAACACTGCAAAAAAACCCTAGCAGAATTGACTATTTTTCATTGAGATCGGAAAGAGACTGATAAGCTGTAAGCTGGAAGCGGTGGCCAATAGTAGTCTACATGGGAGGAAAGAATGACAGAGGGGATTCACATATCGGAATTGATTAATCACGAAACGCTCATCTCTGGCTCTATCATTCAATATTGATTTTGCATCTCCCAAAAACCAAAGCTTTTTTTGAACTCCCACAAAATTCCGTCAGTCCTCTCAGAGTGCATGTGTGATATGTGCACAAGGAAGATGGGAGACAGCTCAGAATTTAGACAGCAGTTTGGTGAAGACACTCCAAGTTAATCATGGGTTCAAAGAAAAGACATATCTTTCCACAAAAGAATGCATATCAGACAATGACAGAAATAAGTTTTATGCAATGTGCATATTCATGGAAAAATATAAAACAAGATTAGTCATTTTGTTATCAAGAAGAATCCCATAGGCATAGCACGACCGTAACAAAGATCATCCTTGAGCGTCAAAAAAAAAACAAAGATCATCCTTCATTATAAATTGCATCAACAAGGCCTCATAAACAGTTACGGCCCCTACTCCAGGATTTGGCATCACTACCACTTCATTTTATCATTACACTAATTAACGGATTTCCCTCAACAAATGCATATACATTGGAGCCAACCAGACAAAACAGATACCTGAAGATGCTATTTTTCTAAACAATTGCCATTTAGATGAGCAAGTAGGATTGCTCCACATCAACCCAACAACAACAACAAAGCATTTTCCCACATTAAGTAGGGTCAGCTACATGGATTCTTTGCCTCTATTCAGATATATCCCAGGTCATTCGCAGGCTTAGATACAAAAAACTAAGATCCCTTCGTATACTCTCATTCCAACACTTCTTGGATCTTCCTCACCCTCTCCTAGTCGGCTCAATATCCCAAAACTCGCATCTCCTAACCGGTGCATCGGCTGACCTCCTTTGCAAATGCCAAACCACCTTAAGTGGTTTCCTCGCACCTTATCCACATCAACCCAAACTTTTGAAAATGTGTTTTTGTTGAAGATTTGGAAAGCATTATTGAATAGAGACTAAGATTTTTTTTTTTGACGCTCAAAAGCGGGGGACGCACTCGGTGGTGCTCGCCCCAAATTTATTAAAAAGTTTAGAGAAAAACTTACAGTCGGTATGCGAACAGTAGAAAAAAAAAACAAGTGTAAAAGCCGAAGGTATCAAAATCTGATACCCCATTACATCATCGGACCCCTAAACATCGGACCAATCTCGGATAAGACGGGATGCCGAAATGAGCACATTTTCCGAATAGAACCTCTGGCGAGCAAAAATGGCTTCATTTCTAGCAATCCAAATGCACCAAAGCCGAGCAATAGAAGTAAGGATGTCCGTCCTTGCCCTGGCCCGAGAGCAAACCAAGCTCTCACAGAAGGAGGAAGAATCCGACACGAATAGAGACTAAGAATTGCCCTCATCTTTTTTCCCTTTATCCCCTACTCCCTCGTGCAACTCCATGCTTCTTTGACCAAAAACCATCGACGATTGGTGTGTTCTCTCATCTTGTGTATTTCCCTGCTTTTTCACATGTTGGAGTTTGGCGTCCGTCACATTCTTCTAGTTGAGATGTATCTACAGGATTTCTATTGTGTCCATCATCATCTCTCGTGGCTCCTCAACAAAAGCAATCTCTTCTCTATGAATATCAACAAAATGTGTCCATGCCCTCATTGAAAAAATAAGAGGCCACTCTCATGGTTCATGTATAGGAGGAGACGACCACTCCACTTGTGATGTTCAACTTCCACTACTCCATATGGACTTCTCTACGTGAGATCATTTCGAACTTCTACAGCACATCCACACATGAAGATTGGTCATGTTCCATGCTACTATTGCATATTGGTCATGTTCCTGAGCATTGACTACTCACTGAATTAGACTTCTTCTACGACTCTACTCCTCCAAGCATGACCTAGTTGTCGTAGTGACCATTGTTTTTAAAAAACGTGCCTCGAGGCGTTGAGGCGTACGCCTCGAGGCGTTTTTCAAGGAAAAACGCCTCGAGGCTATGGCCTCATTCATCCTCAATGAGGCGTGTGCCTCGAGGCTTATGAGGTGCTGCCTCATGAACGGGCTATTTTTTTATTTATTTTTTTCTGCAATATTTTTTCCTTTTCTTTTTGATTGTGAGCTTTTCATCTTTCTTAGACATGTATTTTCAAGTCTTTAAGCTCATGATTCACTGAAATGCATTTTTTTAATTTTTTAATATATTAAGCTTATTTTTACTTTGTTATGCATGTTTTTTTATAAATCAACATGTACAAAAAAATGAGTCTTGAGTCCTTAAATTTAACTAATGCCTCTACTCTTTAGTATGAATCAAGCATGAATGCTTTCTTTATTAAAATGTTTGAATGCAAGTCCCCTACTTTGACCTAAATTTTGAAAAGTATATTTTTGTAAATATGTCTCATCTTTTCTTCTATTCAATCGGGACTAAATTAATACATATCAAAGCATGCATGAACAAATATGATCATAACATGTAATATTCAAGTATTTTATCCCCCAATCATTATGGTAAAGTAAAAAGTGATCGCAGATTCACTGCTTACTCTCTTATCCTTCTCAATTGAATGACACATATCTCACCTAATTTTGAAAATGGTATGTTATATCTAGTCCCTTTAGTTAAATTTTATTCAAAACTTTAAATTTTGTGGAGAGTTACCCATTATTATGCTTACATATCCATATTTACTTGACTACTTACAGATTTAGAGTTTAAAAAGAGAGAGTTATATAACAACTTGGATGTTTAAACCATGATGTTAGCCTTGAAATATCATGGAGTTATGCATTTAATCATAACTATTTAATTTCTAGAACTTGAAAATTGTAACTACGATTAATTAATATATTTTATGAAAAAAATTCTTTCACGAGTGAGGCTTACACCTCGATACGCCTCGAGGCTTACGCTTCGAGGCAATGATAGGAAAACGCCTCGATACGCCTCACGTTTTTTAAAACCTTGGTAGCGACTCTACTATAAGCATGTTCTGATCGTCACAGACCCGTCTTGGTGCGAGGTCTTCTCCCTGCAACGACTACTCCGAGCAGGTCTCCTCCCGTCTCTCTCAAATGTATCAAGTGAATATGTGTTGTAAATATTTTCTTTTGTTACAAGTTGCAAGTTTCTCAGCTCCAGTTTGAGGGGAATACTATGGCATGTTTGGTTGCTGGGTTGGGTTGGGGACCTGGGGTACACCGGTGTACTTCTCCTTCCAACCCTCCCACCCCTCCTCAAGGTTTACTATTCACAAGGGTACCCCAACCCAACCCAAACCAGCAACCAAACAGGCCCTTAGAGTATGTAATAAGATGCGTAATTGGATCTCTCCAGGATCCAATTACCGCACTCTTGTTTAACCTCATGTCATCTATAAGAGGGACTCCATTCTGTCTGTGGGATTATATAAGAAACCCCACAATCCCTTGTATTCATTGAGAGAATTATAATAGAAGATATGGTCGTTAGAAGTTTTCTCTCGTGGTTTCATCCACTCCTCGCAGAGTACGAATCCATGTAAAATCTAAGTGTTCCATTTTATATTTTCATGTTCTTTAATTCTGCTTGCACATTACTTATTTCAATACTCCAAAACCTCATGCACAAGCACATCGTTTCCTTTCTCTCCCTCCATCATCTTCTCCCACCCCGATCATCTAGTCATTACCCATCATAGTGCATGAGAAGACTAAATGCAGGTCATGTAGAAAGATGACTCTTTAAACACAATGGTTTTCCCTGAGAACAAGGTTCACCCCAAAATGAAAAACAAATAACTACACCAATATGAGAAATCACATAACATGTCATGCATCCAAAAAGGCTGCAATACTCAATAAGGAAGCATCCAAAAGGGAGAGAAAAGCAGGTTCTCAGATAATAAAGACTCTAGTAAGACTAGTATGAGATGATAACATATCATGCACAAGATCCATGCTAGAGATCATAACTCAAATATAGAAAGAAACTAGAAGTTTCATAAAGAATCAAAAGGATTAGGGTCGATTGTGGGGAAGCTAGAGCTTGTTGGCTGTCAGGTATTCATGGAGAAGTATTGGTAGTTTCTTCCATTCCTCTCTTATATTGCTCTATGCAGACAACAAGCTCTTACCAAACGAGTTAAGATCACACATATCTGGCAGGATGGCAAGCAAGAATTTCTCCAGAAGTACCAGAAACTACGAAAAATGTTAACAACAAGACCATCACAAGCAGATCAATCCATTTAAAGAACTACATATGGGTCAAGTATCGACAATAGCAAAAAAAATCCAGGCATTTATTCACGATACAAAGATAAAATATGGCATTGCATATTACCTTACTCTTCTTGTTTCAGTAATCCAAATCCTTCGGGTGGCCATACCTAATGAATAAGAATATTCAAGTGAAAACCGAGTTCCAATATAACCTGACATTATTCTAGTAAAATTACAATATCAGTATTTACAAAAAAACATAATCTCACCCTACAGAAAGCCTTCCCTAAGACAAGGCCATAGGGTACAGCACCAAATTGCCTGGAGTCTCTAGACATGTATATATTATCCCCTTGTAACCAAACGTGGTCCTTTGGCACCTACTTAAGAAGAGGGCAAAGAACAACTTCTGATAATACGATTCAAAAAACTGATCATTTCTAAATTTTAGAAAAAATAGGCTACCAAACCATACAAGTATCGTCTTTATTCTGTCCCCGTGACCTGGCTCAACCTCATAAGTTACTTTGTCTCCTCCCATACCCATCACCCGCTTCATAACAGTTTTCTTTGGATTCTCGGGTGACCTCACAAGAACCACATCACCAACACCAATCCTTCCAATACGAGGAGACATCTTATCCAACAAGAGCACATCCCCTGACATATTTAGGGTCGGAAGCATGCTGGGACCATGCACCTTAAAATCAAGATCCATTAGATGCATCAATGCAGGAAGGGTGAGGTGGGATATGGATTGAAGCTTACCAATGCGACACCAAAGACGTAGTTGTTAGCAACATGAAGAAAGCAAGCGAACTTCGTGACAAGGATGCAACGATCAAGGGCCTCGCTAGAAATGCTTCGCCACGGAATCTCAGCGAGCCGGCAAGGGATGCCCCTCGCCCATGCGCCAAGGTTCATTAGAGGCAACTCCCTCTTCCACAGCTCATCCAATTGGTACTTAATCTATAACTTTGCACGAACACAAAGCAACCAGAAAATTATGACAACATAAATTCCCTTTCTCAAACTTTAGAAATGGACTTGATTACTTTAACTCAAAGTGACACCAATACTTGTGTGTCAAAGCATAAAAGAAAGCAGTAATTACAGATTCTATATTGAAACCACCAACATTGTAGAAAACAATAAACAAACATGTATATCATTAGAGATTATATATTGAAACCACCAACATCGTAGAAAAACAGAAACAAACACGTATATGACGCTTGATTGCATGCCTGCTGTAATATTAACAGTGAAATTGCTTGCCAGAATTTAAGCGATTGCTTTGATACAACAACAGCAACAACAACAAATCCTTTTTCCACTTTAAGTAAGGTCAGCTGATTGCTTTGATTGATAAAATAAAAATGGAAGACGGTAATCAGACAACTTGTTGCAAACTATTTGACAAGGTTGCAAAAGTCGGTAGTCGGTACTCAGACAGTCGGGTCATTGACTAAGGATTAATTGGCAGTTGCGCGACTAATCAGATTTAGTCAGGCTTTACTCGGCTTTGAATTTTTTTTATCATAGAGAGGGAAAAAAAGAGCAAATTTCATGTGTGTTCTTCTTCGATTCTTCTCCCGTTTCAATCTTTGGAGCATGGAAGGACCCTTTTACAAATATACCCTATTAACTTTATCAATAGCAATTATACCCTTACTAGCTTATATTTTCTGTATACCTATGATAGGACATACATATGCTTAAGATTTTTAGACTTTGTGCTTTTTCAAGATTTTCCAGTGCCAATTATACCCTTGTTTTTTATAATTAACCTCTTCTCCTATATTCATAATAAAGGCCTTATGGTATTACACTTGTGCCCTTATGTTACAATAACGAAAGGGTAATATTGTAAATTACGTAGGAATATACTAGCACATGTAAACTACAAAAAAATTAGGGGTGCAAATGTGCAAGTGTTATCGAAAAACTCAAAAGGGCACAATTGAAAAAGAATCTCGTAAATTTATGCATGTTGCTATACAGTACAGCGTTTACGATCAGAACCGGGGCATAAGTGGTCGGATATGCATTCACGTGTATGTGGTTCCATATCCTTATATATATATATATATGAACTCAGAAGCAAATGTGGATAACAATGAATATGGAAATTTATGTTACCACGTCCTTAAAAATTGACACGCATAAAACAGATATGAGCTCAATACAGATAATAATAGAATTTACTTTATGCATTGTCTTGAATGTGTATGTATAGGTTATTTACATCCAAGGCCTTCAATGCCGGTTTCGGTCACCATTTCACTATCGACCAAAACAGAATTTCGATGGAATTTCGGTGGAATTTCGAACAAAATTTCGGTCATTTCGGTCATTTTTTGTACTAGGACCCCCATATTTCGGTCATTTCAGTCGAATTTTGATTTCGACTGAATATCGATATTCGACAGAAATTCGACCGAATTTCGCTGAAATTTGAGGCCATGTTTACATCATAGCCTCTAAAATCTTGTCCAACTACATCACAACTCATGCAATCAGTGTAAATTGCACCGTGATCCCTGTAATCTTACAAACTATTACGATGCAACCCTTTGACAAGGGATTAAAGGAGCCGTAGTGTAACTACAAAGATTTTCGGGGCTATAGTGTAATTGGACAATATTTTAAGGGTCATGGTGTAAAAATATGTTTATTTATTTATTTTCTTAAATTATATCAAAGTTAAAATAAAACATAAATTTCATTATATATAACTAAAAAAATTATCATAATTATACATTAGAACAGATATATAAATACAGATAATAACTGGTATATATCCAAGTGATATGTGACTTCATTTCTATTTAAAAACAAATGTCTAAATATGTACAAAACTGATACAATAGCTTATTAAATATTGAGTTTGCATTCTATATCAAAACATTAGAGATAATTTACTGGAATATATGATAAAAATATTAACAAGATAACATTCAAACTATATGAGAATTTTTTAGCCCTTCTCTGTCTTCATCTATCCCGAATGTGAATCTCTCCCATTTGCATCTTTTATCCCCCTCAGATATTCCAAGCGAGACTCTCAATCTTGAAGATAAATTAAGAACGGGGCAAAAGAAGATGCTAGGAAATAGGTATAAAGTTATACTCAGGAGGATAGGCTTCCACGTGTGGGTCCGCTCGGTAGAGTAACGAGGAGGGATACGGGGGTTTATCCCTCGTTCCTATTCAGCTGGAGGGATGGGATTTAGAGGGATAAGTGGCAGTTATTTGTTATTCTCTATTCAGTTTGAGGAGAAGGAATAAAAGATAGAAGTTAGTTATCTAAGATAAAGTTGCTTGTTTCAAAAACATATTTGTAATTCATAGCGGGAGAGGCTGATGATGGAAGGATAGGGGGGCAGACTCTATCCCTCATTTTGACTCCATCAGCAAAACATTGATCGTCTATCGAGAGACGACAAATCTAAGGGATAAGTATGGGGTGTGCATTGGGCTTGTATCCAACCCGTTCAGTCATGCTCATGATCCGTCAATAATGGATCGCAGACCAACCCGACTCATTCCAACGGGGACGCGATTCTAATGGATACCCGAACTATGTGAATGGGTCACGGATAACCGCAGATACCCATGGAATATCACTACAAAATATACAATTGATCTACTCTAAAGGATCAAAAAGGCTCCTGCAAAATTCTTTATCATCCAAAATGGATACAACTGATCTGTCTAATGCAACACACAGTAAGCTGTCCAATGCAAACATTATAAAGAAGACACATTAGAAGAAATATCAACCATTGCCTTCTTTACATTGAATCTAAGACTGCCTTCCCAAATTTCCTCAAACAACTTAATATTATGCATACAAAGCAAGACATAGCAATGAAACTTGAACACGGGTCCATCTCAAAAAACTCAAATAAAAAACCCACCTGGACAGGACAGAAAATATTGCAGGAAAGAGCTGCCCAGAAGCTTCAAGTATCACCATAGACAGGACATCATAGTTATGAATATGAAGAAGTCCATCTAAATTATGACAATATGATGAAAACTGACAAGTTCTTTCTTCTAAGGTGATACAATAAACTATAAGCTGTCCAATGCAACACAGTAACAATTAAGAAATCAAATAACAAACACTAACATCAAATAGTCATGGATAATATATGCAGTTGCACAAGGCATTACAAAAAGTCAACACCTCACAATTGGCATTAGAACCCCGTGAACAATCCATGCTAGCTCAAAGAGCTACAAAAAAAACACAGTTTCTCATAGCCATCATAATTGTCGGGGTTAGATGTAAAACTCACAGTAAACCTAAGAAGGCCCAAAACTGCATCACTTCTTTTAAAGATTGAACGGTACATTTGCCAAAAGAAAACAACTCAGTTAAACTAGACGGGGATTGGACATAAATTATCAAATTCAGAACAATGTACACCAAGTGAAAATCATGTAGAAGTAAGTCATCTCTTTGGTATGACTCTGCTAGAATAGCAGGAGAACACAACCAGGAGCTCTCCCCAGAAAGACAGATACCAAATTTCAATCGTTATTAAATAGACCGTAACTGCACAAATATGCCGTCCAATAAGCACCGACCTCTCATTTCTATATCCCTTCAGCCCCACAGAAAAAGTAAGAGGCAGGCAAACCTGAATCCCCTGCAATAATTTAACTGTCCAATTCCATCGTCGCACACCACCTCATTTTATCGTGCTGCTCACACCCTTGTTATCTTCTCCCAAAATTCGGTGATTATCAAAAGAAAATGACTCCACTGTGGAAGGGGATCGAAGGTCTCGTGGGGCATTCTGTAGGATCAACGCTAATAAAAAAATGGAAAGAGCATCGAGGCTTCCTGATTATACATCTTTATGAACGGTTCCTTGGTATAGTTCTTAATGATTTATCAAAAGGTCGATGCTCACTTCTAATGTGTATGTAATATGTGTAGTTCATGCTGCCCCGACTATATTGGACCAAGGCTGCCGCAACGATCGAGCCAAAGATGGAGATACTTTACAAAGTATAAATACAATGATACTGCAAGAGAAATCCTGAGACGCGATGATACCTGTAACGACTCCGGGCACGATCAGTGAGACGGTGGTGAAGGCGGCGAGGGAATGGAGGAAGGGGGGAAGCGGAGGCGAGGGATCGGTGGTGGTGGAGGCGGCGAGGGAGGGGAGGCTCCGGCTATTTTCGAAGGTCGGAATAGCTGGATCGGGGTTAGGGTTTTACACTGGAGGTAAGAAGGAATAGCTGGATCGGGGATGACAAGACTGGGGCATTCGCGGAGTAGATGCTCTCTTCTTTCGATAATTTTACGGAATAGCTGGGTCGGATAGAGGGTTGAGTGATAATTGTGATGTGTTGTGATTATGTGTTATATTATTTTTTTAATGATTATAATATATTTTTTATGTTAATAAATTTTTTTTGACATAACTAAAAAACATTATATCAAAGAAATTGTAGGATCAATATAAGTAACTCCCAACTTAGATTGGGAGGGTAGGAACGAGGAGTATGCCGGTGTACACCGGCTACCAAACGGACCCTGTGGGAGAGGAATGAATAACCTTTTTTTCCTTTTCTAAATAAACATGAGATAAGAATATTACTAGCATGCACGGCTCTCACCAGCTATAGTAACATGAAACATTCCGAAAATTACCCCCATTATGCAAGGAATGCACAAGCCAGCATATAATTTGAGGCAAATACAGGGAAACTGATGGCATATGTTCCATGCAAATATACTAAACATTGTCCCTCTATTTGACTATTAGGCATGGGATTTGTTACTCCCGGAAAAGGGTGCAATCAGGATAATAGATATGAAAATATTCCGTCCATATTGCTCATAAATGACATAAATTTAGAGGAGTTCCTACGAGAATAATAGTCTCCATAAGTGATAGCTCGAACCTTTGTAGTCGAGGAAAAATTATGTCAATAACATCCAGAATTTTACTAAAAAAGACAACCAACAAATCATCCGGGTAATTAGGCATAAAAGTAGAAACAATGATGTTTTATCGATTGGTACGACCTTCTATTTACTAAATGCATGACGATGAAGGGGACTATATAATGCTAAAAATGTAAAATTCATGAACACATCAACAACCGCTATGTGATAAACTCATAAGAAAAAGGCTAAAAACAACACAATGTGCTATAAAAAGCATGAAATCATCTCAAGTATGTACTTCCATCGATATACAGCCAGAGAGATTATAAAATGATATCATGCTCAGCAACAAAATCTTCTTAGTAAGAATCCTTGTCTATTGCTCCAAAAATAGAGACCACCTTTGAGTTACGATGGGTTTTTTTTCAAATGTATCATGGGGAGAAGATGATGAGACACTACCATCTTAGAGTGGCGTGTCATAAGAGAAATGTATCCCGATAGTCCATCTCATAAGTGAGGGTGAACCCACGAGCCACAACGCCTGCCCTTGTAGTGATCAAGGCTGCCATCTGCATGGTATTCACTGTAAACACCCATTTGCATCCAAACATAGAATCCCTATAGGGGCAGTGTCCAAGCTAATAAACCTATGACAAACCTCCTAAAATCCTTTGAAAGATACCTCAAAGAAACATGAGTTGCGAGAGGATATGGGGCACAAGTATGCCTCCGCTTTCAGAAAGCAATGGCAACATCTAGATCATGTGTACCATCTGTGACGTGTAAAGTAGCCTCGTGAGAAGGTACCTTCTCGTCCTGTAAAGTAGCATGTTATATAGACAAATCATCGGTGCCATCAGTATAAATAAAGTGCTCAAAACACGCTTGAGACATGATGGGTGACGGGGAAGGGTCATGAGCAGGGGTAGAGAAGATGACCTATGAATACAACAATGTGGAAAAAAACTGAGTCGAAGTACTATTAGGTGGAAATATAGGAAAAAATACTGTAGGAGGCAATGGAGCCGATGAAGGTGGTGATGGTATAGGAGGAACCACAACTGGAGATCACAGTAGCCTAAGAGGAGGAGGCATGTAAACCTCCTCTCCAGAATCAGACAGAGTCAACCTATCACACATAGGAGAAAAGAACATGATAAACTCAAAGAAGTTGACATCTGATGTAGTACTTCCATCGAACAAGTTTAAAGCACCAGTACCCTTTCTAGGTCTAGAAATATCCCACAAAGAGATACGTGACAGTTCTTGGGGGAGAGCTTGTCATGATCAAGAGTCGGATGATGAATGAATGCCACGTAGACAAAACACATGAGGTGTAAGAGAGAAAAAATACTTATGGGAAACGTAATCAAGGAGAATCTTCTCTCTTAATACGGAGGATGACCACAATTCGGCAAGTAACAAGTGAGGGCTGCATCACCCCCATAAAGAATGGGGAGCATGGCTTCGAATTAGGAGGGCTCTGGTCACATAAAGTAAATGATAGGTGTTTGCGTTCGATGACATTGTTCTGCTAGGAAGTGTACGCACAAGAGAGTTCGGTGTATAATGCGAAAAGACCTGAAGAACTGAGAAAGTTATAAGTTATAGAACTCCAAGGCATTGTCAGAGTGAATATATTTGACAATAGCAAAAACATGTTCTTTATTTCATGAATAAAAGATCGAATAACAGACCTAGCCTCATACTTATTTTTCAAAAGAAAAACCCATGATAGTCTAGAATAAACATCAACTGCTACAAAAATAAAACATGTACCCATGATGGTCAAGAACGTGAATGGGCCTCCAAATATAAAAGTGAATTAACTCAAATATACTAACGCTACTATGACTCTGACGACCATGAAGTGTAGGCCATTGATGCTTCCCAAGCTTGCCTCGCACTGAAATGTGGAGCAAGAGGATATCTATGGGAGGACATGCCAAATCTTTTATAGAGGAAGCTAGCCAAATCGAAGAGGTCACATGTATGGAGAAACTAATCTAGTAGGAATAAAAGAAGCATTAACATATCGAAAATGGACCTGACTGTAGGGACCCTTTGCTCACATCCACATACGATCACCCTGCCCATAAGTATGTCCTGAAACATAAGAGAAGATGGGCAAAAAATGGCACAACAATGTAAATCCTTAGTGAACTGACTAGCAGACAATAGATTCATCGAAAAATTGATGCATGAAGAACATTTTGTAAATACGTAGACGTCATTAAAGAAATCCCATCATATCTTGTATTAGTGGAGCGGGTCCCATATGCTATGACAATTGATCTGCTTGAGAAACAGAACTATATATGCAAATTGAGCCATGTTTCCACAAAAATGACGAGATGCACCAAAAATCATGTTCCACTCCGTTATGTCTGCACTGAGACAACTAGTAAGAGCATAAGCTATACGTGAGGTGATAGAAGAGACTCTAGTGGTGGCAGTAACATGGGAAGGACTTGTAGGGGCACTAATAGCGACAACAACATGAATCATGGTCTTCCTTTGATAGGAGACAATATCATCCAACTTCTTATCTATAGTAGGTGCACAAGTGGCAGTAGGTTCAACCCGCTCGGCTACATGAGCAGAAGCGGGTTAGCCATGTTTCATGTAGCAGCTCTCCTTCGGATGACCATACCGATTATAATAAATCATGGACCACATTGATGTCCACCTCCCTACCATGGGCACTACACCCTCTGAATTAAGATGTACCTCATCTACTGTGGGGTGCAACCATCGCTGAGGAGGTATGTGTAGTGATAGTTAATGGTGTCGTGATCCTGTTAAGACGGCTATAAGCCTCATCCATTAAAGGTACTTGCAAGTATCTGGGTGTGTGCTACCTTATACTCAGGATATGGGGTTGTCAAAAAACTTCAACCATTGTGGCGTTCTTTTACGCCAATTGATGCACAATAGATGTAGTCACGGGCATGAAGTTGTACGCCTTCTTGAACATGCCTCAAAGCTAGTGCAGAGGACGACCATTCTGTCTGGCTATGAAGACTTCGAACTGTTGGACATGCGAGCCCACGGCGAGACATTATGCAAGAAATGTCATTGTGAATATCATTCCCTGGTCTGAAATGAAGAATAACCAATTTGCATAATAGGTCCCTTAGTACAATTAGGGTTATGTACCATGGCCATCTTGATAATGATATAGCTGTTGATTCAATTATTGAATCATAGAGGCTGGTGCTATAATGAATATCTAAAGAGTTAGATTAAGGACTCATCAGCACCGTCAAATGATTGTTAAGAGATGATATCCAGCCTGAGTAGGAGATGGCAATCCTTTCTCATTTAGGCTGATATCTGACCGACCTCTTGATGTAGGTCCTCTGCATAGGAATAGAGATTCAGAGGTGCCAGATTAGTTAGGTCAAAGAGTTGACTTAACGAGATCGAGATAACCAAAGACCTATGTTGAATACTGTCACAGCATAGGCATGCATCCTCTGGCCAGAGACAAATGTGTTACTATATGTCTGAGTGTCTGCATTTGGCATACCAATAGGTTGATGACCTAACCAAGATCTATACACCGACGAGCTGGTGTGCATGTAAGGACATATGAGTAATACGATCTCTCAAAGGGATCATACTGGTTCACTTATGTAAAGCCATGAACTTGGCATCCCTCGGATCCTATATCATAAGATCCGACTCGTCAAGAGAAAACAAACGGAATTTGTTTCGTGTGAATCAGACTTCGTTTCGCATTTTTATGATTTTTGGAAGAAACAGAAGTAAGGAGGGTCAAGACGTCATTAACCCATAATAACTGTCATTAAGACTAATTAAGCATGATTAAAGAAACTAATGATGGATTAAAAATTGCTAATGATCATTAGCAAACACTAATCAATAGTTAGCAAAAGATAAGCGTAAACCGCACAAGTTAAATCGCGATTAGTGAAAGTTAATCACGATTAGTGTTAATTAAGCGTCATTAACGAATCTAGAATCATCTGGAATGTTATGACTTAAGCCCCAAGTTTGGGATAGGTTTTGGCCAAAATCATGGGCCAAAACCATGGGTCGCTAAACCATGATTAATGTCTAAACCATGGTTTTCTAACCATGATTAGTAGTTTTCTGGAGCCTATAAATACCCCCTACCCATTCATTGTCTATGATTTCCACTACCACCACCACCCAAGGGCTAAGGTTGAGAGGTCAGGAGGAGGAGTGGGAGGCGGGGAAAGAGCGCTAGCGAAGCGCTGCCGGGAGAACGAGGAGGAGGAAGGTATGATCCTCTCTTAGTTGCTTCGTAAGCTACGCTTTCAATTCATCCTCTTTTTCTTCCAAGTTTTGTTCTTAATTCATCTTTCTTTTCGATTTATTCTCTGTTGTGGTTCGAGGAGAAATCTGTGTAACACCCTACTTAGGTACGGGCGACTATGCACGTCAGTGAACCCTGTGATTCATCACACATTCACTCATCTAAGACGCGTAGTGTCTACCGATTCTCCATCGCTTATGTTTCTATTCTTTCAATTATGCTTTTACAGTTATTTTAATGAAGAAATCTGTGTAATACTCTACTTAGGTGCGGGCGGCTATGCACGTCAGTCAACCTTTTGATTCGTCACACATTCACTCACCTAAGATGCGTGGTGTCTATCGATTCTTCATCTCTTGTTGTTTGACTATATTCTTTCAGTTTTCATGTTGTTTTTCCTCACGATTGATTTTATAGAGGATCTCTTTTCATTTTTATTTTGAAATATGTCCCGATATAAGGGGAAACTCTGTCGAAATTTTCCGAGAAATATGTCCCGATATAAGGGGAAACTCTGCCAAAATTTTCCGAGAAATATGTCCCGATATAAGGCGAAACTCTGCTAAAATTTTCCTAGAAATATCACCCCGTATAAGGGAAAGCTCTGCCGAAATATTAAGAGAAAATATGTTCTTGGCGTACTTCATGTTTTTCGTGTTATTCGCGTTCTTCATGTTCTCCGTTCGTTCTTTGCATGTTCTTAGCATTTTTGATATGAAAATGAAATTCGATCGTTTCAGGAGCCTTAAATCATCTTTTCTGAAAATAAAACACGATAAAGCACTGCATACGCGAGAGAGAGCTCGATTAGGTAACAAAATCCTACCTTTTGCTGTTGGGTTTTCAAACGAGATTGAAATTCTTGATTTTATATTCTGTGCTATAAGGAACCCTAATTTTGGTTATTTTTGGTAAAGTCTGAACAGTTGATTTATGATTCCCACTAAAATAAGGTTTAAGCATCAAATCGATGCGGTGGCTTTGAAAGTTAGGGTTTGGGAGTTAGAATAGGCATAAATACGAGTATATATGCATATGAATAATATATATGTGAGTCTATACTAAGTATTGTTGATTATGGAAATCGAAACTTAACGAAAGAATTACATCATGTGAATTGATGTCGTTTGAGTTGGATCCTGAAAAGGATCGTGTGTCGCGTTAAGGATGACTGTGAGTAGAACTATAGGTCGGGCATGCAACTTGTAGGTTTATTAGAAGGAACCCGTATTGGCGTTTCCCTACCTAGGTGGTACACGGTTGCCCTGTTATGATAAGTGCGCACGAAATGAATGTTTTGCAACGCGTGGTACCGGGAGCCAATATCTTTGGATAAACGGCGGAAGATGTGGTCGTTCCATGCGGAGGCACGGGTGGTTCAATAGCGGCTGGGTCACGATAATATGTATTTAAAGCCACTAGGCTATATGATTAAATGTTAGAATGAGGTTTTAAGCAACCGAGTCCTCGAGGACGCTGTGCTCCTTTGTTTGTCAGGTTGAGGGTTTGAGGCCCTGTTTAATAAAAGAAAAGGAAATTATCAGGGTAATATTGGAGGATTGGTTGAGACGACGTGCGGCAGCATAAGCTTACCAAGATCAACATAATCTGCAATCCCGAAGGGTCCACAGCTTCGGAGTCCTAGAATGGTGGGATTCTCCTGAACTAATCCCTGACGTGGAATAGAAAAGGAATATGCCTTAAATTAATGAGAAGGAATGAAACTTTTTGGTGATAACAAGTTTTGAAAAATTACACAATTTGTTTGCTTTTCTCTTCTTTGTTATTTAGCATTCGCTAATTTTTATCCTATGAATTATGGAAAACCCAACAGGTGTTAGTGAGCCATCACAAGGAATTTAGTAATCCAACCAGTTTACATAGTAGACATTCAGCCAAGCAGAGTAGCTTTACTTTGTAAGGTAGTTAGTAATCTTTCTGTGTATTTACTTTCAGCTGATATACATGTAAATGGTTGTAGTGTGACAATGGACCATGCAAACTTATTTTGTGAATGGAAAAGTGTTGAAATACTTTCTTCTGAGTATTTTTATTTACAATTTGTTTCTCAATATTAGTTGTGATTGCTGGATAAATTATTTCTGACTAACCAGATCCGGATATGGGAGGATCCGACGGCCCGGAATCGGGATCGTGACAGATTGGTATCAGAGCCCGGTTACTCCAGTAATTTATTTAATAATTAACAACTATGAGCGGTATTCAAAAAACTAAAGTTGTATTAAGATCCTTTGATCTTAATAAATGACTGCACTACCATTCACAAGTCATTCTCCCTTAGGTACATCATACTAAGACATATAGGGTCTGACCTTTAACCTTTACTCATCCCAAGATAATGACAGACCAAGACGTGTCTAGACAATTAACGGTCATGATGGAAATGCTCCAAGAAATGGGGCAAATGCAACAAGCATTGGAGGAGAGGCTCAATGCACAAGCAGAGAGACCTGAGGCATCTAAGCCTGCGGATGCTAGGATTGAAGGTTCTGTCCATTTTTCTGAGGAAGAATCTAGTTACCATCCTTCAACTAAGTCTGCTCCTACCCCAGCTGAAGGAGCAATAGAGAAGGCCCTTCTAAGACACCAAACATTACTAGACAATTATCGAAAAGGAAAGATTCCTCGATTTAAAGGCATAGAGACACCTGTTGAGGCAGAACTATGACTTGATGACGTCAGCAGGATGTTGAGAATAATACATGCACCAACAGATACTTGAGTGTACTTTGCTGATTACTCCTTAGCAGACTATGCAAGACGATGGTGGAGAACCATTTCCAAGAAATTAGTAGATCCTGTTCCATAGGATGTTTTTGAAGAAGGGTTCCGAGCTCACTTATGTCCCTCCCATTAGGAAGAATTGAAGAGGAGGGAGTTAGCTTCTTTGACCCAAGGATCCAAGAATGTACGAGATTACCATATTCACTTTACTGAGCTACTACGTTACTCACCAGCTCTAGAGGCTTCACCACAAGAGTGTCTTACCAAATTCGTTAGCGGTTTTTAGGGAGATCTACGAGAAAAGCTTGCTGGTTTAGAGCTACAACCGTAGATGAAGCAATGGACATCGCCTCTCGTATTGAGATGGAGAGGGATGAAAACCGCCAAAGAAGAAGTTTCCACTTTAATGGTGGACCATCTAGAAGCAAGGCACATTATAACCGTAGATATCGTCGCTATCATCCAGCCGGGTCTAATATAAGCTCGCCACAGACTTTGGGACATGAATTATCTGGAAGAAGGGGTTTCTCTAGACCTCCACTATATCCTCGCGACTCAGCAGCAGGAGTTAGCACCTCTGTGGCTGGTTCTTCAGCTCAAACAGGAGCACGTGTGTATTTTTACTGTCATCAGGAAGGCCACATCAAGAAAGATTGTCCGAAGTTGAGAGGTTTAGGGTTTAAATCAACCCCAATTAACAGTATAACATCCACCTCGAGCAATGGAACAACACACGGAGGAAGACATGGTAGAGGTTGAGGCTCACAAGGAGCATTTCCTACACAACAACCACCACAAAGTGTTGTGGGTTCTAGCTTGCCTATTTCTAATGGCCAGCTAAATGCAATCACTGAAGAACAAGCCTATAATTCAGGCACAGTCGTTCGAGGTACCGTTACTATTCATGGCTTTTCAGTACATGCCTTATTTGATTCTGGTGATTCACATTCATTTATTGCTCGACGGTTAGTACCCACTTTGGGTAAGATACCAGTAGAAGTACAACAGTCCTATCTGATCAAGGGACTAGGAGGACAAGTATTTATAATCCGAGAAATCATGGATAATTGTATAGTAGTGATAGCGGGACATCAGTTACCTGTTTCATTACTACTAATAGAAATGGAGGACTTTGATCTTATAATAGGAATGGATTGGCTAGAAAGGTATCATGCATGTCTTGACTGTTTTCAGAAGACAGTAACGTTTCACCTTCCTAACTTGATAGAGTTCCAGTTCATTGGAAAGACATTCAATGATAATATCGAATATATCTCTACATTGAAGGCACAACAGTTGTTAGAACAAGGGTGACATGGTTATTTAGCTTATGTAACCATTACATCATGGTCAGACAGAATGATGGAAGATATACCTATAGTATGCGAGTTTCCTGATGTATTTCCATAGGAACTACATGGATTACCACCTGAGCGAGAGATTGAATTTGAAATCTCTCTCATACTTGATACTCAGCCTATCTATATCCCTCCGTATAGGATGGCACCAGCTGAGTTACGAGAGTTAAAGGTACAGTTGCAAGAACTTTTAGATAAAGGATTCATTCGTCCTAGTACTTCACCATGGGGTACATCTGTCTTATTTGTCAGGAAAAAGGATGGGTCAATGCGGTTGTGCATTGCCTATAGACAGTTAAACAAGAGGACAATAAAGAATAAGTATCCTCTGCCAAGAATAGATGATCTCTTTGATCAGTTACAGGATTCGACTGTGTATTCCAAGATTGACTTAAGATCTGGATAC
Source organism: Ottelia alismoides (assembly GCA_037367405.1). Taxonomy (NCBI): domain Eukaryota; kingdom Viridiplantae; phylum Streptophyta; class Magnoliopsida; order Alismatales; family Hydrocharitaceae; genus Ottelia; species Ottelia alismoides. Next base: position 134,442 of record JAZKJV010011682.1, on the reverse strand, counting down.
CATCAGTTGAAGATAAAAGATGCGAATATCCCCAAGACAGCTTTTCGAACTAGATACGGGCATTGTGAATTCTTAGTTATGCCTTTTGGACTGACAATGCCCTAGTAGCTTTCATGGATCTCATGAATAGAGTATTCAAGGAGTTCTTAGATCACTTTGTAGTAGTCTTTATTGATGACGTGCCTATTTACTCCAAGGATAAATATCTGCATGAACATCATCTCAGGCAGGCACTTGAAACTCTAAGGAAGAACAAACTGTACGCTAAATATAGCAAATGTGACTTCTGGCTATCTGAAGTATCTTTCTTAGGCCATGTTATTTCTGGGGAAGGTATATCAGTTGATCCTACAAAGGTTAGTGCGGTGATGAGTTGGGAACGCCCGAAGACTGTCACAGAAATGCGATCTTTTCTGGGATTAGCTGGATATTATAGAAGATTTGTGAAGGACTTTTCACGAATAGCATTGCCAATGGCTAGGTTGACCCAGAAGGAAGTTCCATTCATATGGTCAGATGCATGCGAAATAAGTTTCCAAACATTGAAAGAATGCCTGACATCTGCACCCATCCTTACTCTACCCTCCGGGAGTGAAGGGTTTACAGTATACACTGACGCATCTAAAGAAGGACTTGGGGCAGTTCTTATGCAACATGGTAAGGTAGTTGCGTATACATCACGATAGCTCGGGATACATGAGAAGAACTACCTAACACATGACCTTGAATTAGCTGCCGTAGTTTTCGCTTTAAAGATATGGAGACACCACATGTGTGGTATTACTTTTGAGATTTTCACCGATCATAAAAGCTTGAAATATATATTTGATCAAAAGGAGCTCAATATGAGACAGAGACGGTGGCTAGAGTTGTTGAAAGATTATGATTGCACTATCTCCTACCACCCTGGTAAGGGGAACGTCGTAGCAGATGCCTTTAGCAAAAGAACTTATTCACCTGGGTTGGTGAGTGCTATCCACTTCTGGGGTTTACTATCAACGTTAAGTGAATGGAAACCATTTGATAGTAGTTCCGATACTGTAACTATTCCTCACCGATACAAACCAGAGATCTGGGATAAAATAAAGAAAGGACAGAAGGATGATCCATTCCTTAAAGACTTGAGACAACAACTTGAGAAGAATTAGATAGAGGGATTCCATATACAAGATGGATTACTATATAACCATCACAGAGCTTGTTTAGCAGACATACCTGAATTGAGGAAAGACATTTGACGTGAAGCTCATTGTTCTAGATTATCTATTCATCCAGGAATTAGAAAGATGTATAAGGATCTTCATTCATACTTTTGGTGGCCAGGAATGAAGAAAGATGTTGCTGAGTTTGTGAATGCATGTTTCACTTGCCAACAGGTAAAGGCTTTACACCAAAAGCCACCATGATTATTGCAACCCCTCCCTATACCTGAATGGAAATGGGAAAGCATTTCCATGGACTTCGTTACTGGCTTACCTCAGACGACTGGTAGTAAAAATAGTATCTGGGTTATAATAGATCGTCTGACAAAGGTAGCACACTTTATTCCTATAATCTTATCTTTCACTCTAGACCAGCTTGCTGCGTTATATATTACACATGTGTTTCGCCTCCATGGTATCCCGAAGGAAGTAGTTTCTGATCGAGATTCACGATTCACCTCATACTATTGGGAGAACTTCATGAAAGCCTTAGGTACACAACTATGCTTGAGTACAACATATAATGCACAAATAGATGGTCAGTTAGAACGTATGATTCAGACACTAGAGGATATGCTACGAGCATGTGCCTTAGAATGGAAGGGATCGTGGATTAAACATTTGCCTCTTGCAGAATTCACCTACAATAATAGTTACCATACAAGTATTGGCATGGCACCATTTGAAGCACTATATGAACGAAAGTGTACTACTCTTTTGTGTTGGCAAGAGGTCAGAATAAAGAACCTTTATGATTCAGATAGACTGCAAGAGACACGAGAAGCTGTAGAGCTTGCTCAAAAAAGACTATTAACTGCTCAAAGTCGCCAGAAAAGTTATAGTGATACCAAGCGAAGAGACCTTAAATTTGAGGTAGGTGACTTTGTATTTCTCAAAGTATCACCTATGAATGGTGTTCAGAGGTTTGGCTTGCGTGGGAAGTTAGCACACAGGTTTTTGGGTCCCTTTGAAATTATTCAATGGATTGGAAAAGTTGCCTATAGACTTGCACTTCCTCCACATCTTTCAGCAATACATGATGTTTTTCATGTATCAAATCTAAGAAAGTACGTTAAGGATCCATAGCATAAGAGAAGTTATGATGATTTACATGTTGAACCAGACTTGACATACCAAAAGCTACCTGTGAAAATACTTGACAGGGATATCAAGAAGATGAGAAACAAAGAGGTGCCTCTAGTTAAAGTATTGTGGCAGAACCAAGAGTTTGAAAAAGCCACATGGGAACCTGAGGCAGAAACGAGAGAGAAATACCCGTACTTGTTTGAATGATAACACTATGTATTCTGTATATATTCATTACAAATGAAAGAACGTTCATTCTTTTTAAGGTTGTTATGTTTCAATCCTCTTTAAGGTTGTTATGCCTGCATTTCTAGTCTCGAGGACGAGACTTCCTTTAAGGTTGTTATAATTGTAAAGTCATGAACTTGGCATCCTTCGGATCCTATATCATAAGATCCGACTCGTCAAGAGAAAACCAACGGAATTTGTTTCATGTGAATCGGACTTCGTTTCGAATTGTTATGATTTTTGGAAGAAAAAGAAGTAAGGAGGGTTAAGACGTCATTAACTCATAATAACTGTCATTAAGACTAATTAAACATTATTAAAGAAAATAATGACGGATTGAAAACTGCTAATAATCATTAGCAAACACTAATCAATAGTTAGCAAAAGATAAGCGTAAGCCACGAAAGTTAAATCGTGATTAGTGAAAGTTAATCACGATTAGTGTTAATTAAGCGTCATTAGCGAATTTAGAATTATTGGAATGTTCTAACTTACACCCCAAGTTTGAGATAGGTTTTGGCCAAAACCATGGGTTGCTAAACCATGATTAAGGTCTAAACCATGGTTTTCTAACCATGATTAGTAGTTTTCTGGAGCCTGTAAACACCCCCCACCCATTCATTATCTACAATTTCCACTACCACCACCACCCAAGGGCTAGGGTTGAGAGGTCAGGAGGAGGAGTAGGAGGCGGGAAAAGAGCGCTAGCGAAGCGCTGCCGGGAGAACGAGGAGGAGGAAGGTATGATCATCTCTTAGTTGCTTCGTAAGCTACGCTTTCAATTCATCCTCTTTTTCTTCCAAGTTTTGTTCTTGATCCATCTTTCTTTCTGATTCGTTTTCTGTTGTGGTTCGAGGAGAAATCTGTGTAACACCTTAGTTAGGTGCGAGCGGCTATGCACGTCAGTGAACCCTGTGATTCGTCACACATTCACTCATCTAAGACGCGTGGTGTCTACCGATTCTCCATCGCTTATGTTTCTATTCTTTCAATTATGCTTTTACAGTTATTTTGATGAAGAAATCTGTGTAATACCCTACTTAGGTGCGGGCAGCTATGAATGTTAGTAAACCCTATGATTCATCACACATTCACTCACCTAAGATGCGTGGTGTCTACCGATTCTTCATCTCTTGTTGTTTGAGTATATTCTTTCAGTTTTGTTGTTTTTCCCCACGATTGATTTTATAGAGGAAACACTTTTCGTTTTTATTTTGAAATATGTCCCGATATAAGGGAAAACTCTACCGAAATTTTCCGAAAATATGTCCCGATATAAGAGGAAACTCTGCCGAAATATTCCGAGAAATATGTCCCGATATAAGGGGAAATTATGCTGAAATTTTCTTAGAAATATCACCCCGTATAAGGGGAAGCTCTGCCGAAATATTAAGAGAAAATATGTTCTTGGCGTTCTTCGTGTTCTTCGTGTTATTCACGTTCTTCGTGTTCTTCGTTCGTTCTTCGCATGATTTTATTGTTTTTATACGAAAATGAAATTCGATCGTTTCAGGAGCCTTAAATCATCTTTTCTGAAAATGAAACACGATAAAGCACTGCATACGTGAGAGAGAGCTCGATTAGGTAACGAAATCCTACCTTTTGCTGTTGGGTTTTCAAATGAGATTGAAATTCTTGAATTTATGTTCTGTGCTATAAAGAACCCTAATTTTGGTTATTTTTGGTAAAGTCTGAACAGTTGATTTGTGATTCCCACTAAAATAAGGTTTAAGTATCAAATCGATGCGGTGGCTTTGAAAGTTAGGATTTGGGAGTTAAAATAGGCATAAATACGAGTATATATGCATATGAATATTATATATATGAGTTTATACTAAGTATTGTTGATTATGCAAATCGAAGACTTAACGAAAGAATTACATCATGTGAATTGATGTGGTTTGAGTTGTATCCTGAAAAGGATCATGTGTCACGTTAAGGATGACTGGGAGTAGAACTACAGGTCGGGCATGCAACCTGTAAGTTTGTCGGAAGGAACCCGTATTGGCGTTTTCCTACCTAGGTGGTACACGGTTGCCCTGTTATGATAAGTGCGCACGAAATGAATGTTTTGCAACACGTGGTACCAGGAGCCAGTATCTTCGGATAAACGGCAGAAGAAGTGGTCGTGCCATGTGGAGGCACGGGTGGTTCAATAGCGGTTGGGTCACGATAATATGTATTTAAAGCCGCTAGGCTATATGATTAAATGTTAGCATGAGGTTTTAAGCAACCGAGTACTCGAGGACGGTGTGCTCCTTTGTTTGCCAGGTTGAGGGTTTGAGATCCTGTTTAATAAAAGAAAAAGAAATTGTTAGGGTAGTATTGGAGGATTGGATGAAGCGATGTACGTCAGCATAAGCTTACCAAGATCAACATAAATCTGCAATCCCGAAGGGTACACAGCTTCTGAGTCCAAGAATGGTGGGGTTCCCTTGGACTAATCCCTGATGTGGAAGAGAAAAGTAATAGGCCTTAAATTAATGAGAATGAATGAAACTTTTTGGTGATAACAAGTTTTGAAAAATTACACAATTTGTTTGCTTTTCTCTTCTTCGTTATTTAGCATTCGCTAATTTTTATCCTATGAATTATGGAAAACCCAACAGGTGTTGGTGAGCCATCACAAGGACTTTAGTAATCCAACCAGCTTACATAGTAGACATCCAGCCAGCCAGAGTAGCTTTACTTTGTAAGGTACTTAGTAATCTTTCTGTGTATTTACTTTCAGCTGATGTACATGGAAATGGTTGTAGTGGGACAATGGATCATGTAAACTTATTTTGTGAATGGAAAAGTGTTGAAATACTTTCTTCTGAGTATTTTTATTAGCAATTTGTTTCGGAATGTTAGTTGTGATTGCGGGATAAATTATTGCTGAGTAACCAGATCCGGATATGGGAGGATTCGACGGCCTGGAATCGGGGTCGTGACAACTTATGAACCGGAAGACATGAGCTCACTCATGAGGTATTGAGGCTGAATAAATTCCATGCATGGTCGTCATGTTTTGGAAGCATGACAAGAATTTGAAGGTATGATATATGCTTTGAGAAAGCATATGATCGACACCAATTCCCAATGACCAAGATTGAGAAACTTGGTGATCATACCCTGAAGATGACAGTGTAAAATTGATCTATATCTTCAGGATGATTATAGGTCTTCCAGTATGCAGGATGTACAAGTGTTAGGAATACCTGAGGGTGATTTGATCATAAACGATTGTATAACCATGATGCTCCAAGGGAGTGATGAAACAGGTTTGGATTTTAGTGACTCCTCTCAATAGAGAAGTGACCTGATCTTAGTCCAAGTATTGGACATTGGTCTGAATGAGAATCAGATACAATGAGAAGATTATGTCTACGGCCTTGATTCAATCAAGCATCTGTAGGAGGTCCATGATATATGGATTAGAGATGTGATCTCAATATCCAAGTCACTATACGTGGAACAATACAATCACCCTGCCCTTATCTCCAAGTATCTGCGGAGAAAGCACATTATTCTTGAAAGGGTTCAAGAATGATTTCATAGTTGAATTATATCTGAGCATTGAGAGATTGACAATTAAATGTGATTTAATTATCTTCATGCATGTGGATATTTATCCAATATGATTAAATGTGATTTAATTATTGAGAATAAGAATAATGTGGATAGCAATATCCAATTATTAATAATATGTTATAAATATGATTTATAATGTATTAGAGAGAGCTTATTATGATTTATGTTTGTTAATTACTTATTGGTGTGAATTGGATTCACATTGTATAATTAATTGAAAATATAAATTATCTTTTGTTTTGGGTTGTGAATGTGATTCGCAAATTTCCAATGGTAAGATTGCAATATTCTCAAAATTAATTATGAGTTTTTTTGGAGAATAATTCACAACAAAAGTTGTTGGAACAATAATGGAGATTTTCATGGAGATATGCAATCTCATGAGATTGCATGAGATTGCCTCCACCATGAAAATAGGTGGACGGCTATCAAGTCCTATATGGAATTGGTGGTCGTCCCACCTATTTTATGGGGAGATGGTATCTCCATGCTAATTATCTCCTTATTTGTTTAATTTTGATTTAGGATTGAATTGTATTTGATTTATCAAATATATTTGATCTAAATTAAATTATTAGTTGTTGGATTTTACCAACAACAAATCTTGACCATTGGATTAAACACAAATCAATCTTATCCGTTGATTTTTGTGTGTCCCATGGATTGTGATCCATGGATCCCAAAACCCTATCATTAGAGTGACACTCCATGCTCTCTAGGATTATGCTATCAAGAGACAATAAGCCTCTCCTCTTCTCTCATTCCACACACCATCTGCTCTCTCTCCTCTATTGGTGGTCGTCCACCAAACCCTAGAGGAGGAACGTCGTCGTCGCTTCACCATCGCGCCGTCGCCTCGATGTTTCTCGGTTCTCCATCTTCTTTGGAGTGCTTCGCCCTCGAAGAAGGTGTTTGATCTCGTACGACGAGATCAGGAGTTCACCGCGCTTGGATCAACATCTTGGATTGCGAGGATCACGCGACTCATCCTCGCGCTCGCAAGTGTCTTCTTCGAAGATCGAACTTGAGACAGGAGGTCACTTTTTGTAGAGACTCGATCAATCACTCTACAAGAAGTATTTCTATATAGTTGATGTGGTTTTAGATGAAATGATCTGATAATCATTTTTGGATCATGTGGTTTCATCATGTGAAAATTTTTTAAATTCCGCTGCATAGAACAACTAGTCCGACTAGTCATACTTTATCGTATTCGATACGATACTCACACTTCCGTGATGCGCTTGAGGATTATCCCATATCCTTCAAGTGGTATCAGAGCCTTAGGTCGAAGGTTTTGGATACGATCCGTAAACCTAGGACTACTTGGTCCGTTAAGGTTGCGAAAGTTTTTTATCGCATTTCATTTTCGCACCTCTGTTTAGTTTGTAATTTCGGCCCTGTTTAAAATGTTTAAACACGAATTAATACTTGGATTTTGTTCTCCATTAAATAAGGAAACCATGGGATATGAGTTTACGTAATTTGGATTCTGTTTGCTCGACATATGGATTTTTGAATAAACATATATTCACTGTTGCGGGAACTGCGAATCTTAACATGATTAATGAGTTAATTACTGTTTTGATGTGCCTAGAAATGCGTAAAATATCATTAGATTCTGTCATAAATCAAATTATAAATCTTAGGAAATTGATTCTGCGTAATTTGGATTTAATTTGATTGAGATATGTTAATTTTTGTAAGTAGGGGTCACTGCTGAAATTACATTCCATATCAAGAATCATGTGATTGTCAATTAGTGAAATTAATTGTTAATTTCCTGAAATAATTATGGAAAAATATTTGAGAAATATTTAGTGATGATTATTTCCTTAATTGACTTAGCCTCAACCAATAAAATGATTCGATTTGATCTAGATCATGATTGGAAACACAATCAACAAACAACTTGCTTGAATAGGATTGGGAATTTGGGTAGCAATTTTCCTTATAATCAAAATTGTTTTGATTATTACTATATGGTATAATTTCGGTTGAAGAACCGATGATCATCTCAAATATAAAGTGATTGGCTCGGCATTATTTTTTCCCGAGGCGGATATGGTGTCTAGTCGGGGAGCGTTGGGGTAGCAGGTTGCACCGTATGCGGTCTGTCCCTCTCCCACCAGTACTGGCCATGACAGCAGTTAGGGAACAGATGATACCTAAGAGATCATGATGTATTTTCTAATTATTAAAATTCGAATTAATACGTACTTTGAGATAATACCATATATTCAAGTAAAACCAAGTTTGATTGATTAAATTGGATTGATAATTAATTTAATGTGATTAAGTTAATTATATCCAATTAAAAACACTCTATTATGAATAGATTCTTTTCGTTTCCTTTTTTCTCTCTTCTATCAACTCTTTCTTCCGCTCCGCACTTGGCCTTGACTGTGGGCACGATAACTGGTACACCAGAGGTGCATCCTTCCCGGTCCTCTCGTACTAGGGAAAGGTCCTCTCAATGCTCTAAGGCCCCGTGGATGAAAGAGTGAAAAAGAAGGGGAGAACCATATTGGAAAGACTTTCCCAGGCCCCCATCACTTTCGTCACTGCCCAGCGCTCCTGTCTGGTGGCTTCTTCCCTACTCCTCGCGACTTATAGAGGGTGGATTCCCAAGAGTGGTTCAGCTAGAGAAGAGAAAGAATCATCCTTGACCCCCAACTCCTTATATATGGGGCAGGACCATGAGAAATTGTAGTTATATGAGATAGAATTCGACCGGAAATGGAACCACATCTTTGCCCACCAGAAGAAGGACAAGCTCCAGTGGTTGATCTAGTGGAAGAGGTCAAGCGAAATTGAAGGAGCAGAAAGCTGCTGCGACAAGACCCGCCAGCAAAGCCGGAAAAGGCACCATTGGGATACTTCGAAGAAAGTTGATAAGGATGGAGAAGGGTCGGCCACTGATTTCCCGCGCCCGGTCAAGACCGCATGTGCAGACTCCTTGCTGAAACAATTTATGTATTTCCCTTGGAAGAATTAATCATAATGTATATGATTCATGATGATTAATTAGAATTTGAATATGATATGGAGGATCACATAAGTGATATCCATGATCTCCCGTCAAGGCGAAGGATTCCGTCGCCAGATATTGTATGTAGGAGACGCATGTCCGAAGTGACAGCTCCTACATACGATCCATTTGGGTCGGGCTCTTCGCTTCTCGAAAGAGTAAGGACGTATGCATAGTGACCCCAATATCGGGTCCTCATATTATTGGGGCGATATTGGATTTTGCATAGCGAATTGTATTCCTGTTGACTGTTGGTTCAATTAATGACGGGTCAACATCACCTTAGGGGTGGCGGGCCCGGGTATTAAAGATCGAATTGGGAGATGCAAGTTGGACTTGTAAGGAGGAATGTGTTCCCGCTTATTTTTATATGAGATACAAGTTCTCATATTATTGGGACATAACAAAGTGAGAAAGGAGATCCCAGATCTTGTTGAGATATATAGGTAAGTATATCTCTTACATTGAAAGTGATTAAGGGAATGAACTTTCAATGTTGACAAGGCAAGACAACTTTGACATAAAAATTCCTAAATCAAAGTAAAACATGTGTGCATGTATATATTTATGCAAATTTCTTATTTCAGATAATCCTTCATAAACCCACTCAATACTATACTCAATAATAACCAGTGAAATATCATGCATTCGATCCATGATCAAAATATTGTACTTGCAGTTAAACACGTATTGTATGTGGTTGCAATGTGCAAGTTTCCTCATAATAATGAGGAATGACAATTAAATATACAATAGGACTACAACCCTAGGGTTTGTATGTCTATATAGTCTTTATCTCATCGAACGTACTTTGGAAGTGACATGTCGATGATGATCGTAACTGTCGAATAATCCTTACAAAATCTAAGAAGATGTTTAAGGCATGCATATGTGCTCTCGACATTTAATCATGAATGACATGGTTCACTGCATCATGCAGAATGGTGGCTCTATAAGAGATGATGTATTCAAAATGTTTGAATACCTACCTGAACCAATGTTTTAAGAGTTTAAGATGTATGTAGATGTGATGAGTGTCATCATTCTACTGTCTATACTCTAGTCATTCATGAAGCTTCATAATATTCATATTGTATGAATTGAATGAAGCACGTATAAATGTTGAAATACTCTTATATTGAATTCTTTTGAGTTCAACATAAGAGATCCTTGGTCTTAAGCAATGGTTGTTTATAGATGAAGGGAGCGCAATGGAAGCGTGGGTCTGACCCATGTGAGAAGGAAAGTCAAAGAGTTGACTATACTTCTATGACTTCCATATGACATCCAAAGAGTTGGATGAATGCCAATACTGCAACAAGATGATGTGTTGATAGTATGACTATCAAGTCTATCTAGAATCCTTAAAGAAGGACTCGGATAGTGCATCAGAATATTCTACATATATTCATTGAAATTGACTTTGTTATTTGATAAGATAAAGTCTAATAATTGTATCTCGATCTTCTAATAACACTTGCAATTGGTTGCATATGTATTAGAAGACTATAAAATTTGATTTTAAATGTTTAATAGACATCCACATGGATGTTAATGCAATTATTGCAAGAACCTCTATTGGATAAATAGGCTTCCTAATTTCAGTGGAGAGCCATTAGTCTTATAGAATGTCTCTGTGACATAGATATTAGAATACACTCATTGTTTATTTCTAAATGTTGGGAATAAACATGAATTCTGGAATAGACCTATCATAAAGAGTTATGATGGAGATATTTCATATAGTAATCTAAAATTTAGTAGGCTCTACTAAATTAGAAAATTAATGAATGGTTTATTAACATTTCTAATACTGAAATTAAACCTTAAAAGATCAATAGGAGAATGAAGATCATTTGACAATGATCTGACATCAAGCCTTGGACATTAGTCTATTGATGTGATCAATAGACTAGTAAGAGATGAAACTTTAGATTGTCTAAAGATTCAAATCTTACATACTTGTGAATATTGTATTCAAAAGTAAAAATGTCCAATACACCCTTCCTTGGAATGGTGTAAGATGTCAAGGTGTTCAAGATCTCATACATATTGATGTATGTGAATCATCTATATCAGAATAAATATTATGGATATGTGATATCTATTGATGATTATTTGTGATATGAGATTTCTTCTCTTCACTTAGAAACCTTTGAAATGTTCAAAGATTTCACAATTTTGATTTAGAACCAAAGTTTGAAGAAAGATTAAATGAATTTGATCTAACATAGGTAGTTAGTACCTATTAGATGAATTTATGTAATACCTTATAGAGATATGAATGCCATTTCTATCTCACTCCTCCTAATAAACCTAAACTTAATGGAGTTGTAGGGAGATACAATTGGATCATGTGTGACATGATTTAATCAATGATGATTCTTAGCATAATTACCTCTTAGTTTCCAAGGTATATGTGTAGTAGAGACTACAATATATATCCTTAATAAGGTTCCAAGCAAGTAAGCTGGAGTTTAACACCTGAGAGTGCTACTTCATTAGGAAAATAAAGGATGGTATTGGATACCTACTTTATGACCTTGAGATTCTTAAAAGATCTCATCTATGAGAATGTGATTATTAGAGGATGAGACTCCTGAGAATCAAGATGAACATGAAGTGAAGGAACTCATTTAATCTTGAGAAGATAACGAGGCTCCTAAATTTGGAAACTAAAAGGACAAATAAAGATGAAACACTAATACCTCTTCAAATAAGTTTGAAGATGGATTCCATGTGTCAGTTGAATCTGACAATGATCTGACTTCATGTGATAAAGCTTCTGAAGATCATAGCATGGAAGGATGGATGTTAGCAATAAAGTCTAAAGTAGACTTCATATACAAATGTTGTATGTGGACCCTCGAGGATCCACCTATATGGGTAAAATCCATTAAGGTGTAAATGGATCTTCAATAGAACGAGGGAACCTGATGAGAAGGTAGAGATCTTTAGAGCATGGCTCGTAGCCATGAGCTACACACCGAAGAGAAGACATTGCTTGCGATGAGACTTGCTCTTCAGTAACCATGCTTATACCCATTAGAAAATGCTAACTATAGCTACATAACTTGACTATGGTCAAGATTGCATTCTTCTATAAATACCTCTCTGAGGATATTAACATGAAGTAACCCCAGAGCTTAATGGTTGAGGAAAGCAAGGTATGCAAGCTGAAGAACTCCATCTATGGACTCCAATAAACTTCTTGTAGTTGGAACATAAGATTTGATGAAATTATAAATGTTATGATTTTGGATAGAATCTTGATGAACCATATGAAGCTTAGTGGGAGTGCCATTGTGTTCATCGTGCTAAATGTAGATAATATCCTAATCGATCAGAATGATATAAGGATGATAATAAGTGTTTTATAGACTGGCGTTTCCATATATTGAGATATAATCTCAAGGATACCTCTTAGATCTTAGTCCTGGAGTTGTTCAGAAGCAAAGAGAAGAGGATATTGGGACCGTCACATTAATGGTACACCTTGGACATTTCCATTTTCTGAAAAATTTCAATAAAGGCTTCTTTCCCTCAAGATATGGTACTGACCTATCTAAAGGGATAACACCTCAAAGAGTTGAGTAAGTGAATGCTAAAACTGGCTGCCCTTTGTGCATCAGTTACGAGAAGCTGAAAGTATGCTAGATGTGTACAAAAGCCAGATGCCTACCATGCAGTGGGAGTAGTAAACAGTTACTAATCCTATTATGGTGATAAAACTCTTGATTACAGAAATAACAATATCTTTATAGAGGGAAAAACTTTTGAGATAGTAATATCAAAATCTTATCATCAAGAAATTAAGACTTTATAGATGGAGATAGAGATCTCCATGAATAAGGGTATTCTGATAAGGATAATAGAAATTACATACTGGTTATAAAGATTATTGAGGTGTAGTGTCAAGGACACTATTACTGACATGTTTGAGTATTGGTTACATAAGATGCAACATTCGCATTGGATGCGAACACTGTTACTAGGAGATATGAAAGTGCCGTAAAAGGACTTGGCGTAGTCTTTTGGGAACAGAGTGACTGATCAGCTTACCTAGCTATTTTTCTAAATAGTCCATGATTGTCACATGAGTGTGGATTTAAATGATTGACCCATTAATGGCTCTTTAGGCTAGTGGGAGATTATTGGACATGCGAGCTTACGACAAGCCATTATGCAATAAATGTTATTGTGAATATCATTCCCTGATCTAAAATGAAGAATAAACAATTTGCATAATAGGTACCTTAGTACAATTAGACTTATGTACCATGGCCATCTTGATAATCATACATCTGTTGATTCAATTATTGAATCATAGAGGTTGGTGCTATGATGAATATCTAAAGAGTTAGATTGAGGACTCATCAAGCACCGTCAAATGATTGTTAAGAGATGATCTCCAGCATGAGTAGGAGATGACAATCCTTTCTCATTTAGGCTAATATCTGACCGACCTCTTGATGCAGGTCCTCTGCATAGGATTAGAGTTTCGGAGGTGTCGGATTAGTTAGGTAAAAGAGTTGACTTAACGAGATCGAGATAACCAAAGACCTATGTTGAATACTGTCACAGCATAGGTATGCATCCTCTGACCAGAGACAGATGTGTTACTATATGTCTGAGTGTGTGCATTTGACAGACCAATAGGTTGATGACCTAACCAAGGTCTATACACCGGCGAGCTGGTGTGCATGTAAGGACATATGAGTAATACGATCTCTCAAAGGGATCATACATGTTCACTTATGAACCGAAAGACATGAGCTCACTCATGAGGTATTGGGACTAAATAAATTCCATGCATGGTCGTCATTTTTTGGAAGCATGCCAAGAATTTGAAGGTATGATATATGCTTTGAGAAGCATATGATCGATGCCAATTCCCAATGACCAAGATTGAGAAACTTGGTGATCAAACCCTGAAGATGACAGTGTAAAATTGATCTATATCTTCAGGATGATCATATGTCTTCCAATATGCATGATGTACAGGTGTTAGGAATACCCGAGGGCGATTTGATCATAAAAGATTGTATAACCATGACGCTTCCATTCTGAGGGAGTGATGAAATATGTTTGGATTTTAGTGACTCCTCTCAATAGAGAAGTGACCTGATCTTAGTCCATGTATTGGACATTGGTCTGAATGAGATTCAGATACAATGAGAAGATTAGGTCTACAGCCTTGATTCAATCAAGCATCTGTGGGAGATCCGTGAGATCTGGATTTGAGATGTGATCTCAATATCAAAGTCACTATTCGTGGAACAATACAATCACCATTCTCTTATCTCCAAGTATCTGAGGAGAAAGCGCGTTATTCTTGAAAGGGTTCAAGAATGATTCCATAGTTGAATTATATCTGAGCATTGAGAAATTGATAATTAAATGTGATTTAATTATCTTCATGCTTGTGGATATTTATCCAATATGATTAAATGTGATTTAATTATTGAGGATACGAATAATGTGGATAGCAATATCCAGTTATTAATAATATGTTATAAATATGATTTATAATGTATTAGAGAGGGCTTATTATGTTTTGTGTTTGTTAATTAACTGTTGGTGTGAATTGGATTCACATTGTATAGTTAATTGAAAATATAAATTATATTTTGTTTTGGGTTGTGATTGTGATTCACAAATTTCTAATGGTAAGATTGCAATATTCTCAAAATTAATTATGAATTATTTTTGTAGAATAATTCACAACAAAAGTTGTTGGAACAATAATGGAGATTTCCATGGAGATATGCAATCTCATGAGATTGCATGAGATTGCCTCCAGCATGAAAATATGTGGACGACTACCAAGTCCTATATGGAATTGGTGGCCATCCCACCTATTTTATGGGGAGATATTATCTCCATGCTAATTATCTCCTTATTTGTTTGATTTGATTTAGGATTGAATTGTATTTGATTTATCAAATATATTTGATCTGAATTAAATTATTAGTTGATGGTTTTTTACCAACAACAAATCTTGACCATTGGATTAAACACAAATCAATCTCATCCATTAATTTTTGTGTGTCCCATGGATTGTGATCCATGGATCCCAAAACCCTATAAATAGAGAGGCAGTCCATGATCTCTAGGGTTATGCTATCAAGAGACAATAAGCCTCTCCTCTTCTCTCATTCCACATGCCATCTCCTCTCTCTCTCCTCTATTGGTGGCCGTCCACCAAACCCTAGAGGAGGAACGTCGTTGTCTCTTCACCATCGTGTCGTCGCCTCAACGTTACTCGGATCTCCATCTTCTTTGGAGTGCTTCGCCCTCGAAGAAGGTGTTTGATCTCATGCGACGAGATTAGGAGTTCACCGTGCTTGGATCAGCATCTTGGATTGCGAGGATCACGTTACTCATCACCGCGCTCGCAAGCGTCTTCTCCGAAGATCAGACTTGAAACAGGAGGTCTCTTTTCGTAGAGACTCGATCAATCACGCTATAGGAGGTATTCCTATATACTTGATGTGGTTTTAGATGAAACGATCCGAGAATCGTTCTTGGATCATGTGATTTTATCATGTGAAATTTTTTTAAATTCCGCTGCATAGAACAACTAGTCCGACTAGTTGTTCTTCGTCGTATTCGATACGATGCTCACGCTTCCATGATGCGCTTGAGGATTATCCCATATCCTTCACGAACTATAGCCGAAGAATCTTGGTCTCATTCTTTCCATAGCCATAGGTGGTGGAAAAGATATCCCATGTTGCCTTGGCAATGGGTTGATGTAAAATATCATTGGCTAATAGCGTGTTACTGCCTCTTTGGATAAAAAAAATCATTGGCTATCTCTGTGGTGAGAATCTTGGAGAGCCAAACACGTAAGTACATGTCATCCTACTTCCATGAAGCATTCACCCCGGTTTTATAAGCCAACTCGGGGTGTGTTAGAATGTGCCCCTTATTTTTGCACAGCATCAGGGTCATAAACTGCATGGACCATGTCACGTAATTGGTCACATTCATTTTCATGATGGGCATCAGGCCATTAAAGGCACCATACAAGAGGATGACACCCTTGATCTTTGATATGATGATAATGTGTTCGAAAACGATCCTGACTGAGGTTGCAGACAGAAGAAAATGTGCCTACACGAACATATGTGGAATCAGTTGGAGGCAAATTTCTTAGTAATGCAATGGATTAACATAATTCCCTAAATAAAGTCGACGTAATTTTTCTTCTTCACGTAGTGTAAGGGTGGCATACATACTCTATGCATTATGTATAGTGTTACTACTGAAAGCTCTTTAGGTAGCATATTCTTTATACGTAGCTCAATTACCACATGTGATATTAGCTGAATGCCCTGGAGTCAAATTTGTTAGCCACGATTGTCTGTTTGAAATGTATTACATACCATGTAGAACAATCTTATGAGGAAAATAAATATTATGGCGATTGCTTTTTTTTCTTACATCCCACACTCTTTTCTTTGTAACCAAACAATCATAGATTTCGTGAACATGAGTTCTCAATCTTGACACCTTGATAGTGAGATCATTCTTCACCATGCTTAACATTGATCTGCCCATGAAGTTGCAGTCTAGTTGAGTATGGTCCCATTTAATAGATGGGTTAATGCAATTGTGAGGGGCACCGATCTTAGAAATTACCCAAATACCGTTGAATCTTCTGAAATGACCCCGTGGAATCCACAAACACCCCTTTGATTCCATGGTGCACAAAATAGAACAAACTAAGGTCGCGGATTCTTTAATCATGAAGTTGTAGTGTGCTAAAGTGTGATATTTCTTTACTACATAATTTAAATCATCTTTTGTCTCGAATGTTCTACCTTTTCGAAGTTCATCACCAAAACTGTCAATCCCAAATTTATTACAAAAATCATCCTCATACGTTGTACGACCGTCACTGCCTTTGACTCTATAGAAATGTATATGTGGAACAATTATTTGATCAATGGGGTCATCATTAACCATTTGGTCAGTCACTATAACATTCTCGTCAGGCTCTTCATCACTTTTATCATCCATCTTATCGTCTATTCCCCTTGTAAGACAATCGTTTAGGACATGATTTACGTCACTCAAGAAAGCATCACTAATGAGTTCATGAACATGTGAGGGCTACGTTACAGGGACACTTGAACTCCGATCCATGAAAAGGACCGACATGAAATGATAAGGAAGGTCAAGCAAACTCAGGACCATAGTCAGAGAACTCTCTATTGGTCACTCAATGGGTGCATATTTCCCCATAGCCATGGTGTATAAGAAAATGCTATGTACATCATCAGCATTTAGGATGGATGTTAACATAGACTCGGCCCTTCATAGCGTGGGATGCGACATGATAATTTGATCTAATGTGCGTTCTTTTCGAAGTTGAACTTTTGAGAAATGAGTTCCAAGAAATCCTTGCACATAATAGACAATGTTAACCCTAAACTGTGCACATTGTTGTTCGGAGATTCATTGATGCCACTGCTTAGATAGAACATGCAATAAATCGAGTCCATGTAAACCTAACACTTGACTGAACAACATGTTTGTAAGTACACCATCCTTTGTGAACTCATCAAATGTACATCGCGATGATGGAAAACAACAAATGACATTCAAACTACATGCTAAGAAATGAGATAATGTACAGAGGTACCTAGGGGTTGGGATGAACTATCAGGGTATCTAAAAAACCACCTGATCATCTTCAGAAATCCCTGCAAAAGAAACAGAGAAAATCTTGATCGTTGTATTGACTAGGTGAGTTTTACCAGAAAAGATTAATGTTTAATTAATCTTCTTATTTTTTATTTATACTCTTAAATTTAAGTGTATAGCGGTTAAGTACGGGATCCTCGAACTCAGGGAGGCAAACTGTTGGAAACTAGGGTTAAACTATAGACAAACTAAGCTAAAAAGTTTTCTAATTTTTATTTTATTTTCAAAGATTTTTTGGATTTTTATTTAATTTTTAATGAATTTTATCTTGTTTTTGTAAATTTTAAATATTTTATGTTTTTTTATTATTTTAGAAATTCTTTTGCAATTTTTATTTAGTTTTTATTTTATACTTTTTATGATTTTAATTTGTTTTTATGAATTTTCAAGGGGTTTTTAATTTTTTATGGATTTTGGTTTTTTAAGGTGAAAAATTAAGTGAATGTTGAAAATTGTGATGTATTTTGAATTTTTAAAGTGGAAAACAGGAAGAAAACCCTTTTACTTTTTTTATTTAAAATTAGTTGAAATTACCTTTTAAACACATGTTGTACGTTTTTAGATGATTTGTTTATTTAGTTACGATTTTTACAAGTTTTCACAAATTTTTGTGTATTTTATATGTTAATTGGTTTTATTATTTAATTTTTATTTTATTTGGACTTTATTAGGTAAAATATGGTAAATTATACTTAGAGTAATTTTTTTAGGATTTTTAAGAATTGTTTTATAATTTTTTATGTGTTTTTAAAATTTATTATATTCTTTTATCTTTGGAATGATTTATTAATAATAGAAATTATTTTTATTTATTCTTTTTATCTTTCAAAACATTATTTTGATACTGTATATAGTATTTATATGGTACTTATATGTATTTTTATTTAGTTTTTATATATTTTTTATTTTATTCAATATGTATAGAGTTTTTATATATGTATATATGTAGGCTAGGGGTATAGATGCAATAAATATGGAAATCTGGAGGTCTGTGTGAAATGTTGAAATTGCAAGGGTATGAATGTAAAATGCTCCTAATATATCCTCTGCACATGAGTTGTCTCGTGCTCTGTCTTGAGCGGTGGGGTGGCAGGGTATCCTAGATGCTGACGCGTGGCTGGCGGATGAGACGTCGATTCGAGATGAAATCCGACGGCTGAATTTATTTTCCCAAAATTGAAGAGGCGAGTTGCTGTTCTTCAAGAATGAAGCGGATGTCTCGAGCGACGATTGACAGATTCAGTCTTTAAGGTGCGGAGGAACTGCGAACGGCAGTAGTTCTCGTATGAAACGTTTTGCAGGTGCTTCTCGGGAGGATGGCTTGTTCTTCCCTAAATCCTCTAACTACTCCAGACAGTGGACCTGATTCAATGATCAATTAAGTGCTTCATCCACAATAGAGGATCCTTGATTTCTTCGCCAGAGCTTCGTTCTACATGTTCAACTTTAATCTCCAAAAATTGCAACATGTACTCAGCGAATTGCAGGAGTTTTGATATCCATCCACGATCGTGTTTTGATCTAATGCTTATAAGTGTGACGACAACCCATGAAGATGCTCAATGTTGTGGCAGGTATTGTTCTGATTGCAGTATTGCGATCAGATCTCGTTGTTTGAATCGTTCAAGCTATGTGCAACGAATCGAGTGCTATATTCTCTAGTAGGCGCCGCATCAAATGATCGAGCTCCAAACTTGCTGCAAACTAGATAGAGGTCGCGGATGGGGTTTCAATTTTCCTGTAAATGACGTCTCGACTCAAGGCAAGATCCCTCGCTCCAGATGCAAATACGAGAAAGTGAATAGACAGTGGGGCTACCAGAAGGGTGGAGGAATGAGCCGGAGTTCAAATCGAACGAAAAAATTAGAGAGAGAGAATATAGGAGATGAAGGAGAAGAGAAATGGAGAGGAGGAATATAAGTAGATCAAAAGGAAGGTGTATGATCTAACCTATAAACAAAGGAGCAGATTGTTCGCCTGAGGAGCGGGGCTCACGGTAGAGCTCTGTAGGTCCTTGCCTCGACGCGACGACGAGGATGTGGAGGCTCCTCCACTGCAACGGAGGAGGCCCTTGATGCAAATGGTTGATCGCGCCACACCCTTCTTCTTCACAGCTTCGCTCGACGGCGGGATAATCAGAGGCCTGTCACCCTCTCCATTCTCTCTCCACCGGAACTTGGTGGAAGTCGAGAGCCAAAAATGGCAGATGGCTGGAAGAAGAGGGGGTTCGGGGGTACATATAGAGCATGGGGAAGCTGATCACCATCGAGCGGTTAGGGGAGTCGAAGATGTTGGAGAAACAGCCGACCGTTGGTCGGTTGGGCGGCGGTTGACGGAAGAGGAGAAGAATGGCGGAGGGAGATGGGTTCCGTGGAGAAGATACATGGAGGAAGAAGAAGGATTGGGAAGGAGAAGAGAAAGGAAAAAGAAAAGAAGGGAATGGCCAATGAGAGGCTGCCACGTGGTGGAGAAAGAAAAGAAAAGGGAAAAGACAAAACAAGGAAGAGGACAGAGGAGTTATATACAACACATGAATACTAAATAAATATATAAGATCTTAAATTAAATAAATGAATAATATGTATATAAATTGCAAATAATTTAATAATCAATTAATTTGTAATTTTTAATAAATTAGATAATATTAATCGTAAATTAATTAATTAAATAAAATGTATAATATAGATAAAGGTATATTGTATAATTATACCAATATGGTCCCGAAAACCGTATTTTTCACATTAATTCCGATTTTAGCGAAAATAGTGTCATTTTATAGATAATTTAATAATATGAATTTTAGAAATGAGTTTTCCCAATTCGGAGTTCATACGACCGAGTTACGAGGTCTGGAAAATTTAGGCAACAGCTTCGGAGGCTTCGGGTTTTCTTGGTATTTTGACTTAATTATATTTTTATATTTTTATATACATTTTTAGAAGATTTTAGAAAAAGAAGTTAAGTTAATCGGATTTACGGTTATTTAATTAAAAATTCAGGAACTTTATACATATAATACACATAGACAACGGATCACAAATGCCAAAATTCACCGATTTTGTTCAAATATTTTTTAATATTTTTAATAAATAGTATTAAATAAAAAACGGATTTTAAAAGTGAGTTTGGTCTGTTTGGAGTTTTCTATAAATAGTTATGAACCTAGGAAGTCGGCTTTTGCGGATCATTGCGGTTAATTATTTTTATGTTGAAATATTTTTCTGACATTTTTATAAAATAATATATATTTTTGTGAACAACTTCTGCAAAAGAAGTATTTTGATTTGAGGTGGTATAAGTGATGAATAAAATAGGTGAAATATTAACAATGTGATAAATGATTAAATTATCTTTTTTGTCTTTGTTTTCTTGATATTTTTGTATGTTATGATCCTTATCTCACCCTACTTATTTATTTTGTTGATCCGGTCAATATTGACCTAGTCTCAGGGTTGGATCAGTCTATATATATTACATATCTCCAGCTTCTTTTATTTATTTTTCTTTTTATTTTTATTCTTTTTTGGGTAAAATAAGTGTTAATTATATAATATTAATATTTATGGTTAGAATGATAATTAATTAGAATTAGTGGATATTTACATGTATTTTACCAAGGATTTTACCCAAAATGAAAGAATAAATGCGATGAATCATGCATTCATAATTCCCATATACTTTACCTTTGCTAGTCCCTTAGCAAACACTTATTCTATAAATAAGTGCAAGAAAAAAGAAAAAGAAAAAAAGAAAATAGAAGAACTTAGAACATGATTGTTTTTTAAATCGAATATCACTTCGCCCAAAATCTGGAGCTTGGATTCAGACCTTTGGATTAACAGTGTGTTGTGACTCTATTAGAATTAGGATTTAAGCCTCGACAGCCCTCAAGTTCCACAAATCCTTATCCAGTTTCTCCTTAATAGCCTTCAGATCCACCTATTAATCATACAGACTTTTCATATTTGAAAGCAATTTGTACTGTGTGTGAAAAGGTTTTAGCTCTTCCCGCTCTAGAGAAGCGAAGAAACCACCCATCCAGTTATGCATTCCCATTGAGCCCTTACGTAGCAACTCAATCCTCGAGGAGGGAGCTATTTCCTTCTAAGCTCGGGTCGTGTTGTGTCCACAATCGAGTAAGGGAGGGACACAAATTGAGTAAGGGAGAAGATAGAAGAAGGAAGAGAACTGGAGTGTGATCAGTGTAATCACATCTCATGTGAAGCATGACCAGTTTAGCCAAGTCTCCACTAAGACAAGCAGGCTTTCTAAAGCTCGGACCATTGTGGTCGTTTTTGGTATTTGGTGTATTCGATTTCTTTTTGGTAGAGATAATTGTTGAACTGAATAGATCTTTTATGCCCCGACAAATATAACATCTTTTCATTCCGTCCATTTTTTGGGGTCTTATAAAAATTATGCCAACAGATCCTTTCCTCATCATAAGTTTTATTTCAACCACAATCTCTCCCGTCTTAAAACATCACCGCCACCAGATAAGGATGGAAATGCACCACCGATATAGATTATCCTTCGCAGCCCCATGCAAGTCGAGCTAAATGCAGAGTGCTTGAGTTCAAAATTGATTCAAATGGAGAAGAGTTAAATGGATGACACCAGTGTCCTACTTAGGTACTTTCAAATTGAATTCCGAACATGGTCTCATGGAACCCAAAGAATTAAGTATAAAAGACCTAAAGAGTCTCAATTCCAGTTCCTAATAAAGTTCCTTTAGAATTAAGTGGATTAAGGACTAAACCAAGCTCCATCACTCGGACTTAGAACCATTCGGTTCAAGAATCAGACTTGTTCTGAAAAATGCTAATGAATGCAATAATTTTTTATGAAGTACATTTTTCGGCTTAAATGTTTTAATTGTTTTTTAAAAACTTTTGTAAATTTTTATTGAATTTTAAACTTTTCAATTCTTAGGGTCTTTTTGAAAGAATTAGTGGATTAATTCCCTTTACAGAAATTTTACACGGATTTTGTACATTTTACAAAGGATATACAATATTTTATAAGGATTTTATTTTCAAAATTTTAAAGATTTTATCCCAAAATTTTACACATTTTTATATACAAAATTTAAGCCATTTTTTACTGAGTCATATTTATGGTTTTCTTGCGGCTTTAAAAAAGCCAAAATATATACCCATACTTTTAGAAAGCCGTATTATTAAAAATACAATAAAGTACGAGTTATGGATTCTAAAGTATATATTGAATCTATATACAACACCCCCTATACTTAGTGTGAATTATGTCCTCATAGTGATCAAAGACGCAGTAAATGAAGACAGAACTCGGGCTAAGTATAGATCAGTGAAAAGAATATATACTACAATGACTCAAAGGATAATGAATAAACAGAATAGAAGTCAATCATCTCTTATATACTTAAGATCAAGTGATTCTAAGGATAACAGACTCAAAACCGAAGATGATCGAGGTTAAAGATGATCGAGGTTAAGAGAATGTACACGCTCAACAGCTCGGCTTGTTCCCCCTATACTTAGGGTAAAATATCCCTAAGTATAAAGAAGAAAATCAAAAGGTGAGGGACAAGCGAGGGAGCAGACGATACAAAAACGAAACGATCAAAAGTTGGCATGAGCGATATTACCCCCTATACTTAGCATAAAGTGCACCCTAAGTATAGGCAACAACAGAGGTAATAGAACAGAACGAATGAACAACATTGGTGTCTACACCCCCTATACTTAGGATAAAGCACATCCTAAATATAGCGAAATTCTAGATGAACCTAACTGTGTAAGACAAATAGAAGTAAAAAATAATAAAATCAAGAGTAAATGCAAGTGATATAAAAAATCAGGTATGAGATGCAGAGTGTAAGAATGAAAAGATTATCTCATACAAAATAGATGGGGGCACCTTCAACGATCGACGGATCATGATCGAGAAATGGTTTCAACCGCTGACCGTTGAATCGAAAGGTGGAATCAGATGACAACTCAGATATATCGATGCTACCATTGCCGTACACCTTTCGCACAAGATACATGCCTTTCCACTTGCTCTGGAGTTTCCCTTGAAACAACTTTAATCTTGCATCGAATAGCCATACTTTATGATTCGGCTCAAACTGCTTGTGGCTGATGTGAGAATCATGCCACTCTTTCATCCGCTCTTTATAATGAAGGCTACTCATGAAGACTTCACCTCGTAAGTCTTCCATGGCTGCCAGTTCAGTCTGCCTCTAATCTCTCGAATCATTCAGGCCGAAGATCACTTCTTTCACTGTCCACAAGGATTTGTGCTTGATCTCAACAGGTAAGCGGCATGGCCTGCCATAAACGAGTCGAAAGGTAGATGTACCCAATGGAGTTTTAAAGGATGTTCTATAAGCCCAAAGAACCGAGTCCAGAAGATGCGACCAATCCTTTCCATCTGGGCGAACAACCTTCTGCAAGATCGTATTAATCTCCTTATCCGAAACATCGGTTGGACCATTCGTCTGAGGATGATACGGAGTAGCAACCCGATGGTTTATACCGAACTCGTTAGCAAGTGCTCTTACCTTGTCGTTGATGAAGTGGCTACCCCGTCTGATATCAGAACACTAGGGACCCTGAACCGCGTATATGCTTTCTCAGGAACTTGCAAACTATGTTTGCATCAGCAGCTCGGGCAGGAATAGCCTCTACCCAACGACTCACATAATCCATAGCTAGAAGGATATACTCGAACCCCTGACTTTTTAGGAAATGAGCCCATAAAGTTGATCCCCCATGCATCAAACACATCATAGCAGTGAATCAGTTGTATCGGCATCATATCTTTATGTCCATAAGTGCCCATTTTCTGGCAGTCAGTACATCTCTTTACGAATGCATAGGCATCTGCAATGAGAGTAGGCCACCAAAGGCTAGATTGAAGCACCTTCCGTGCTGTCCTCTTCTCTGAATGGTGTCCTCTAACTTCTAATCTATGGTAATACATGAGGACTCTCTGGTATTCCTCCTGAGGAATACACCGACGCCAGATGGAATCCGATTCTTCATGATAAAGGATTGGATCCTCCCGATGGTAAGACTTGGCTTTCGCGAGGAAAGTCTCAAGTCTATGTCTGGACCAACCTTGTAGGACTTTCTTGGCAACAAGAAAGTTCACAATGTCGTCATATATGGAAGCGAGGCGACTGCAAAAATCGCCTCGTCGGGGAAGGTCTCGGTGATTGGTAAATTAAACTCAGAAGTCTCGGAGAGTTCTAATTAGGAGAGGTGATCCGCAACCACATTCTTGACTCCGGGTTTATCCTTTATAACAATATTGAACTCTTGGAGTAGAAGGATCCATCTGGTCAGACGCGGCTTCGAATCCTTCTCGTTCATTAGATATCGGATGATAATATGATCAGTAAAAATCGTAACTTTCGATCCTAAGAAATGGGATCTAAATTTATCTAAGTCAAATACTACGACTAGCGTTTCTTTCTGTAACAGTGTAATTCTGCTGAGCGGAATCCAAAGTCTTTCTAGCGTAGTGTATGGCAAATGGAAGCCCATCCCTCCTTTGTCCCAACACAGCCCCAACGGCAAAATCGAAGGCATCCGCCATGATCTCGAATGGGAGATACCAATCAGGTGGATGAAGGACAGGAGTCTCTACAACCATATTCTTGAGATTTTCGAATGCTGAAAGATAGTTATCATCGATGATAAACTCAATGTCTTTTGCAAGAAGATCAGATAACGGTCGGGCAATTTCGCTGAAGTCTCGTTTGAAACGTCGGTAGAAACCGATATGCCCGAGGAAAGACAGTAACAGCTTCAGATTGGACGGTGGATTGAGTTTCTTAATGATATCCACCTTGGTCGGGTCCACCTCCATGCCTCAGTTGGAGATGATGTGGGCAAGGACCGTCCGTTGAGTCATCATAAAATGACTCTTCTCCCAATAAAGTACGAGCTTAACCTCCGTGCACCTTTGAAGCACGCGGTCTAGGCTAGAAAGGTAGGAATCAAAATAATCGTCGTAGACTGATAAATCATCCATGAAGACCTCCAAGATATCTCCCACCATGCCCGCAAATATCGGAAGCATGCACATCTGGAATGTAGCCGGAGCATTACATAGTCCAAAGGGCATCCGTTTGAAAGCATATGTTCCGAACGAACATGTGAATGTTTTCTTTTCCTGGTCTTCAGGAGAAATTACCACTTGTTTATGTCCCGAGTACCCATCAAGAAAACAATAATGGCTCTTCCCGGCTAACCGTTCGATGATATAATCAATGAACGATAGCGGAAAGTGATCCATCTTGATCGCCTGATTCAAACGTCTGTAGTCTACACAGATGCCTCAAGAAGTTGGTACTCGGGTAACGATCTCCTCTCCGTCCTCATTGATCACAGTAGTGATACCTGTCTTCTTGGGTACCACATACAAAGGACTAACCCATTTTAGGTCGGAGATGGGATAGATAAAATCGACGCTCCACCACTTGGATATTTCCTTCATAACTACCTCTCGAAGATTCGGGTTCAGCCTGCACTGGAACTCACGAGATGGCTTGGCGTCATCCTCGAGAAAGATGTCGTGGGAGCACAGAGCCGGACTAAGCCTTGGAGATTAGCTACTGACCACCCGATCGCCTTGCGGTTCTTTTCAAGAATCTCAATCAGACGGGATTCCTGATCTTCAGTCAGATTGGAAGAGATGATGACCGAAACATTTTTAAGTCGCTAGCAAGGAATCAGTATTTCATGCTATGAGGCAACGATTTGAGATCAGGGGGAGAAGGAACAGGAAGAGCGGGTTTGGTTAGGGCCTGAGTATAGGCTGCTAGATCGACATGCGTAAGCTCTGCTTATTCTGACTTAGAAAGATTTGGAGATTTCTATATATTCTGTTTTAACTCGGTCTCCAGATTGATTTTCTTTTGCTGGAGACTGAAGTGATAGAAATTCCGCGAAACACTGCCAATGAATATCTTCGGAATCTGAATGAGCTGTAGTTGACTGACAGTTCTAATAATTCACTTCTGACTCAGAGGGATATATAATGTCTGAATGATCTGGAAACATCTCAGAATCGTCTCCATCAAGATTCTCGCTACTCGACTTTAGGATTGTGCTCTCCAATCTCTCATCCTCGGATATCTGAATTTGACTTCGACTGAAGGTGTGATGAAAGATTGGGTGCTAGGTTCGGCCCAGGCGACCTCATCATCCGTTTGTACAAAGTCACAATTTTAATGACTATCGGGTTCATTATCAGATACTCGCTCTGATTCGGTTGCTCTAGAATTCTGGTCTTGGATGTATACTTTCGTTCTAGACGCGAAAGTACACCTTTTGGTACCATAGTCAGAAACGACCTTTGTTGTCGCCAAAAAAGATCGTGCTAGTATGATCGGGGTATCGATTACGCATTTAGGGACCACCATGTTCAACACGACGAAGTTCAGAGGGAATTTCAAACCCTCAATGGTAACAATAACGTCTTCGATTAAACCCTTAGGCCTCTTAATCGATCTCTCAACAAACTGCAAGATCATTCAACTTGGTCGAAGAGGCCCGAACTCAAACTTGTCGAGTAAGGAAGAAGGAAGGAGATTAATCGAAGATCCGCTATCTAATAGAGTCCGATCAAAAGTCTGATATAGGATCTCACATCTGACGTACGGTGCTCCTGTATCTGCTCTCTTGGCTGGAAGATGGTTCTGAATAGCATGACAGGTTTCCTTGGTCAGCATATGGATCTCAGAACAATGGTTGTGCTGCCTCTTCTTCACGCGGACCGTGGTTCGTTCCTTAAGGCATTTATGTAGAAGAGGGATATGTGCCAAGGCTTTCGAAAGAGTGAGTTGGATCATGAACTTGTCGATCATGTCTTTCGTCATATCATTCATCTAGATCTTTTTTGAGTTTTCTTTTTTATCGCCTTTTCCTAAATAGAGTGCTTTGGGAAAAGGAATTTGTACATCCTCCTGGTTAGTCTGTACAATTGTAGGATCAGAAGAAGTAAAAGAAAATATTTTTGTAAAATGGGGACTTGCTTTCTTTGAATTATCAAAAAGAGAGGAAGATTGATCAACTGTCTTTTTATTTCTTTTTCGAATTCTGCTCTTTTGTACATTTTTTTGTGATTTTCTCTCATCATCACTGGATACAAAGAAAGGTAAAGCAGCTACGTCGGCATTCGGCTCTGGCTGTTCTTCAGACCTGGTGGCTTTAACACCACCATCTTCATCGTCAAAGGGTACGGCTTCACTACTGCCATCAATGTCTTCTACATGTTCACTTGTGTTATCCAGAGTATCCTCCTCGAGCCTAATAGAGCCTACTAGCATCCTACCACTCTTAAGAGAAATGAAATCAGCATTATCACATTAAAGATAATAATCTGGAAATACCTGTGACTGGAGGGTGGGCTCGGTCAAATCTACCTGCTCTGATTTTCGCTTCAGATTATTCAGATTCAGCTCTATATGAGCAGGCAAGGCGGACTTCCCTTTTACCAGATTTGTGACATGAGTTTTGAACTTATCCATTTCTCGCCTAAAAAGATTCCTATTGATCAGTGACCAGGTTAGCAAGATACTCCAATGCTGGGTTATCATGGAAAGGCCCATGAGACCCAGATGAATCGCCTCGGTGATACTGAGGCTGCTGCTGAGCTGGTTGCCATGGAGGATAATGTTGCTGATACTGAGGTTGATAAGTGCTCTGCCTCCACTGAGGTTGCTGGTACTGACGAGGACCTGAATGCTGCTGTTGTTCTATGCTCTGCCCTGTCGGTGCCTGCAGTTGCTGCTGGGAAGAGGCACCTCTTGTAGACCAACATAAATCAGGGTGATCGCGACGGATCCCTGGTTGTTGCTGCTGGTTGTACCAAATCCCATTGACCTCAGTCAATGGCTCATGTATTTCGGAGTATGTTGGGGGCATTGATGTCAAAGGTCGATTGCTCTGATACACAACTATCTGAGTGCCAGATGATGGTGCATGTTGGAGTTGCGGATATGCCGAGGGTTGATGTGTTGGCTCAAAATGCACATGGTATATGTGATGTACTGGAGGCCTCGGAAGTATGCCTCGGTCTCGACTTCCTGAGTCATCATGTGATCTCGAAGACCTGTTGGAGTCTGCTTGTATTTCTTGAAGGCATATAATCTGTGTCTTCAGATCACTCAGGCATCTCTCAAGCTCGTCAATCTTATCGAGCTTGTCTAGATTCTGGCAGTTTTTCTCAATTATCTCCATACGGTCCAACTTTTGACAAATGATCCCCATATCAGCTGGTGAGGATTCAATTGGAATCGAGACAACGGAAGACAGATTCCCTTCAATCTGTGCCACTCAGGAATGCTGGTGATAAGTGGATGGTTTTGTTTGATTGAAAACCCGAGTCTGGGACATCGTGGTGTAATTCTCTGCCATTTTCTCGTAAATGGTCCAGACTTGATCCTCATGCATTGAAAAATACGATCCACCACATGAAGCATTTACCAGTCCTTGTAACTCTGGTGTCAGCCCCCTAAAGAAACTCTGTACAAGAGTTGGCTTAGAAAGTTCATGATGGGGACACCAATCAATGAGCTCTCTGAAACGATCCCATGCCTCGTGGAACTGCTCGTTCCCGATCATTGCGAAGTTACTGATCATGGCTCTAGCAGCATTTGCTCGACCAAGGGGGTAATACTTGTTCAGATATGCGGTGCGTAACTCCTCCCACGTCGAAATATATCTCCCTAAATGTTTCAGCCAGCAGGCTGCTCGATCTACGAGGGAGAAAGGAAAAGCGATCAACTTGATCGTATCCTCTTTCACATGAGTAATTAAAGACAATAAATTAAACTACCTAGATGCATGCACGAGGAAATCATCCTAAGATGAGCAACTTCTATTAACGTGAAGAACAAGTAGCTATGACAAAGAAGAGAGTCCTGAGTCCGGTCTAGGCTCACCCCTCCTCCTCTCGACACATCGAGTTCAGGAGTAGCGCTTGACAGGGTGGGTTTGCGGCACGTGGTCTCTAGTCCAAGTCAAATATCTATTATTGAATCAACAACTATATGATTATTAAGACACATAACCCTAATTGTACTCAGGGAACTTATAGTGCATTCATTCATTTAGTCTCAGCCTGCAGATCAGCTTGAACTCCTGAAGGTGCAGATGCAGCTCCTCAATAGAAAGCCCGTGAAACTTGGGCAGCAATTGGATCATCTGAGGATGGAAGTCGAAGTTCCCGTGAATGACATGAAGATGGATCCATCGATGGGTTGTAGTAGCTCCAGGGTTGTAGAGCTACTGCATTGTGCAGTTCGGACCTAGTGGCGGTCTCCCTGTTCCACCTGGTTGCTCTTGATCCTCAGCTCCTGGTTCATTAGCATCAGGATTATCACACTGGGCTCGTAACCGGGTCAACTCAGCTCTGACATCATTCATGAGTCTACCTTGCTCCCTATTCTGGTTCTACATCATCTCGAGGGAAGCAAATAGACTGTTGTTAATTGTAGTTGATCTATAATGAGTGAAGTGGTCAGCGGTCTCTTTCCAATCATGACTTTTGGAAAAGAGAAAGAATCTAGGTCAGGCTTGGCTAGATCAATATGTAATTGCTGGTGATCATCTGGAACTGGAGGTGATGATGAATGAGAATGAGTAGGAGAAGAAATCGACGACGAACTTCCAAGGTTAGAGTCACACCTGGAAGTAGCAACTCAATTTGATTTTGGGTTGGGACAAGAGACATCCGGAATCGATCTGGATGAATGGGTAGGTTCGCGAGAGAGAGGATCGGTCAGAGTCGATCGAAGCGATCGCATTCCCATCATCTTGATAGATTAAGTTGATCAAGATCTTAGAAGATTGGACTCACTGATGAGGATCGAATTTTGCCTCTTTAATAATCTTGAATTATCGTAGTATAGGAGGAAAATTCGGTTCAGCAAAAACCACAAGCTTTTGAATGTTGTGGAGTATTTATACTTGGCAAGTCTACCATGGTCGAATGCAAGGACACAACTACCTAATTTATTTATCGAATTTTGATTCATGAAGCACATGTGTGAATAATTCTCAATTTCAGGTCTGTATGATGCACAATGCTAATTACAATGCAATGCCGTGATGTATGGAATTTTTAGTCGATTTTTATGCAATTTAAAGCAATGAATGAGTAATTATGCAAGGATACATGTATGCTAAACAAAAGATTACGAAAATACCCTTAAAGTATGAGCATCATAATATAAATAGAAATCGGGGTCGATTTAATCACAACATGAAGAGCAGTCATCAAATCATAGCAAGATTAATGAGAGCAGAACCGACATCTATCACAAAAATTCACTTCATTTAAAACAGTGGCATATGAGAAAATTAGACATGCTATGATGTAGAGGATGAAACAAGGATCAAAACGACACTAAAATCATGCAATTTGGACCTACGATGCTCAAGTTATGCTAAAAACAATGTAGGGGCATAATTGTAATAAAAATGCAAGAAATAAAAAGGATAAGTATTACATTTAGATCCCTGGAGGGACCTAAATGCAAATAAGAAAAACCGCCTGGGCCCCATTATAATTTTTCCATGCGCGAGGGCCTTTTTGCAATTTCTGGAAAGTTTGAGGGCCTCCCTATAAAATACCTAGGCACGCACATGAGGCACGTGCCTGGGGACCATTCTGCAAATATCAAAAACACCAGAGTCTTTCATGCAATTTTCCCAGCACCCCCACGTGCTATGCACGTAAGAGACTAGGCTCAGAAGGCTGCCTCAGGTTCGGGACACGTGGCCGCATCTGGAGGTTTGGATTGAGGTTCGGTGTGACCCGAGCCTAAAGGGCTGGAGGAGAGGCTC
Organism: Ottelia alismoides; assembly: GCA_037367405.1. NCBI lineage: Eukaryota > Viridiplantae > Streptophyta > Magnoliopsida > Alismatales > Hydrocharitaceae > Ottelia > Ottelia alismoides. The sequence continues at coordinate 102,763 of JAZKJV010011682.1, read as the reverse complement.
AGGCACCACGTGTCAACATGCTAGTCGTTCGATCGAAGCGATCTTACGGTACATGTATCTTCTCCTCCGTCGTGTGTCACCGGAGGAGGCGGGGCTCCGGCGAACCTGGTGGAGCTCCACCGCCTGCCACTGGCTCGCCTGAAGGTCGGGGAAGATGGCTACGCTCTTGGCGAAGCTCGTGGAGGGCAGGCGTAGCTCCGTCGATATCTGGAATGGCGAGGCGGAGGAAGGTGATCGGCGTGAAGGCCCGAGACCGGTGAGGTGGCTTGAACTCAGGCCATTGACATGTAGTCGTTAAAAGTGATAGTCGAAGCGTGCACGAATTTTGTGGAGATGTGAAGTGAGTGATGTGAGGTGAGTGGTGGTCCAATGGGGCAGAGAGAGTGGTGGACCTGGGCTCCTTCTCCGGTGGTGGAAGAGGAGATAGGTCGGAGCGAGGGGGAGGGTCTGGAGAAGGGAGAGGTGGTCGGCGAGGATGTTCAATGATTGGTGAAGGTCGGAGGTAGTTAGGTGAGGTTGGCGGAAAGTGATGAGTTTGGGAAAAATCAAAGAAATAAAAGGAAAAATTACCTCATCGGAGCAAGGCGATTGGCGGAGGAGGTGGCTTGGGCTGAGACTCAAGAGAGCCTCGGGTCGTTGCCCGGCAAGGTCAGCTGGGCCTCAGAGCTTGAGCAACCACCATGGTGGCGGAGCGTACATGGCATAGCTGCCATGGATCACACCAGGGCTTCGACCGTCGTCGCCTCCTTGCGAGGGCTCCTCCGCTGTCATCGGAGAGCCAGAGGCTGGGTCGAAGCCCCAGAATGGTGGATAAGTTGCTCGGAGACGGAGGGGGGTGTTTTTATAGGTGGAGATGGCTGGACGTTACGCAAGTCGGCGAAGGTCTTTGATTAGATGAAGGAGGTGTGAAGGCAGGGGCAATGAAGTCGGCGCGAGTATGGCATATCTAAGGGATTCGTGGGGCGACCGTTAGGAGAGAGAGAGAGGTGGCCGGAGTCGCCTTCCAAAATCGGAAGGGGGTGGCGGGTTGGTGAGGCGTAACACATGGAGAGAGGGAGAGCTGGAGGTTGACGATGGGTTTTAGACCGTTGGATCATGCGATCCAACGGTCTAGGTGTTGGCGCATTTGTACGTCGTAGATCAGATCCTTAGAATCTGATCGAAGGGCTGGGGGATGCGCGGAGAGGGATGGTCTAGATGGAAGTAGGTTTCCATCTAACGGTGAGAAGTGAAAGGGTGACGTGGAAGGTGAGTAGCCACTGGATCAAGATGAGATCTACGGCGAAGGTGGAGGCATGAAGGAGCAGGTGAGATTGGAGGATGGGGAAGATCCAACGGTGGGAGATGAAGAGCGACGTGGCATGCAGAGAGGCATTGGATGGTCTGATGATCAGGCGGCTGAGGTTAAGGCGGAAAGGAACTGATGGAATCAGATCTGGGCAGGATCCAAGGGCTGGGAGCAAAGTAGCGCTGGACGGCAGAGATGGGGGTGTAGGCGTGTGGATCTGACGGCCCAGGAGGCCACCGGGTGGCAAGAGAAGAGGCGGGCCACGTGGCGGCTCCAGAGAGCGCCACGTGGCCCAATCAGAAAATTCGGAAGAATAAATACAAAGAAAAATAAGAAAGAAATAGTTAGAGGCAAAATTAGGAAAAAAGTCAAAATATGAAAGTTTCTCGTCTCGACGAGATCTACAAGTTTTATGTTGAACAAAAAGTCAAAAGAGGTCAATTGTACATAAAGTATTTTTGGGGGTATTTTTAAAGGGCTAAAAAAATTCCAACTTTTTGGTTTTGAGATGTTTTTGCTTTTTTTAGTCTTTTTAGTGGTTAATGAATTATGGACAATTAATCTATATAATTTTTAGGGGTTTTTGATGATAAAATAAATATAAAGAAAATAAAGGAAATTAAAAACAATTAAATAAGTTTAATTATACACAATATAAGATAAGATAAAAATAAAGTATTAATGGAGATTTTTATTGATTTGATTAAGCCAGGGTTTTAAGATGTGGATTTTAGCAGGATGAATACAAGATTCATCATACCCCTATACTTAAACCATGCTCGTCCTCAAGCATCTAAAGAATGAAAGAGTCGGATTAATTCCTGACAGTGCAAGTGAAGATTTCAAGGCTCAATCTTTCGAAGACCCTTAATTTGAGAGATCCTAAAATTATGGGTTTATCCAAGCCTTAGTCAGAAGGAATCCAACTTCTCTAATTATCAGACGCTCTTTTTGTACATATAATATAAGGATATGAAATTAGGTGTACTGCATTTCATGAAAGTCGAGTCAATGCATCACTCAAAGTTCCAGTCCCAAAGACTCTCCTCTAGACCTCATCGTCTATACTAGAGAATAAGTCTATTCTTGCTTCAGTCAACCGTCTCCTTAGTTTGTTAGACTTGACAGTGTAGATGGACGATCAGATGATGGAGGGCATGGGATTGTGTCTATTTTTCTTTCCCTTACATTGGAACAAGGGGCCTCTCGAGTGCCTTTTTACTCAACACATGTAAATTTTTATATTGTTGATCAATGTGTCCGTCAAGAGAGTTGGAGTCATCTGCACTTGTTTTTCTGGGAGTACATCGAGGTATGTCTTTTCTGAGTATCTAAGATACCTTCGACACCCAGACTTGTATCGCTTACGATGCAGAGCTCTTTTTGTGATGTCAGCCCGACTCCTTGGTCCTAATTAGCGCTTGGTCCAAGTGGATACTTTGAAAATATTTGGGAGCGCTCACCATTGGTGGAAGCTCATTTGTAATTTGACTTTCGTATTTAGAGCTTTTTCTTGACATTTCTTTTCTTTTGTTGGCTAGCTCCACTGCTTTTACCAAAAGTTGGCGCACACTGATCAACAATTTCCATTAAGTTTCATCACACAATGGCACATAGGTAAATATCAAAGAGATAGCAAATGAATCTTGTTCACATACTGGCTAGGATTTTGATGACACTCAGGTTTTCTGAAGCCTTCATTAACTTTATCCCATCCTTGAATATCATCAGATCGGGTCTAAATTCAAATCTCTAGTCCTAGTTTCTCAAGTGATATCTCAACTCATCTCATCAATCATGCAGTTGTGAAAGTGACTTGTGCTGATCATATTCTTTTGAAAGTAGAGATGAAGAGTGCAATATAGTGCTCAGATCTTTCAAACTAGGGAAATGTGGATATTTAAGTTTTAAAAACCCTAATGACTAAGGCATGTTAACCCAGACTCTCAAGATCACAGAAATCCAGTGTCCTTAAAATCCTCAAGCCTTGAGTGAGTGTGAATGTGTCAGGAATACACCAACTCCTTGGTGATTTTTGTGTGATTTTTGGTTTTTGCAGATTTTTATGGATTTTATTTTTCAATTTTTTCTTCGGAGAGACAATGACTGGCCCAGGTTTAAATGAATAAAAGTATCCACTCTCAGCCAGTATGGGTGTAAATACGGGCCGATAAATGGACCCGTGATCTTTAAGGACGGAGCCATATGCGGTGTCCTTTAAACCACCCACTCTGCTAAGGGAGACCGAAGTTCCCTCATTGAAAGTGTCTACTAAGCCTAGTAGTCAGAGTCTAATTCAAAGAAAGGTTTTTAATTTTTAATTTTTTTTCTTTTTTTTTCTTTTTTAAAGGAGTAATTACACACACACAAACTAATCCCTCAATTTTTAAGATAATAATTTACAAGGTTTTTACAAAACTCAGTTCACAGGTTTACCAAAACCAAGCCCAAAAATAAAATTTTCAAAAAGTTTTAAAAACACGAGCTATGGCTAAAGTAAATATACAATAATATACATCATACCCCCCTATACTTAAATTTTGCGATGTCCTCATAGCACAAGTGATATGAAGCCATGGCTCGATCTAATATAGGGTGATATAGCAAAACTGAGGAGGAGGGTCCCCCTATACTTAAGTCAAAAATTAACCTAAGTACAAGAAGACAATACGAGGCAGGGATGAGCAGGCAGATCCCCCTATACTTAGGCTACAAATAGCCTAAGTAAGGTCTGAGTTGGGGGGGGGATGTCTGTACTATGATACAAGGGTGGAGGGGGTGTTGTATTTCTACAGATTGGTCGGGGGTAGATGGGGAGGGGTTGGTGAAATATACAGAGAGAGATTGTGAGATATAAAAAGGGAAGGGAGATTGGGGGTGAGTGTGTATGTGCAAGTGTGTATATGGGGGGGAGGGGGGGGGGGTAGATCATCACGTGATCTCCCTTTTTTTACAACATGCAAAAACTGGAATTAAATATGCACATGAAGTTTTTTTTACAGTATGCAATGCAGGCTGACTAATAAAGGATCCTAAAATTTCTTCACAATTTCTTTTGCAGCCTCCTCAGCGGAAGCTCCCGACTTCATGCCTCCATGAAGATCAAGCATCCTCGATTTTCATGGGCCCTGCCACAAAAGAGAAAAGTTAGAAAAATTTCAAGGAAATTAAATAGCAGACATGATGTAAAAATGATGCATGAAATGAGAACCTGTAATTCTTGAGAAATATTCGACAAAGAAAAATCAAAATACGAAAATTAAGTTAAGCCGTGTCCCCGGCAACGACGCCATTTGATGAGCGTCGAATTTTGCCTCTTTAATAATCTTGAATTGTCGAAGTATAGGAGGCAAATTCGGTTCAACAAACACCACAAGCTTTTGAATGTTGTGGAGTATTTATACTTGGCAAGTCTACCAAGGTCGAACGCAAGGACACAACTACCTAATTTATTAATCGAATTTTTATTCATGAAGTACATAGGTGAATAATTCTCAATTTCAGGTCTGTATGATGCACTATGCTAATTACTATGTAATGCCATGATGTATGCAATTTTAGTCGATTTTTATGCAATTTAAAGTGGTGAATGAGTAATTATGCAAGGTTACATGTATGCTAAACAAAAGATTACGAAAATACCCTAAAAGTATGAGCATCTAATAGAAATAGAAATCAGGGTCGATTTAATCACAACATGAAGATCAATCATCAAATCAGAGCAAGATTAATGAGAACACGACCAACATCTATCACAAAAATTCACTTTATTTAAAATAGTGGCAGGTGAGAAAATTAGACATGCTATGATGTAGAGGATGAAACAAGGATCAAAACGACACTAAAATCATGCAATTTGGACCTACGATGCTCAAGTTATGCTAAAAACAATGCATGGGCATAATTGTAATAAAAATGCAAGAAATAAAAAGGATAAATATTACATTTAGGTCCCTGAAGGGACCTAAATGCAAATAAGAAAAACCACTTGGGCCCCATTATAATTTTTTCGTGCGTGAGGGCCTTTTTACAATTTCTGGAAAGTTTGAGGGCCTCCCTATAAAATACCCAGACATGCACGTGAGGCACGTACCTAGGGACTATTATGCAAATATCAAAAACACCAGGGTCTTTCATGCAATTTTCCCAGCATCCCACGTGTTGTGCACGTGAGAGACTAGTCTCGGAAGGCTGCCTCAGGTTCGGGACACGTGGCCACATCTGGAGGTTTGGATTGAGGTTCGGTGTGACCCGAGCCTAAAGGACTGGAGGAGAGGCTCGGGCACCACGTGTCGTCATGCTAGCCGTCCGATCGAAGTGATCGTACGGTACCTGTATCTTCTCCTCCGTCGTGTGTCACAGGAGGAGGCGGGGCTCCGGCGAGCTTGGTGGAGCTCCAGCACCCGCCACTGGATCGCCTGAAGGTCGAGGAAGATGGCTACGCTCTTGGCGAAGCTCGTGGAGGGCAGGCGTAGCTCCGTCGATGTCTGGAATGGCGAGGCGGAGGAAGGTGATCGGCGTGAAGGCCCGAGACCGGCGAGGTGGCTTGAACTCCGGCCATTGACCCGCAGTCGTTAAAAGTGATAGCCGAAGCGTGCGTGAATTTCGCGGAGATGTGAAGTGAGTGATGTGAGGTGAGTGGTGATCCAATGGGGCGGAGAGAGTGGTGGACCAGGGCTCCTTCTCCGGTGATGGAAGAGGAGATGGGTCGGAGCGAGGGGGAGGGTCTGGAGAAGGGAGAGGTGGTCGGCGAGGATGTTCAATGATTGGTGAAGGTCGGAGGTAGTTAGGTGAGGTTGGCGGAAAGTGACGAGTTTGGGAAAAATCGAAGAAATAAAAGGAAAAATTGCCTCGCCGGAGCAAGGCGATTGGAGGAGGAGGTAGTTTTGGCTGAGACTCAAGAGAGCCTCGGGTCATTGCCCGGTGAGGTCAGCTGGGCCTCGGAGCTTGAGCAACCACCATGGTGGCGGAGCTTACATGGCATAGCTGCCATGGATCACACCAGGACTTCGGCCGTCGTCGCCTCCTTGCGAGGGCTCCTCCGCTGTCACCGGAGAGCTAGAGGCTGGGCCGAAGCCCCAGAATGGTGGATAAGTTGCTCGGAGACGGAGGGGGGTGTTTTTATAGGTGGAGATGGCTGGACGTTACGCAAGTCAGCAGAGGTCTTTGATTAGATGAAGGAGTGATGGAGGTGTGAAGGCAGGGGCAATGAAGTCGGCGTGATGATGGCGGATCTAAGGGCTTCGTGGGGCGACCGTTAGGAGAGAGAGAGGTGGCTGGAGTCGCCTTCCAAAATAGGAAGGGGGTGATAGGTTGGTGAGGCGTAACACCTGGAGAGAGGGAGAGCTGGAGGTTGACGACGGGTTTTGGACCGTTGGATCATGCGATCCAACGGTCCAGGTATTGGCTCAAATGTATGTCGTAGATCAGATCCTTAGGATCTGATCGAAGGGCTGGCGGATGCATGGAGAGGGATGGTCTAGATGGAAGTAGGTTTCCATCTAACGGTGGGAAGTGAAAGGGTGACGTGGAAGGTGAGTAGCCACTGGATCAAGATGAGATCTACGACGGAGGTGGAGGCGTAAAGGAGCAGGTGAGATTGGGGGATGGGGAAGATCCAAAGGTGGGAGATGAAGAGCGACGTGGCATGCGGAGAGGCATTGGATGATGATCGGGCGGCTGAGGTTAAGGCGGAAAGGAACAGATGGAATCATATCCGGGCAGGATCCAAGGGCCGGGAGCGAAGCAGTGCTGGACGGTGGAGATGGGGGCGGAAGCGAGTGGATCTGACAGCCCAGGAGGCCACCGGGTGGCAAGAGAAGAAGCGGGCCACGTGGCGGCTCCAGAGAGCGCCACGTGGCCCAATCAGAAAATTCGGAAGAATAAATACAAAGAAAAATAAGAAAAAATAGTTAGAGGCAAAATTAGGAAAAAGTTAAAACATGAAAGTTGCTCGTCTCAACGAGATCTACAAGTTTCATGTTGGACAAAAAGTCAAAAGAGGTCAATTGTACATAAAGTATTTTTGGGGGTGTTTTTAAAGGGCTAAAAAAATACCGGCCTTTTGGTTTTGAGATGTTTTTGCATTTTTTAGTCTTTTTAGTGGTTAGTGAATTATGGACAATTAATCTATCTAATTTTTAGGGGTTTTTGATGATAAAATAAATATAAAAAAATGAAGGAAATTAAAAACAATTAAATAAGGTTAATTATACACAATATAAGATAAGATAAAAATAAAGAATTAATGGAGATTTTTATTGATTTGATTAAGCCAGGGTTTTAAGATGTGGATTTTAGCATGATGAATACGAGATTCATCACTTACACCGTAAACAAACGCAAAGCAAACCCCGAGTTTACCAACACAACCCTGGTGGTGACCGTAAGAGTTCGGTCGTTTATCTTTTCAGTTTTAAGGTTGTTTGGCAGCCAAATCTTCTCACAGATTAGCGAGATCAATTAGGTGGCCGCAATTTCTCCAGAAAATTGTCCTGAATTCTTACGAGAAATCACCTATTCTCAGCTAGTATGGGGGTAAGTACGGACCGTTGTCGGGTACCCGTGTTACTTGAGGATCATGCCTTACGAAGTGTCCTCTAAACTCCCCACTCTTCTAAGTAACTCAGACCGTTTCCGGCTACCCGAGAGTACCCACTGATGAGCAAGTGATTAAACACATGAACTCAGTAGTATCCCGAAAGAAATTCAGACTCTGGCTCTACCTTATGTGTCGTCTCTCACTCACAGAATCTGGAGAGTGTACCTGCGATGTAATTTCGGTTGTTGCTCTCCCCAAAATAAGTGGAGTCCTTACGTTTTGTTTTTAGGTCAGATAAAATTAGCAGTCCTGTTTTATTTTTTGGTTATCATTTTTTTGGGTATTTTCAAACAATCGTTTAACGTATTTTTTGTCTTTTGGCTATAGCCCTAAGTACACGCAACTAGGTGTTTCGACCTAGGCAATCTCCTAGATCCGGTTGCGCAGAGAAGGGGAAAATCGAGAAGTCCTAACAAGCACATATCCTCGAAAAGCCACTGAAAACTGTCGAGAAAAACACGAGCGAAAAAGTCACGGTGGGTGCCCTGCTCCCCCAGGAGTACAACCCTGGTGAAACAAACCTCGAGAAGAAGAGAGGTACAAGTCAGGATACCTTGAAGGGGCCCCTTTCTACTAACAATGATTTCTACAATAAATTACAAGAAATTCAGCCTTGCGGTTATGTCTCGTGCGGTTGAACCTGTACTGTACAACTCAGAAATAAAAAGCCGTGAAGTTAGAAAAAATAAAATGGTGAAAAGATAAACCCTAAACCTAGGTCTACAGCTACCCTTGCGCTACCTCTCCGGCAATGGCATCATAAAAAAAACCACATGATCAGCTTCATAAATCCCTACAAAAGAAGCAGAGAAAATCTTGGTCGTTATATCGACCAGGTGAGTTTTACCAGAAAAGATTAATGTTTCATTAATCTTCTTATATTTTTATTTATACTCCTAAACTTAAGTGTATAGCGGTTAAGTATGGGATTGTCCAACTCAGGGAGGCAAACTGTTGGAAACTAGGGTTAAACTATATACAAACTAAGCTAAAAGGTTTCTTAATTTTTATTTTATTTTTAAATATTTTTCTGGATTTTTATTTGATTTTTAATGAATTATATGATATTTTTGTAAATTTTAAATATTATGTATTTTTTTATTATTTTAGAGATTGTTTTGCAATTTTTATTTGGTTTTTATTTTATAATTTTTATGATATTAATTTCTTTTTATGAATTTTAAGGGGTTTTTAAGATTTTTTAATGGACTTTGGTTTATTTTTAAGGTGAAAAATTAAGTTTATATTGAAAACTGTGACGTATTTTAAATTTTCAAGTTAAAAATATGGAGAAAATCCTTTCATTTTATCTTTATCTAAAAGTAGATGAAATTATCTTTTAAATGATATGTTGTGGGTTTTTAGACGATTTGTATATATTTAGTTATGATTTTTACAAGTTTTCACAATTTTTATGTATTTTATATTTTTATTGGTTTTATTATTTAATGTTTATTTTATTTTTGATTTATTACATAAAATATGGTAAAATATACTAAGAGTAATTTCTTTAGGATTTTTGTTTTATAATTTTGTTATGTGTTTTTAAAATTTGTTATATTCTTTTATTTTTGGAAAGATTTATTAATAATAGAAATTATTTTTATTTATTATTTTTATTTTTCAAAATATTATTTTAATACTGTATATAGTATTCATATGGTATTTATATGTATTTTTATTTTGTTTTTATATTTTTGTATTTTATTCAATACGTATGGAGTTTTTATATGGGTATATATGCAGGCTAGCGATATATATGTAATAAATTTGGAAATATGGGGTCCGTGTGAAATGTTGAAATTGCAGGGGTATGAATGTAAAATGATTCTAATATCTCATCTGCACGTGAGTGTCTCGTTCTCTATTTTGAGCGGTGGGGCGGCGGGGTATCCTAGATGCTAACGCATGGCTGGCGGATGAGACATCGATTCGAGATGAAATCCAACGACTGCATTTATTTTCCCAAAATTGAAGAAGGCGAGTTGCTGTTCTTTGAGAATGAAGCGGATCTCTTGAGCAGTGATCGACAGATTCAGTCTTCGAGGTGCACAGAACGACAATAGTTCTTGTATGAAACGTTTTGCATGTGCTTCTCAGGAGGATGGCTTGTTCTTCCCTAAATTCTCTAACTACTCCAGACGGTGGACCTGATTCAATGATAGATTAGGTGCTTCATCCACAACAGAGGATCCTCGATTTCTTCATCAGAGCTTCGTTTTGCATTTTCAACTTTAATCTCCAAATATTGCAACATGTGCTCAGCGAATTGCAGGTGTTTTGATGTCCATCCATGATTGTGTTTTGATCTACTGCTTATAATGTGCCGACATCCCATGAAGACGCTCAATGCTGTGGCAGGTATTGTTCTGATTGCAGTATTGCTATATGGTCTCGTTGTTTGAATCGTTCATGTTATGTGTAGCGAATCAAGTACTGTTTTCTCCAGTAGGTGCCGCAACAAATGATCGAGCTCCAAACCTGCTGCAAACTGGATGGAGGTCGCGGATGGGGTTCCAATTGTCCTGCAAATGACGTCTTGACTCGAGGCGAGATCCCTCGGTCCAGATGCAAATACGAGAAAGTGAATGGACAGAGGGGCTACCAGAAGGGTGGAGGAATGAGGCCCTAGTCTCCGATCATCGCATACAATCGGAGGTGGTCAGGGCTGGAAGATAGAAGGAGAACTGGCAGGACTTGTGAGTGGAAATGGAATCCATGGTTTTGGAGTTCAAATCAACAAAAAAATCGGAGACAGAGAGAATAGAGGATATGAAGGAGAAGAGAAACTGAGAGGAGGAATAGAAGAAGATCAAAAGGAATGTGTATGATCTAACCTGGAAACAAAGGAGCAGATTGTTCGCCTGAGGAGCGGAGCTCAAGGCAGAGCTCCGTAGGTCCTTGCCTCGACGCGACGGCGAGGACGCAGAGGATCGTCCATTGTGACGGAGGAGGCCCTTGACGCAGATGGTTGATCGCGCCACACCCTTCTTCTTCACGGCTTCGCTCGACAACGAGATAATCGGAGGCATGTCACCCTCTCCGCTCTCTCTCTATCGGAACTTGGTGGAAGTTGAGAGCCAAAAATGGTGGATGACCGGAAGAAGAGGGGGTTCAGGGGTATATATGGAGAATGGGGAAGCCGGTCACCGCCGAGTGGTGAGGGGAGTCGAAGATGTTGGAGAAACGACCGTTCGTTGGTCAGTTGGGCGGTGGTTGATGGAAGAGGAGAAGAATGGCGGAGGGAGATGGGTTCCATGGAGAAGATACGGGGAGGGAGAAGAAGGATTGGGAAGGAGAAGAGAAAGGAAAAAAGAAAAGAAGGGAATGGTCAATGAGAGGCTGCCACGTGGCGGAGAAAGAAAAGAAAAGGAAAAAGATAAAACAAGGAAGAGGACAAAGGAGTTATATACAACACATGAATATTAAATAAACATATAAGATCTTAAATTAAATAAATGAATAATGTGGATATAAATTGTAAATAATTTAATACTCAATTAATTTGTAATTTTTAATAAATTAGATAATATTATTAATAAAACAAACAAACAAATAAATAAAATATATAATATAGATAAAGGTATATTGTACATTTACACCAATACGGTTCCTAAAATTGCATTTTCATATTAACTCCGATTTTAGCAAAATCAGTATCATTTTGTAGATAATTTAATAATATGAATTTTAGAACTGAGTTTGCCCAATTCGGAATTCATACGACCGAGTTATGATGTCCGGAAAATTTAGGTAACAGTTTCGAGGCTTCGGGTTTTCTTAGTATTTTGACTTAATTATATTTTTATATTTTTATATACATTTTTAGAGGATTTTAGGAAAAAGAAATTAAGTTAATAGGATTTACGGTTATTTAATAAAAAATTCAGGAACTTTATACATATAGTACATATAGATAATGGATCACAAACATCAAAACTCATCGATTTTGTTCAAACATTTTTTTAATATTTTTAATAAATAGTATTAAATAAAAACAGATTTAAAAGTGAGTTTCGTCTATTTGGAGTTTTCTATAAATAGTTATGAACCTAGGAAGTCGGCTTTTGCGGATCATTGCGGTTAATTATTTTTATGTTAAAATATTTTTCTGATATTTTTATAGAATAATATATATTTTTGTGAACAACTTATGCAAAAGAAGTGTTTTGATTTGAGATGGTATAAGTGATGAATAAAATAGGTGAAATATTAATAATGTGATAAATGGTTAAATTATCTTTTTTTGTCTTTATTTTCTTAATATGTTTGTATATTATGATCCTTATCTCTCCTTACTTATTTATTTTGTCGACCCGATCAATATTGACCTGGTCTCGGGGTTATAATCAGTCTGTATATATTACATATCTCCAGCCTTCTTTTCTTTTCTTTTATTTTTCTTTTTATTTTTATTCTTTTATTTTGGATAAAATAAGTGTTAATTATATAATATTAATATTTTATGTTTAGAATGATAATTAATTAGAATTAGTGGATATTTACATGTATTTTACCAAGGATTTTAGCCAAAATGAAAGAATAAAGGCGATGAATCACGGATTCATCAGTGGCTGGTAAAGGAGTAAGGCGCTAGAGGAGAAGGCAACATCAAAGGGTGACGAAACTGCAGGAGGCAGCAGTGGCAAAGGGCGATAGAACTACGGGAGGAGGAGGCAGCGCGACGAAGAGCAACTACGAGAGAGACTAGAACGTCGTCGAGGGAGGAGAACTCGAGAGGCACTGAGTATCAAATGAGAGGAAGGACTGTTCCCGAAGTCTCGACCAATTGACATGCATTCTAGAGGAAAAACACACATATCATCGTTAAGGTATTTGACATGGGTATCACAAATACGTAAAGCGAGATACGTAACACATAGATAACATGCGACACTGCTGCAGTATTGATGTAATAAAATTATAGAGTAAACATGGAATAACGTTTAGCGGTGACACTACTTAGGAGTTGATTGTGTGTATATACTCACGACACAACCATTCCCATCAACATGGGCACGCTCTAGGGTTGGTTGGGGTGATTTTGTAGGTCCAAATCACTATTGTCTCACCAAATTCAGGCCGGGCGTAGAACTTCAACCCATAATCAGAGCCCTGGATTATCTGGGCGACACTACTAGGGCCTTAGAGGAGCCTCATTATTGCTGTGCAATACTGAGAGTAGGAATGCAAAAGGACATATACATATACGAATATGGGTGTCACCAAATCCTTATCCGCTTTTAAATACGTACGGATGTGAATACATCTATTGACAGATATTAAAACTATATTACCATATCCTTAAAAACGGATACATATGTAAAATAAATATTTACTGCGTACAAGTCATATTAAAAATACTATATAAATTGGATTATATATACATGAATTGGATGGAAAATACATGATATAAATATACTAAATATATTTATATCATAAAAATTATCTAAAATATGGTGAAAGAAGATATATAATTATACTATAAATGATTAAAGACTATATTTATACATAAAAACTGATATAGCAATAAATGTTTGGGGATATCATCCGTGTCCATTTTAAAATCGATTCGGGGACATATGTCACAATCTGCATAAATCAGATAAGGTCGCGTATTGGAGGCTGACTTACCCACAAGAACCCTAGATGGGTCCAGCAGTGCCGTTGCCGGCTGGAAACCGCCCTAGGCAGCGCTCGAAGGTGTTCGGCAGCGCCGGAGGTGCACCGCTGAAGTCCTATTCGCGGCTGGGAATCGCCGATATGCCTCGGCGAAGAGGCAGGACTTCATGCGAGGGGATGGGGTCCCACCGGTGGCGAGATAGAGCCTATCCGTCTGGAACGGAGAGGGATTTGCCCCGTCGTTTATCCCTTCATCTTGAAGGGTTTCCATGTAAACCCTGTTGTTTTTGTGTGCCTGTTTGTCCAAGAAGAACGAAATGTCTTGAGAATTCCACGGGCTTCTTTTGATATGGGGAATCGAAGAAGGTGTCTTCAGGAGCAGAAACTTCCATGTTTACATTCTCTGAAACAAATTGCTCTGGATATTTCTTACGTGCTAGAAATCAATAACACTAAGTTCTCTTCTTGAGACAAGATAATTATCAAACATTTCATTCAATACTAGGGCATTATGCCTACATCAATCAAATTTGAAAAACAATAAAATTTTTGACCACCCTCCTCTCAGTTGGAACTGGAAGGAAGGAGATGCTATTGAAAGAAGAAATCAGACAACACTCGCAATTACAAAGCATGATTTCAACATCTATTTATAAAGACAGTCCATCTTCTTTAGCTCTGTCAAGCTTATGGACTTGAGTTCCTCATGATTGCTTGCTTGGTTTTGGTGATGCACTTCTACACGTTAGTGGCCAGAGGGCAAGCTTCAGCTTGAAACACAAGTCCAAAATTAGGTGTTTGGATCACTAATAATTGGAAGCCTTTTTGTGAAGATAAATAATTCATGAGAACATACTCGGACCGAATACTCGAGGTAACAGATATGTTTTTTTGAGTGTACTCGAGGTAACAGATATAAGGACACCTTTCATGCTTGGTTGCATACTTCCAGAATCCATACAAACCTGTTAACGTCATGAGTTTCTCAGAATAGAGCTTCCAGGTGTACCTTTGCAAGATGAAAAACAAACATGTCATATAAGAGAAGCCAATTAGAAAGCTGCCAAAAAAAAGGAAGCGTAAAGAATGGAAGCATCCTCCTCTTGTAAGAGATCTGTCCCAGTGGGGGGGATCCTCCTTACTCTTCAAAGAAATCCATTAGGAGTTGGAAGACTTCCTCAGGGTGATATGGATCAATGTGATAACCGGAGACACCATTGACAATGATCTCACCAGGACCACCATGAATGGTTGCAAATGTGGGAGTCCAGAGGTCATGGCTTCGACAACTGTGAGCCCGATGGCTTCGTATACTGCAGGCTGCACGAATGCTCCCTTGGTATCTGCAATGACACGGTAGAGTTCCCCGCTGCAGACACGATCCATCTGTTGCGATATCCACCTGACCTGTCCACTCAATTTGTATCCTGCAATGAGATCATGCATCTTCTTGAACTCTGCTTGCTCCTACTTGTCCTTGGATGGCTTGCTGTGGTCTCCACAAACCACCACGAGATTAACCAGCTCCCTGAGGCGAGCATTCTTGCCAAACAACTTATCCAACCCCGTTGAATTCTTGACACGGTCAAGCCTTGCCATTGTGAAAATAATGGGCCTGTTGCTATCATGGAGCACTTACTTGTGGCCATCGTTCTCAACTTGGCTAAAGAGTAGTTCCTCTATCAAAGGGTGGAATTGCTTCTCTTCTCTTGCTCCGAAGGCGGGAAGTAAATGGACATGTCAGCTCCTGGGGAGACTGTTGAACTTTGGATTAAAGACGTTGATTCTTGAACAGCATGGTAGTGGTCAGGCATGGTGAAATTGATATGGGTTTCATACTTTTCTGGGGTATCTTTGCTGAAAAAAGCCAGCATATTAGAATCTTGTATGTGATTAATTAGAGAAGACAACTGGTGTACACCATTCACTGAAAATAGAGAGCGATCCTCACATTCCGGCAATTTCTTGGAAAGTACAAGTAATGACGAAATCAGCATGATTCATGGCCAACAGATCTGTCGAGAATTGGCTCGAGAAGTGTTAATGGTCCTCAGGCTTCCTCCAGTTCAGATCAGAATTGGGGTACTTGGTTTCTCCAAAGCATGTGCGATAGTGCATTGCATAGAGAGGAT
This sequence comes from Ottelia alismoides, assembly GCA_037367405.1. NCBI lineage: Eukaryota > Viridiplantae > Streptophyta > Magnoliopsida > Alismatales > Hydrocharitaceae > Ottelia > Ottelia alismoides. Next base: position 87,120 of record JAZKJV010011682.1, on the reverse strand, counting down.
AACAGTCAGGATAAGTATGAGCAGTAATCTGAATTTGAATAGTAGTTTGGACGGGAGTAGTAGTAGTTGCATATGATCCTAATCCGATCTCCATGCTAACTTGAGTGACATCCATCTCATGAGTCATTAAAGTCGACACGAGGTTCCCATCACTATAGTTACCAACAATCAAGTCAGGCTTGGTCCCGAACACTTTCAAAATCTCCTGAACAACATCCCGAAACAAATGCATTTATCTCAAATGTCAGTGAGGCAGTTCATGAAATACCTGGAACTTTGCGGCAATATTGATAGTCAACGTCTTACCAAGGCATTACACAGACATATGATTCAAGGTAAGGCCACACATCGAAGCGGGAGATCCACTTGCGGAGCATCTTGTCATCGTGTGTGACGGGTAGTGAACGATGTCAGTGAATTGCGTATTGTAGACCTCCACAACATCGCCACAGGTGGTTCCTGCTGCATCTGGGAGCAGCCTGGTCACCTGCAATAAACAAAGTAACAACATTCACATGAGTGGGCAAACAAGACCATATGGCATTCTTCTTCTTTTGGACAGTTTCATAGAGAATTACAATGATGATTTTTGGGGTGATATCGAGGCCTTGGTGTTTGATTCTAAGGACCATCTCATCCTCCAAAGCACGGACGTGATCCAAAATGTAGACAACCTACCGATATGATTCAAATAAATCAAACATGCATGGAGAGACAAAAATTACAGAGGATCTTCTCAGTTATATAGCCATTATACCTGACCACCAGTGTCCGGGTAACCAAGAACTGGAATCTTTGGGAGTTGGTTTTGCCACACACCATATAAGTGCCAGGGAATAAAATCCCAAAGCAACTTTCATCTGAACTGACCCATGACTGATTATAAAATTAGGAAGAATCAACTCATCCAACATCCTCTAGATCTGGTCAGCTTGACTTAAATCTTTCCAAAACAATTTGGTCAGGTTTTACAGTATTCAAGTCAGCATTGCTTTTTGTCCAAATGTTGAGATGAATGGCCACAGTCTGATGCCCTAGATTGAAGCATCTGGTAGCAAATGATGAATCTGTTACCCTATTCCTCAAGCGGGCTCCTTCTGCATTGATAAGATTCATTCCGGGCATTCTATCATTTCTATACTCGCAATCTCCTGTTTCCGATGAATAATGTTATGCAGCCGACCATCAAGTTAACTTTGAACAATGAATTTTTTGAATGAAGTAAACAAAACCTGAAGCTTTTTACGTTGGCACCCATAGATCTATAACTACCTCTAATAGCAACTGGACAGAGCACGGGGGATTTTCTTTTATTGGCCACTTGACATATAAAAAAGCTGAAGACTTGGTCGAATGGAGGAATGCCATACTAATGAAATGGATGGGACATGCACACAAACAACTTTTACGAGAAGGTAATGACTTCAATGGAGATGGATGTGATGAAAACTCCCAATATAGTGCTTGGGATTAAGCAAACCTACACTTCAACTAGAAACTAATTGTTATGATCACCCAACAAAAGTGGAGACTTAATAAGACATACATACCAGAGACATCTCCAGAGAAGGGTTTGGATATAGTTATTGTGAATGGGGGTGAAGAGATTGATCTTTGTCATAACTTTTATAGTGAAGATTCCTTGGATCTGAGAGGATGGAGATGTGGTCACATTGATAGAACAACCCTCTAAGTAGGCAACATTTCTTACTAAAAAACTGAAGGCACCATGATCCATGTCTGTTTTAGAAGTACATGCAAGGAAGGTGTTAATGCAGTTATATCTATATTAAATCTATTACTGGGTTACAGTGGTAAGTTTCTTAAACTTCAAATGATATAATAAGTGTTGTTTATATTTTGAATGACCTTTCTCTAATTGCTGCATCAGCGACAAGGAGAGGATTTTAATAGTCATCGAAGCATGATATGGACTATTATTTTTTCATGTCACTGTCAAAATTCTCTTGATATGCAGAGGTATTGGTTTAATACGATTTTTGATTGTATAGTTTCGGTTGTACACGCCTTGAACTGCTCGGTTGATCCTGAGATAGGGAAGGATGGGCTTGCAACATCTTACTTCTTTTTTACATGTTTATTTTACCATGAACTTGTGAAATTTTATAATATTATATGGGACCTCAAGTAGGGATCCAATAGTTGTTTCAGCTAGAGATTGGACCTCCTAAATAGTACCTATCACAAAACCGTCAAAAGTTTCATTTTGATGGCAAGGTGAGAAGTGAAGTCTATGTCAATGTAGCACATGCATTTATAAATAGACGAGCTTGTGGATCAACACAAATAAGTAAAAATGTACATAATAAATAATCACCAAAAATAGTCACTTGCATTTTTACGAGGAAACCCAACCGAGTAAACTTCTCAACCCAAGTCTTCCCAACTTGGGATTTCAATATGACTCATTCGGTCACATCCACTATACAAGTTGCTTTCGAAAAAATCTCCTCAAACTTGCACCTTTACAATTCAAGATAATATCTAGAAGCACAACTTCTCTCCAAGTTGGAAGACGGGATCCCACAATGCATGCACCCTATACAATATTAATTGAGTAAATTCCTCACCTGCTTCTAAATATATGTAATGTGGTATGCGGTTAAAACAACGATGATCTTATATATCACACTTATCACAATTGCACAATGCTTCTTTCTCGCAATGAATGGAGAGAGCAAGTGCGTGACTCTTTCTTTTATAACTTGAGAGATGAGAGTGATTGTAAGTGTTAGTAGTATATTCTATGCTTCATAATTATTATTCTTGTAACCTTGCTAGGGGCATTTATGTATTTTCTTCTCATTTGAGCTCTCTAGGATTTTGTCCTATATAAGGACCCCCTAGACCTCTTGAATAAAACATGCTCTTTCATTCTTTCATTATTTCTCTACATGATATTAGAGCAACGGTCCTAGACCGGTGCTCTGACCTAATCCCACCACCACCGTTAGCCCTGCGCCCCCCTTCCTGCGGCCCCGTGCAGCCCCCTGCAGCTTCGTTCCGCCCCCTGCGGCCTCACACCGCCCCCTGCGGCCCCGCGCCACCGCTGCTGCCACGCGCCGCCTGCAGCGACCCCCTGCCCTGCTCCGTGTTGCACCGCGCTGCCCGTACCATCCCCTGCAGCCCCACGGTCTCGACGACCGCCTCCAACCCTGCCGCACCGCACCACACAGTGCGTTATCCTGCTCCAACCGGACTTCTGTTCGATGTACTGCTAGGTCTACATGATACTTAAGACTACAAGGACTATCTAGGTCACTTTTTCTTGACCTTTGCATCCACCATGGCATCTGCAGAACCCAAGCCCCTGTACCCGACTTCCTCTGTGATAGCCCATGGCACTTCTATCAAACTCAAGGGTTCCAAGAACTATGTTCTATGGTCTCGATCCTTCAAGGTGTTTATTGGTGGTCAGCGAAAGAACCATGTTCTTACTAAAGATTCGCCCGAGACGACAGAAAAGGGCTACGATACCTGGTACGTAGACAACTGCCAGGTGATTACTTGGATGACCAACAATGTTGATCTGAATATAGCCTCCAATCTTCTTTACAAGGAAGTTACAAACGCGATGTATGAGAGCCTTGAGAATACTTATCTTCTCTACAAGGAAACTGCAAAGGCGATGTATGAGAGCCTTGAGAATACTTACTCTCAGAAGAAAACCAAGTACAGACTCTCAAATATCTATACACGGATTTGGTATGCAAATCAAGGAGATACATCCTTGATCGAGTACTACCGACTCCTTATAGGCCTGTTTGAGGAGCTTCTTATCTTTCAATCTGCTTGTTGTGACAAATAGATAAGAGTTCTTATCAAGACTACATCCACGGTACAAGCCGGTGAAGGATCAATTTCTGATTGCTGCTGCTCTACCCTCTCTTGAGACCATTTTTGGCTGACTACAGGAACTTGAGTCTCATTCACCCCCTTTGTCTGCTGAGACTACAACACATTTTGCTAGAGGATGCTCGACCTACCAAGGAAGACGTAGCTGTGATTTTGACCGTGGTCGAGGCCGTGAGTTTGGACGAGGACGTAACTCAGGTCGCAGCCGTGGGTGTGATCCTACTACTGCCCGCTATCCAGCATACACACATTGCAGACACTCGAATCATTCGTCAGAACGCTGCTGGGTGAAGTTTGGCATGCCTCCCAATGCCAACTATACCTATGAGACTGTCTCCTATGATGGCACCTATGATACTGGACACCTCTCATGTTCAGCCTTCCAGTGACAGTCATACTTCATTTACTGCATCTGAGTATGCTCGCCTTCGACAACTGTTACAGAACTATGTTAGTGCCACTCCTGCTTCTGCTCCTATTGCTAGTCTGGCCACTACATCAGGTACAATTGCCAGCTCTGCCTCTACATCTGCTCCTATATGGATCATCGACTCGGGTGCATCAACTCATCTGACGGGAGAAGGTAGTCTTCTCACCTCCTTACGACCGTCTTCCATTGTAAAGACTGTTCGTGTTGCCAATGGTGCTCATTTTCCTATTACTAATGTAGGTACCATGGTGTTTTCCTCCAAACTCCGGCTTACTGGCGTTCATTGTGCTCATGACTTTCATCTCAGTCTATTATCTGTTCACAAGTTGTGCACTGAGCTTAACCGTCGAGTTGTATTTGATGAGTGTTGCTATTATTTTTAGGACATCCGGACGAGACAGATTTTTGGTGGGGGACATGGGAAGAATGGTCTTTATTATCTCGACATTCCTTCTGACTCTGCTTTTGTTGACGTTTTGTCAATCTCTGCTGGTCCTCTTCTTTGGTATCTTCGTCTCGGTCATCCGTCTGCTAAAGCTATCTCTTTGTTGTTCCCTGAACTCTCTATGCTCAAGCCCTTTGCGTGCGAGGCATGTCAGTTCGGGAAACATCATCGATCATCGTTTCCCGCTCGTACTGAGCATCGTCGTGAAGTTCCTTTCTCCTTAGTCCATTGTGATATTTGGGGACCTTGTCTGGTCCGTACTCAAGTGGACATAAGTATTTTGTTACTTTTGTTGATGATTATAATAGGTTATCCTAGGTCTATCTTCTAAAAAAACGTTTGGAGATTAATAAAATTGTCAAAAATTTCTTTCATGTCAAGAATATCTTCTCCTTTGGTATGCAAATTTTCCGTTCTGATAATGTCTTGGAATTCACACAACATGACCTAACAAATTCTTTGCCTCCCATGGAACCATACATCAAACCTCTTGTCCATATACGTTCCAACAAAACAGGATACCGGAAAGAAAACTCAGAAATCTCCTAAATATTGTCCGTCCCCTTACTCAGATGAAGGTTCTCAAGACCTATTGGGGTGATGCCGTTCTGATCGTTGTTCATCTTATCAACAGAATTCCATCTCCAAACCTAAATGGATCAACCCCTTCTCTATACTTTACCCAACTGAGTCACCCTTTCCTCTTCCCTTGAGAATCTTTTGGTGTTGTTGGAGTATTTGGTTGTGCGCCATATGAGTTGTAGGAGGGTAAATGAATCTCTCGAGGATCCATTTAACCCATCCATATGTTTAGTCCCACATCTACCAGTGGTGGGACTTGAAGGATCTGTGGAGGCTATATAAGGAGCCCCAGACTTCCTGTATCCATTGAGAAAATGCAATGCATAACCTGGCCCTTTGAGGCCTTCTCCCGTGGTTTCATCCCGCTTCTTTGGGAGCATGGTTCCACGTTAAATCATGTTCTTGCATGTTTTATATTTCTTTATTCATGCTCTGTTTATCATTTCTGCTTCTGCTTCCTATTTTCTAACATGGTATCAGAGCGGGTTCGATTCTCGTGAAGTTTTTTTTATTTCTTTCTTTTGGTCGAGAGTCGATTATGGTGTTTTGAAGATCATGTATATTCATGTTCATTGTCATTCAGTGATTTGCTTGTGTTCAAATTTAAGATGTTTCCCGTGTTCAAGATGTTGTTTCGGGTTTTCTGAAACCCTAAACTTCAAGATGTCTCTCTGTACTACGCTGCAACCCCAGGCCGACAAGCCCTAGGAGCGAGATCCAGGCAGCACGACTCGAGGTCGCAACCCTGGAAGCCCCATCACTGCCAGACGGAGCCCAGGCGGTGCCCTCGTAAACCGACGATGTCAAAGCCCCTTCGAGGGGCGCAAGCAGGCTCTTCAAGGCCGGCCCAGGCCCATGCGGCGCCTCCCCGAGCCCTTCGTATGTCCAGCATCCTCCAGGCGAAGGCCCTCCAGACCTCCGAGCAACTCCTCGCGCGCGCGAGATCCAACAGAAACAACGGATTGGAGCCCGATCATTCTCCCAGGGACAGCACAACTCGCACTCGAAACTCCAAGCAGCGCCTCCTCGCCGTGCAGGAGCACAAGCAACATCAGACGCAGGCACGCTCCCCATTCAGGCCTCGTAAACCCATCAGGAACCTCCAGGCGGCAGTTGCCGCGCTCGATACCTCTAGGCGGAGGCATCCTCCTCCATTGCGAAGTAGCAGGCTGCTCCAGATCGCGCGTCCATGCAGGTCCGAACCTGCGACCTTCTCGTTATCAGCATGCCGCCGGCCTCTCTTCCTCACGGTCCAGGCAATGAAGTCCCGTCTTCCAGCAGCGGGCATCTGCAACGGTGCAACAAGTCCGAGGGGGGGAAGGCGGCCTCCTCTCCAGATCGTCGAGCGGCGAGAATGGGGAACCCCACTCATCGAGGGGTGGCGGCAATGGGTTCCCATGATGGGAACCCTAAGACTGGCCTTATTATATATATATTCTGTTCTATTATTTAGCCGCATGGGCTGATTTGAGAAAAAAAAAGAGTTAAAAAGAGGAGGGGCTAAAAAAAGGAGGAATTGAGTTGAAAAAAAAGAGAGAGGAGGTTTGTGTTGAAAAAAGGTACGTACAAGAAAAAGTCGTACGTAAGTTTTTTTCAAAAAAACACACGAAAACCGAGGAAAAAAATGTGAACGACTTATTTTTTTAAATGTAGCGGTTATATTAAAACATTTGAAATAGCCAAAAAAAGGAAGAAAAAAGAGAGGAGGATTTTTCTTTAGAAAAGCCGGAAAAAATGCCACGGCTTATGTTGTCCCCATTTGTTTTGTCTTCTCCAACTTTGTCGACATCCATGTTTTCCGACAAGTATGGGAGAAAGGGGAAGTATTATGTAGAGTCACAGGTCTTCTTCAGATTTCAGATTTCAGATTCAGATGTCAGATCCAGACCGATCAGATATTCAGACTCGACGTCAGATATTTCCGGGTATTCTGTTTCAGACAGGAACATGGATGCGGTCTTATTTTAGATGAGCACATGTATGCCATCAGTTCAGAGGTCCCCATCCTTTCTTGTTTTGTCAGCCAGTGTTTTCATGTGAGCCATAGGGACTCTAGAGTAGAGGATCATTCCCTGTGCCATGTGGGCAAGTGTTTTCATGTGGTATCATAGGTACTCCAGAGTAGTGTACCATTCTCAGTGCCAGATGTGAGAGACCCAGTTCTCCGACGAGAGACTTTCAGACTCCATTCTCCAGCGATCGTGGACTCCGACGAGGATTGCACTTCCATGGCCTTTTCAGTTCGACCCTTTTCATAGATGGAGCAGTTGTCCACATTATTGTGGCGGGCCAGAGTACTCCGATGAGGAGACTCATTTCTAGTTGCAATGACTCTGACAGGCGTAGTTCAGAGCACATGCTCTCCGACGAGGAGATTCAACAGACTCGCACTCCAGCCCGTTCGTCCTCCTCACATGCACGTCATGAGAAGCAACGTCCTCGACAACAACCGGCAGTTGTTCGCGTTGAGTTGATATTGTTTGTAGTGTCATGTATTGTGAGTTGCGTTTCTTTCTGTTTGTCCAAGTTGACCATTGCATGCTCCATCTTGATGGGGAGTGTTGGAGTATTTGGTTGTGCGTCATATGAGTTGTAGGAAGGTAAATGGATCTCTCTAGGATCCATTTACCCCATCCATATGTTTAGTCCCACATCTACCAGTGGTGGGACTTGGAGGCTCTGTGGAGGCTATATAAGGAGCCCCAGACCTCCTGTATCCATTGAGAAAATACAATGCATAACCTGACCCTTTGAGGCCTTCTCCCGTGGTTTCATCCCTCTCCTTAGGGAGTAGGGTTCCACGTTAAATCATGGTCTTCCATGTTTTATATTTCTTTATTCATGCTATGTTTATCATTTCCGATTCCGTTTCCTATTTTCTAACAGGAGTGTGTCTTTTGTTCATAATTTTTATACTACATACAAACTTTCTCCTCGTGCAATCAAATGTGTCTTCCTCAGTTATTTTCGTACTAAAAAATGTTACAGGTTATGTTCCAACTGGACATCGCTATTATATCTCTGCAGATGTAATCTTCTTTGAGCAGACCAGTTTCTTCAATCAATCTGTTACAGATATCCCTCTGGATTTTCCACCTCCACCCATTGTCTATAAACACAGACAAATATCTTCACCACAAGATGTTCATTTGCGCGTTTCTCTAATGCAGGATGATATGCCTTCTACAAGTGTCCCATTCAATGCTGTCCCGGATGATCCCCAAGATCTTCCAATTGCTCTGCATAGAACTAAGAGGCAATGTACTTCTCATCTCATGTCTCATTTCACTTCTATTGCTGGTTTATCTTGCGCTGACAGACGATATGCAGATGCTCTCATGACTATTTCTATTCCGAGAGACCACCATAGTGCTTTGCAGGATTCAGGATGGCGAAAGGCCATGGATGAAGAGATGAATGCTCTTATTTCCATGGGAACATGGGATCTAGTGCAATATCCCAAGGGGACTAGACCCGTGACCTATAAATAGGTCTTCACGACCAAGCAATCACCAGATGGGTCGATTGACAAGTTGAAAGCTCGTCTTGTGGTAAAGGGCTTCACACAGACATATGAAGTGGATTACTTTGAGACATTCTCGCCAGTTGCGCGTATGGGGTCAATAAGGACTATACTTTCGGTGGCAGCTAATAAGGCATGACCTATCTTTCAGTTAGATGTGAAAAATGCGTTCCTATATGGCGATCTTGATGAGGAAGTGTACATGATGCAGCCTCCGGGTTATGAAGTCAAGGGGGAGTGTGTATGTCGACTTTGCAAGGCCATATATGGCCTAAAGCAGAGCCCAAGGGCATGGTTTAACAGACTTCTACATAGATTAGCACTCTTGGCTTCCAGAGAACAACCTCTGACTATTCTGTGTTTATCATAAGATGAATACTTGGTACTGTTATTCTTGCGGTCTATGTGGATGATATGGTTATCACATGTGATGATAAAGGGATACTAGAGACCAAGACCTTCCTCCAGAAGGTATTTGTTACCAAGAACCTTGGTCCACTACGTTATTTCTTGGGCATAGAAGTACTACGCACTATAGAGGGTCTTCATCTCTCATAAAGGAAATACTGTCTGGACATCCTTACTGAAGCCGGATTACTTGGATGCAAGCCCGCTGGTATACCTGCAGATCCTAAGAAACACTTCACATCCTCTGATCCTGTCCTCGAAGATGTTACTCGATACAAAAGCCTGGTTGGCAAACTTCTTTATCTTACTGTTACTATACCAGATATTTCTTATGCAGTGAGCAGAGCTAGCCAACACATGGAGCAACCTTGTTACAGTCATTAGCAGGATGTTCTCCAGATTTTACGATACTTGAAGGAATCACCAGGGTGTGGCCTCTTCTATGGTGCAAATGGATACACCGATGTTATTGCATATCCTGATGCTGATTATGCAAGCTCACCAAAGGATCGACGCTCCACTACAGGTCATGCAATGATGGTTGGATGAAATCTTGTTACTTGGAGAAGCAAGAAGCAGAAGTAGAGTACAGGGAGATGGATCAAGCTACTTGTGAGATCACGTGGCTATTAACTTTTCTGCAAGAACTCGGTATTGTTGTCACTACTCCTATTCCACTATACTGTGACAACAAATCTACTACATATATTGCCACGAATCCTGTGTTCCATGAGCGAACCAAGCATATAGAGGTTGACTGTCATTTTGTTCGTGATGCTGTCAGGATTGGAAGGATTACTACTCCTCACATCAACACAGACCTTCAGCTTGCAGATGTATTCACAGAGGCACTACCCAAGAAGCGACTTTCCTGGATTGTTTCCAAGTTGAGCATGACTGGTAAATATGCTCTGTTAAGATTCTTATGTTTCGTTGTCTTTATTATATTGTTTATTTCTCTTGTCCTGTTTATGTAATTTACCTTTCGAGCTTTTCTCCTATATAAGAGAGCTCTAGTGTTAGATGGAATATAGCTTTTCTTTTCCCATTCCACATGGTATCAGAGCGATGGTCCTAGACCGTAGCCTGTGCCCTAAAAGCTAGCCCTATAAAAACCCCACGCACGCGCGCTCCGGGCGCCGCCTCCTGCCGTGCGCCGCCTGCGCCTCACGCGCGCGGTGTGCAGCCTCCAATCCTGCACATCCCGCACTCACGCCTCATGCGTGCGGTGTGCAGTCTCCAGCCCTGCACAGCCCGCGCTTGCACCTCATGCGCGCAACGTCTCATGCGAGCAGCGCATCACACACGTGACCCTGATCCTTCGTTCTTACGCACTCATCACGTGCGCAGTCTGTGTCTCGATTTACGCGCATCTCGCACGTCTTTCCCTATACGTCTCTTGTGTGACGCTTACAATGCGACGGACGTTGAAGAATGGAAGGGGTTGTGGTATGAGTCTACACCCACAACCATCTTCCTATATGTCCGTGTAGACATTATTCCTCTAGTTTGTAACCTCAGTCTTTAGAGATTGTTGTCATCATGTCAGACAACAAAACAGATGTTCCATCTCTGGGTGCCTTCATCCAACACTCATTGTGAAGATGGATGGAAGGAACTATGAACTGTGGGCCATACAGTTCATGAACCTGATCAAGGTTGCAAAAGTCGGTAGTCGGTACTCGGTCGTCCGGGTCACTGACTAAGGATTAATCGGAAGTCGGGCGACTAATCGGATTTAGTCGGACTTTAATCAGCTTTGAATTTTATGTTTTTTTTGAAATATAACTCATTTTTATACATATATTTACATATATTTTGGACATTTTTATACTATCATAATAAAATAAAAGAAGTAATTGAATTTAAATAAAACATTAAGCATATTATAATAAGTTTGCTTATAAAAAAATCATAACATAAAAAATATATGGTATCTCCAAGCAAAAAATGATTGACTAGTGTGCCTAGTCGGAACTAGTCGGTACTCGGTCGGCCACCCCACTGGCTAGACTAGTCGGACCTACTAGTCAGTCCAATCGGGCGACTTTTACAACACTGAACCTGATGCAATGTAATGGCAAGAAGCATATCCTCACACATAAAGAACCTGTTGACAAGACTGGAGCTAATGACTCATGGGACACAGACGATGCATATGCACGAGTATGGCTATCTGGCATGGTATCCTCGGAGATTGCCAATGATATTCTGAGCCAGCCTACAACAAAGGTTATGTGGGACATTCTCGCCGCCACATATTCTCCGACGAAGAATGAGTCCAAGATTCTGCAACTTCAGCATGACATCTTCAGTTCGAAGCAGAGTGGTCGTCCTTTTCATACCCTTTACACGTCTCTAAGGGGTATGTTTGAGAAACTACATGGTTACATTTCCTTGACTGCCACACCAGAGCAGCTCAAGGCCTATAGGGATTCAATGATGACAGGAGTTTTTCTAGCGGCACTTGATCGAGAGTATGATGTAACAAGAGCACAGATTCTTACTGATGCCACCATACCTCCTATGAAGGAAGCATATCACAGGCTGAGTAGGCTCTCCATATCTCCTGGTGGTACCCAACTGTCTCAGACGTCCTCAGCCATGGCAGCATCCCGTGATAGGGGAAGGCCTACTCCATAATGATGACGAGGTAGCCGTGGCAGGGGAGGGGGTAGTCGGCCCCCTCGGCAGCCGTGTACTTACTGTCACAGACCAGGTCACTCAGAAGAAACATGCTATCCAAGCACGGGTTCCCAGCTTCAGCTCGTGTTGCAGAGCAGACTCAACAGGCAGGAGGTCCTTCACATGTATCTGATCAAAGGTTTGATGAACTTGTGGCACGACTCAGAGAGATCATGCCTACTTCTGGATCTACAAGCTCTCCTTCAGGATCTTCAGAGGTAGCTGCTTCAGCATCAACATCCACGTCAGGTACAACACACGCTCTCACTAGTTGGTACAGGGCAGACTTGTCAGAATGGATCATGGATTCAGGAGCATCTCATCATCTCTGTTGTGACAGAAGTCAATTGAGTGATTTTCGTTCGTCTCAGATGGGGTGATCTGTAGTGATAGCAGATGGGACACACTCATCCATTACCGGTCAGGGAGAGGTGCAATTAACCCCCTCATTACGACTTCAGAATGTTCTCTATGCTCCTGAGTTATTGTAGAGATAGATATTATTATGCTATGTACCTATTCGTTATTTCTTTGTTTCCTCTGGACTACTTTGTACTTTACCCTTAAGGTCTCTCCCTATATAAGAGAGCTTAGGGTTTCTCTGAATAATTAATCTCAGTTTTTCTCCCAACATGGTATCAGAGCCTAAGCCCTAGGGCTCTCCACCTCTCGCCGCCCACCCCCACCTGCCGCCCACCCTCTTCTCGCCGCCACCGCCAACCCCAACGTCGCCCGCCACCGCCGCCTCTCTCGACCCCTCCGCCACCAGCCCCTCTCGGCTTCTCCACTCCCACCGGCCCCTCTCGGCCCCTCTCGACGCCGTCGGCTCCCCCAGCCCCACCCAGCGGGCTCCTCTCGCCGCCGGCTCCAAGTCTTACCAGTCCCCCTCCCGGCATGGTTGATCTTGTTGCTCGTTTGCTCTAGCGGCACCGCTAGGGCGGTTTTCCTAGTGCCTTGAGCCTAGCCGTCTCTTCCTCAAGGTGTATGGATTTGGGTGCGTAACGTCTACATACGCACTCGAATCCTATGCGGTTTGTGTAGACATTTGTCACTTTGTCTACAAACCCTAGTTCTTCTCCAGCGGCGATATGTTAGAATCAAAGGTTGATATGCCCTTTATAGGCGCATTCAAAGGTCCTGCGCCAATCGTCAAGATGGACGGGTCGAATTATGAGCTCTGGGCGATGCAGTTCATGAGCCTCATGAAGTCGAATGGTAAGAAGCACATTCTTACCGAGGATGAGCCAGCAGAGAAGACAGGGATATATGCCTCGTGGGAGGCTGATGACTCCTATGCAAAGGTCTGGTTGTCAAGTACATTGACGATGGAGATTGCCAACGATGTTCTCCATCAGCCCACTGCCAAGGCGATGTGGGATATCCTAGCTGCTACATATTCACAGGTGCGAAATGAGACCAAGATGTTACAGCTGCAGCATGACATATTCACGATGAAGCAGAACGACAGACCTCTTCACTCCTTATACACATCCCTGATGGGGATGTTTGAGAAGTTATACAGTGTTATCCCATTCACAGCGACTCCTGAACAACAGAAGACATTTCGGAATGCCACCATGGTGGGCGTCCTACTTGCGGCCCTTGATCCTGAATATGACGCCGCCCGTTCGCAGATCTTAGCCGATGCAGTTATTCCTCCAGTGGAGGATGTTTACAGGAGGCTCAGTCACCTTACAGTTTCTTTCAGTTCTTCCACTCCACCCCCATCGGCGATGGCAGTTTCGCGTGGGAGAGGTGATCCGTCTTCTGGTCGTGGACGTGGACGTGGACGTGGACCCCAGGGCAGGGGTGGTCGCTTTACTCAGCCATGTTCCTACTGTCACCGCACAGGACACTCGGAGGAGACATGCTATTCTAAGCATGGGTTCCCAGCATCGGCACGTGTAGCAGAGCACTCTCAGCCCCAGTTGGCATCTACTGCAGACAACCGTTTTGAAGAACTTGTGGCACGTCTTCGCGATATTATGCCACAATCATCTGGTGATTCTTCTGGTGGACCTTCAGATGTTGCCGCTACAGCCTCCGCCAGTTCATCAGCTGCTGCTAGTACCTCAGGTAGATCTAATGCATTTACACCGTCTCATGATATCTGTGATTGGATTATAGATTCGGGTGCCACACATCATCTCTGCCGAGATCGAGATAGACTTCAGTCCTATAGGGACATTCCTCATGGCCGCTCAATGCAGATCGCAGATGGTACTCATTCCCCCTTGTTGGACAGGGGGATGTCTTCTTATCCTCTACTATGCATCTACCGAATGTCCTACATGCTCCTGAGTTCTCGATGAATCTGTTATCTATTAGTCAGATTACGAAGGATTTGCATTGTCGTGATATATTTGACCCGTCTTCTCTTATTTTTCAGAACATACTAACGGGCAGGGTGATTGGCTGTGGCTCTGAGCAGAATGGTCTATATCGGTTGGTTCGGAATTCTTATGCTGGCGTCTCCTCTCATTCGGCCGGACCAGTTTCTCCGTACATCTGGCATCTCCGTTTTGGTCACCTCCTGCTCCAGAAAATGCGCCATCTTCTACCTCAGATCTCTCCCAGTTCGTCCTTTCGCTGTGAAGCATGTCAGTCGGGAAAGCATCATCGGTCGAGCTTTCCTAGTCGTCAGAGTCGGAGCAGTAGCTCCCCGTTCGAGTTGTTTCATAGAGATATATGAGGTCCAAGTCGTGTACCCGATCATCAGGGGCATAGATTTTATCTAGTGGTAGTGGATGATTTCTCTCGTGTATCTTGGGTCTTTCTTTTAAAGAATAAATCTGAAGCAGGAGATGTGATCAAGAATTTGATTAGTGAAGTGCAAAATGTGTTCTCTTCTACTGTCAAATATGTTCGTACAGATAATGCCCTAGAATTTTGCACACGGTCCCTCTCTCAATTTCTTTCATCAAAGGGCATTATTCACCAAACCACTTGTATGTACACATCTCAGCAGAATGGTGTGGCAGAAAGAAAGCATCGCCATCTCCTTGACATTACTCGAACCCTACTGATTCAGAGTTGTGTTCGTATTTCTTTCTGGGGGGATGTTGTTCTTACTGCGTGCTATCTGGTCAATCGTATGCCATCTTCTGTTCTTGGTGAGAAAATACCTCTCTCTATCATTTTTCCTGACAAGGAATTATTCTCACTTACTCCACGTGTCTTTGGTACTGTGGCATTTGTTCATCTTCTGTCTCCTGGACTTGACAAACTCTCTCCTAGAGCTGTCAAGTGTGTCTTTGTCGGTTATTCTCGGACTCAGAAGGGCTATCGGTGTTATGTTCCCATAAACAAGAAATACTTCGTTAGTGCTGATGTCACATTCTTTGAGTCTGTTGTATTTTTCTTCTGCAGGTGACAGACTGGTTCCATCCACTACCAATGATGATGTCTATGTCCCTCCACCTCCTACTTGGAGTTCACCTGAGTCTCATCCTGTTCCCTCCCCTACATCATCTTCACCACCACCACCTCCACCTCTTCCACGACCTCCCATTCCACCTCTACCAAAATTCTATACGCGTCGATCAGGTCCTGCTCAGGCTACACGTCAACCGCCCATCACGCCTCATGTATGTTCAGATGGCATTACTACTGACGGGTCAGATATGGTACATGTGTGGGATTCTTCATTGCAGGAGGAAACTATACCATCCAGTACAATAGAAGATGATCTTGATATTCCTATTGCTATCCGGAAGCAGAAGCGGATGTGTGCCTCTTATCCATTTGCTTCACAGGTGTCGTTTCACCGTCTCACAGGAGACTTTCAGAGATTTGCTGCAACGTTGTCTTCCGTGGATATACCACGGACCTACCAGGATGCTATGAAGATTGATTGCTGGAGATTGGCTATGGAAGATGAGATGCGTGCATTGCAGTCTCGTGGCACATGGTCTTTGGTTATTGCTCCTCCTGATGCATCTATTGTGAGCTGTAAGTGGGTCTTCACAGTTAAATATCATGGAGATGGCAATCTAGATCGGTCCAAAGCACGCTTGGTCGCACGTGGTTTTACACAAACCTATGGCGTGGACTATATGGACACTTACTCTCCAGTGGCTCGACATTACCCTTCGCATTCTCTTATATGTGGCTGTGGTCCGTGACTGGAGTATATCTCAACTGGATGTCAAGAATGCCTTCTTGTATGGAGATCTGCAGGAGGAAGTCTACATGCAGCAACCACCAGGGTTTACTGCTGAGGGGGAGAAGCATATGGTGTGTAGACTTCATAAGGCAATTTATGGCCTCAAACAGAGTCCAAGAGCATGGTTCCAGAAGCTTTCTAATCTTATTGAACAACAGGGATTCAAGAGGTCAAATGCAGACCACTCATTGTTTGTTCAGAAGTCATCGGCAGGTACGGTTGTTATCATGGTCTATGTTGATGATATTCTGGTTACAGGAGATGATATTCAGGGCATAGAAAGGGCGAAGGCATTCCTAGGCCGTCAGTTCGTTACGAAGGATCTTGGAACCCTAAGATATTTTCTGGGGTTGGAATTTGCCAGGAATGCACAGGGTTTGGTGATGACCCAACGGAAGTACATTACAGACTTCTTGATTGAAACATGCATGGCTGGATGCATATCATCAAGTATTCCCATGGATCCAAGCATGAAGTTGTATGATGATGATACTGTTGAAGTGGATAAGAGGAGATATAGAGAAATGGTTGGTAAGCTCCTTTATATTACCATAACTCGACCTGATATTTCCTTTGCAGTAAGCAGGGTGAGTCAATTTATGGAGTAACTAAGACGAGTTCATATGGATGCTATACACATGATACTGAGGTATCTGAAGTCTTCTCCAGGTTCAGGGCTGCTGTTTCGAAAGGGCACAGATTTGTCTATCTCGGCATGTGCAGACACCGATTATGCAGGATGCCCTAAGGATCGAAAATCAACCTCAGGATTCGCAGTGTTTGTTGGAAGCTCTCTGGTTTCTTGGAAAAGCAAGAAACAAACTGTTGTGGCAAGGTCCAATGCTGAATCCGAATATAGGGCCATGGCGCAAGCCAACACGGAGATGATGTGGGTTCGATCAGTACTAGAGGATTTACATGTAGCCGTACCTCTACCCATGCAGCTTCAGTGTGACAATCAGGCAGCCTTGTTCATTGCCAACAATCCAGCTTTTCATGAAAGAACCAAGCATATAGAAGTTGACTGCCATTACACTAGAGACTTGATCCAGAGAGGGTTGATATCTACAACTCACGTGAGCTCAGGGGATCAAACTGCAGATGTATTCACCAAGCCGTTGCTCAGAGGGCCTTTTCAGAGATGTTCATCCAAGCTGAGCATGATAGACATCTACGCTCCACCTTGAGGGGGAGTGTAGAGATAGATATTATTATGCTATGTACCTGTTCGTTATTCCTTTATTTCCTCTGGACTACTTTGTACTTTACCCTTAAGGTCTCTCCCTATATAAGAGAGCCTAGGGTTTCTCTGAATAATTAATCTCAGTTTTTCTCCCAACAGTTATCTATGAATTTACTATCTATTAGTCAAAACACTAAGGATTTACATTGTCGTGCCAATTTGATCCATCTGCTCTTGTGTTTCAGGATATTCTCACGGGCAGGGTGATTGGAACTGGCCGTGAGAAAGGTGGTCTCTGCAGACTGGTGCAATCTCCTTATGCTGGTGTCTCTTCTCTCCATGCTGGATTTGGTCTCCCTACATATGACATCTTCGATTTAGTCATCTTCCTCTACAAAAGCCGTGTCACGTTCTTCCACATATTTCTCCTCGCTTTACCTTTCAGTACGAGGCCTGTCATCTTGGGAGGCATCATCGTTCTACTTTTCAGAGTCGTCAGGATAGGAGTAGTCATGGTCTATTTGAGTTAATTCATTTTGACATTTGGGGTCCCGGTCGTGCCCCAGATCATCAGGGATATAGGTTTTATCTGGTTGTTTTTGATGAGTTTTCAAGATTGTTTTGGGTCTTTCTTCCTAAAAATAATTCTGATGCTAGTCCTGTTATTCAGACATTTATTATTGAAATAAGGAACATCTTTTCTGCAAAAAGTCAAATTTATACGTTCTGATAATGCACTAGAATTTTACAGTTCTCATCTTTCTCAATTTCTTAAGTTCCATGGTATTGTGCATCAGACATCTTGTGTTCATACTTCTCAACAGAATGAGGTAGCTGAGCAAAAATGCCATCATCTTTTAGATGTTACCAGGACTCTTTTGAATCAGAGCCGTGCTCCTCATTTGTATTGAGAGGGTGCGGTTCTTATTGCTTGTTATCTGATAAATCGTATGCCCTCTTCGGTGTTGGGGAGGAAGATCCCGTTATTGATTACGTTTCTCGAAATGAATCTTTTCTCCCTCACGCCTCGTGTGTTCGGTTCTGTGGCTTTTGTTCATTAGATGTCTGCTGGTCTTGACAAGCTCTCTCCAAGAGCTGTCAAATGTGTGTTTGTTGGGTATTCCAAGACCCAAAAAGGATATCGTTGCTTTGATCATGTTCGACGAAGGTACTATGTTCGTGCAGATGTTACTTTCTTTGATTCTATTATGTATTTCTCTCCCACAAGTGACAAGCTTATTCCGTCAGAAGATGGAGAGGACGTCTATATGCCTCTACCTCCTCTCTTCACTACACCATCATTGACATAACATCCTACTCCACCTCCGCCACCACCACTACCTCCACCACCACCTCCACCCCCACCCCCACCACCAACTACGTTCAACCCTCAGGTTTACCAGCATCGACCCCGTGCTCATGTGCCTCCTCCACTATCCAACACGCCCAAGGTATGTTCTGAGCATTTGAGTTCTTCTATTGGCACTAGTGATTTGAATATGCAGCTTGAGGGGCATGCTATTTTGGAGGATACTCTTTCTGCGACTAATGAGGATCTAGATGTACCTATTGCACTACAGGGGCAGAAACATGCATGCACTATGCATCCTATTGGTTCACATGTTTCCTTGGAGCGTCTTTACAAGGATTTTCAGAGGTTTGTTGTGGGATTGTCTACCGTGGAGATACCACGGTCATAACAGGAGGCACTACCAAGCAGTCAATGGCGTATGGCCGTGGAGAAGGAGATGGTAGCTTTACAGTCACGAGGTACGTGGAGTGTTGTCCATGCTCCATCAGGTGCGTCTGTTGTTGGCAGCAAGTGGGTATTACTGTGAAGCATCGGGCTAACGGTACACTGGACAGATACAAGGCCCGATTGGTTTCTCGTGGATTCACCAAACCTATGGGGTGGATTATCAGGACACTTTTTCTCCTGTTGCACGTCACTCTACCCTGCGGATTCTTATTACTGTTGCCGTGGTTCGTGATTGACCACTTTTCCAATTAGATGTCAAGAATGTTTTCTTGTTTGGAGATCTGCAGGAGGAATTTTACATGCAACAGCCACCTGGGTTTGCTGCTGAGGGGGAGTCTAGTATGGTGTGCCATCTTCATATGGCTATATATGGCCTTAAGCAGAGTCCGAGGTATTGATTTCAAAAGCTCTCAGAGTTGATTGAACAGAAGGGGTTTGTCAGATCTACTATAGATCATACTATTTTTGTTAAGAGAAATCAAAGAGGTATTGTAGTTGTTTTGGTTTATGTTGATGACATTGTTATCACTGGCAGCGATGAACAGGGCATTCAAACAGCTAAGGATTTCCTTGGACATCAATTTGTTACCAAGGACCTTGGCACGCTTCGTTACTTCCTTGGCTTGAAGTTTGCACGAAATCAGCAGGGTATGATTATGACGTAAAGGAAGTATGTTACTGATCTTCTATCCGAGACATGCATGACAGGATGTAGATCATCTACTACCCCAATGGATCCTAATGCTAGGCTCTATGATGATGACTCCGAGGAGGTGGACAAGAGACGATACAGAGAGCCGGTAGGGAAGCTATTATATGTTACTATTACCATGCCTGATACAACTTTCATTGTGAGCAGAGTGAGCCAGTTTATGGAGCAACCCAGGCAGGCACACATGGATGCAGTGTGCATGATCTTGAGATATCTGAAGTCATCTCCAGGTGCATGTCTTCTTTTTAGAAGAGATACGTCTCTCATAGTTACTGGGTATGCAGATGCAGATTATGCTTGGTGTCCCAAGGACAGGAAGTCCACATCAGGCTTTATTGTGTTTGTTGGTAGCTCATTGGTTTCATGGAAGAGTAAGAAACAAACTGTTGTTGCTCGGTCCTGTGCTGAATCAGAATACAGAGCCATGACCCAAGGGAGTACAGAAATGATGTGGGTCAAGTCTGTCCTGACTGATCTAACGATTGAGGTGCCTCTTCCTATGCATCTCACATGTGATGATCAAGCGGCCTTGTTCATAACTAATAATCCAGCATTTCATGAGAGAACAAAGCACATTGAGGTAGACTGTCACCACACTCGTGATTTGATCCAAAAGGGGTTTATTTCAACGTCTTATGTTGCTTCAGGTGATCAGATTGCAGACATGTTTACCAAAGCTCTTGCAAGAGGTCCATTTCATCACCGTTGTTCCAAGCTGAGCATGATAGATATATATGCTCCAGCTTGAGGGGGAGTGTTATGATTCTTATATTTTATTGTCTTTATTTATATTGTTTATTTCTCTTGTCCTGTTTATGTAATTTACCCTTTGAGCTTTTCTCCTATATAAGAGAGATATAGGGTTAGATGGAATATAACTTTTCTTTTCCCATTCCACATGTCCCAATTTGAGGGGGAGTGTTTAGTAGTATATTTCATGGTTAATAATTATTACTCTTATAACCTTGCTAGGGGCATTTATGTATTTTCTTCTTCTTTGAGCTCTCTAGAGTTTTATCCTATATAAGGACCCCTATACCTCTTGAATAAAACATACTCTTTCATCCTTTCATTGTTTCTCCTTACTAAGGAATGGATAAATGAGAAATAAGGCTTATGTCCCCTTTTTATAGATTTGAAACATCCTTATGTCTCTTCATAAAAAGAAGCATCTTTTCACTAAATAGTTAGCAACTTCTGACCAAAATTAGTCGAGTGGAGTAAAAATTAGTCGATCAAATATGAAGTTAGTCGACTGGAAATGTTTCTATGTGTTCGAGTATTTGGTTATGCGTCACTTACGTGGGAGATGGGTAAATGGATCACTCCAGGATCCATTACCACATCCAGTCTTTAGTCCCCCATCTACCAGTTGTGGGATGTGGAGACTCAGTGGGGGCTATATATATACCCCCACACTCATTGTATTCAAATGCGAAAAGCAATAGGCTATCAACCTTTTGAGGCATTCTCCCGTGGTTCATCCCGCTCCTAAGGGAGTAGGGTTCCACGTTAAAATCCCGTTCTTCATATTTTCTTTATCTTTATTTCTGATACGCTTCCGTATTCTTATTTTCTAACATGGTGTCATAGTGGGTTCGATTCTCGAGGAGTTAATTTCATTATTTATTCGAGATTCGATTTTTGGTGTTGTATTCTTGAAAATTATTGTTCATGAGAGAAGTATTCTTGGAATTTCTGCATTGAAGATTGATTTTTATGTTGAGATTATGCAAACTAGGGTTCCAGAACAGGAACCCTAATCTCATGTTGGTGGCGCATCCTCTTCATCGAGAAAGTTGGTGCTGCTCTGAGCAACAACCCACGTGACATCACACGTTCTCTCCAGCCTTCACCATCTCCAGGCACTTCGCGACCCCACTCTCCTTCGTGATCTCCATCTCCAGCTGTAGCAGGAGACCACACGATGGCTGCAAGTAGATCCTAGGTGACACACATCAGGCACGCAAGGCACGTCAAGCCCTAGTTCTTCCCCATGCAGATCGCCACGTACTCTCCCTGGCGGCGGTGATCACCTGCCACGAGCAGTTCCTGGCGGCTCCCCCTTCTCCTTTCACGCGAGAACTCCATGTCGCATCCCTAGGCGACATCTCGCAATCCCTCGTAGGTGGCGCTCCAGGCGATGGCGGCACCGCTCCTCTCCTCCAGGCGGCATTTGCCCCACCTCCGGTCAGCAACATCTCCCAGCGCACGAGCCTCTTCGTCTAGAACCCTAACGATGACGACAGAACAGGAGAGACCCATCAGGGCATGATGCATGGGATGAAAGGGGTTCCCATGAAGGGAACCCTAAATAGAAGCAGTAGCCCAATTCGGCCCAGGTGGACCATAAAAAAAGAAAAAAAGGAGAGAGAGAGGCTCTACTGTGTTTGTAAACCCAATTAGGCTGAGGCATTTTTGGGCCCAAACATGCCACGTTTATTTTGTTCAAAAAAAGAAAAGAGGTAAGTACAAAAAAAACCCGTACACGAAAAAAGGTGCAAAAAAAGAGGAAAAGCCATTAGAAAAAAGAAGTGACGGTTATTTAATTTTTTTGAAGAAAAGTCTAAAGAAAGACTTTTAGTTCTTATTTCTCCCCATCTTCTTTTGTCCTCTCCCAACTTGGTCGATGCTTTCATTCCAACCAGTATGGGAGAAAGGGGGGGGGTATTGTGTAGAGTCACAGGTTGGATCCAGATTCTAGATTCAGATGTCAGATTTCCAGACCAACCAGATTGTTCAGACTCTACAGTACGGATTTTGTCAAACTCGACGTCCAGATATTTCCGAGTTTTCAACTTCAGACACACACATGTATGCAGTCTTCTTTTCAGATGTGCACATGTTTGCCATTTTTGTGGTCCCCATATTTTGTGTTTCAGCCATAGTTTTCATGTGGTCCATAGGGACTCTAGAGTAGAGTCCCATTCCCTATGTCATGTGGGCTAGGGTTTTCATGTGGTTTCATATGGACTCTAGAGTAGAGTACCATTCTCTGTGCCAGATGGGAGAGACCCAGTTCTCCGACGAGGAGTCTTCTTCAGACTCCATTCTCAAGCATTCGTGAACTCCAGTACGAGATCCTTTCGAGGTTCCTATGAGAGAGAACCCACTTTGAGGTCCCTATGAGAGAGACCCATCTTCAGAGATCTGCGTATGGATAATTAGCGACGCTCTTTTGTTTGTCCCTTTTTCAAAGATAGAGCAGTTGTCCACATGTTGTGGAGGGCCAGAGTTCTCCATGTAGAGACTCATTTCAATTGTAGTGACCATGACATGCGCAGTACATAACACATGCTCTCCGACGAGGAGATTCAGTTTGACTCACACTTCAGTCCGTTCGTCATCCTTACCTACACGACATGAGAAGCAACGTCCTCGACAACAGCCGACAATGGCGCGCGTTGAGTTTATATTGTCTGTAGTGTCTTGTATTATGAGTTGAGATTTCTTTCTGTTTGTCTAAGCTGAGCATTGCATGCTCTAGCTTGAGGGGGAGTATTGGAGCGTTTGGTTATGCGTCACTTATGTGGGAGATGGGTAAATGGATCACTCCAGGATCCATTTGCCACATCCAGTTTTTAGTCCTACATCTACCAGTTGTGGGATGTGGAGACTCAGTGGAGGCTATATATATACGCCCACACCCATTGTATTCAGATGAGAAAAGCAATAGACTATCAGCCTTTTGAGGCGTTCTCCCGTGGTTTCATCCCGCTCCTTATGGAGTAGGGTTCCACGTGAAAATCTCGTTCTTTATATTTCTTATTCTTTATTTCTGATACACTTCCGCATTTCTATTTTCTAACACTATGAATATAAATTAGTTGACTTAAATAATCTTTGAGTTAAATGGATTCAAACTTAGTTGGTCGATTGAAACGGTAAGCTAATTGGTCAATTGTCTAAAAGTAAGCATTAGTTAAGTGATCATTGAGATGAATGTTAGTCAAGACAATAGGCAATTGATCAAAGCTTTTAGTTGGTTGAAGATAAAATCAATTAATTGAAAATCCAATCGGTCGATTGATTTGGTTTGAGATTTGAGTTAAAACAAGTGTTATGCATACACATGAGGATATTATCTCTTAAAAGAAATTACTCACAACTCTTGATTTCCTCTCTTAGACTTGATCACAACTTTGTAAATCAAAACTTCATATTGATGTAGCTTCTTATACTTCCATATGTTTAAAGTATATTTTATAAAAGTTTTGACGTAATATTCATCATTTTTCCTTTTGTCATCGCATTCTTAGCTATATAATACACATACTAAAACAAAGCAAAGATTTTTTGTCATTATTAAAACTACACATGCACGTATATAGCTTCCAACGATCTCTCCCTTATTTATGATGAAAAATTAATATGAAATGTCTAGTAAAAAGTATTAACTTCATCCATTGACGTATTTTGTATTTTAGTTATTTGTATTTGTAACCCTCTACGTTTAGGAGTCATGTTGAGGGCTATTGTGTTCTCATCCACATGGCTTTAGGGTTTCATGTTATATAAGAAACCCTACCCCTTGAAAAAAAAATCAAAATTCATTCAATTGTTCTCTTATTTTTTCTCCACATGATATCAGAGTGACTGTCATAGACTGAAGTTCATGCTCTAAACCATGTTGCCATAGCTACCCTCATTGTCTCGTTACCCCAACACATCCATTGCTAGCAACAACTCTGGCACCGTTGCCCTCGACGTATATGGTGTTCATGCAACAACCTGCGATAGCAATGCCCCAGTGTCGCCACCAACAATGCGGTTGCCACATCGTCGTCGCCCCTCCCCGACGTGTGTGTGGTCCATCACTGGCCCTCGGTGGACGTGCAGTCTAATGACTCTTCCCATCGTTATTTAGCATTTTCACCACATCTACTCCTAATGCTTGAACAAATTGTTGTGGAGTTTCTTTGCTCCTCTCTCCCTGACCGCAATGACCACGACTCTGGTTGAGACAAAATCCCTGATATCAACCTCTTCCATGGTTTAGGGAATTCCATCAAATTGAAGGGTGTAGATAAAAATGTCCCCTAGTCTTCGGGCCTTCGAGGTGTTCATTGATTGTCAAAGGAAGATATATATTCTAACAAAGTAGTCGTTCACAGATAAAGACACAAAATATGATTCTAGTTGAGTGACAACTACCATGTCATGACATAAATGACCTATAATGTCAAACCTTGCATTACAAGTACGACCAATCTCTTGTACAAGATAGCAACTAAGGATATGTAGGATGAACCAACTCAAATATATTCTCAATAGACAATCAAATCTTATCTCGCAAATATCTACATATGGATTTATTTGGCTTTTTAGGGAGATTCCTTGTTAGTGGAGTAGCATCAGCAAATCATTGGCATATATGTGGAGCTCGCTATTTTTCAGCCCACTTGTTGTGAGAAACATGTGGCATAGTGATCTTAGTGGCAAGTTCACTTGTTTCTTATTTTAATACATCATCTCTATCATACAATAAAGGATTATTTCTCACATATGATATTGTTACTTCCATCAAGGTGACTTTTGGCTGCATGCAACAACTCGAAACTTCTCTTAGATAGTCAAGTCCTACTTAGGATACATAGAGCAATGTTTTTCTCGTGACATACTAACTTGGTGGTCGTTTTAGTTTCGAGAGGATTGCGGGTCCCTACGGTTGCAAGGGGTCCATCAAGAGTCGGATCGGGTAGTCACGTGAGACCTAAGGCCTCTAGTTGATGCCACTGGGGGCCTCCAGTCATCATTAGGGCTATTGCAGGGTCCGACGGTGGTGGGGAGGGCCCCTTGAGGCAACGACGACGAGGAGAGACCCTCAGGGTGGTGACGATGGTGAGGGGTACGACCAACGGGTGTGGTAAAGGGGATTGGTGTAAAGCCTTGAACTTGGCATATCTTGGATCCTATATAATAAGATCCGGCTCGTCAAGAGAAAACCAACGGAATTTGTTTCGTGTGAATCGGACTTCGTTTCGATTTGTTATGATTTTCAGAAGAAAGAGAAGTAAGGAAGGTTAAGATGTCATTAACCCATAATGATTGTCATTAAGACTAATTAAACATGATTAAAGAAACTAATGAGGGATTGAAAACCGCTAATGATCATTAGCAAACACTAATCAATAGTTAGCAAAAGATAAGCATAAGCCACGAAAGTTAAATCACGATTAGTGAAAGTTAATCACGATTAGTGTTAATTAAGCATCATTAACAAATCTAGAATCCTCTAGAATGTTCTAACTTAAGCCCCAAGTTTGGGATAAGTTTTGGCCAAAATCATGGGCCAAAATCATGGGCCGCTAAACCATGGCTAAGGTATAAACCATGATTTTCTAACCATGGTTAGTGGTTTTCTGGAGCCTATAAATAGACCCCCTACCCATTCATTCTCTACGATTTCCGCTACCACCATTACCCCAAGGGCTAGGGTCGAGAGGTCGGGAGGAGGAGTGGGAGGCGGGGGAGGAGCGCTAGCGAAGCGCTGCCGGGAGAACCAGGAGGAGAAAGGTATGATCCTCTCTTAGTTTGTTTCGTAAGCTAGGATTTCAATTCATCCTCTTTTCTTCCAAGCTTTGTTCTTGATTCATCTTTCTTTTCGATTTGTTTTCTGTTGTGGTTCGAGGAGAAATATGTGTAACACCCAACTTAGGTGCGAGCGGCTATGCACGTCAGTGAACCCTGTGACTCGTCACACATTCACTCATTTAAGACGCGTGGTGTCTATCGATTCTCCATCGTTTATGTTTCTATTCTTTCAATTATGCTTTTATAGTTATCTTGATGGAGAAATCTGTATAATACCCTACTTAGGTGCGGGCGGCTATGCACGTCAGTGAACCCTGTGATTCGCCACACATTCACTCACCTAAGATGTGTGATGTCTACCGATTCTTCATCTCTTGTTGTTTGAGTATATTCTTTCAGTTTTGCTGTTATTTTCCTCACGATTGATTTTATAGAGGAAACTCTTTTCGTTTTTATTTTAAAATATGTCCCGGTATAAGGGGAAACTCTACCGAAAGTTTCCGAGAAATATGTCCCGATATAAGGGAAAGCTCTATCGAAATTTTCCGAGAAATATGTCCCGATATAAGGGGAAACTTTGCCGAAAATTTCCTAGAAATATCACCCCGTATAAGGGGAAGCTCTGCTGAAATTTCAAGAGAAAATATGTTCTTGGCGTTCTTCGTGTTCTTCGCGTTCTTCGTGTTCTTCGTCCGTTCTTCGTGTTCTTGACACGTTCTTAGTGTTTTCATACGAAAAATGAAATTCGATCTTTTCAGGAGCCTTAAAACATCCTTTCTAAAAACGAAACACGATAAAGCCTTGCATATACGAGAGAGAGCTCGATTAGGTAACGAAATCCTTCCTTTTGCTGTTGGATTTTCAAACGAGATTATTAAAATTCTTGATTTTATGTTATATGCTATAAAGAACCCTAATTTTGGCTATTTTTGAAAAAGTCTGAACAGTTGCTTTGTGATTCCCACTAAAATAAGGTTTAAGTATTAAATCGATGCGGTGGCTTTGAAAGTTAGGGTTTGGGAGTTAAAATAGGCATAAATACGAGTATATATGCATATGAATAATATATATGTGAGTCTATACTAATTATTGATGATTATGCAAATCGAAGACTTAATGAAAGAATTATATCATGGGAATTGATGTGGTTTGAGTTGGATCCTGAAAAGGATCGTGTGTCACGTTAAGGATGACTGAGAGTAGAACTACAGGTCAGGCATGCAACTTGTAGGTTTGTCGGAAGGAACCCATATTGGCGTTTCCCTACCTAGGTGGTACACGGTTGCCTTGTTATGATAAGTGCGCACGAAATGAATGTTTTGCAACGCGTGGTACCGGGAGCCAATATCTTCGGGTTGAACGACGGAAGATGTGGTCGTGCCATGTAGAGGCACGGGTGGTTCAATAGCGTCTGGGTCACGATAATATATATTTAAGGCCGCTAGGTTATATGATAAAATGTTAGCATGAGGTTTTAAGCAACCGAGTCCTCGAGGACGGTGTGCTCATTTGTTTTCCAGACTGAGGGTTTGAGACACTGTTTAATAAAAGAAAAGAAAAATATCAGGATAGTATTGGAGGATTGGTTGAGGCGACGTGCAGCGGCATAAGCTTACCAAGATCAACACAATCTCCAATCCCGAAGTGTCCACAGCTTCGGAGTCTAAGAATGTTGGGGTTCCCCTACACTAATCCCTGATGTGGAATAGAAAGGAATAGGACTTAATTTAATGAGAAGGAATATAACTTTTAATGACAACAAGTTTTGCAAAATTACACAATTTGTTTCCTTTTCTCTTCTTCGTTACTTAGCATTCGCTAATTTTTATCCTATGATTTATGGAAACCCCAACAGGTGTCAGTGAGCTATCGCAAGGACCTTAGTAGACATCTAGCCCACTACAGTAGCTCTTCTCTGTAAGGTAGTTAGTAATCTTTTGTGTATTTTTTCTTTCAAGCTGATGTACATGTAAATGGTTATAGTGGGACAATGTATCATCTGAACTTTATTTTGTGAATGAAAAAGTGTTGAAATACTTTCTTCTGAATATACTTTATTTGCAGTCTATTTCTAAATGTTAGTTGGGATTGCTGAATAAATTATTGCTGAGTAACCAGATCCAGTTATGGGAGGATCCGACGGCTCTAGAATTGGGATCATGACAATTGGGGCACATAATTCCAGTCTAGGACCATTGCTCTGATACCATGTGGAAAGATGAATGCTGAATTAATTCAACTGAGGCCCTAGGGTTCTCTTATATAATAAGATAACCATGTTGAGTAAATTACAAAATAGAGATAGAGAGAAAAACGAATACATAAAACCAGAAAAGATAAAATATCTCTCAACACATCCAAACCACTTACCCAAGTTTTATTTCATTTTTTCTTCTATTAGTACACCACTAATCTTTTGTATGATACTTTTATTGCGAGTCTGATCCTCTGTGTTTCCATAACTCCACTTGAGCATCTTCACATGCTAGACTTAAATTTATGATGATACTATTCTTATATCAAATATATATTTAATATTGAATTCCTTTCACGATAAGTAAAGTTATTTTCAGCAATTTGTAATGTGTCCGATTAAATGTTGTGAAGAGAAAGAATGAAAAATTGTTTATTCATGAAGCCCTACGGTTCTCTTATATAGGAGAGTAACCTATTGAGCAAATTACATAAAGAAAACAAAGGAAATAAATAATACATAAAAGACAAGAAAGATAACTAATATCTCAACACTTCCCTCAACCTGGAGCGTAGATATCTACCAGCCTTAGCTTGGAGCAGCATCTCTAGTAAGGCCCTCTGGTTAGGGCCTTAGTAAGTACATATGTGGTCTGATCTCCAGAGCTGATATGATTAGTGGAGATGAGATCCTTCTATATCATGTCACGAGTGTAGTAATAGTCCACCTTGATGTGCTTGGTCTTCTCATGGAAGGCTGGGTTGTTTGCAATGAAAAGAGCAGTCTGGTTGTCACATTGGGGGTGCATGGGAAGAGACACCTCAACAGTCAAGTCAGTAATATCTGACCCACATTATATCTGTACTAGCTTGCGCCATGACCCTATAGTCTGATTCTGTACTAGATCTGGCAACCATAGTCCGCTTCTTGCTCTTCCATGACACCAAGGAATTTCCTATGAACATTACAAAGAAAGAAGTAAACTTCCTGTCCTTGGGTGCATCTGCACAAGCTGTAACTGCAAGGGAAGTATCTCTGCTAAATAGAAGACCAGTGCCAGGTGACGCCTCAGATACCTCATAATCATATGGACTGCATCCATATATGACTGTCTAGGCTGCTCCATAAACTGACTCACTTTACTTACTACAAATGATATATCTGGTCTGGTGATAGTCACATAAAGAAGCTTCCCAACAAGCTCCGTGTACCTCCTTTTATCGGCCTTATTAATGTCATCATCATAGAGCTTCATGCTCGGGTCCATAGGAGTAGCGGTAGGCTTGCAGTCTGTCATTCATGTCTCAGAGAGAATATCTGTAACATACTTCCTCTGGGTCATCACAACACCTCATTGGTTCCTGGCGAACTCCAGTCCAAGGAAGTAACGTAGGCTACCAAGGTCCTTGGTCATAAATTGACTTAGGAAATCCTTAACAGCCTGGATGCCCTGCTCATCATCCCCTGTAACAATAATATCAACATAAACAAGTATAGCAAATGTACCTCTCTGAGTCCTCTGAACAAACAATGAATGGTCGACAACCGATCTCACAAACCCCTGGTGCTCTATCAAGTTCGAGAGCATCCGGAACCATGCTCTTAGACTCTGCTTAAGGCCATAGATCGCCTTATGAAGCTTGCAAACCTTCTAACACTCCCCCTTAATAGCGAACCCAGGTAGCTGCTGCATATAAACCTCTTCCTGTAGGCCACCATAGAGAAAAAGCATTCTTCACATCAAGCTAATAGAAGGACCAATCCCGTATCACTGTAACAGATAGAAGTATACGCATAGTAGAATGTCTGGTCATTAGAGAGAATGTATCATGATAGTCCACCCATATGTCTGAGTGGACCCACGTACCGCATCTTGCCTTGTAGCGACTACACTGTAATCTGCTTGGTGCTTCACTATGAACACCCACTTGCGTCTGACAACAGATGCGCTAATTGGAGCTGAAACAAGGCTTCAAGTGCTATACGACTATAGCGCGACCATTTCCTCCTCCATGGCAAGACGCCTCTGACTGTCCTGAATAGCCTCTTTACGTTCGTGGTATCTCCACGACTGACAGTGCCATGGTAAATCTCTTGAAATCCTCTGAAAGTCTGCTCAAAGAAACTTGGGATGCAAGAGGATATGAGCACAAGTACGTCTCTGCTTTCGCAGAGCAATAGGCACATCGAGATCATTTGTCATCTCCTGAACATGTAAGTTTCCCTCTTGAGAGGGTACCTGCTCGTCCTGTAAGGAATCCTGCTGCATTGACAACTCATTAGTGCCATCAGTAGAAACAATGTGCTCATTCTATACCTGGCGTGTGTTGGATGATGGGGAAGACCTGTAAGCAGGGGGAACGAAGCGAGAACTGCGAGTAAACACACGTGTCAGAAACTGAGTCAAGGTGGGTGGTGGTCTAGGGCATCCACAAGAACAAGTGTATATATTGGAGGTGGTGGTGGAAGTGGCGGTGTTGATGGTGGCGAGGGAGGTGATGGAGGTCGTAGAGTAGGTGCAGGAGGTGGAGGCATGTAGACCTCCACATTAGAGTCAGATGGGGCCGGTATGTCACCTGTAGGAGAGAAATACATAACAGACTCAAAGAACGTAACATCAACACTGGCAAAGTATTCTGTCGAAGCGGATCAAAGCAACGGTACCCTTTCTAGGTACGAGAGTAGCCAACAAAGACACACTTGACAACTCTGGGGGAGAATTTGTCATGACTGGTAAAAGATTGTAAACAAAGGCCACTGATCCAAACACACGGGGTGTAAGGGAGAACAGATCATTCTCAGAAAATGCAATCGAGAAAGGAATCTTTTCTCCTAAAACAGGGGATGGCATACGGTTCAATAAGTAGCAGGCAGTGAGAACTGCATCACCCTAATAAGAGTGAGGAGCACGACTCTGAATCAGAAGGGTTCTGATCACATCGGGTAAATGACGATGTTTGCGCTCGGCAACACCATTCTATTGAGATGTGTTGGGAGAAAAATGAGTCATGCATATAGAATAGACCGAGGGCTCTCTTATATAGGAGAAAAGCGCTTGGGTTAATTACATGATAAGTACATCAAGAAACATAAAACCTAAATGAGTATGAGAGATATATTTATCTCAACACTCCCCCTCAAGCTGGAACATATATATCTATCATGCTCAGCTTGGAGCAACACCTCTAAAATGGACCTGTAGCTAGAGCCTTGGTGAAGATGTCAGCCGTCTGATCTCCCGTGGAAACATGGGAGGTAGATATGAGACCTTTCTGGATCATGTCTCTAGTGTAATGACAATCCACCTCTATATGCTTTATCCGTTCATGAAAAGCAGGATTATTAGCAATAAATAGTGCAACTTGATTATCACACAAAAGTCGCATAAAAAGAGGAACCTTAATATTAAGGTCAGTCAATACCGATCTAACCCACATCATCTCTGCACTCCCTTGTGCCATGGCCCTGTATTCAGATTCTGCACTTGATTTGGCCACCACTGTCTGCTTCTTGCTTTTCCATGAGACAAGTGAGCTCCTGACAAACACAACAAATTCTGAAGTGAACTTTCTGTCTCTGGGACAACCTGTATAATCAACATTTGCATAAGCTGTCGCCTAAAGAGATGTATCCTTGTTGAATATAAGACCCGAGCCAGGTGAGTTCTTCAAATATCCCAATATCATATAGACAACATCCATATGCACCTTTCTTGGCTGCTCCATGAACCGGCTAACTTTGCTTACTGTAAACATTATATCTGGCATGGCGATAATGGCATATAAAAGCTTCCCAACTAGCTCTCTATATCTCCTGTTATCTACCTCCTCAATGTCATCATCATATAATCTCATACTCGGATCCATAGGGGTAGTAGCAAGCTTGCATCCTGTCATACCTGTCTCGGAAAGGAGATCCATCACAAACTTCCTATGGGTCATCCACCAGAGCACGCTGGTTCCTGGCGAACTCCAACTCAGTGATAATTTTTTCATGCCAATGAGAAGAACGAAGCTTCCAATCCTCTGTCTTCATCCAGTCTGAACAGAATTGCTTAAAGAACCTACATAATCATTACATGCATTCAAGAAAAGAATATCTTTGACATTTCCTTCATAGTTACTTCTATTCTCTCTGTGAAGGGATTGCTCAGAGCAACAAGACTCGTGCTCTATAAAGTGGCATCTTTAGTTACATGCAATTTTCTCTCCTTAGGATTGAAGCATTTGTAACCTTTATGAGTAGGGGAATATCTCAAAAACATATCTTTTTCTGAAAGTAGCAAACATCAGTCAGAAACCTTCCGAGGAAATACAAATGGTTTTCTCTCGGGTTGAAAAATAGAAAAAGGAGTGGCTATGTTCAGTCATCTCGAGGGTATCATGTTGATAATGAAGGCATTAGTGAGAACAACCTCTCCCTAAAATCTCTTAGAGAGGTTTTTTTGGAATAATATCGCTCTATTAACTTCAAGAAGATGTCTTTTCTTTTGCTCTGCTACACCATTTTAACGAGGGGTATAACTACATGAAGTCTCATGAATATCCCCTTTAGCAATAAACAATCCCTGTAGTTTTTGACAAATATTCGAGCATTGTCAGAACTAAAACATTTAATCACTTTACCATATTGTGTCTCAATAAGAGTGAAAAATTGTTTCACAATGTTATCAACTTCACAATGATCATGAATTAAATAAATAAATATGCTTATAGAATAATCATCAATAAACATAATGAAGTACTTGTAGCCATTAAGAGTAGGAACACTAGAGGCGTCCCAAACATCAGAGTAAATTAAGTAAAAAAGTTCTTTTGTCTTACTCTCAGAGATAGGATAAGTCGATCGAGTGTGCGTTGCTTGCAAACAATCATGACAAACCAGGTCAGCATAGCTCAAATCTTTGAATAATAGAGAAAACATCGCTTTAAGATAACAAAAAAGAAGAAGATCATGTTCATGCCACTGTATAACCAACCCATGACAATCCTTCATATTTTTTCTTGAATCGCAATCGTTAATTCAGCCGCCACTTTAATTGGGAGGTGATGCAAACCTTTAAAAACCAAATCAATCGCAATTCTCCTCTATGCCACCAAGTCTTGCAACATACAGTGATCAGGGGAAAAACAAGTTCACCATTCAATTCTTTTGTTATCTTGCGAACAGAAAGAAGATTTAGAGGCATGCCTGGGACATGAAGCGCATTATGGTTAGAAATTTTTTTAAGAGGTAATACACATCCTTTCCCTACTAGTGTAACATGAAATCCATCAGGAAGGGCAACATGTTCCTCGCTAGAGGCCAATTTATAAGCACTAAAAAGTTTTGGATCACCTGTCATGTAGTCAGTAGCACCACTATCTATTATCCACTCTTTGTTCTCATCGAT
Organism: Ottelia alismoides; assembly: GCA_037367405.1. NCBI lineage: Eukaryota > Viridiplantae > Streptophyta > Magnoliopsida > Alismatales > Hydrocharitaceae > Ottelia > Ottelia alismoides. The sequence goes on along the minus strand of JAZKJV010011682.1, from coordinate 53,232 downwards.
ATGCAAATCATAAATTTCTTACGAGCAACAACAACATGATCACAATTAGTAGTCCATGTCATGTCAGAATTTCCCTTCCCAAGTGCTTATCATACTAATGTAATCATGAAGTTCGTTAATCTGATCATGGGCAGGAGAAGGAGACCCAGAAATAAGCATCATAGGTGACACCTTCATTGCAACATCATATGGATCTTTCACCTTGTTGTCTTCATATTCTTGTGGAGCTTTCTCCATGTCTTTCTTGTTTAAATCCTCAAACATACAACTAACACTAGCTTATGTTTGTCTTTCAAGCATTTCGTCGAGCAGATGAAGTGTAAGCGTTGTCTTATTAGAGAATGCTCTCTCTAACATTTCATCAAACACCTTGTCTGCACTTACGACCTTAATTCCACTCTAAACACAGCAGCACTCCATCCCAACTGATCCAATTAACAAAATGCTACCAAAGATTGAGAACAAACGCCAATGTGGATGGCGAAGCAACAAGCAAGCCCCACAGCCACAAGGTCAACAATGGCAAGAAACAAGAACACCAGAGAGGGCGTACAGCAGAACACAGCACAGCAGGACGGAGAGGACTGGAATCAGCTCGCACAACAGGCCAGAGGGGCCGGAATCAACCCGCACAGCAGATCAGCGAGGGCTGGAATCATCACAACACAACACGACCAAGCGGTGGTCACCAACGAGCAAAAATCAGCCCACACTCTTCTTTGATATCATGTAGACGAAAAATAAGCACACATAGAAGGTGGTTTACGTGGAAACCCTCCACAATGGAAGGGAAAAACCACGTGGAAGAAGAGACCCTTGTTACACATAGCAACAAAGGGCTTTGTCTATTTGTCTATTCTCCAAAATAGGAGAGGAATGGATACATATATGTCTCAAGGTAAGACGGATCCCTCCTTTAGATCCGCTTACCCGTTTACAATACACTCAACAAGTTTAAAATTCTCAAGGTCACCGATAACTTTTTTTTTTCAGATTCCCATCTTACATGACAGATATTGGTTACCCATAACTTTCAAGACAGTCTTTTGATAGGACTGTAAGAACTTTGAGAGCGAAATTACTTGAGAATCCAAGAGGCTTCTATGGTGAAGAAGGGGCCTTCAGAAGCAGAGACAAAATGTTTGCATTCTCTGAAACAATTTCCTTTGGACATTTCTTATGCACTTTGATTACAGAAATCAATGACATAAAGTTCTATTGTTGAGACCAAAAATTATCAAACATTTAATTCAATATAATGGCATTATGCCTACATAAATCAAAATAAATAAAATCAAAATTTAGACCAACCTTCCCTCAGTTGGAACAGGAGAAGGAAATGATATTGCTAGAAGAAATCAAAACACTCACAATTACAAAACATACATTCAATAATTATTAATAAAAAAACAGGGCCCGTCTTCTTTAGCTCTGTCAAGTTTATGAAATTGAAGTTCATCATGCTTCCTTTTTATTTTGGTGATGCACTTCTACACATCAGTGGCCAGAGGGCAAGCTTCAGCCTGAAACACATGTCCAAAGTTAGTGCTTGGATAACTAATAATTTGGAAGCATGTGTTTATGTGGAGATAAAGAATTCATGAGTAAGTTCCATATACATACTCGGGCCGAATACTTTAGAGCATAAAACATCTCGAGGTAACGGCTATAAGGACGCCTTTCAGGCTTGGTTGCATACTTCCAGAATCCATACACACCCGTTAATGTCATGAGTTTCTCAGAGTAGAGCTTCCAGGTGTACCTTTGCAAGATGAAAAACAAGCAAACATGTCATATAAGAGAAGCCAATTGGAAAGATGCCGATAAATGGAAGCATAGAGAATGGAAGCATACTTCTCTTGGATTCTCTTCAATCCACCCTGGGAGATTCTGTCCCAGTGGGAGGGATCCTCCTTGCTCTTCTCGAAGAAGTCCACTAGGAGTTGGGAGACTTCCTCAGGGTGATATGGATCAATGTGGTAACCGGAAACACCATTGACAATGATCTCACCAGGACCACCATGAATGGTTGCAAATGTGGGGAGTCCAGTGGTCATGGCTTCGACTACTGTGAGCCCGAAGGCTTCGTATACCGCAGGCTGCACGAAGGCTCCCTTGGTATCTGCAATCACACGGTAGAGTTCCCCGTTGCGGACACGATCCATCTGTTGAGATATCCACCTGACCTGTCCATTCAATTTGTATTCTGCAATGAGGTCATGCATCTTCTTGAACTCCGCTTGCTCCTCCTTGTCCTTGGAAGGCTTGCCATGGTCTCCACAAACCACCACGAGATTAACCAGCTCCCTGAGGAGAGCATTCTTGCCAAACAGCTCAACCAATCCCGTTAAGTTCTTGACACGGTCAAGCCTTGCCATGGTGAAAATAATGGGCTTGTTCCTATCGTGGAGCACGTACTTGTGGTCATCGTTCTCAACTTGGCTAAAGAGTAGCTCCTCTATCACAGGGTGGAATTGCTTCAGCCTCTTCTCCTGCTCCGAAGGCGGGAAGTAAATGGACATGTCAGCTCCAGGGGAGACAATGTTGAACTTGGGATCGAAGACATCGATTCCTTGAACTGCACGGTAGAGGCCAGGCATGGTGAAATTGATATGGGTTTCATACTGTCCCGGGGTATCTTTGCTGAAAAAAGCCAGCATATTAGAATCTTATATGTGATTAATTAGAGAAGACAATTGGTGTACCACATTCACTGAAAAGACAGAGAGATCTTCACCTTCCGGCAATTTCTTGGAAAGTACTAGTAATGACGAAATCAGCATGATTCATGGCCAACAGATCTGCCGAGAATTGGCTCGAGAAGTGGTAATGGTCCTCAAGCTTCTTCCAGTTCAGATCAGAGTTGGGGTACTTGGTTTTCTCCAATGCATGCGCGATGGTGCACTGCATAGAGAGGATCAGTCAGGATACCGAGCAGTAATCTGAATTTGAATAATTTTTTGGACAGGAGTAGTAGTAGTTGCATATGATCCTAATCAAATTTCCATACTAACCTGAGTGACATCCATCTCATGAGCCATTAAAGTTGACACGAGGTTCCCATCACTATAGTTACCAACAATCAAGTCAGGCTTGGTCCCGAACACTTTCAAGATCTCCTGAACAACATTCTGAAACAAATGCATTTAGATCAAATGTCAGTGACGCAGTCCATGAATACCAGGAAGTGTGCGGCAATATCGATAGCCAACTTCTTATCAATGCATTACATGGGCATAGGTTTCAAGGTAAGGCCACACGTCGAAGCGGGAGATCCACTTGCGGAGCATCTTGTCGTCGTGCGTGAACGGGTAGCGAACGATGTCAGTGAATTGTGTATTGTAGACCTTCTCCACAGCATCGCCGCAGGTGGTTCCTGTGGCATCTGGGAGCAACCTGGTCACCTGCAATAAGCAAAGGAGCAACATTTACATGAATGGACCAAAAAAGACTATGCATTCTTTCTTTTCTGTGGACAGTTTTATGGAGAAGTACAATGAGGATTTTGGGGGTGATATCGAGGCCTTGCTGCTTGATTCTAAGGAGCATCTCATCCTCCAATGCTCGGACTTGATCCAAAATGTAGACAACCTACCAATATGAATCAAATAGATCAAACTTGCATGGAGAGACAAAAATTGCATAGGATCTTATCAGTTATACATCCATTATACCTGACCACCAGTGTCTGGGTAACCAAGAACGTTGTCTTGTGCGAAGTATCCATGAGGAGATAGAATCACGACGTTAAAGACCATCGGAATCATTGAAATGAACTTCTCGAATGTAGATGGTTCAGGTGCCTCGAGAAGGCTCAGAAGCAAACTGATGTTCTCGAGTGTGACCTTCGCGGAGTCACCCCATCCCTTCTCCAATCCAAGTTCTTGAAGCCTGCGCAATATAGTCATAAGAGAAGGCTCCATATATTTTGACTAAATATGTTACCAGAAAATGTGAATAAAATGTTACGTCTTATCGAAGTCCGCATATGGGGTGTCCGGTGCAATTCCTTGCAAGTGATCGGCCGCCTTTGTGAGAGCAGTTTGGAGCACATCAGGGTTGGTTATTTTGTCATTCAACATTAAACTCTGCAAGATATACATTTCATGAAAACTATCTTCATTTCGACAATATTATGAATGCGGTTCTTTGTTTACACTTTGGACTGGACAAACAAAAACTTACAGTTCCCTTGTAGTTATGCTCTTTGAGAAAGTTTACAAGCGAGGACACGTATTTCTTGTCAGTGGACAGCTTTGATGAGAGGTGCTTGTTCACAAACTGCAGACCTTCACCAATGGTTTTCGACTGCGAGAGGCGAGGGAACGCTGCTTTGAAAGGTGCGAAATCCAACTCAAGTGTAAACTTGCTGGATCTGATGGAATGCAAAGATATCTTATGTAAGAGATCCTTCAGAAAAATACGTCTTGTTCAAATGCTCAAGAGTTATCTGAAGAATACTTACGGGCCATCAATGACCTCTTCTTTCATCTGCAGGTACTTGGGGACGCTAAGCCCCTTGACGGCCAAGGTTGTAGAATTGACGCATACATAACCCCATATCCCAGGCTGAGGACGGATTGCGAGGGCAACACATGGCGGCAAAACCACTGCATCCTGCATTGTTATCAAGGACCACGTAAGTTTTACACAAAATTGGAAAAGGCATTCAAAAAGTGGATGTAGAGGATTACCAACATTGTCAGCAGTATGCAACACGACTCACCTGTACGCCCTTGATGACATGCTGGAATGCTGCATCTTGAACAGATTCAAACTTGGCCAACAACTGCTGGCGTTGAATTATCGCCTTCCCACCCTCAGCAATGCTGCACATGTATTTGAACATTCTTACTCAGATTTCGAGAGTCAATTGCTTTAAAGTATGTGAAAAAGGAAGATTTACGGCTGACAGACCTTGCAAAGATTGGTGACAGAACACCAGAAGCAGTGGTCAGGGAGCTGGCCAGACTCTCCTGAAGACTGGAAGTTGCAGCCATTGGTCTGTTATAGATCTTAGTCAGGTGCCCCTAGTAGCGATGTAAATGAAATAACCTCTGATTAATACAGTATGGCATCAGAATATAAGTATAAAATCTTGTGAGAAGAGCATAGAATCATAGAATAAAGGCAGATGAATGATTAGAACTAAAGACAGGCATTTTGTTCATATTTTGAAGGAAGTGCATCAGAATATGGAAGTAAAAACCGTTTAGTGAAATTCAATTCCAAAGTGAAGGCAGCAGAGCACGCATTGTGAAGTAATTCCTATACTTTAATTTCAATAAAAGTGGATCTTTGGAGGAATTTTCAATTGACCTTGTAAATTCATTTGTGAATTGGACAATGTTTTATTGCTACGATTTGTTTCAAGCAACTATGACCTTTCTAAAACTGGTAACTTTTGGAGTTGGTTTTGCACACACACCATATAAGTGCCAGAGAATAAATTCCCAGAGCAATTTTCATCTGAACTGACCCAGGGATGATAGTAAAATTAAGAAGAATCAACTCATCCAATATCCTCTAAATCTGGTCAGCTAGACCTAAATCTGGCCAAAGCAACTTGGTCAGGTTTTACAGTATTCAAGTCAGCATTGCTTTTTGGCCAAATGTTGAGAAGAATGACCACAATCTGATCCCCTAGATTGAAGCATCTGGAAGCAGATGATGAATCTGTTATCCTATTCCTCAAGCGGGCTCCTTCTGCATTGATCAGATGCATTCTGGGCCATGTATCATTTCTCTACATGCAGTGTATTGTTTCCGATGAACAATGTTATGCAGCCGACCATCAAGTTAACTTCGAACAACAAAATTTTTTTAATGGAGTAAACAAAAACCAGAAGCTTTTTTGTGTTGGGACCCATAGATCTATAACTACCTCTAATAGTAGCTGGATAGAGCCCGGGGGATTTTCTTCTATAGACCGCTTGACATATAAAAAAGCTGAAGACTTGGTTGAGTGGAGGAATACCATACTAAAATGAAACAGATGGGACAGAAAGCTCTCACAAACAACTTTCACGAGAAGGTACTGACTTCAATGGAGATGGATGGGATGGAAACTCTTGAGATGAAGCAAACCTACACTTCTACTAGAAACTAATTATTATGATCACCCAGCAAAAGTGGCGAATTAATAAGACAAAGGAAGTAACAGACATACCTAAAAGAGACCTCTCCTGAGAAGGGATTGGATAGAGTTATTTTGAGCGAGGGTGAAGAGATTGATCTTCCTATCACCTCTTTTATAGTGAGGTTTCCTTGGATCTGAAAGGGGATGGAGATGGGATCACGTTGATAGGACAACCCTGTAAGCAGCCAACATTTCTTAATAAAAAACTGAAGGCACCATGAACCATGACTGTTTTAAAAATATATGTTGGGAAGATGTTAATGTATTTATAACGATATTAAATCTGTTACTGGTGGACAGTGGTTAAGTTTCTTAAACTTCATATGATATAATAAGAGTTGTTTATATTTTGAATGATCTTTCTCTAATTGCTGCATCAGCAACAAGGAGAGGATTTTAATAGTTATCGAAGCATGGTATGGGCTATTATTTTTTCCTGTCACTTTCAAGATTCTTTTGATACACAGAGGTATTGGTTTAATCCACTTTTGATTGTATAGTTTTGGTTGGACAAGCTTTGAACTGCTCGAGTGATCCTGAGATAGGGAAGGATGGGCTTGCAACACATCTTGCTTCATTTTTATATGTTTTTCTACCATGAACTTATGAAATTTTATAATATGATATGGAACCTCAAGTAGGAATCCAATAGTAACTTCAACTAGAGATTTGACCTCCTAAATAGTACAGATCAAGAAACCATGGAAAGTTTCATTTTGATGGCAAGGTGAGAAGTGAACTTTATGTCAATGTAGTGTGTGCATGTATAAATAGACGAGCTTGTGGATCAACAAAAATAAGTAAAAATGTACACAATTAATGTAGAAATATGCTCTGATACAATGTAGAAAACGATAATGCAGAAGTGTATCAGAGATGAAATAAAGAACATGGAAAGAACACCAATATTTTACATAGAACCCTACTCTGCGAGGAGCGGGATGAAACCATGGGAGGTCTCTCGAGGGTCGGATACTATGTTATTCCTTTCTCTCTCAACTATTACATGGATGTGGGACTTCTTATATAGCCCGCCAGTAGGATCAAGTGACCCCACTCATAGTAGATGTGGGACTAAATTAGTGGATGTGATAGATGGATCGTAGAGGGATTCAATTACCCATCTATACAATGGATGCATACTCCACCACTCCCCCTCAAGATGGAGCATGCATTACTCAGCTTGGACACATAGAAAGAAATCACTCACTCACATTACAAGACACTACGAACAATATCAACTCAGCGCAAACTCTGTTGGCTTCCTGCTGAGGACATTTCTTCTCATGTCGTGCTGGTGAGAAGGAACTGAAGGGATGGAGTGTGAGATGAACTGGGTCTCCTCATCGGAGAACATGTGCTTTGTATTGCGACTATCAGAGTCACGGAAATGGAAACGAGTCTCCTCGTCGGAGTACTCTGGCCTGCAACTACTCCATCTCTCTAAAGGGCCAAACTGGAAAAAACTGTGGAAACATCTTAGTCATAATCCATGGTCGCTGGAGAATGGAGTCTTAATGTCTCCTTATCGAAGAACTGGATCTCTCCCAAAGTGGCTCTAAGAATGGGATCTCTACTCTGGAGTTCCTATGGATCACATGAAAAGCCTAAGCCTACAATGACTCAGAGAATGTGATCTCTACGTTGGAGTCCCTATAGTCCACATGAAAACCCTGTCCAAATAAAAGATGGGGACCTCCCAAATAATGATCTCATATGTGTGCCTATCAAACTATATACTCTAAAGCAATCTGAATGTAGAGTCTGAATTTGAACTGTAGAGTTTGAAGTCTAGCCTGGAATTTAGACTGGAGAATCTGAATCTGAGCCGTAGAACTCTACACGATACTCCTCCTTTCTCCCATACTGGTCAGAATAGATTATATCGACAAAGTTGAAAGAAGAACTGAAGATGGTGGGACACAAAAAAATCAATCTCAAATAATCTTTTTCTCGACTATTTCTCCTTTTTTAATATATATAGCCATCTCTTTTATATTTTCTTTGGCATACAACTTTTCTTTCCCCCTTTTTTGTATGTTCCTTTTTCAAAAAAAACTTTTCATTTTTGAAATCACAACTCAAATTGGGCATAAATATCTTGCTTTTTTCCCTACCTTTTTTAACACCCCACTATTGGACCCTTCTTTTTTTTCGGGCCCAAAATAAGCAACCCCAATTTTTAATGTAAGAGCAGCAGCTGGGGCCCCTTTCTTTTTAAACAAATTGGGCCCCATCTTGCGCTTGGAAATAAAAGGAGGGTTCGGGACCCCTTTCTCTTTAGGAACGAAGGGTTCCCAAGAACCCATCATCGTCAGAAATGCAGAGCTGCACTGCCTAAAGGAGGTCGCTTAAAAGAGGAGAGGAAGTAGTTGCATCGCCTAAAGGAGGTTGCTTAAAAGAGGAGAGGAAGTAGTTGCATCGTTGGAGATATTGTTGAGCATGGGGTGTCACCTGTTGAGAATCGCGAACAAGGATCCTGACGATGGTGATGTTGACTTTGGCGAGAGGGAGAGCCCCAATTGGAAGACTTCTAATGCTGCCTAGAAGATCTAGAGGAGGCGACACGACTGAGCATTGTGTTCATCTTCTTCTTTGATGAACAAGAACCTATATTTTTTGATGGGATGTTCATTGGATCATGTGTCGGTGCATCGAATTGACGGTGAAGTCGCCATGTATGATGTAGCTGGCGTGCACTGGAATTAATGGAGGTACATCAATCGTGTATAGGAGATAGCCTATCGTGGGAGTTACGCACTCGTGAAGATAATCATGCATGTGGCCAGGGATTCCATGCATGCTTGATGCTGACGAGGCTGATGATGCTCCCTATATTGTTTTCTGGAGAAGATTGCCCCATCGTAGGGTCGTTGTTGCTGCTATGCAGAATTAGGGTTTCCTCCAGCTTCCCTAAAATCTCTTCAAAACTCACTGGAGTTGCTTGGAGATGGCGTAGAATTACGATCTCGAAAACTCAAAAATATTCTGGAGATCCTAATTAGATTGGCATTGGCAACAGAGAATTTTTCAGAACATTGATGGCGATCCATGCAAAACTAGGGTTTCAAAAACCCTAGATATCTTCCGTAACTTGATCACGAACAAGAATAATCTTCAAGAACAAATAACGAAAATCGAACCTGCTCCGATAACCGAATCTCGAACAATCACAAATAGAAAATCTTCAAGAATAAATCATCAAGAATCGAGCCCGTTCTGATACCATGTAGAAATACGCTACAATAGCATGTAGAAAATGATAATGTGGAAACATATCGGAGATAAAGAAATAAAGAACATGGAAAGAACACTGGGATTTTACGTGGAACTCTACTCCGTGATGAGTGGGATGAAACCACAGGAGAAGGCCTATCAAGGGTTGGATGTGTTGGACATGCGAGCCCCACAACGAGCCATTTTATAGTAAATGTTATCGCAAATCATTCCCTAATCTAAAATGAAGAATAATTAATTTGCATTATAGGTCCCTTAGTACAATAAGGGTTATGTGCCATGGCCATCTTAATGATCATGCATCTGTTGATGCAATAATTGAGTCATAGAGGCTGGTGCTTGGATGATATCTAAAGAGTTAGATTGAGGACTCATCAAGCACAACAAAATGATTATTAAGAGATGATCTCCAGCCTTAGAAGGAGATGGCAATCCTTCTCTAAAGGCTGATATCTGATCGACCTCTTGATGCAGGTCCTCCGCACAAGAATAGAGATTTGAAGGTGTCAGATAAGTTAGGTCAAGGATTTGATTTAACGAGATCGAGATAACCAAGACCTATTGACGGACCTCAAGTAACCCTAATTAATTGTGTCGAATTTGTTGTAGTCAGGTAATCAGGATCGACTAAAATTTAACCACACAAACTGATAAATCAATGAATTAGTTAATGTGTGATTTTGTATTTATTTTACCTAAGCAAGCCTTATGATCGACTCAAGGAGGCAAAGGAACAACCTAGGATCTATTTAGGTCACTTAGAACACGATTTTTCAAGCATATTTTTTTATATTTTTTTATGCAATATAAATGCAAATGCAAATATGCAGTTGAATTAGGCTATTAAGAAAACAAGCAACTTAGTCAAATTAAATTTTAACGTGAAATTATTCCAATTTAGTCAAATTGTATTTTTCCTAAACCCTAATACAATGACGAATGCAAAATGTATTTTTTTTAGATTTTTTGGGTTTAAACTGCAATAATGAAAAAAATGCACACTTTTATAGATTTTTATGCAAATACCACACACAAAGTGCAAAAATTATGAAATTTTTACTAGAAGTGAATCATGATGAAATGAAGTTACATTATTTTTTTGATTTTTTTGACAATATATGATTTTTATGAATTTTCTAGGTGAAACAGAGTGACTGTGAGTATTTAATTCCACCAAATCAATTTATCCAAAAATAAATTTATCTCAAAAATATATTTTAATAAGAAATCCAGGAGATTTGAAATTTCTTAAAACTTATATTTGTGGATTTAAGGAAAAATCAATTATAGAAATCACTCAACAATTTATTTTGGACACAGGACATCTTCATTTTACTCAAAATTTGGATAAATCACAATTAGACTCATCATTTCTGAGAATTTTTAGAGCAAGGAATTAATGCGTGTGAATTTCATAGCATAAATGAGCAAAATATCATTGAATTTCACACTCTGATTTTTACTAAATTCATAAAAGCTCCTAAAAAAATTATAAAATAACCAGGATATGTAGCATTAATTGAACAACATCATGCAAAATTTAGAATTAGACAATGATGTGAAATGAGAGTTCAGAATACAACTTAAAAGCAGGGGTGTTTGTGCAATGCGGAAATAAAAACTTAACAGAACAAATTGTGCCTAAGGGCACTTTTGGAATTACGAAACTTCACAGAGCTCAAACTACAATTTTCCAAAAAAAATAATATGGACCTTCTTCCTGGTTCCTTTCTTGGGTTCCAAGAAAAGGAACCACTGGGCGATTACCGTCCACGCGAGGGAGGTGGCGAGCGGCGATGGATTAGAGTGCGAAGCGCGGTGGTAGGGATGCTCGACGAGGTTGAGGCGCCGAAGGAGAGAGGTGGCCTGAGCGCAGTGGCATAGGAAGAAAGGCGAAGGGCACGACTGCTGGAGGCAGCCCCAAGTGCGGCAAGAGGCGATGGACACCCAGGTGGCGCAACCGCATGTGGGCGGTGCTAGGGTGCGGGCTAGGCAGTTGGCCACGGGCGTGGTGGCATGACATGGGGGGTGCAGATGCGGGCGGGGGAGCAGCAGGTGGCGACGGAGGGACGACGACCGGCTCAAGAGGGTGGTTGGCCGCAGGGGGCACGACTGAAGGTCGGTCGCTGGAAAGCACCGCTGCGGGAGGATACAGACTGCACGCAGGAGTTGTGGCGGCCCCACGTGTGAGCGGGCTGAAGGCGGTGCACAACCAAGAGGTTGACAGCGATGTAGGCTGTAGCTGCGGTTGCACACAAGATGCAGGGTGCGACTGTTGTTCGTGTGTATAATTTTTTTGTCAAATAGGGAATAATCACAATGAAGATGAAATGGGGGATAATGATTTGGTGATTATGATGACAGATGAAGATGATGATGAGGTGTTAGTGATTGTGAATGATGGACAAGAAAAACAAATGTACATTAGATAAATGAGAAAAAATAGAGGGATACTTACCTGTGGTGGTTTCGCTCGGATGTGGAGTAGCTATACTATTCTATCGTAGCCTCGAGAAGGATGATGAAGTGTCCTTCAAAGCTAAGCGAGCCTGACTGGAAGTTCGCGACACGACAATGGTGGTGCCGTGGATCTCTCCTTTGAGGTTGTCGTCGCTCAACTCGTCTCCTACAGCTGTCACCTAGAGGTTAAAGGGGCTCGACCTCTTTTCTCTCGAAGTGGCGGATAAAGGAGAACGAAGGGAGGAGAAGGGAATAAAAAGGAGGATGGTGTTAGAAAATAGGAATGCAGAAACGTATCAGAATAAAAGAGATAAAAAATGAAAGAACTCAAGGATTTTAACGTGGAACCCTACTCCCTAAGGAGCGGGATGAAACCACGGGAAAAAGGCCTTAAAGGGCCATATGCTTCATTGCTTTTTCTCATCTGGATACAATAGCTGTGGGTGTCTATATGTAGCGTCCACCGAGTCTCCACATCTCCAAACTGGTAGATGTAGGACCAAACTCATGGATGTGGTAAATGGATCCTGGAGGGATTCATTTACCCTTCTCCCTCATAAGTGATTTATATAAACAATGCTCCAACACCCTCTCAAGCTGGAGCATGCAATGCTCATCTTGGAAAAACAGAAAGAAAATCTCAACTCATAAATACATGACACTACATATAATATCAAGTCAACGTGTACAACTTTCGGCTGTTGTCGAGGACGTTGCTTCTCACGCCGTGCATGTGAGGAGGACAAACGGGCTGGTGTGTGAGTCAACTGAATCTCCTCGTCGGAGAGCATGTGCTCTGTACTGCGCCTGTCAGAGTCACTGCAACTGAAATGAGTCTCCTCGTCAGAGTACTCTGGCCTGCCATAATAACGTGGACAATTGCTCCATCTTTGAAAAGGGCCAAAAAGAGCAGCGCTACTCTCTCTCATAGGGACCTTGAAATGGGTTCTCTAACATAGGAACCTCGGAAGGATCTCGTACTAGAGTTCACGATCGCTGGAGAGTAGAGTCTGAAGAAGTCTCCTCGTCGTAGAACTGGTTCTCTCTTATCTGGCACAGAGAATGGTACTCTACTCTCGAGTCCCTATGAACCACATGAAAATCCTAGCCAACATGGCATAGGGAATGGTACTCTACTATGGAGTTCTTATGGCACACATGAAAACTCTGGCCAAACATAAAAGATGGACACCACATAAAAATGATGACAAACATATGCATATCGAAAAGACCACATACATATGCGTCTCTGAGACTGAAGACTCGGAATCTGAACATTGAGCCTGAACATCTGAGAAATTGTAGAGTCCGGATCATCAAGGTTGGCCATGCAATCTGGACTAGAGAATCTGGATTTGATCATCTGACAATCTGTCCTGTAGAACTCTACACAATACTCCCCCTTTCTCCCATACTAGTTGGAATATATGGCATCGACTATGTTGGGAGAAGACAAGAAATTGGGGAGACGAAACATCACTAAGCCAATCATAATTTTTCTCGGCTTTCCAAACATTCAATAATTTTTTTTAAAAACATTTTTTAAATCCTCATTTTTTCGACTTTTCTTAATCATTTTTGTGAAATCTTTTTTTTTTTGCAAATGTGCGTACGGCTTTTCTTTTATACACGTCTTTTTCTTTCCCCTACCCCTTTTTTGAAATGTTCCTTTTTTAAAAGAGGTTTCAATTTTTACGGTTTTTCTTGCTTCTTTTTTTGGTAACTCATGACCCAACTAGGCCTGAATATTGCAGCCCCCCTCCCTATATTTTTTTAAACCTTATGCCCACTTGGGCCTGATGGAAGCATCACACATGAGGCTATATTTTAAGGATTCCTCACGGGAACCCTCTTCCTCAAGCACATGCTGCCGCCCTTGCTGCCTGGATCTCGTCATGTGACTAGAGAGGAGAAAGATTGGGGTATTATGGAGGTGCAGCACCACTTCAAGGAGTAGATGCACGCGTGAGGTCTGGTTGCTGGAGTGTGGCTCTAGGGAGCATGGGGGATAGCGGAGGTGGCGGCATCGAGCACCGACTAGAGCGGGACTACTGCGTCGCCATCTCTTGAAGGAAACCACCGCCACCGTCGCCAGTTGGAAGGAGCACAACCTGCACCAGGTTGCGTCACCTTGCGACGTTGATGCGATGACGTGGGCGCTGCCAGTGCGAGTCCAAATCTGCGCATCGTTGCCAGCATGCCACATGGAGTTTCGATCTGTGTCAGAGACTCGGGGGCGATTGAGAAGGGTTCTGCTTGTGCTTTCGCTGCCCCTCGCGAACTGGAGAGGCACTGCCAGCCGCTTGCAGGGGCTTCTCCGTCGTTGCTATGTGCGCAAGTGGAGTTGCGCACCAGAAAAAATTCCTCGGGGTAGGGTTCCTGAGATTGAACCCTTATATTGCTGAATATCTGGAACACGCTGCTTGTGCTGCTTGTGCGCTAGGTCTTGATTACGGACCTCCATGTTACTGAACACTATTTAGGGTTTTAAATCAAAATCCTAGAACATGATAATGAACTCTCACAAATAAAAAATTCATAATAATACTCATCACGAACAATTTCCATGAATAAAAAATTCAAAAACGAATCTCGGACAGAAATAAGAACTTGGAATCTCTCAGAATCGACCCGCTCTGATACATGTTAGAAAATAGGAATGCGGAAGCGTATCATAATAAAAGAGATAAAAAAACATGAAATAACTCAAGGATTTTAATGTGAAACCCTACTCCCTAAGGAGCGGGATGAAACTACGGGAGAAGACCTCAAAGGGTCATATGCTTCATTGCTTTTTCTCATCTGGATACAATGGGTGTGAGGTCTATATATAGCCCCACTGAGTCTCCACATCTCCAAACTAGTAGATGTGGGACTAAACTCATGGATCCATTTATCCATCTCCCTCATAAGTGACGCATATAATCAATACTCCGCCAAGGAGGAAATTAAAAAAGAAGTGGGATGGAGGTTGAAGGAGTGGTGGAAGATGAGGGGAGAATGGGAGTTGGTGGAAGAAAATATTAAAAAATGAATTAAATAAAATAAAAAAATAATTATAAATAAGTAATTAAAATTAAAATAAAATAATAAATGTATAAAAAATAATAAAAATAAAATAAAGAATAAATATAAATAAGTAAATAAATACATAAATAAAAAAATTATAAGAGAAATAAAATAACTAAAATAAAATAAAATACAAAAATAATATAAAATGAGGTGACAATGGAGCCGCCACTTGTCCCTAAAAAATCACAAATTAAATGTAAAAAAATCAAAAAGAAATAACAAAAGAGGTCGAATTAAAAAGCGATCAACATGAAAGTTGTTCGTCTCGACTAGATCTACAATTTTGTGAAGGATTGTAAATCATAATAAATCATCTTTACAAAAAGTATTTTTAGTGGTATCCTACAAACATAAAATATTGCATTTTGTGTTTTATCATTTTTTGTCATTTTTAAATAAGATAAAAATCAAAATAAAAATCAAAGAAAATATGAAATGAATATGTATAACTTAATCTATTTTTTTAGTTTTTTATTAATTAAAAAAATGAAAAGATAAAATAAATAAATAAAGGGTACATATTTACAATACACAAAGGGACCCAATGCCCATGTTTCACATACGAACTCCGATTCTTTTGAATTTGGTCTTGTTTTGAAGATAATTGAACATACATTAATTTAAAATTGAGTAAGAGTCCATAGGAGACTCTATGAGAGAGATATTCATGTTTTAAGGTTCTTAATCTCAAACTAAGGTTTGGGTTTGATTGGTCAATTTTACAAGTTAGTATTTTTCGATATTTTTCCTTTATTAGTGTTAGTAATATATACATTATAGAGTTGATTTCATTTAATTCTTAGTCAGTGAAAAAGATATAAAAATAAGGAAAATATGGTGAATATACATATGGTATTTACAAATAAATTTGGCTTCTTATTAATGCAAATTTGCATGCTAAAATGCATGGATTAATTCTAAATGCATGAATGAGGACAATGCAAAATAGATAGATAAATGCAGTTAATTACTTGAGAACAAAGCTTTATTTTTGGCTTTTAGAGTGATGAATCACAGATTCATCAACCCCCTATATTTAAACCTTGCTCGTCCCCGAGCCACTAAAATGAAATGCAAAAGTAAAATTATTTTGGGTTCCATACCTAGGTCATGAACAAAAGGTGGAGCTCGACACCTTTGGATTAATAATGTGGCAGAACCTTATTGGGAATTGCATTTAAGACCTAACATCCTTTAAGTTCCACAACTCTCTATTCAGTTGCCTCAACAGTCAGGTCAGAACAAATCCTCATACGTAAATTCTGACGACTATGAATCTCACGTGTACTGTGTAAGTGAAATATAACTCTTCACATCATGGCAAAGAAACAACTTCCTCTAACAAGGTAATCCTAATTCCCCGATCTAGCAACTCTTTCCTCGAGGAGTGGGTATTCCCTTCTAAGTTCAAGTGCAACCAGCTCAAGAAGAGGGGATAGAGAAGAGAATGGATTGTCACTAGTGTAGTTGCATATCTGTGGATATTGACCTGCGTAGCCAAGTCTCCATCTGTATGCTTCCTTGGTATGAGACTTTGAATCATATGCCTTGCTTATTCTTATTTTTCTCCGACGGGTTTTTTTTAACTTTTTGCACGTATAAAACTTTTTGGAGATTTTTTTGATATATACAAAAGTGCAGCATGGACGTAGGAGTTTTTTTCTTTTTGAGCCAGTAGACTATCCATCTTTTGAAGCTTTATTGCCACAGCATCCCATCATTAGACGTCGATGCCACTAGACTAGGTTGAGATGCACTACCCTCCTAGAGGAGGATGAATGTTTCCACCCATGAGCTACTCCAAGCAGAGGATACTGCCTCCTCACCACCTCATCAATGAAGAGCTATGTGTATGGTGCTTGTCCAAGTTAGGTCACTGTCTAAAAGAATCATGTGTGTATGAAATATTCTACTTATATCAATCAAGATGACATGTGAATATAGCCTTGTGGACTCAAAGAATTAAGTCACTCGACATGACAAATCTTAATTCCAATTCCTATAAGGTTCCTCTGAAATTAAGTAGATTAAGGTCAAATCAAATCCATCCTCAACTTCTATTCATAACTTGGTTCAGAACCCACTAACTTTTCACTTTGTATATGCTAGATATGCAAATGAAATGCAGATGGCATGCAATGCATATGAATGAAGTGCAAGACTTTTTTTAATTGCAAGGATGATATGCAGAGCAAATAGGAAGCCTCTTTTTTAGAGTTTTTTTCATTTTTTTTGGTATACCTCCTATTTTACAACAAACTTTACAAAAGTATTTATTAACAAAAATTTTAAAAAATTATACAAGTATTATACAAATGGTATAACTTATATACAATATACATATTACACAAGTATACATGTATTTTACAAAAAAGGTTTTTTCCAATTTTATCCATTTTTACCCATCCCGTAATTATTGCATAATATATACAAAAATACGTAAAAATACGAGCCATGGGTAAAGTATGTATGTAATATATACACGCTCCCCTATACCCAGCGTGTGCTATGTCCTCAGAGCACTAGGTGAGAAAAAGCCATAGCTCGTACTGAGCATAAGTGGATGAAAAGAATAGAAGTCGATTGACCCCGCTATACTTAGGTTTTTAGGGGCCTAAGTACAGAAGAAGACAAAAACGAGGCGGTCGAGGGCGAGAGAAAATAAAGAATAGAAAAGGAGATGCAGCATACACAACAGACATCAACCCCCCTATACTTAGGCTCTAATCATACTAAGTATGGTAGAGAACACAAGCCTAGGGGACCGATGAGAGCTGGGAGAATATACAAAAAGAAAAATAAAAATAAGAGAAAGAGCAACTCGGGTCATTCACCTCCTATACTTAGGATCTAGCCATCCTAAGTATATCCAAAAAATGAAAACGATACAGAACTGGGGTGAGTGATGCGAATCACGAGAGAGGGAGGGAAATAAAAGAAAGAAAATCTATACAAGGAGGAGTGAGAATATATAAGGATGAAGATGATTTGTGACGAACCTTCTTGCGGGAGTGAGGAGGTGGGCAATATACATATGTGTCGCTGTCAGAATCATCCTCAGAGGAATAATAGTGATGGGCAGGGAACACCGAATGAGTGTCGACACGCGGCTGCTTGCTCAAATATGGTTTAAGAACAAATGAACTGAGATCACTCATATAGACCACCTCATCTGGACTTGATGAGGAATCCTCAAAAGTTCCTTCTCTGGTATGTCGAAGGCAACTTTCTAGCCAGTTTTCTAGAATCTAAAGCATCAAGCGGAAGATGAGATTGATACGTCTTGAGGTGTTCGGGGGAATGTCTCGAGGAATCAATACTCATCTTCTTCTTACCAGATGATCGACTAGAGGATGGAGCAACCGATTTATCAGGATTGGTCAATTTGATCCGGGTTGTCTCTTTAGGTGAAAGTCCTGGAGGTAGTGTGTATAAGGTGTTGACCATAGGCCCGTCGACACATGAATCACATATGCATTATAATACTAATGTAAGGTCAGCGCACGTCTCCGGTATGTAATGGTGATCTCAGCTATCTTGGAAATGATGGGCTCATTTGTCGGATCATCGAAATGGCCAAAACAATCAGAAAAGATCGTGTCTGACTCAGGGATAGATTTTGGTTGTGAGTCTTCTTTATAAGCTATCATGGTGGTTGTGATGCAAACAGTCGGTGAAGTGGAGGTGAGGGGAGTCTCTAAACAAATGGTCATCTAGACAGTCAGTATCTCAGGTGTAGTAGAGAGACGGGACTCATCTGTCTCTCGGTGGTTACGACTGCATGCGGGTTACCTTAGAATATCATGTGTCCTTAAAGAACGGGTGAGGTCGGAGTGCTCGCAACGTGCTGAAATCAAACTCCCGAGTCTCGTAATATATATTGCCTTAGCCAAGGCTAAGAACGGCTTCTTAAGAATGATTGGAGACTAGGTGAACTCTCCTCGGTTATCAATGTCAATGATCATGAAGTCTACTTGGAGTATAGCACCTTGGAAGGTATTGATGACTGAAATGGGTCCTCTCAATCATTTTATAGACCCATCAGCCAACTGCATGATCTCTCTTGACTTCTTGACTAACACGAGTTTGAGCTTGGAAAACACGGAGGTCAGGAGGATATTTATCGGTGAGTCATCATCGATTATGGTATGGGTGAAGGTAGTGTCTTTGATTTCAGAGTCAACCCTAGGCAACCGCTTCACTCTACAGCTCTTGGTCTTTTTCCCCATCACCAAGGAGGTGGCCATAGGTACTATGTTTCTATGAAACCTTGTCCCCTTATTTCCCGACCTCTTAGGCACCAATTTACTTCTCATAAATCATTTGAGGTCGGGGAAGTGATCTATGAACTTTATTAAGGGAAGCTTAAAAATCAGTTCATCATCAAGGACTTCCCTTAGGACATGATCATGTTTTTTATATCTTTTTCATTTTCAACTTTTATGAGTTTTTCTGATGTTTTAATGTTTTTGGTCTTTTTGGGATTTTCGATTTTTTTGTTGTTTTTGATAGGAGGAGGAGTAGGCGAATGTGCATACTCGAGATTGGAGGGCAAGTGGTTAGTAGAAGAGGGAGATAGAAAGAACTCCAGCTGTACATGAAGTATGGTCAATCCAGTGTCTTCCAGGTTTTCAAAATCCAATCCGCAAAATCCATGAACCACTTTCATACCTAGGTTCCCGACAGATCTAGAAATGTCATCCTCCAAAAAGTTCTCATGACACATCTGGAGAGAAGTCTGCTCAGTTGGAGGATACTACTGAGAATGCAGGATCTCATACTCAACACATGTTGACTCAGGCGTGTATTGCTGGGTTGAGTATAGCCCATCTGTATGGTAGATATTGGTCGGAGCCTCATGTGGTGGAGTCAATACACAGAGGGTATGTAGATCGGTTCTCATCATGAGTCCAATCCCATGTATATGCAAGCTCTCTGAATGGGTGGCATGAAGGATGGTCAATGTGGGCTTGATCACTAAGATCAATCAAGTCAGGAAGATCAAGTGGTGCAGGCCTCTCCATTCGGTTTGTTTGGTCGACCATGTTTTACCCTAATGACAAGTTGGTATGTGTTTAGGTAAATTGTTGTCCGATCCCAACTTGAGGTGAGAATGAGGTATGTGGGGTCACATAATTTTTCGAAATATTTGTCTCAGCAATGGCTTGCTTTTCGAATAGTTCTTTGATTCCAACACGTCGACGAGAATATGGTGAGTTAGCCCAAGTTGGAAGGGGGTAGGGGTGTAAGAATATGGGGTAGGTGAGAAGTACGAAGAAGTGGGGAAGTCAGTCGGTGTTGCGGTCTATGTAGGGTTATGAGGAGGAACAAGAGGGAGGAGATGATCAGAATATGGTCGAAGAGGAGTGACCTGGATATGATGACCAATATCATGACATTTTCGAAGAGGAATATGTGAATGTAAGTAGATCGAGGTAGAAACCATGCAAATGTAAAGAATAACACACAAATAGACAAAAACAAGAGCAAACCCTGAGTTCACCTACTCAACATAATGATGATCATAAAGTTCCGATCATTTATCTTTTCAATTTTAATCATGGAAGGCCGTATCCCGATATATCGGCGATATATCGCCGATATATCGATATCGACACGATATCGATATCGAAATCGATATATTGATATATCCGATTTCAGACATTTTCTTCAGAAAGATTCCTAGATATAGCGATATATCGGCGATATATCGGCGATATATCGTCGATATATCGATATCGACACGATATCGAAACGATATCGATATCGATATGTCCTTCCATGATTTTAATTATGTGATTAATCAAGATATACGTCCAATTACGCAATGTTCAAATGTGGATTTTGGGCACTATCCTAGGGATGCGTCCTCACCTCTCAACATGCACAATATCACAAGTGTACAATGTGGGTTTTTCTCTCTCGAAAACAAGTGTTAGTTTTAGTCAAACTTTTTGGTCAAATCTGATTAGATTTTAAGTTTGATTATCACTTGATTAGTCCACCAAGCACGACAGTCCTAACGATCAGTCTCGATTTCTGTTTAACCTAAGTTTCAAAATCAAGGAGAAGGGAGTCGAGAAAAACCAACGCAATTGATGAAATCAATGATGCATGCCTAGTTCAGAAGACTTACAATGATCCTCACGCTCTACATGTGGGATGCAAAGCAGAATTGAATTTTTATGCTATATGAAATGCAAATGAGAAAATTGTTCCTAGACATGCAATTATATTAGCAAATGATGAACCGGTTGATTTGGACTGATAGCTCTGTGGTCTAAGTGCGTCTCGCTAATTATGATGTATGGTCCTACAGAATATGAGCACAAACAATAAAATATTCTAGTAAAAAAATTGCTCTAAGAGCTGCAACTGCAGGTCATAGTCTACGTCAAGCGAACCACATAACCACGAAGGATCCAATGTCCAGTCCTGATACACGCGCGAGATTCCAAATAGAATCTGCTAGAAATCAAACAATTATTAAAAATTAATTGATAAAAATTAGAACTAAAATCTCTCTTCTCAGGGAAAAAATCTTCTTGATGTCTCAACAGCCGGCTCGCTCCACGAATCATCGGTCGCCGATGTACTTCGAGATGTGTCAGCTTCAAGAAAGCAGCTCCAAGTCCACCGGACCCTCGCACAAAAAGAAGAAATTATGTCAGAGCGATAAACAAAATATATATAAAAAATAAGCAGAGAAATAATTAAAACAATGGAATAATTACAAAGGGTTCGGGGATCAGACTACTCGAGTGATTGGAATACCTAGCTCTAATTTTTTTAATCCTAAGACGTTTGTCTCCCCGTCAATGATGCAATTTTATGGATCTCAAATTATCCTAATTAATTATGTCAAATTTGTTGTAGTCAGGAAATTAGGATCGATCAAAATTAACCACACGAATTGATAAATCAACAAACTAATTAATGTGCAATTTTGTGTTTTTTTACCTAAGCAAGCCTCAGGGTCGACTCAAGGAGGCAAAAGAAGAACCTAGGATATATTTAGGTCACTTAGAACACAATTTTCCAAGTGGTGTTTTTTTTATAAGTTTTATAAAATATATATGCAAATGCATATGTGTAGTTGAATTAGGCTATTAAGAAAATAAGAAACTTAGCTAAAATAAATTTTAACAAGAAATTGATTATATCTAGGCAACTGTATTTTTTTCCCTAGAAACCTAATCCAATGATGAATGCAAAATATATTTTTTGGAATTTTTGGGTTTAAACTACAACAATAAAAAATACAAAATGTATTTTTTTGGAATTTTTGGGTTTAAACTGCAACAATGAAAAATACACACTTTTTATGCAGTTTTATGCAATTTTTCACACAAACAGAGTGCCAAAGTTATGATTTTTTTACTGGAAGTGAACCAAGATGAAATGAAGCTACACTATTTTTTGTATTTTTTAACAATATATGATTTTTATGAATTTTCAAGGTGAAACAGAGTAACATTGAGTATTTAATTTCTAATAAATCTACCAAATCAATTTATACAGAAATCAATTTATCTCAAAAAGATATTTTAATAAGCAACCCAAGAGATTTGAAATTTTATAAAAATAATATTTGTGGATTGAATTAAAAATCAATTACATAAATACTCAACAAATTATTTTGGACACAAGACATATTCATTTTACATAAAATTTAGAAAGAAGTTAAATCACAATTAGAATCAACATTTTTGAATTTTTGATAATTTTTAGAGTAAGGAACTAATGCATGCAAATTTCAGAGCATAAATGGGCAAAATATCATTGAATTTCACACTCTGATTTTTAATAAATTCATAAAAGCTCCTAAAAATTATAAAATAACTAGGATATGTAGCATTAATTGAACAACGTCATGCAATTTTTTACAATCAGAAAATGTTACGAAATGAGAGTTCAGAGTACAACTTAAAGGCAAGGTGTCTGTGCAATAAAAAAATAAAAACTTAACAAAACAAGTTGTGCCTAAGGGCACTTTTAGAATTACAAAACTTCCTAGGGATCAAACTATAATTTTCCAAAAAATAAAAATAAAAAAATAAAGTGGGCCTTCTTCGTGGTTCCTTTCTTGGGTTCCAAGAAATGGAACCACTTGGCGGTTACCGTCCGCGCGGGGGAGGTCGTGAGCTGCGGTGGACTGGAGTGTGACACACGGTTGCAGGGCTGCTTATCAAGGCTGAGGCGTTGAAGGATGACGGTGGCCTCCACGAAGCGGGTAAAGGAGGTGATGGCTGAAGATGTGGTCGGTGTTGGGGTTCGCCAGAGGGGTGCGCGCGCGGAGGTGTACGTGCCGACGAGGGAGCGACGACGATGACTGCGTGAAGGCCGTGCTGGAGCAGCCACGCGAGACGACAGCATGGAGCGCATTGGCGTGGGAAGAAGGGCGAAGGGTGCTGCTGCTGGAGGTGGCCCCAGGTGTGATAGGAGGTGGTGGGCGCCCAAGTGGTGCAAGTGCGCATGAGTAGCGCTAGGGTGGGCCAAGAGGCTGACTGTGGGTGTGGTGGCACCGTGCGGGAGGCGCACGGGTGCGGGTGGGGGAGCAACAGGTTGCTCCGGAGGGACGATGGCTGGCTCGAGAGGCCGGTTATCCAAGTCGACGCGACTGAAGGTCGGTCGCTGAAAAGCGCTACTACAAGAGGACACAAGCTACACGTAGGAGTTGCAGTAGCCTCACGCGTGAGTGGGCTGAAGGCGGTGCACAACCAAGTGGTCGACAACGATGTAGGTTGCAGCTGCGATTGCGCACAAGCTGTAGGGTGCAGTTGCTGCTCATGTGTATAATTTTTTTTCTCAAATAGGGAATAATCACAATGAAAATGAAATAGAGATGATGATTTGGTGATGATGATTATGGATGAAGATGGTGGTGAGGCTTTAGTGATTGTGAATGTTGAACACGAAAAATAAATGGATGTTAGATAAAAAATGAGAAAAAGTAGAGGGATACTTACCTGTGGTTGTTCTCCCTGATGTGGAGCAACTATGCTGCACTCCTGTCGTAGCCTCGAGAAGGATGGTGTAGTGTCCTTCGAAGCAAAATGAGCCGGACTGGAAGCTTGCGGCACAACAACTGTGGTGTCGCGAATCTCGCCTTTGAGGTTGTCGTCGCTCAACTTGTCTCCTATAGATCTCACCTGGAGGTTAAAGGGGCTCGACCTCTCTTCTTTCGAAACGACAGATAAAGGAGAATGAAGGGAGGAGATGGGAATAAAAAGGAGGAGGAAGTTAGAAAAAAAGTGGGGTGGAGGTTAGAGCACTTATGGAAGATGAGGGGGGAATGGGAGTTGGTGGAAGAAAACAATAAAAATTAAATTAAAAAATGAAATTAAATAAAATAAAAATAAAAAATATAAATAAGTAAATAAAATAAAATAAAAATAAATAAATAAATAATAAACAAATAAATAAACAAACAAATAAATAATATAAATAAATAATAAATAAAATAAAATAAAATAAGTAAAATAAAATAAATCATGAAAATAATATAAAATGGGATGATATGTGGCGGCTCCTGTAGCGACCACGTGTCGCTCCCAAAAAATCAAAAATTAAATGTAAAAAATAAAAAAGAAATAACAAAAGAGGTCAAATCAAAAAGTGATCAGCATGAAAGTTGTTCGTCTCGACGAGTCTACAACTTTCACGAAGGACCGAAAATCAAAATAAACCATCTGTACAAAAAGTATTTTTGGTGGTATCCTACAACAAAAAATACCACATTTTTGTGTCTTATCATTTTTATCATTTTTAAAATAAGATAAAAATTAAAATAAAAATCAGAGAAAATACGAAATAAATAATTTTGGATATTTAATAAGTAAGAAAATTAAAAAGATAAAATAAATAAATAAAGGGGAGATATGTACAATATACAAAGAGGACCAAAATCCAAGTTTCACATATGAACTCTGATTCTTTTGAATTTGGTCTTGTTTTAAAGAAAATTGAATGTACATTAATTAAAAAGTCAGTAGGGGTCCATAGGAGATTGTATGAAAGAGATATTCACGTTTTAAGGTTCTTAGTCTCAAACTAGGGTTTGTAATGTATACACTATAGAGTTGATTCATTAGTGTTAGTGTAATATATACACTTAGTCTCAATACAAGTTAGTATTTTTTTTATATTTTTACTTTATTAATGTTAGTAATCTATACATTATAAAGTTGATTTATTCAATTATGAAGCAGTAAAATAGATAAAAATAAGAAAAATATGATGAATATACAAGTGATATTTACAAGTGAATTTGGCTTCTTATTTAATGCAAATATGCACGCTAAAATGCATAGATTAATTATAAATGCATGAATGAGGATAATACAAAATAAATAGAGAAATGAAGTTAATTACTCGGGAACAAAGCTCTATTTTCGAATTTTAGAGTGATGAATCACATATTCATCACCTATGTCATATACTGTCATGATATAGGCACACATCCTCTGACTGCAGACAAATGTGTTGCTGTATGTTTGATAGTGTACATTTGACAGTGATGAATCTCCATTTCATCATCTTTATTCTATCATTTTGGCCTTAAAAACTCTAGTAAATGCGTGTAAATAGGCCTAATTTAAGCATTTTATCATTCATGCATCATTGTGTAAATACTGTATAAAATACGGTTTTTAAAGCCAAAATTATTGAATAAAGAAAAGAAAAGAAAAGAAAAGAATAAAGTATTGCAAATATTTTATGACCCTAAACCCCGAGACCTAGGCATCTCGATGACTAGGCCGACAAGGAATAAAGTAGGGGAGATAAGGGCCAAAATCCAATAGAAATCCCTATTTATTTTAACCATTTTCCTTCATTTTGGGATATATTTTTAGTTCCACTTTTTATACTTCAAATAAAGAAACTTTGTACATGAAAGTTGTAGATAATAAATATAGAAAAAAACAAAATTTATTTCATACAAAAATAATATACAGATAAAAATATATGATCTGAATAAGATTCCAAAACCCAAACTTCCCATACCCATATCTCTCAAATAAAAAACTCAAAAATATCAAAATCACTTTAATTGTATATAACTTTTAATAAGCTATTTAATGAAGGTGTTATGATGTGAAAGTTAGGTTTTGGACCCCTTTTCTATACTTTATCCGATTAAAATATTTATTTTATTTATTATTCATTATTTTTATTATTTTATATTTTTATAATTTTGTAAATATTATTTATAATATTTTTGTATATTAAAACATGAATAAAACACTAAAAAAATAATTAAAATAAAATACTTAAAGAAAATACATAGGTAAAATACCTATATCTATACCTATATAAATAATACGTCTATTTATTTAATTGTATATAATACATCAGAAAAATAAAATAAAAATATATTTAAGTGTATAAAATTAAGTTATAAATATATAAAATAATAAACTAAATTAATAAAAGTAAATATACAAAAAATAAAACATTAAAATATATAGACAAATATACCTATATATAGCCTTAAAAGGTAACTTGTAATTAATTACCTCAAAAAACTAAATAAAAATCATAATAAAATACCTTATAAAATAATAAATATTTTTTATTTTCATACTAAAAATAATAAAATCGATTATTATTTTTTATTGATTTTCTAATCTTTTTCTGCAGGTTTTTCCTGGTTGGTCCACATGGACCAACCAGGGGGTACGGAGGGTTGGTCGTAGGTCAACGCTCTGACTAGCCTCCTGCCAATGTCAGAGCCTCGTTTTTCTCCCGGCTTCTCGGATTTTTTGAGGCTCTCTCTTTCACCAAATCGCTGAGCATTTTTTCTTGACTTTTCTTCCCCTTAGATCGAGGATTCAGCCCTTGGCTCACATCGGGGATTACGTCGTCAATTCACCCAATCTCCATCGATTCTTGGAGCCCGTCACCACCTTGTACAAAACCTCCTCCATTTTTCCCATTCAATTTTGAACCTCCTTTTGCTGGCTTCAGCCCTCTTTCTTCGAGCCCTAGATAAAGTATCGTTACAGGGTGCTCTCCAGCTCTTTGGAAAGCGAGCTCCATCAAGCGTTAGGTGTGCTTCCACCATCTCCAGAGGCCATGCTGCTGTGAGGTCCCATCTCACCGCTCCTGTGGCTAAGGTCCGCATTTTCCTTCCTTTTCCTTGCTTTTCTTAGCATAGACTTAACCTTAGGTTTAATTTTTCTGTTGTTTTAGCCTTTGATCTCATATTTCGCCTTCGCCCGTAGTTCATCGGAGCTCGCTCTAGCGAACCTCCTTTTTGCCCCCACAATAGTCATCCACCCTTTTTCACCGATAGGAGGGCCGCGGTAGTTTGCACGCAACCCTCTCAACCTTTATTGCAAGTTTCTAGAGCGAAAGCGTCGCTTGGGAAGCATTTTGACCATTCGTCGGCGATACCTGGAGGGGTTATGCTCCTCCGTCCTCGCGGGTGGACACCGGACGTCCTCCGGCTATTTTGGTGCTCCCAGACGATCGAAGACACATGCAGGAACAACTCCGGTCATTTTGGAGCTCGAAGGAGTGTTGGAGGAGGGAGATCGAGCCCGATGAACCTCGTCTCACCGAAGGGGATTCCCAGTTCGTCCTCCCCCCTCCATCACCTTTGGATGGGCCGTCGTACGTCCAAAGCTACAGCAGCCGTCAGATTTCCATGCACTTCGACCGTCGATCTTCTCATGGGGATCTAATCGTGGCCATTGAAGTCGAACCGTCATCGTATGCTCAGGACGCGCCACGTGTGTTAGTGAAGAGATCAACGCCGTCCACTAGCGCTGTTTGTGGGTATTTTGTACCTTTGCCCCTACAATTTTTGAATTTACTTAATAGTAGTTAAACTTTCATTTGTCGTTTATTTATATTTGTAATATTTGCTTAAGAGCCCCTAGACTATTGTTATTTGAAAACTGGTCCATGCCACGTTACCTCACGTGATGCATCATGTAGGGTGGCACTTTTGCAAGCAGACCCCTGGATATTTATATATTCCTATTTAGTCCACAAATATTTTTATGCAGTATAATATTTTTAGTGAAATTGCAAGTTGACCCCTTAGGTTTCGTTAATTGCGTTCAGGTCCATGCTAGCGTGGCTCACGTGCCTGTGCACATGAGCTTGCAAATTTTGCAGAGATACCCCTGCAGGTCTCAAATTTTGTATTTGATCTAGAAATTTACATAATCAATTATATATTTCTGTGAAATTTATACTTTGGCCCTATGATTTTTTTACATTTACAAAAATACCCCTACTAGGAGTGTAGTTTCTCTTTGTTTCTTGTATTTATCTCATACATCTACAAAATTCGAAAAAAATTCCCAAAAATAGGCCTAGTTTCTTGGATCATTGATCTTTCATGCTCATATTTTTGTTTTGCATTTTGAGTATTTTTATTATTTATAAAAAATCAAAAACTTGCATTTTTGTCCCTGTTTGCAAAAAAAACATAAAAATTATAAAAGCTTTTTGAAAAATTCTCCAAAAAATATATCTTGTATATTTTTGTATTTTTAACCTTCGGATCAAACATCACTAAAAAATATAAAAGAAAACATAAAAATAATAAAACTCTATAAACCTTTATAAAAATATTAAAAACTCTCAAAAAATCCAAAAATTACATTTTTTGTTTCTTAATTTTCTATTTTATTATCTTTATTTTAAAATTATTTTCGAGAAATTTTGATTCTATTTTATATTTTTAGTCTCCATTTTAATTTCGGCTATTTTATTATTCCACGTTTTAAGGTATTTTTGAATTTAAAAATCTATAAAAATTAGCAAAAATTCTGGAAAATCACAAAAATAGTAAAACATTGTCTAAAACCCAAAAATATTTGATTTTCTTTATTTTGACTATTTTGACTTATATTTATATCTATTATAGTCTCCCTTATATGCATACTCTTTATATAGCTTTATATATATTAAAAGAAAAAGAATTTAAAAATTAAATATAAAAAATACAAAATCAGAAAATTAAAACTCAAAAGATTAAAGGTAAAATTAAAAATAAAATAAAAAAATAAAAAAATAAAACCCACAAAAAGAGCGCATACATAGATAAATACATCACAGTTGCTTTTATGAGCATTCTTGCCTGATCTATCCTGCTTGTTCCCTGTGTTCGACACTCTACACGTACTTGTACCTATACACATCTTTGTTATAGAGTTATAATAAATTTTAACTCCGCGTCTGCTTTTCATTGTTTGATCATCTGTTGTGGGTTAATTGTTGTTTGAAGTAGGATTTCTTGCAGGTCGCCACATCGACTGCGTCTCTGCCTTGTGTGAGACATTATTAGGACCCGTGAAAGATCCTCTTCAACAAATGGCGTCGTTTCCAGGGAGCAACAATGCTTAGATTGGCATTGCTTGATTGATTGTGATTATTTGCCTATTTTTGTGCTTCATTTATTTCTTTATTTTTTGATATAATTGTTTGAGCTATCTAACCTCCTCTCTTGTTGACTTCGTGCAAGGTACCACGGATCGAGGGAGGTGCTCTACTCTAGGCGCATGTGCACCCACTTGAAGCCGGCTTTAGCAGACCTATCATCGAAGGAGACATAGAGGGATTTTTGAAGATTGAGCTCCATTTTCATTTGTATCATTTATTTGTGTAATTAAAGTGAGAGAGAGACCCTTATTATTTGTAATAATACAGTTATTCTGGACTCTGGACATTCGGGCCTAATTTCTAAGAGTTTGTTCACTTGGGGGCTCACCGCGGTTTTGTTGGTTTTCATCGCATTTTTTATTTTGTTTCCCGATTTGTTTTATTTCTTTTGATTGATTGAGCCCTTAGTTTTAGGAACTGCTTGATGATAGATTAAGGCCAAACGCATTAATCACCATTGCATGTACCTATAGATTTATGCTTGGACTTAGTCAAATTGTAAATAGCTATTTATTTGGATTCAAGATCGAGTATCGAGAGAAGTGGTATACAACGCTTGTAGGATCCACTGTGGCGGACACCGATGCACTTCAGAGACCGGCCATTTGGATATCTCTTCTAGATATTTAGCATCTGGTTCTTCATGCTAATAGAAGTTACTCATCCTAGGGTAATTTTATCGTCTTGCATTGCATATAGATAGGTTTCAATTCTGCTAAGCATCTTTGCATGTAGAGTGCTGGAGGCAAGGTGAGCATTTACGCTTTAGCATTCATCATCGTTTTTACCGTTTGCATTGCTTTTCTGACTCTCCCTCTGATTTTGCCAACCTAGGTCTAAGTAAAATTGATTCCTCGTTAGGCACATACATTTATCACTAAAAATCCAAAAAAAGTGCTAATAATAAAATTGGGACTGTTAATATTACTTGACTCAAAAAATGACAAAAAAGAAAATCATTTATCTTGGGGCGAGTAATCCCCTCATTGTCTTCATTTTAATTGCTCGCACACACACTAAGGATTAGTGCCCAAATCCTACCAAGCCTCCTAAGTGTTTGCACAACATTTGGACTTCTCGTCTAACTCTAAAACAGACAAGATAAAAAGACCGCATTTTTGTAATCTTCATCGAGTTGAGTAGGTGAATTGAGGGTTTGTTTGGTGTGCGTTTATTTGTGGTTGTTTGTGTGCATTCTAGATCGACTCTGCGCATTTGCGTTTCTTCACTTCTCTTCATTTGACCTTCGTGCTCTCTCGAATCATTTCCTTTTGATTTCGAGATGGCCGTTTGGAGTGATTTTTATCCGGACTTTGCATATCCCTCATACCCTCTAGCCGGTCCACCTCACTTTTTCCAGGAGGACTTTGCTCCTGATTTTTGTACATACTCGCCTCAGCCACAATATCAGGACTCGAACTTCTACCCACATCCACCACCACCTCCATATTTTCCACCTTCACATCCACATGAGACTGATCTGTTAGAGTCACCTTGCATGATATCCACACTTGAGGCCTTGAACCAGATGATAAAGCACATTAATTCTAGGATCGATGATCTTACTAGCTTGAATAAGAACCAGAATGACGCTCCATTCTTTGAGGATTTGGATTCACTTGAGGATGATCATGAGAGCTTGCAATCGTCAAAAATACAAAAAAAAAAGAGGAAAATTTAAAAATTCAAAAATAATTGGGGATACGTTTGGTTGATTCAAATAGTGAGGAGAGTGCCCATATGCCAGATCCTTCACCCACACATTCATTCACCTCTAGTCCCACCTTTGACCTCGAGGATGCCACTGTACATACTACTCTTAGCAATCCTCGTGTATATGTTGATTCTGATCTCCTCCCTTGTACGGAAGAAATCCAAAAATTCAAAAAAATGTTGACTGAACCTGAAGTGGTGGCTGCTATCCATGAGATCATTGATGCCCCACTTCGCCAAGCCATGACCCTATTATCTACTCCTCATCATAAGAAGAGACAATGGAGGAGGAGATCTGAGCGTCATATCTTGACCATGGCCACTGCCCATGCCATCACACAACGTCCCATTCCTAGGAAGAAGAACACAACTACCCCTTTCATTAGATGCACCATCTCTGACCACACATGTGATCACACTCTCCTAGACGACGGTGCTTCGATTAGCATCTTAAGCTTCTCGCTAGTATAGTCTCTTCACTTAGGGCATCTCAAGAAAACCAGGATGATCGTTTAGTTTGCTGATGGATCAATAAAGAGGCCGAAGGGTATCCTTAAAAACGTCGTCATTACGATTCAGGGCATGAGGTACAATGTTGATTTTGTCTGTATTGCCCATGGAGACCTCCACAAGGGAGCACTCTCCAATCATCTTGGGACGACCATTCCTCGCCTCTACGAGGGCCGTTATTGATTATGGATCAGGAGAGATTCGCTTCTGTCCTGTTAATGAAAGCAAAGTGATCATCACTGCACCCACTACTAACTAGAGACCTGCACCTGATGTGATTTCACCGATCTTAGCTGACCCTGAGGATCATGACCTTGACGAGACTATCAGAGATTTTTGTTGTATGCTGGATTCGACTAAGACCCGAGAATTCCTCCCTATGGAAGAAGACCCGGAAAGTATGGACCTCGGAGTCCCTTCTTCTGGGACTTGGCGTTGTGTTGGTGACATCCGCGGGATTTACAGGATTGATACCCTAGAGTGGAGGGCAGATTCATATACTAGACAGGACGAATATGACTTGACTTCTTTCACTGATGAGTCTGCTCCTGTTCACTTAGATTCGGATAAGACTGAAAAGGTCGAATTTGATCTTGTTGCTTTATCCAGGAATTCGGGACTTTTAACGAGAAAGATGATCCGGTTGAGACTTTGGAGGATGAACATGATTTGACTACTTCCATCGATGAGTTTGTTCCTTTTGGTTTTGACCTAGATGAGACCTCGCAGGATGACTCTGACTACACTTCTTCCGATGATGATGAGTTCGTCCCATTTCACTTTGACATCAGCGAGACACCCAAGGCCGGACCTAGCCACACTACTTCCACTGACCCGTTTGTGCCTTTACACCCTAGGACCACTGAGGACCTTCACCATATTGACCCTGATCGGTTTGTGACATTTGTAGACCCCGATGTCGACCTGCACCATATCCAATCTATTCCTCAGTGGTCCTGCAAGAAGGTTCACTTTCAACCTTCTTGACCTCTGTACATTCACCCTATTGTATATCTGCTTTCGTGTATCTCTGTCCATCTCCTGTTTTTCTCATCCACCCCATTCTTGTGTGTGCCTTGCCTAGGAGGTACTTTGTCCAAAGTATAGGGGGGTGATGAGCTAAGTGTTCAGTCTTCGTTCCATTTCATCATTATTGTTGTTGCCTATACTTAGGTCTTCTTTCACCTTATGTATAGGGGGAGTGATGTGTACATCCTCTTCTATCTTCTTCCATCTTGAGATCTCTTTTCTTCTTTTCTTATTTTCCTTGTCTATTTTCTTTTTCTACCAAAAAGGTGTCGCCCTTGTTGTCAGTCTTCTATACTTAGGATGTACTTTATCCTAAGTATAGGGGGTGAGCACACTGAGTTCTTCTATTCTCCGATCCTCTCCTTGTCTCCTCTTTTTGTTTATACTTAGGGATATCTTACCCTAAGTATATGGAGAGACAGTCTGAGTACGATCTGTTCATTCCCACCCTTGACCCTCCCTGCATTGTGTATAGTCTGCTATACTTAGGATTATTTGATCCTAAGTATAAGGGGGACGGTCAAAATCTCATTCTTTCATTTTTTCGTTCATTTATTCTCTAGATTTTCCTATACTCGGTACAAGTTATGTCTTCTCTTTTTATCTCTAATCTATGAGGCCATAGCTCAAGCCAAGTATAGGGGGTCGTATATACTGCATGTATACTTTAGCCATAACTCATACTTTCATATTTTTATTAATAAACATGTCTAAAAACACTAATTAAATTCATTAAAAATAGTTAATAAAAAGATGTTATTATTCCTCAAATTCTTTTTGTATTTATTGATTAATAAATTAGGTGAAAATGTTTTTTGCAAAATGTTTGAAAAATAGTTTGAAAATATTTTTTGTAAAATCTTTTGAAAATCATTTGGAAAACATTTTGTTCAATATTTTCAAACTTTGTAAAAATAATGTGTGAAACTTATTTTACGTGAAATAAAATGTTTGAAAAACGATTTGCAGATGGTTGAAAAATGGTTGCAAAAATATTTGAAAAATCTATATATAGTGTTTGAAAAATATTTGCAAAATGATTTTCAAATGTTTATATATATTTGAAAAATTCTTTGTAAAAATTATTTTGGACTATAGTTTGCAAATTGCTTGAAAAATGATTTTCAAATAAGTTTGAGGAATATATACATCAAATTAAAATTCTTTATTAAATTGTATATATTTATTTATAAATTGACCACTTATCCCTTGTAAATCCTTAAAACTGAATTCTTGTAAATATAAGGCGCATCCCTGTGTAAATATTTTAACATAGTTTTATCCAAAAATCTTTTGTTTCCAAAAATCCCAAAAATATATGCAAAATTAAAATACAAAAAATTACATATGCATCATCATCTTTTTCAAAAATCCATAAAAAGTCAAGACTTTGAAAATTGCATCACAAAAATATTTTCTGCATTCTGCATAGCATTTGCATAGCATGAGCTATTTTTGGATTGAGTTTTATAGTTGAACAAGTATAAGTAAAATCTGAAAATTGGAGCTTGGTTGGACCTTAAATATACCTAATTAACAGGAGCCTTATAGGAGCTGGAATCAAGGTACTTCAGGTCTAGTTAACTTAATGCTTTGAGGATCACAAGACTTGGTTCAATGGATTCTTGACTTCCTAAGTAGAGTATTTCGGAGCACATGCACGGCTCTTGTTGATAATAACCTAACTTGGACACCTGCACCTTTCACTTGGCTCAACTCAGTTGGAGTGGTGAGGGTATTGGATTTTCTGGTATGAGACGCACACAAGTGGAAACATTTGTCCTCCTCTAGGGAGGGAAGTGCACCCCAACCCGTCCAATGATGATGAATTTTGAAGGCAGGAGAGTGTGGGTTGCAATAAAGTTTCAAACAAGGGATAGTCTACTAGCTCAAGAGGGAAAACTCCTTATGTATATGCTGCTGTAAATAGTATTTCTAAAAAACTCCAAAAAAGTGGACATGCCCGATTGAAAATAAAATGCCTGCCGGAGTGTGTATATATATATGTTGTATAGAAAATAAGCAAGCTTGAGCTT
The DNA here is from genome assembly GCA_037367405.1 of Ottelia alismoides. NCBI lineage: Eukaryota > Viridiplantae > Streptophyta > Magnoliopsida > Alismatales > Hydrocharitaceae > Ottelia > Ottelia alismoides. The sequence continues at coordinate 18,636 of JAZKJV010011682.1, read as the reverse complement.
TAAAGATAAATTATGTGAGCCTGCAGCTGGATGACTTGACTATACTGGTCTTGCATCCTAGGATAGGTAGCTACACGGTCTACCGTCCATTCTTCTCTTCACCCCTCCTCTTGAGCTGGTTGTCACTTGAACTTAGAAGGGAATACCCTGCTCCTCGAGGAAGGAGTTATTGGATTGGGGAATCATTGGGTTGTCATGCTGGAGAAGTCGGTCTCTTTGTCATTTCAGTTGGGGAGAGCCACTATCACTTACACTATACGAGTCAGATTCATAGTCGTAAAAGTTTGCATATGAGTTGTAGTATTTTGACATGGCTATTGAGGAGACTTGAGTAGAGTTTTGGGATTTTCGAAGGCTGTTGGATTTCAAATCCGATTCCCATTAAGGTTTTGCCCGCACTAAAATTTCAAAGGTCCGACTTAAGCTCCAAACTTTGATTTTGTGAAGACTAGTTTGATAACTAAACTAAATCCAATTTCTTTCTTTTTCCTTTTTTTTCTTTATTTTTTCTTTTCTACGCTTATTACATAACTGTTTGTTAGGGACGAGCAAAGGCAAGTATATGGGGATGATGAATCTCTGTTTCATCATCTTTATTCTATTATTTTGGCCTTAAAAACCCTAGTAAATGAGTGTAAATAGGCTTAATTTAGGCATTTTATCATTCATGCATCATTGTGTAAATAGTGTATAAAATAGGGTTTTTAAAGCCAAAATTATAGAATAAAGAAAAGAAAAGAAAAAGAATAAAATATTACAAATATTTTATGACCTTAAACCCCGAGACCTAGGCATATCGATGACTAGGCCGACAAGGAATAAAGTAGGGGGAGATAAGGCCAAAATCCAATAAAAATCCCTATTTATTTTATTCATTTTCATCATTTTTGGGACCTATTTTTAGTTTCACTTTTTATACTTCAAATAAAAAAACTTTGTACATGAAAGTTGCAGATAATAAAATATAGAAAAATACAAAGTTTATTTCATACAAAAATAGTATATAGATAAAAAGATATGATCTGAATAAGATTCCAAAACCCCAACTTCCTGGACTCATATCTCTCAAATAAAAACTCAAAATATATCAAAATCACAACTTTAATTGTATATAACTTTTAATAAGCTATTTAATGAATGTGGTTTCTTATTTTTAGGAGTTACGGTGTGAAGTTAGGTTTTGGACCCCTTTTGTATACTTTACCCGATTAAAATATTTATTTTATTTATTATTCATTATTTTTATTATTTTTTATTTTTATAATTTTGTAAATATTATTCTAATATATTTGTATATTAAAACAGGAATAAAACACTAAAGAAAATATTAAAATAAAATACTTAAAGAAAATACATAGGTAAAATACCTATATCTATACTTACATAAATAATAGATATATTTATTTAATTATATATAATACATCAAAAAATAAAATAAAAATATATTTAAGTGTATAAAATTAAGTTATAAATATATAAAATAATAAACTAAATTAATAAAATTAAATATACAAAAAAATAAAACATTAAAATATATCGACAAATATACCTATATAGCCTTAAAAGGTAACTTGTAATTAGTTACCTTAAAAAATAAATAAATATCATAATAAAATACCTTATAAAGCAATAAATATTTTTTATTTTATATACTAAAATTAATAAAATCAATTATTATTTTTTATTGATTTTTCTAATCTTTTTCTGCAGGGTTTTCCTGGTTGGTTCACGTGGACCAACCAGGGGGCGCGGAGGGTTGACCACAGGTCAACACTCTGACATGCCTCTTGCCAGTGTCAGAACCTCTTTTTCAGCATGACTTCTCGGATCTCTCGAGGCACGCCCTTTCACCAAATCGTTGAGCATTCTTCTTGACTTTTCTTCCCCTTAGATCGAGGATTCACGCCCTTGGCTCACGTCAGGGATTGCGTCGTCGATTCACCCAATCTTTATTGATTCTTGGAGCCTGTCACCACCTTGTACAAAACCTCCTCCATTTTCCCATTCGATTTTGAACCTCCTTTTGTTGGTTTTGGCCCTCTTTCTTCGATCCCTGGATAGAGTGTCGTGATAGGGCGCTCTCCAACTCTTTGGAAGCGAGCTCTAACAAGTGTTAGGTATGCTTCCACCATCTCCGGTGGCCATGCCGTCATGAGGTCCCATCTCGCTACTCCTGTGGCTGAGATCTGCATTTTGCTTCCTTTTCTTTGCATTTCTTAGAATAGACTTAACCTTAGGTTTAATTTTTCTGTTGTTTTAGCCTTTTATCTGGTATTTCTCCTTCGCTCGTAGTTCACCGGAGCTCGCTTCGACGAACCTCCTTTTCACCCCCACAAACCGTCATCCGCCCTTTTCGCCAACGGGAGGGTCGCGACAGTTTTCCCGTGACCCTCTTAACCGTTCTTGCAAGTTCCTGGAGTGAAAGCGTCACCTGGGAGCCATTTTGACCGTTCGCCGGCAATACCTGGAGGGGTTCTGCTCCTCCGGCCTCCTGGGTGGACACCGGACGTCCTCCGGCTATTTTGGTACTCCCAGACGATCGAAGACATTGTAGGAACAACTCTGGCTATTTTGGAAATCGAAGGAGTGCTGGAGGAGGGAGATCGAGCCCGGTGAACCTTGCCTCGTTGGAGGGGATTCCCAGTTCGTCCTCCCCCCTCCATCGCCATTGGATGGGTCGTCGTTCGTCCTGAGCTATAGCAGCCATCGGATTTCCATGCGCTTCGACCATCGATCTTCTCGTGGGGATCTAATCATGGCCATCGAAGTCGAACCGTCATCGTGCGCTCAGGATGCGCCACGTGTGGTAGTGAAGAGATCAACGCCGTCTGCCAGCGTATGTGTGTGGGTATTTTGTGCCTTTACCCCTGCAATTTTTGTATTTACTTAATAGTAGTTAAACTTTCATTTGGTGTTTATTTATATTTGTAATATTTGCTTAAGAGCCCCTAGACTTCTGTTATTTGCAAAATGGTCCTTGCCATGTCACCTCATGTGACGCATCACGCGGGTTAGCATTTTTATAAGCATACCCATGAACATTTATAGATTTCTATTTAGTCCATGAATATTTTTATGCAGTGTAATATTTTTGGTGAATTTGCAAGTTGACCCCTGAGGTTTTGTTAATTGCATTAAGGTCCCTACCAGCGTAGCTCACGTGCCTGTGCACATGAGCTTGGCAATTTTGCAGAGATACCCATGCGGGTCTCAAATTTTGTATTTGGTCATGAAATTTAAATAATCATTATATATTTCTGTGAAATTTACACTTCGGCTCCTGGATTTCCTTACGCTCACAAAAATACCCCTGTCGGGAGTGCAGTTTCTCTTTGTTTCTTGTATTTATTTCATACATCTACAAAATTCGAAAAAATCCCCATAAATAGGCTGCGTTTCCTAGAGCATTGATCTTTCACGTGTATATTTTTATATTGCATTTTGAGTATTTTTATTATTTATAAAAAAAAATCAAAAACTTACATTTTCGTCCCTATTTACAAAAGAAAATACATAAAAAATTATAAAACTTTTTGAAAAAGTTCCCCAAAAAAATATCTTGTGTATTTTTGTATTTTTAACCTTCAGACCAAAAATCACTAAAAAATATAAAAGAAAACTCAAAAAATAGTAAAACTTGAAAAACTTTTATAAAATATTAAAAACTCTAAAAAAATACAAAAATTACATTTTCTATTTCTTATTTTTTTATATTTTATTATCTTCATTTTAAACTTAATTTGACGAAATTTTGATTTTGTTTTTTATTTTATTCTCCATGTTAATTTTGGCTATTTTATTATTCCTTGTTTTAAGGTATTTTTTACTTTAAAAATCTATAAAAATTAGCAAAAATTCTGGAAAAATCATAAAAATAGTAAAAATTTTCTAAAACCAAAAAATATTTGATTTTCTTTATTTTGACTATTTTTACTTATATTTATATCTATTATAATCTCTCTTATATATATACTCTTTATATAGCTTTATATATATTAAAAGAATAATAATTAAAAATTTAAAATATAAAAAGAAAATACAAAATCAGAAAATTAAAAATCAAGATATAAAAATATAAAATTAAAAATAAAATAAAATAATTTAAAAATTAAAAACCCACAAAAAGAGCACATACATTGACAAATACATCGTAGTCGCTTTTGTGAGCATTCTTGCCAAATCTATCCTGCTTGTTCCCTATGTTCGACACTCTACATATACTTGCACCTATACACATCTTTATTACAGAGTTATGATAAATTTTAATTCAGCATCTGCTTTTCATTGTTTGATCATCTGTTGTGGGTTAATTGTTGTTTGAAGCAGGGTTTCTTGCAGGTCGCCATAGCGACTGTGTCTCCGCCTTGTATGAGACGTATTTTAGACCCGTGAAAGATCCTCTTCAATAAGCAGATCGATAGGTTGATGACCTATTCAAGGTCTACATACCGACAATCTGGTGTGCATATGAGGGCATATGAGTAATATGATCTCTCAAAGGGATCATACAGGTTCACTTCTAAATCAGAAGACATGAGGTCACTTATGAGGTATTGGGACCGATCAAATTCCATGCATGTTCGTCTTGCTTTGGAAGCATGACAAGAATTTATAAGTATGATGTATGCTTTTGGAAAGTATATGATCGATACCAACTCCCAATTACAAAATGAGAAACTTAATGATAAAACCCTGAAGAAGATAGTTTAAAAGTGATCTAGAACTTCGGGTCTTTCTAAGTCTTCCAGTATGCAGGATGTACGGATATTAGGAATACTCGAGGGAGATGTGATCATAAATGATTGCATAACCATGACGCTTCCATTCTGAGGGAGTGTTGAAACAGTTCTGGATTTTAGTGACTCCTCTCAGTATAGAAGTGACCTAATCTTAGTCCGAATGTTGGATATTTGTCTGAATACGATTCATATACAATGAGAAGATTAGATTTACGACCTTGATTTTATCAAGCATCTATGAAAGGTTCTCGAGATCTGGATTTGAGATGTGATCTCAATATCCAAATCACTATATGTGGAACGTACAATCGCCTCGTCCTTATCTCCAAGTATCTACAGAGAAAGCATATTATTTTTGAAAGAGTTTAAGATAATTCCATTGATGAATTGTGTATATGAATACTAAGAAAAATTGATAATTAAATGTGATTTAGTTATCATAAATAATATGAATTTGATTCATATTATTTGAGCACATGAGAAGAGTCATCTTGGATAATTAAATGTGACTTAATTATCAAAGATATGATTAATGCGGATACCATAATTTATAATAATCATGGATATTATAAATATGATTTATAATATATTGGAGAGACTTGGTTGTAAATAAAAATTACAAATTAAATATTACTGTGAATTGGATTCCCCTTGAATAGTTAATTGTAAGTTTAGTTTACATATTATGTTGGATTTATGAATATGATTCATATTAGTCAATGATATGATTTAAAATTTCACTAAATTAATTTTAGAAATTAATTTTGTGAATATTTATGTAATACTTGTTATTGCATATTTTTATATAGATAATGGCAGTATAATACCTTTATTGGTAGCTATCCATCTTGACTTGTTCAAAAGGGGGGACGGCCACCCTATTTATAGCAAGGGACTTTGTCTTCTACATTATCTATCTATCTATATATATATTAATTTAAAATAATTTATTATTATCTTGAAAGGGAGATAGTTACTTTGTTTTAAACTATTTTTTTGTTGCATTTTGGAGCAATGAATCATGACTATTTATTGATAACTCTTTTAGTCTACACCGTAGATTAAGAGAGCACATGAATTGAGATCCATGTGCATCCAATTAGTATAAAAGAGAGGGTAGCCATGTCCTTTTCTACAACATCATTCCAAGAGCATCAAGTCTCTCCCTCTCTCTCATAGCCATCCCCCTATATTTCTATCAATATTGTGGACGCCCACATATTGACTTAGAGAAACTCGTAGTCATCACGACGCCATTGTGCTGTCGGACCGACTACTCGTAGATCTCCATCTTCTTCGGTGAATTTGGATCGTGAAGAAGACGTCAGATTTTGTGTGACATAATCATAGTCCGTTGCTTGGATCTTCATCTTGGATTGTGAGAAGCATGCGTCTCATCAGTGCGCTCGCAAGCATCTCATTCATCGGATCGGACTTGAGACAGGAGGTCTCTTTCTTTAGAGACAACGATCGCAACCACACTTCAAGAGGTATTCGTATATCTTGTTTGTGATTACGATGAAATGATCCGATAAGTATTCTTGGATCATGTGGTTTCATCTCTTTAATTTTTGTAAATTCCGCTGCTCCGAGCCACTAGTTTGACTAGTCTCTCCCGATCGCATTGGATGCGACATTCACGCTTTCCTTGATGTGCTTAAGGTTGTTTACATAACCTTCAAGTGGCATCAGAGTCAGGTTCAGGTCTTGGATATGATCCAAAATCATAGATTAATAAGGTTTTGTATTTCAGATGCGAAGGGACTCATTGTTTTGCATAAGATGCAAGTTTCGAATTGTTTTTTTGCTAAAATAAAACCCTTTTATTTGTAAACTATGTTGACACATTTTTGTTATTAAAATGAATTTAGATTGTCTAAATATGTCCCAAAAATAGTAACTTATTATTGGTGTCAAAAGTGTATAAATAAAACTCGAAGAGTTCCTGGTACCGAAATTATTTTTCCATGTATTCACGGATCTATAAGAAAATTATTTTTGCTTATTGCATTTTTCCATCCTAAAATATGAAATAAATACTTGTATTAAGTAGAGAATCAAACCAACAAACCGCTCGGATTTGTTTTACATGATTTTGACTCTGTTTGTCCTAGATAATTCATATTTAGTGGAGAGGGATTTGATGATGATTTATTCATCAAATCTTCTTACTTAATGTATTTATTATTCAATGAAAATCATGTAAATTATGAATTTACTTTGATTAAAAAATTGATGCTTATTATTTATGGAAATAAATGATTAAACATAATTGTCGATTGAAAGAATGTTTAATGAAAATCCTAGTTTATCCTACAATAGTTGTAGGACAACTTTTACATGCAAAGGTTGGTTGCTTGATATGCTTAGAAATTCAGGATCTCAAAAAATATTTTAAGATGCCTAAGATTTCTGAGTTATAAATATATAGTATAATACCGGTCATCAAATTTGATCAATAAAACCAAAAGTACATTGCATTATTTTGTGTTGTTCTCAATTAGAATGGTGAAGGTGTCTAGTTCGGGTATGTTGGCTTGATTTACTAATTAGCGCCTTGCATGTCAAGGAAATGCTCCCTCCCATCATAACTCGAGTGTACTGACCCGATCGCTTTTTGAGAAAAGAATAATATAAGTAAGTCAAGTTGTACTCTAATTATTAAAATACAAAATAATACACATTTGTGAGGGTGTATACTATATAGTAATATCAAGCAAACCATAAATGTTTGTTTGTTGAATTGGACTGATAATTATGTTAATATGACTAAATTAATTAGATCCAATTAAAATAAACACTCTATTATGAATAGAGTTGTAATTTCATTGGAAGAATTAATTATGTGAATATGATTCATAATAATTAATTATAATTTGAATGAGATATGTAGGATCATATAAATGACATCCATGGTCTCTGATGAATCTATTATACATCATATTATTTATTATTTATTACCCCCTAAACTAAACAATTCAATAAAATTCTCATTTAATTCATCATTATTAACAATTGGTATGTTATATATAATTAACCCTGATTGCTAACCCTAATTATTGTGTCTCTATCACTAATATTTTCGTTATTTTTTCTTTCATTAAAAATCCCCAAAAAATTAGATAAATACTGTATATATTTATTTTGTTTTTAAAAAGAAATTAAAATTACAAAAAATCTCAAAGCTATTAAAGAGCATTGTTTTTATCCGATAAAAATACTTCCAAAAATTTTGCTTTGTGTTATTAACCTCTTCTGACTTTTTCTCTAACATAAAACTTGTAGATCTCATCGAGATCTACAACTTTTATGTTTTGACTTTTTGTTAATTTTACTTTCTTTTATCTCTTTTTGATTTTTTTATTATTTTCCATTTTTTAAGTAATCTGGTTGGGCCATGTAATGCTCTCTGGGCCGTCCACGTGGCCGCACCTCCTCACGCTACTCGACCTGCTCCGCAGCCCTTGGATCACCTTTTGTCGCCCTCATCTCAGCCACACATTCCCGCTAGCCCCTTAGCAGTTTGATCCCCTTCTCCTGATGGTATCTAATCAAGGAGAAAAAATGGCATGAGCCGAAGGAACATAGATGAATCATGGAATAATTAACAACTACCACAAGATCAAATGCCACCAGGATGTACATGATTTGTATAATAAAAATATAAGGAATAAGCTGCACGCTTGATTAACCCTAGATGCATCCTACAATGCCATGCATAATGTCTCTGCCGTCCAAGTGGATATTTCCGCAACTTAACTAATGTATACCCTAATTTCCATATACGTTCTCACTTGGAGCACCATAATTGGATTGGACCGGAAAGGAACATTACGTATGACATTGCATGTCGCATTAAGGGGTAACAAATGCTATGTTCGTTTGGAGAATAAATACTGTAATAAGGGGTCAATTCCTCGCCCGACACAGTTTCCAAATGTGTGGTTATTTCCATCCACATCCTATTATTTCACCTTATTCCGCCATTATTCTTATCTTTATTCCATCATACCTACCCTTATTCCACCTTATTCTCCTTGTTCCTATTTTTCTAGCTGAACAGAGAATAGACTATTATTCTCCTTATTCTTCATCATTATTCCTACTTATTCTCGAATTGAACGCCCCCTGAGGGTGTTGCTTATTCCTCATATTTTTTGTATCCTAATCGTGTACATCCTAATGGCATTTGGTTTTTTTAGTAATGGTGGCTACCGTCATCATCTCCTAGTAAATGCTCTCTAGTTCTCACTTTTGGAGGGGTTGAAAAATCATTAGTGGTTTTCTCGTAACCTTGCTTATGTTTCCTGTGAGGATGATCTCACGGTAGAAACTACGAATGGCAATTAAAGAAACATGATTTCCTCCCATGTTAAAGTTGAAGGGACTTAGTATTCTCCATATAATATGAGCAACTTTTTCTTTGGTTTATACACCATCGAATAATATACCGTATGTAGGATATTCATTAATAGTCCAAAGTAAAGAAACCTTCATATTTAACATATAGCATTTGCATGCATCATGTTGAAGTAATAAATATACGCCAATATATTTACCAGAGTTGCTTAAATTTATCTATAAGATGATGTAAATATACATCAATATATTTTACAGAATATTTTGGGTCATGCATTAGAAGAGATAAAAATTAAATGGTTATTTATTTCACAACCATGGAGGTATATTATAAGGAGTTGTTACTGGCCACAATGGATAATCCTTATTACGACCATGCGAATTGAAATTGTTGGTATAAAGATCTATGACACAATTACGTTTCTCAACAATGAGTGGTGGAATTGAAGTAATAAATAGTTTCCGACACTATGAATCTGATGGATTTTGCATATGCACTTTCTTAACATGATCTGTATGCTAAGACATTTCCTTTGTTGTCTCTTCGCGATAGTACAACCACTTCAATCTCGATGTTAATAAGAGATAATGCGATACCTTCAGTGAAATATCTTCACTATTCTTAGATGTTCACAATCTAGGATCATGATACCAGGACATTCCATTCTATGCTTGTGTTCTTCACAATATAAAATATGGTGATTAACACATATGTCGAGTCTATTAGACCCATCTTTCTCATCGTTTGCTTCGTCTAATAGTAATTAGTTTGTATCTCATGATCATCGGGAACCAACTTCTTTAGAGTTACCAGCATATTATAAAAATTTCTATCAACCATATTATGCTCCATTTTTATCGCTAATAATCCTAAAATAATCGATACTTTTGGAATATGTCTTACAACCAAATCATAACAATTCCTCCACCTTGTTCAATGCTTGTAAAATCTTCCGATTGCTACGTGACTCCCCATCATCTGGATGATCAAATTTAAATTCCATGCCAGTAAAACTTGATCTCGAATCTACAACCTCTGCATGTTTCCACTTAACTGGCTCAAAAAAATGTTAGCCAATTAACATCATATCTATCCATAAAATTCATTTATGTAAATATATAATGACCATTATTATTACTTTTCTTTTTTAGAAGATGACACTTGGTATATGGATATGTAATGGTACCATAAGCATACCATTAATTTAAATCAACAACACTTAGACCATGAGCATACACAAAGGTGATGAATTCATCAACATCTCACTGAAAGGACTCCAATATCAAACTGCTTTTTGTATGATTGTACTATTGGACATGCGAGCCTACGGCGAGCCATTTTACAATAAATGTTATTGCGAATATCATTCCCTGATCTTAAATGAAGAATAATTAATTAGCATAATAGGTCCCTTAGTATAATTAGGGTTAGGTACCATGGTCATCTTGATGATCATACAGTTGTTAATTCAATAATCGAATCATAGAGGTGGGTGTTTGGATGAATATCTAAAGACTTAGATTGAGGACTCATCAAGTACCATCAAATGATTATTAAGGGATGATCTCGAACCTGAGAAGGAGATGTCAATCCTTTCTCTAAAGGTTGATATCTAACCGACCTCTTGATGCATGTCCTCTGCATAGGAATAGAAATTTGGAGGTGTTAAAAAAGTTAGGTCAGAGAGTTGACTTAACGAAATAGAGATAACCAAAGTCCTATGTCGTATGTTGTCACGATATAGGCACGCATCCTCTGACCGGAGATAGATGCGTTACTATATGTCTAAGTATGTACATTTGGCAGACCAATAGGTTGATGACCTAATCAAGGTCTATACACTGGCTCATTGGTGTGCATACAATGGTATATGAGTAATACGATCTCTCAAAGGGATTATACAGGTTCATTTATTGAACTAGAAGACATGATCTCACTCATGAGATATTGGAAATAATCAGATTCCGTGCATGGTCGTCACGCTTTGGAAGCTTGACTGAATTTGTAGGCTTGATATATGCTTTTGGAAAGTATATGATCAACACATGAGTATGATATGTGCTTTTGGAAAGTATATGATCGATATCGACTCCCAGTGATCAAATGTGAAACTTAATGATAAAACCCTGAAGTAGATAGTGTAAAATTGATCTAATACTTCGGGTCTATTCTGGATCTTCCAGTATGCAGGATGTATATGTATTAGGAATACCTTAGGGTGATGTGATCATAAACGATTGTATAACCATGTCGCTTCCATTCCTAGGGAGCGATGAAACAGATCTGGATTTTAGTGACTCGTCTCAATAGAGAAGTGATCTAATCTTGGTCCAAGTGTTGGACAATGATCTGAATGTGATTTAGATGCAATAAGAAGATTGGATCTACGACCTTGATTTAATCAATCATCTATGAGAGGTCCGCAAGATCTGGATTTGAGATGTGATCTCAATATCTAATTTACTATATGTGGAACAATACAATCGCCCTATCCTTACCTCCAAGTATCCACAGAGAAAGCGCATTATCCTTGAAAAAGTTCATGGATAATTTCATTATTGATATATGTATCCGAGCATTGAGAAAATAGATAAATAAATGGTATGAATTTGATCCATATTATAAAGAGAGTTATATAAGATAATTAAATGTTTAATTATCAAAGATGTAAATAATGTGAATGTGATCCATATTATTTAGGCACATGAGAATAGAGTTCCAAGATGATTAAATGTGATTTAATTGTCATGGATATGAATAATGTGGATAGCATTATTCATATTAATCATATATATATATTATAAATGGAATTTATAATATATAAGAGAGACTTATTTGTAACTTACATTTGTTAATTAAATGTTGATGTGAATTGGATTCACATTGGACAATTAATTGGAAATGTAATTTACATTTTATTTTGGGTTGTGAATGTGATTCACAATTTTCTAATGGCATGATTGTAATGTTTACAAAATAAATTGGATTTATTTTTGTGAAATAATTTACAACAAAAGTTATTGAAAATATTAGAGAAGTTCATGGGATAATAGAATCTCATGGAATAAGAGGAGAGAACCATCTTCCCTGTAGAGAGGGTGGATGACCACAATTCCTACATCTAATGTGGTGGTCGTCCACTCCTCTCATGGAAGGATGCTTATCTCTTTCCTATTTCTCCAATGAAAATTGATTTAATGTAAATCAAATTATATTTAATATATATTTGATTTAATTAAATTAATTATTGTTGTGTTTAGCAACAAGATCATAACCATTAAAAAGAAACACAAATCAATGTGAGCCATTAGATTTGTATTGTCTATGGATTGAGATCCATGGATCCCAAAATACTATATAAGAAGAAACACCCCTTTCTCTTCAAAGTAACACAATGACAATAACAACTTCTCTCTCTCTCATTCTCTACACACCCTCTCTCTCCCATTGTGGCCATCTACCATGGAGCCCTAGAGAGAGTCTCCATCACCACAACGTTGTCGTTATGCTGTCGGATTGTTTTCTCTTGGATCTTCGTCTCCTTCGGTGCGCCTAGCTCATGAAGAAGATGTCATATCTCGTCTGACGAGATCATCAGATTTGTCACTTTGATCATCAATGTGGATTGCGAGGGGTACACGTTTCATCAACGTGTTCGCAAGCGTCTCCTCTGTCTGATCGGACTTGAGACATGAGGTCTCTTCATTTAGAGACTCGATCGCAACCACACTTCAAGAGGCAACCCTAATACTTGTTTGTGATTTAGATGAAATGATCTGAGAAGTGTTCTTGGATCTTGTAGTGTCATCGCATGAAAATTTTTTAAATTCCGCTGCCTCGAGCAACTAGTGTGACTAGTCGCTCTCGATCGCATACGATGTGATCCTTACGCTTCCATGATGCGCTTAAGGATCTTACTATATCTTTCAAGTGGTATCAGAGCCATAGGTCAGAGGTTTCAGATAAGATCCATAAACCTAGGACGACTTGGGCTCATTAGGATTTGCAAAATTTTATCGCATTTCATTCATGCATCCCTGTTTTGTGAATTTTCAGCTCTATTTAAATTGTTTAAATACGAAATTATCACTTGGATTATGTTATACATTAAATAAGAAAACCACAGGATTTGAGCTTGCGTGATTTGAAATCCGATTGCTCAAGTTATGATCATTTTAATGAACATGTATCCATTGTTTCGGGGATGACGAATCTTGACATGATTAAAGAGTTAATTACGGATTTAAAACACATAGAAATATATGAAAATTACTTAAGTTCTGTTGTAATCAAATTAATAAAATTTAAAAACTTATTTTACATGATTTGGATTTAAATCGATTGAGATATGCTAATTTTAGTAAGTATGGGTCAGTGTTGGAAATTACATTCCTAATCAAGAACCATGTGATTGTCATTTAATTAATTAGTGAAATTAATGGTTAATTTTCTAGAATAATTATTGATGAATATTTAGTGAAATATTTGATAATGATTATTTCCTTAAATGACATTGACTCAACTAATAATTGATTAGATATAATCTAAATCACAAATTGGTTACATCATACACTTTCCAACAAACAAGCTTGCTTGAATGGGATTGAGAATTTGTTTAGCAAATTTCCTTATAATCAAAATGGTTTTGATTATTATTAATATATGATATAACTTCGGTTGAAAATCCGATTATCATCTCAAGTACATAATGATCAATTTGGCATTATCCAAACCCCATTATCCAAACCCGAAGCGGATATGGTGTCTACTCGGGAAGCGTTGGGGTAGTAGGTTGCACTGTGTACGGTCTGTCCCACTCCCGTCGGTACTGGTCATGACAACAGGTAGGGAAGGGATAATGCTGGTGAAATCATGATGTATTTTCTAATTATTAAAATTTAAAATAATACGTATTTGAGATAATATCATATTTCAAGTAACAATAAAGAATGTTTGTTGGATACTAATTGGATCATTGATTTAATATGATTAGATTGATTGGAATCCAATTTAAATTATAAACACTCTATTAAGAATAGAATTATTATTTCCGTTGGAAGAATTAATTATGTGAATATGATTCATAATAATTAATTATAATTTAAACATGATATTGAGGATCACATAAGTGACATCCATGGTCGCCCATCAAGGCGAAGGGTTCCGTCGCTAGGGATTGTATGTATGAGATGCCTATTCGAAATGACAGCTCCTGCATACAAGCGCATCTGGGTCGGTCTTTTTGCTTCTCGAAAGAGTAAGTACGTATGCGTAGTGACCTTAATATGGAGTTCTCATATTATTGGGGCCATATTGGATTGCACATAGCGAGTTGTATTCCTGTTGATGGTTGGTTCAATTAATGACGAGTCAACATCACCTTAGAGGTGGCGGGTACGTGTGTTAAAGATCGAATTGGGAAATGAAAGTTGGACTTGCAAGGCGGAATGTGTTCCCGCTTCTTTTTATCTGAGTTACAAGTTCTCATAATTTTGAGATGTGACGAAGATAAGAAAGGAGATACCAGATCTTGCTTGAGATATAATGGTAAGTAAATCTATTACAGTGAAAGTGATTAAGGGAATAAACTTTCAATGTTGACAAGGCAAGACAACTTTGATATAAAACTTTCTAAATCAAAGTAAAATATATATTTTTATATTTATTTATATAGATTTCTTATTTCAGATAATCCTTCATTAAACCCACTCAATGATATACTCAATAACAACCAGTAAAATACCATAAATTGGATTCATGATCAAGATATTGTACTTGCAGTTGGACACGTAATGTATGTGGTTGTAATGTGCAAGTTTCCTTGTAATAATGAAGAAAGACAATTAAATAGACAATAGGACTACAACCTAGAGTTTTATGTGTCTCTATAGTCTTGATCTCTCATCGAATGTACTTTGGAAGTGGCATGTCGATGATGATCGTAAGTGTCAAACAATTGTTATAAAATCTAAGAAGATGTTCTGGCATACATATCTGCTCTTGACATTTAATGATGAATGACACGGTTCACTACATCATGCAGATTGGTGGCTTTATAAGAGATGATGTATTCAAAATGTTTGAGTACCTACCTGAACCTAAGTCTTTAAGGGTTAAGATGTATGTAGATATGATGAGTGTCATCATTCTACTATCTATATTCTAGTCATTTATGAAACTTTATAATATTCATATTGTATGAACTAAATGAAGCACGTATAAATGTTGAAATATTCTTATATTGAAATCTGTTGAATTCAACATAAGAGATCCTTTGTCTTAAGCAACGATTGTTTATAGATGACGGGAGCGCAGTGGAAGCATGGGCCTGACCCAAGCAAGAAGGGAAGTCAAGGAGTTGTCTGTACTTCTGTAACTTCCATATGACATCCAAAGTGTTGGATGGATGTCAATACTGCAATAAGCCGATGTATTGATCGTGTGACTATCTAGTCTATCTAGAATCCTTAGAGAAGGACTCGAATAGTGCATCAGAATAATCTACATTTAATGATTGAAATTGACTTTCTTATTTGATAAGATTAAAGTCTAATAATTGTATCTCATTCTTGTAATAACATTTTCAGTTGGTTGCATATGTTTTAGAATACTAGAAAATTTGATCTTAAGATTTAATAGTCATCCATGGATATTGATGCAATGGTTGCAATAGTCTCTATTGGATAGATAGACTTCATATTTTTAGTGGGTGAGCCCTCAGTCTTAGAGAATGTCTCTATGACCTGGATATTAAAATACACTCATTGCTTATTTCTAAATGTTGGGAATAAACATGAATTCTGAGATAGACCTATCATAAAGAGTTATGATGGATATATTTCAAAAAGTAATCTAACATGCATAGGACTCTACTGAATTAGAAAATTAATGAATGGTTCATTAATATTTCTAATACTGAAAATTAAACCTTATAAGATCAATAGAAGGATGAAGGTCATTTGACAATGATCTGGCATCAAGCCTTGGACATATGTCTGTTGATGAGATCAATAGACTAATAAAAGATGAAACTTTAGAATGTCTGAAATTTCAAATCTTATATAATTGTGAATATTGTATTCAAAGGTGAAAAGTGTCCAATGCACCCTTCTCTGGGAATGGTGTTAGATGATGAGGTATTCAAGATCTCATACATATGGATGTATTTGGCTCATCTATATCATAATAGAAATTGATGATATGTGATATCATTCGATGATTATTTTGTGATATGAGATTTCTTCCCTTCATCCTAGAAACCTTTGAAATGTTCAAAGATTTCACAATTTTGATTGAGAATCAAAGTTTAAAGGAAATCTAATCAAGGTAGCTTGTACATACTAGATGAATTCAAGGAATACCTTATGGAGATATGAATATCATTCCTATCTCACTCCTCTTGATACACCTGAACTCAATAGAGTTGTAGGGAGATACAATTGGATCATCTGTGACATGATTTGATCAATGACGAATATTAGCATAATTATCTCTTAGTTCCCAAGGTATATATGTAGTAGAGACTACAATATATATCCTTAATGAGATTCCATGCAAGTAATCTAGAATCTAGCACAAGAGAGTGCTACTTCATAAGGAGAATAAAGGATGGTATTGGATACCTACTTTATGACATTGAGATTCTTAAAAGATTTCATATCTGAGAATATGATTCTTAGAGGATGTCTCTCTTGAGAATCAAGATGAAAATGAAATGAAGGAACTCATTTAATATTTAGAAGATAATGAGGCTTCTAAAATCGGAAACTAAAAGGACAATTAAAGATGAAACACACATACCTCTTCAAATGAGTTTGAGGATGAATTACATGTTTCAGAGAAATATGAGAATGATCTAACTTCATGTGATGAGGCTTCTGATGATCATGACATGGAAAGATGGATGTTAGCAATAAAATCTATAGTAGATTTCATATACAAGTGTTGCATATGGACCTTTCGTGGATCCACCTATAAGGGTAAAACCTGTTAGGTGTAAATGGATCTTCAAGAGAAAGAGGGAACCTGATGAGAAGGTAGGGACCATCGAAGCACGATTCGTATCCTCAAGATATACACAGAAATAAGACATCGCTTGCGATGAGAATTACTTTCTAGTGATCATGCTTAAATCCATCAGAATATTGCTAACCATAGCTACACAACTTGACTATGACATCTTCAAGATGGAAGTCAATATTGCATTCCTCTATGAATAACTCTATGAGGATATTCACATGAAGTAGCCCCATGGCTTCATGGTTGAGGAAAGCAAGGCGTGCAAGCTAAATAAACTCCATCTATGGACTCAAATAAGCTTTTTCTAGTTGGAACATCAGATTTGATGAAATTATAAATTTTGTGATTTCAGACAGAATCTTGATGAACCATGTGAAACTTAGTGGGAGTGCCATTGTATTCATCATGTTAAATGTAGATGATATAAGGATAAAAATAAGTGTTTTACAGTCTGGCTATTCCACATCGGGTGAAATGATGTTTGCGAAGGAGATTCATACAAAGGAAGAAGAAGCAATGAAGGATATGGAAGGTTGGAGCAATTTCATAGAAAGGGAATAACATTGAGGACTATCACTTATTAAGGCATGGGTTGAGAAAATTTCCCAAAGAAGGTAACATTCCCCACTCTCTTCTCCACGTCCTCTTATATCTTTGTATATCTAGGGAAGTCAACGTCTCGGAAAAGCCAACTGCAATTTGATGACTTCTTTTATGTTAGTGCTAATGAGCCTAGGCAATGTTTTTTAATGTAATATATTTAATAAAGAATAAAAAAAGTCTAATTAGATATAAAAGGAAGGCAATCTTGTAAAGCACGCAATTCCTTGTCAATGATCTCAGCTTGTAGTTTTTGTGATGGCATGCCATCCACAATCCCCTTCCTACACTTCATTTGACCGCCTTATCCCTACTCACATACCTCCTACACATCATACACTCCCTCATAATGCGATGTTTTGATGAAATAAAGGGAAGATCGACAAGGTATTGAACCGATGCAACTCTATTTTAAGATAAAATGGAAAACCTTCCATTTTATTATAAACTTTTCTTTGTTGGCGACAGTTCTACGGCATTGTTATCACCATAAGTGACGAGGTCAGTCGAAGTTTTGATCGTCGGTTACGTAACCATCGATTATAATTGTAGACAATCGTCGGCAATATCATCACTCACAGTTTGTAGGTACGTCGACAGTTTGGAAATCGATGTTGAATATTATGCCACAACAGTTTACAGACCGCTAAGATAGACTGACAACTACCATGGTATAATATTCAACGGCGATTGTTTAGCAACTGTCGTTGACGAGAACCTCCATTGTTTTTTTTTGAATTCAAATTAACGGGTATAAAATGACTATATCTGCGATCAGCAATCGTCGGGGTTATTGACAACCATCAGAATAAGGCCAACAGCTAGAGAAAACAATGTTGGTGGTATGAGAACCGCCGTTGAAAGATTTATGTAAGTACCAAGAGAGGCTCTTTCTTGCACTTTCGATTCCTCCTCTAA